>CATQJA010002663.1:1465000-2065000 GCA_958295435.1 Mesorhabditis spiculigera
GCTACGATAAGAGACGATCGCTACAGTTGGCAACTTTTTTATCAAAAATTCTGTTATTTCCCCAAATCGAATTCTAGTATTTTGGAGCTTTTTAAAAATCCAGAAGCTACAATGATTATATTCTTGTTCAAAAAACGTCAAGAAACACCAAAAACGATTGTCTATACTGGTGGTAAATTTCAAATCCCTTAATTTTTCGAATTGTTGAAGTCTTTCAGAATAATACTTGCAGAGTTTTATGCCTAACCTAATGTTTTTATGTTTTAAAATGTAAAAACAATACAAAACCGCCAAATTTCGGCACCTAAAATGGGTGTTTCTGTAGGTTTTTCTGGGTGGATAACGTTCACCAGCACCATTGGGATGTTGTGATGACTCATTCAACGACGATCAGGCTCGGCTTCTCAAGATTGACTTTTCTTGAAGCTTTATCCTGCTACCCGAACGATAAGCTTGGCAGGGAAATGGCCAGCCGGACCTAGCGAGCTTACACAGCACTCTTCCCCCACTCAAGTCGTAGTTTATAGTCGCTCCCCGTCGCCGCACACCACCCGAAAAATTCTTCGTTGTGCGACTTTGGCTTTGCAGATGACTCAACGATGTTAGCGAATTACACAATATCGGACTGTTATACCCTTTAGGATAGGCTGGATCCATTTAGCCACTTCCACGGGTTCAAGCGGCTTCTTCTCTTCGTCAACTTTTTGTCAAACGTTTTTCCGGATGACTTATGAAGCCTGAAATTTCCGCCTTCCTGAAAGACGTTAGAGAATCGCACCTTATAGGATTGTTTCTGATTTCTAAGGTTGGCTAGATCGATTTAACCACTTCCACGGGTTAAATTTTTGACGACTTTTTGGCAAGCCGTTTTTCCGGTCAATTACCGACTCTTCCTGCTTTTTGTTTTTCTGAGATCTGTACGAAGGAACTTTTATTGCAAAATTGCTCTCCTCTCCTATACTTGTTTTCATAGCTAAGCTTTTCCTAAATTGTTTTTTCCAGGGTATCCAGGAGATGGCAGCAGACAATGGTTTTGCGGGGAGAAAAGTCATAAAAATGGTTTGCTTTCCCGTTCTTCAAAACTTTTCTTTAGGAAGACCTATGGCCAGAGCTGCGCGGCGGTCTCGACGACATTTTCAATGAGCGCCGCATCGACAAGCAACGCTACATGAAGCTCTACACGACCGTCTACGACTATTGCGCCAACCTGGGGACCACCGGCGAGGAGCGTACGTTTTTTTGGGCTTGGTGTTATAGCTCGATTTTTAGCGCCCAGCGTGGGGCGTCGAGCGCGTGGCGCCAACTCGCAGAACACGGAGCTGGTCGGCAGCGAGCTGTACGAGAAGCTCGCCCAGTATTTTGTGACCATGGTCGATCGGGTGTATCAGGTATAGGTTTTTGGTTCTTTCGCGTTATCGGAGGGTGGGGAGGGGTCTTCTATGAGTCGAGAAAAGCCGATTAACCTCATCGCAATCGAGTAATTTAATAGTGTTTTGAGTGAAAAACGATATTTCAAACCAAGAACTATCTAAAAGCCAAAAATTTGGATGTTTGGTCCGTAAATCTACATTTTTCGCATTTCCCTTAAAATTTCGTAACGTTTTCACGTCTGGAAAATGGCAAAAACAGCGTAGAAACAACTGCTCAACCTATCGTAGAAAAATTGTTGACCCCCCGATCATGCGATAGCACAGCTTTTTCCAACAAAAGACAAATAATCACTATCCTAGGCGACGGTCGAGCTCAACGACGAGGAGCTGGTGCTCCGATACAACAATTTCTGGGAGCGATACCTTTTCTACTTCAAGGTATCTTGCTTCCCTCTGCATAGGCAGTTTTAGGTCACTGACGGCATTTTCCGATACCTAAACCAGCACTGGATCAAGCGACAGCTGGACGATCGCCGGGAAATGGTGTATTACGTCTACACACTGGGCTTGGTGGTTTGGCGAGACCATTTCCACATTAAAGTCGCCGATAGGGTACGCTCAGATGCTTATCATTGATTCGGTGCCCTAGATTCTTCGTGGTCTGCTCGCACTGCTCCAGGCCGAGCGAACCGGCATTGCCATTGACCGGAGTTTGATTCACAAGCTCGTCCGCTCATACGGTGTGTCTTTTTAGGGTTTGATTCCCTGGTGATCTAAATTTCGATTCTTGGCCGATATTATGAGTGTTCGTCTATCCCCCGCTTTTTTCCGATGGCTCCCAGCGATCCGACATCGTTAGGAAACTTATTTACACCCATTTACTAGAGTTCTGAATCTAATAAAACCGAATAATGGGCGTCAAATCCATTCTGATTGGCCTATTTTTCTTGCTTTTCCCGCTTGCTCCTCATTACATCTTCCTTTTCAAAATTCATTACCCTAAAAAGCCTTAAAAACAAGTATTGGGTAGAAATTTAGTTTTATTTTTTAATTATCGCAAGGTGTTCCTTTTTCAGCTTTTCCAGCTTTTGCTTTTTATTCGGCCCTCAGAGCTCTAATAAAAATAGGTAATTTAGTTATATAGTGTTCCATCATTCTCAGCCTAAAACTTCACAAAACTACTGCAAAAATTCTAAAAATATAGGTGTTTAACGTTTAACGAAACGCTTGGTTTTGACCGTAGTCTCGGAACCGCTTTTTGAGATCAGATTGTTCAGTTTTTCATTTTTTTTTGCGTGGTTTGGTTGCATTGCGAATTTACCTTCTGTTTCTACGCATCCTTCGATTTAAGACAAGTTTTGATGTCCGCTGCCGAATGTATAAGAATCGAAATTTCAATTTATCTTGTCAATATTCGTGCAGATTTTTTGCGATTCGTTTTGCCCGTTTTATCATACTTTTTCAGTCACGCTTGGCATCGACGACGAAAATATGAGCGATCGCAGCCAACATATGCCCTCCAGTTGCTATAAGGTATCCGATTTTTATTACGCCCTCAAAAGTTCTCTAGTTTTACGAGGAGCGATTCGAACGGCACTTCCTCCAAAGCACCGAAGAATACTACACAAACGAGGCGGAAAAGCTGCTCGAGGACAACTCGTTCACCGCCTACATGCGACAGGTGGAGCTGCGCCTGAAGGAGGAGGACGAGCGGTGTCTACAGTGCTTCCCCCAACGTACCAGGGACCCCTTGGCCTCGCGGTGCGAGCAGGTAAAGTTTTGTCGTGGGAGGGTGCCGGTTCTAGACCGTTATCGGGTGGAAACCACTTTTTTCATTTGCCAGGAAAATATCAACTATAATAATTTTGTATAATCTAGTTTTATAGTGTTCGATTGCTAAAAACTTATAGAAAATATTTTAATAAATTTGAAATTTTGACCTTTTTTAGCCACATGCGCTTTTGGCCAACGTGTCAAAAAATGTTCGAAAATTTTTACAATTTTTTTATACTTTTTATATCATAAGTATTTATATATCGCTATACGGCCGCGCGGATTCGCTTGGAAAATTTTAATTGAAAAACTATTTTAATTCAGGTCCTGATTCGCCGCAAAATCGACCTCTACCAACGCGATTTCGGGCCGCTGCTCGAAGAGGGGCGTGATGAAGACCTTGCGCGGATGTATCAGGTAAAATAGATGTTGAGTTCGTTGGAAACCGCTTTCCTAGTTGTGCGGTCGTGTCGAGGATGGGCTGAACGAGTTGAAGCGAGCCCTCGAGAACCACATCACGCGCAAGGGGCAAGATGCGCTTTGTGACGTTGCCGCCAAGTCGCCGAATGTCGGTTTTTAACATTGTTGAGCTTTCCTGATCATTTTCTGCTCCATCTATAGATACGGTGTAAGCCAAATCGAGAGGTTCACCTAGTTTTTGTCGATTTACTTGGCGTGGAGCGGGTTTTGTAGCAGGTAGCCCTCGAAAGAGCGGATTCTTCATTCTTGCCAACTTGATCTGCAATAGCCGAAAAAGTGTCAAAAATCATAATGCTTTAATTTCGAAAATTTGGTAAAGTTGACATTTCAGAATTTCGACATTTTTGCATAAAATTTGGAGGATTTCCCGGGAAATTGACTAAATTTCGATAAGGTTTTCGACATTTTATAGGAAACCGATGTCAAAAGGGAGATTGTTTTTCCCATAGCCCGGGCCTTGTTTTTGGAGATATTTTACTGCTCAATTCTTTTCTTGCAATTATCTGCCATTTTGCAGGATCCACGTGAATTCATGCGGGCCGTCCTCGCCGTGCACCAAAGATACAACCAGCTCGTGGCCAAGTCCTTCCAAAACGAGCCCGGCTTCACCCAGGCCCTCGACAAAGCCGCCGAGAACTTCATCAACAAGAACGCGATCACCGACCACTACGCCCAACAAGGAGCACAACAAGCCCACGCCAAAGTGCCCGAGCTGGTCGCCCGCTTCTGCGATGTGCTCTTGAAAAAGTCGAAGGACAACCCGGACGACTCGGAGATGGAGGAACAGCTGCAGGATGTGATTGCCGTCTTCAAGTACATCCAGGACAAGGACGTCTTCCAGCAGTTCTACACGAAGCTCCTCTCCAAGCGCCTCATCCACAATCTCAGCTCGTCCGACTCGGCGGAAAGCTCGATGATCTCGAAGCTGAAGTCGATGTGCGGCTTCGAGTACACCAACAAGCTGCAGCGGATGTTCAGCGACACGGAGCTGAGCAAGGTATAAAGCTATTTGCTAAACATATTCTAAAAACATTGAAAATTTTGACATTTTCGGCAAAATCACATGAAATTTTTTTTAATGTTTTGTGTGAGTTTTTCGTAAAATGATTGAAATTTTTCATAAAATTATGCAACTACTAGCGAATAATAAAAATTCGCTTCCCCGGTGCTGAAATTTCAAAAACATAACCTCTAACTCCCGATTTCCAGGACACTACCGACAAGTTCAAAGCCTACTGCAGGGACCGCAACCTCGACCTGGGCCTCGACTTCAACGTGATGGTGCTGGGGATCGCGGCGTGGCCCAGCTTCACGATGATCCAGATGCAGTTGCCACTCCAGCTGACGAGCCTGGTCGACCAGTTCACCAACTTCTACAACGGGCAGCACACGGGGCGCAAGCTGAAGTGGACGTATCAGCACTCGCGCGGCGAGCTGACCAGCCTCAGATACGCGAAGAAATACGTGTTTTTGGTGAGATGAACTTTTTCGCATATAACATCACTTTATTTTAGTGCTGGACGACGCAGATGGCGATTCTGATGCTCTACAACGACCAGGCCTCCTACACGCTTGCCGAGATCGTCCGGTTGTTGGGCGTGGAGAAGCAGCAGCTGTTGCCGATTCTCGCCTCGTTGCATAAGGTATGAAAAGGCTTGAAAAGGGGTCGAAAGTAACAATTCGCGCATGCGGGACAGCTATATTGGTGGACCAGATTTCGGAGCATCTTTAATTTCTTTTATTTTCCGGTTTAGTTCGACCTGCTGAAGTCGGAAGACGTGCCGCCGGGCGAAGAGCTGGGCCCGGAAACGCCCGACCGCGCGCTCTTCACGATCGAGGATAACTTCCAGTCGAAGAAGTACCGCGTCGACCTGATGAAGATCCAAATTCGCTCCGAGGTCAAGAAGGAGAGCGAGGTCGACAAGCGGACCATCGAGGAGGACCGGCGGGTGGTGATTGAGGTAAAGCCCCTATTAGAGATTTTCACATACTCTCTAGGCCTGCATCGTGCGCATCATGAAGACGCGCAAGAAGTTGAGCTACAACGAGCTGATCGGCGAGGTAACGACTCAAAAAAAACCTTCCAAAGGTTTCGTTTCGTTTAGGTAATCGACCAGCTGACGCGCCGCTTCAGCCCCGCTATCCCCAAGGTGCGAATTGCGATCGAGGCGCTGATCGAGCGCGACTTCCTCAAGCGCTCCGACACTTCGATGAACGTTTTCGAGTATATGGCCTAAGGGTGCCAAAGAAAAAACGGGGCCTCGTCTCCACCTCATCTGCTCAAATCTGTTTTTAGCTATTGCGTTCATGTGATTTTGTTGCTGTCAATACCCCCCAAAAAATTTGCAAAGTGCAACAACCGCTAATTGCTCGGTGTCACTGCGCCCCCGGCTGTTTTTGAATTGTGTATATTTGTACGCCGATATCTGGCTATTTCTTGTTTTCCATGCTACCATTAACAAATTGGTCCCGCCGTGTACGTTGTCTGATTTCACCCGCAATTTCGTCTCTTTTTTTCGGCCGCGGCAATCGGGTTGGCCCACATGCGTAAAAGTGTTTGAAGATGATGTTGCATCATTTCGTGATAAAGCATAACGCGGAACTGTTCCATTTTTGTTGTTTGAGGATTTGTTACACGCGAATCAGTATTTTATACGAGTACCTTTCCCAAGTGTATTTTTACTAGTGAAAGGCAATACCGT
This sequence comes from Mesorhabditis spiculigera, assembly GCA_958295435.1. NCBI lineage: Eukaryota > Metazoa > Nematoda > Chromadorea > Rhabditida > Rhabditidae > Mesorhabditis > Mesorhabditis spiculigera. The sequence continues at coordinate 1,471,326 of CATQJA010002663.1, forward strand.
TTGTCGTCTAATATTGATCGATTTTTGCTACGTGAAAATGCCTAAAAAACTAACAATGCCAAGAAAACGCCTAGACAAAAATTCTTTTCACATTTTTTAAATTTCTAAACCGATTTTTGCTTCCGGGGGGGGTCTGTTTCTGCAATGGTCCTCGTGCCCCAATGAAAAGCACTAGTCGCCCCAAATCACCGTACCCTTGCCCTGTTTGCGACACCACCACTCGGCTGGCCTCCAAAAAAGCTTGACAAATGAGATTTTTCATGTTTTCAATACCATCTTCGCTTTTAAAATACTTCTTCTAACCTTGACTTCCATCTGTTTAGATGACAAAATTGGGTGTCAGCAACGGGAAGGCGAGTCAGCCGACGAAGAAGACGAAGAGAAAGATTTCAGAGGTATTTTGGTCGTTCTTTTGGGAAAGTCACTCCCATTCAGGCATCCCCTTCAAAGCAAAATGGCGGAACTGCCGAGCCGAAGAACAAGAAAAAGGTCAAGCTCGATTCGGTATTTCTGTTTTGGTAAAACCCCCAATTTTGCTCTAGACACTACTCTCGCAAAACGGCGAGGGAGACGGGCTAAAGAAGAAGAAAAAGGTGAAGAAGGCGGCAGTTGCAGAGCCGGAAGTTGAGGTTTGTGGGCTATGGCGGGGTAAACTAACTTGATTACAGAAGACGTCAGCGCCTAAAAAGAAGAAGAAGTTGGTCAAGGCCGCGCCCGAAGCCCCGGTCAAGCCCACCAAGAAGAAAAAGAAGGTGGTCGCTGCAAGTGAGTTTTACTGGTTGGTGTTCATGTTCCTTTCTTTTAGAAAAGAAAGAGCAGCTTCCGCTTGGCGATTCTGAGGATGATGATCAGGTCGAGATGGATACAAATGGTCATGGATTCGGTATGCTGTTCTGAAATAGTTCGTAACGTCTTGTTTTTTTTTCAGGGCTGCCTGGTTTGGAGGGCGATTCTGACGACGAGGCCATGGAGGATGATTTCGGGGACAGCGATGCCGAATCGGGCTCGGACTCTGATGGTATTTTCATGGTCTACATTCGACGATTTATCTTTAGATGACGACGAGGACATTGAGCAGCAATCAAAGCGTATTGATGCCAAGAAAAAGAAACAAATGTAATTCTGCGTACTAAGTGAAAACAGTTGTTTAGCGCCGAGGGCGAGGCCGACCTGCAGCTGAACATCACGAATTCCGGCGCCCCCATCTACTCGCTGCCGCACATTGAGGAGGTGGAGAAGGAGCTGGCCACCGCGCCAAACCTCGAGAACATTAAACTCCGCATCACCGAAGTGCTGCAGGTATAAAAAATGTTTGCATGATCGCATTGCGTGATTTTAGGTGCTCGGCGACTTCAGAAATCGACGACAAGACGGAAAGAGCCGCCAGGATTATATTGATGTTTGTTTTTTTTGCAATTTTCTAGCCTTCATTTTGCCTTTTTATTTTAATGAACTGTTTTCAGGTCCTCACGAAAGATTTGTGCACCTACTACGGCTACAACGAGTACCTCATCGGCAAATTCATGTCGCTGTTCCCGAAGGGGGCCGAGGTAGAAAGGCCCTGATTTTTGCAATGTAGTTTTTTTAGTTGATGGAATTCCTGGACGCCAACGAGCAAGCACGCCCGGTCACCATCCGCACGAACACGCTCAAGACGAGAAGGTAGATTTTGACATCACGATTCGATAATTCCTTGATTCTAGAGGAGAACTGGCGAAGGCGCTGATCAACCGCGGTGTGAACGTTGACCCGGCCGCCAAGTGGACCAAGGTCGGACTCGTCGTCTACGATTCGCAGGTTCCAATTGGTGCGTTTTCAATGTTTTTCGTATTAATTTTTATGAGTATTTTAGGTGCCACCCCCGAATACCTTGCCGGCCACTACATGCTCCAGGGTCTCTGCTCCTTCCTGCCCGTCATGGCGCTCGCACCACAGCCGGGAGAGCGAATTTTGGACATGGTAAACCCCTTTTGACGACTTTTTCACTTCGAATTTTAGGCCGCTGCTCCTGGTGGTAAAACCTCACACATTGCTGCCCTGATGAAGAATACTGGCGTGCTGTTTGCCAACGATCCGAACGTGTGTTTTTCAACATCCTGGGCTCGGGCTTTATCAAATCGAATTTATGATTTTTTTTCAGATGGAACGTTGCCGGGCCATCATCGGCAATCTGCACAGGCTGGGCGTCAACAACTCGGTCGTCTCCAACCTCGACGGTCTCGAGTACTCCAAGGTGCAACCGCAAGGCTTCGACCGTGTGCTGCTCGACGCCCCCTGCTCCGGCACGGGAGTCATCTGGAAGGACCAGAGCGTCAAGGCCAACAAGGGCAGCCAGGATGTGCAGAGAAGGTAATTTTGGCTTCTGTATTCTCTATTTCACGTTTTTAGGCACACGCTGCAACGTCAGCTGATCCTTGCCGCTCTCGATTCGATTGACGCGAATTCCCCGACGGGGGGCTACCTCGTCTACTCGACGTGCTCAGTGCTGGTGAGGAATTTTTGGGGCTTTGAGAATTAGTCGCTGTCCGGTTTTGCGGGGAGGAAGAGACATTAGGTTTCCAAGCTACGATTGCCTTTTGAAAGATGCCGCAATGACGTTGAAAATTATGTAATTCGTCAAACACATGACGAGATTTTATGAAAAATCAAAATTTTTTGGTTAGAATTTTCGAAATTTTTAGGTTTTCTTGTCGGTTATAAAAATTGGGAATTTGTGCTGAATAGAACAGTACTTTACATGAATTTTTAGGTTGAAGAAAACGAGGCGGTCGTCAACTATGCCCTCAGCAAGCGCCACTGCAAGCTCGTGCCCGCCGGCCTTGATATTGGCATCGAGGGATACACAAAGTGGGTTTTCTGCCCCATATTTTCTAATCCATTTTTCTTTCAGATTCCGCGAATACCGTTTCCACCCATCGCTGTCACTCACCCGCCGCTTCTACCCCCACGTCCACAACATTGACGGCTTCTTCGTCGCCAAGATCAAGAAGCTCAGCAACGCCAAGACGGGCGGGACGAATTTGAAGGATGTAAGTATCTCTGCAATCTTGTTTGTTAACTTTCTTTAGGAGCGAAAGGAGGCCCTGGTCGCCGGAGAAGAGGCCCCGGACGGTGTCGCCCCGACCGGCTCGGCGAGGAAGAACCAGAAGCTGAAGAACGCCGAGAAGCACAACAAAAAGATCGAGCAAATGCGGGAGGATGACGGGTTCAATACGGTGCGTTTTTGCAATTTTGGTGGGGAGGGAAGCAGGCCCAAATTGTTTTTCTAAGAAGTCTAGGCGTTTTTTTTCAATGAGGGATTAGGTTGCTTTAAATAGTTTCTCACATATTTTTTTCAGGGAAAACACCTCAAAAATCGTTGGAAAATTTTAACATGCCGATTTGTCTACCAAAGAATTTGACTCGATATTTTTCGGATTTTCAGGACTTTGGATAGTTTCTACATTTATTTATTATACAAACGATTATTCTAAATTTATTCTATTGGTTTCGTTATTAATAAAATGCAGCTACATTGAAAGGGCAGAAAAGCTATTAGGAAACTTCAAAAATCTTTCCCATGTTTGCAATTTTGGTCGGAAATGAGATTTCTGTATTTTAAAAAATTGGTACGTTTTCAGGTTTAGCGATTGTAAAAATAGGCCCTGCCTTTATTAGACGTATTGACGCCTAAGGCGTAAGGAGAGAAAGAATCGCGGCCGGTTAAACTCTTTCCTTTTAGAAAGGCTGGGTGCCGAAAGCGCGACGCGAAGCCCCGACGCACAAAGTGCGCATCAACAAGCGATCGCTGGCCAAGACGAGCGGCAAGTCGGTGCGGCAGAAGCGCAGAAAGATGATGGAGAAGCGCAACCGGGGCGCCCAATTTGCCGAATGATTGATTGATTGATTGGTGGATTCGTTGTTTTTTTCGCTTGTTTCGTGTTATATCGCACAGTTGTTACGACTATTGTTGTTGTTGTTAGTTTGTTTCGAAAGTTATCAATAAACTTGGGCCATCAGAAATTTTGGAAGTCGTTTATGTACAGAATTTACAATCAGTAGGAAAGTTTTTTTAGTTGTTTTTCTTTTTGGAGCGCCGTGGGTCGTCTGGAAATGGGAACGTTGCTTTAATTATGCCTTTCTACTGATACCTGGATACATTTTGTAGAATGTGACAACGGCGCCCGTCAACAGCATCGTGAAGACGAGCATCCAAAACGTGAAAATTTCGCCCTGATGGAAGGCCTAAACGGGTTATGTATTGTTCTAAAAGTGTAACTTACTGGTAATTCCAGCGCGGGATTTTGCGTCATAGTTTTAGAAAAAATAGGATTTAGCAGGTAAATTAGTAATTACTGTATTAATTAAGGACTTTTTGAATAGTTTATATGCCGTTCTTCAAAACCGGTGGATTTGTTACACCCGCCAATGGCCATCGATCTCGAGGGCCCAACCTCTCAGCCCCCTCCTCTTTTGGCCCGCTCTCTCATCTAGGGCCCAGCCGCGAGCTACACGACATGTTATTCTGCATCCAGGAAAGCTAGCAGAGATCGTTTCGGACTGCGCATCCATAGGGCATCCTAAAAGCACCCCTGGAGTGTTTTTTTGTGAGCTATCGACGCCAAAATGGGTCAGGACAACAATAGCGAAAAGAGGGCGATTTTTGTTTTCAAAATTGAGCCTTTCCGCAGATCCTTTTCCCGCCAAAAAGTGTGCAAATTCGCGAGGAGTTTGCGACTCCACCAAAGTTGAAAATACGGGTTTGGAGAAGAACGTGTTTTTTTTCAGAGGCGTGTAGTAATAAAAATTTTAATTGTAAATTTTAATTAATCATAAAATTTTGGGACAAAAATGTTTTTATTTTGACCTTTCGGATCTTTCCAGTGCGAATCGAAAGCCGTGGCATTTCGTTTTCTAAATTCAAAAGCTTTACTTCTTACTTTTCCCGAAAACCGCAAATTTTTAGGGTGCGATCGAATTTGGAAAATCTGGTTTTCGGCTATACAAAAACGATTTTTTACGCAAAACGTTTAGTGTCGCGAGAATAATCATAATTTTATCAAAGTCACAATGATCTTAATCTGTAACAATAGTAATTGTCTCGGCCTTCAAGGGTTTTCGAACGATAAGAATCATTGCGCTCCGACTTTTTCTAGTGAGCGGCGGCACATGAGGACATTTTTTTTGTCTACATTGTGAGTTTTTCGGTGTACTTTCAAAATACTGTTGTGTTGTTGTGTGTGTCGAGGCAAACAGATGCAGGCTTTTATTTTACTAGAAAATTGGGCGCATATTGTTGCCGTTGCCGTGGGGTTGGCGGGGTGGCTTTTTAGGCGCGGCACTTGAGGGCCGACTTGGCGGGCTGGGTGAACGAGTCGTCGTACTGCTCGAGCGAGACGAAGTCACGGCGGATCCTGCAAAACAAATCCGGGTTAGCGAAATTCCCTGGCGATCTCTGCTAGCCTGCCTTTGGGTGTAAATTCATTTAAGATAAGACTTTTGCTAGCTTTTTAGGCTCAAAATTTCGTTCTCCCAGTTCAAATTTCCGCAAGAATCTTTGCTAGATTGCCTTTTCGCGGCGGTCCAAGGATCCAATGATCTCTGCTAGGTCGCCAGTGAATTCCGGTTCTGGTTCGTTAGCGGGGGAACCTTTTTTTGTCAATAGCTTTCTCATCTTAAATACCCTTCCCCCCGCTAACGAACCAGTACCAGAATCCCTGCTAGTTGTCCCATTCCCCAGTGACCTTTGCTAGCTCGCCCTTTGGTAGTAATCACGATTCCTCAAGAATCTCTGCTAGCCTGCCACATAAACCATTCAAAAACGCTTATAAAACTTACTCCCTGGTGAAGCGGCGGGCCTCCTTGGACTCGCGGGGGAAGCAGACGAAGCGGAGGGTGACCTTCTCGGCCTTGAACGGCTCGCCACGGGGGCACTCCTTGATGGCGGTGCGGGAGAAGCACGTCTTCTGCGAGTACTCGATCATCTGCTGGCGCTCGATGGGCTCTGGAAAATTTCAGATTCCTCAATGATCTTTGCTAGCTGCTTTGGTGGGAAATCCGAAATCTCTGCTAACTTGCCCTCCTCGCTATCCCAAAGAATTTCGGCCAATTCGCAGCGGTACAAAATCCCAACGAATCTCTGCTAGCTTGCCCAAAATCCCTTCGTAATCCCAAAGAATCTCCGCTAGCTTGCCCTTGCTCTGCTAGCAACCCTGCCCCGAAAATTCCCAAAGATTCCCTGCTGCTCCCCCCACTCACCCTCCTCCTCGGACATGGCGCGGGACAGCTCGACCTCGTCGAAGGCCTCCATCTCCTCAGAAGACGACTGGTCCATGCGGCCGTAGTTCTTCTTCTCGGAGATCTTCTCCTCCTCGATCTCGCACTCCTGATCGCGGGCAAAGTACGAGCGCTGGAACTCCTCGAGGTCGTCGGTGTGCTTGTTGTCGGCACCGCGGAACTCGTCGTGGCGGTCATCATCGTAGTGGCCGCAGAGTCCGCACTGGCGGCCCTTCAGCTCCTGCGACAACTCGACGCGGACGACGCGACCGTCGAAGCGGACGGACAGCTAGAGAAAATGGTTGTTCTCGTTCTGGTTCTCTCTCTCTCTCTCTCTCTCGCTCTCTCTCTCTCTCTCTTTCTCTCACTGGCTCTCTGTCCCTCGCTGTCTCTGTCTCTCTCTCTCGCTGTCTCTCTCTCTCACTCTCTCTCCCCTAACCCCTTGAAGACTCACCTTCTCCAGATCAACCTTGTAGACGCGGTCGGCCAGCTTGACGATGTCGTGCTTGGCGATCGACTCCTCGCGCACGTTCTTTCCGTTGACGACGAAGCGCATCTCACCGTCCTCCAGGAACAGCTCGATCGACTTCTCGTTGTCGACGATCTTCAGCTTCTTCTCCTCTCCGTTGCGGCCGACCTTCTTGACCAGGACGGCGAAGGTGCGCTCCTGAATTTTGTGTTTTGTTTAAGCTTGGGCCGCTTACCTCAGAGCAGTCCTTGGCGACGACCGAGTAGCAGGTGGTCAGCGGGTTCTTGAAGAGAACGTCATCGAAGGTGCGGATCTGAAGTGGATTTTTTGGACGTGACCGTAAGACCGGAAAAAGCCCGGGTTTCGACCGGAACCGTGTCGGGTGTTGACCGAAATACCTTACCTTTTCGGAGCGGACCTCGCAGTGGTCGCGGTTCAGCTCGTGGACCTTGTAGGAGCGGACCTCGACCGGGTGGAACAGGTTGAGGAGGGGCAGACGGTACGGCATACGGATAGACTCCATGCGCACCTGGAAATTGTCAAATGATCTCGGCTAGCCTGCCCCTTCGATTCCCAAATGATCTCTGCTAGCCTGCCCCTTCCATTCCCAAATGATCTCTGCTAGCCTGCCCCTTCCATTCCCAAAGGATCTCTGCTAGCCTGCCCCTTCCATTCCCAAATGATCTCTGCTAGCCTGCCCCTTCCATTCCCAAATGATCTCTGCTAGCCTGCCCCTTCCATTCCCAAATGATCTCTGCTAGCCTGCCCCTTCCATTCCCAAAGGATCTCTGCTAGCCTGCCCCTCCATACCTTGTTCTCCGGGGTGTTGATGGTCAGGTTGATGTAGCGGCGGTTCTCGGGCTCAACCTCAAGGAGGACAGAGACACGGCCGGCCTGGCTGGTCTTCATCTCGACGTCGGTGCTCCAGAAGTTCCAGACCTTGAGCAGTTGGAAGACCTACAACTCCACGGTAAGCACCATCCAATGCTCATCTACATACCTGCTCGATGGCGTGCTCGTACTGCTTGTCGAGGTTGTACTCGGCGTCCAGCTTGTACTGGTTCAGGTAGCCGGCCTCTTTGAGCAGCTTGAAGCTGTCCAGCTCGGCGCGGGTGGCCTGGAAAGGGGATGCTCAGTGTGCCAAGATCGCAGATCGCACCTTGTCGACGAGGGAGATCCACTTCTTCATCTCCTTGTTCTGCTCGCCCTGCAGCTTGAGAACGACCTCGTTGGTCTTGGCGCATCCGAAGGTGGCCTTGAGCATGGCGTGGAACTCACGCTGCTTGCGCTCCTTCAGCTCGGTCAGGGAGGAGACCTCCTGGAAAATGGGTGTTGAGAGAGAGAGGGGGAGGAAGAGCGAGAAAGAGAAAGCGAGAGAGCGAGAGAGAGTGAAAGACTGAGAGAGAGCGAGAGAGCGAGAGATAGCGAGAGAGCCAGAATAATCCCTCACCTCGGGGTACATGGTGTAGAGGTTGGCCTCAACGTTGCACTCCTCGCGCTCGCCCTTCATCAGGGGAGAACGGCGGCCGGTGACGCGGATGTGGCACTTGGAGAACGACTCCTTCTCGCAGACGGCCTTCAGCTAAAAGATGATCATCATCAAGGCGACTGTCCCTTCGCTTACCTCGAGCTCAGCCTTGCGCTCCTTCTCTCCTCCGAGGGCCTCGACGGAGAGCTTGGTGCGGTGGGAGACGGCCTGGAATTCGGAGCATTTAGGCGTACACTGGCATTGTTGAAGCTTCAGCCTAAGCCTAAGCTAAGCCTAAGCTGAGCCTAAGCCTAAGCCTAAGTCTGAGTGCCCTACCTCGACTCCAGACTTGCGGGTGTTCTTCTTGATCAGCTCCTCGCGCTCGGACTCCTCGAAGCTCTCCTCGGAGACCTGGAAAAGGAGATGGTTAGAGGGAGAGAGAGAGCGAGAGAGATAGAGAGAGCGAGATAGAGAGAGAAAGACGCTGACCTGCTCGACGGCGAAGTGCTTGCGGTTGTCGTTGGTGAAGAACGAGTCGAAGACGGTCCAGTCGGGCTGGGCGGCGTCGACGAAGAACTCGGTCTCGGAGCGGATCTTGTACTCGCGGGGCGACTCCTCGGACGGGACCGAGTAGATCTCGATCTGGAGATGAACATGGGTTACTCAAAAATGGGTGTCAGAGTTGCAAATGCGCTCTGCTGGCCTGCCCCTCCCAACTGACCATCTTCTCGGAGGCGACGAGCGGCAGCAGGTTCTTCTTGTCGTACTGGGTGGGCATGTGTCCGGCGACGCGGAAGCCAAGTCCGAAGAGCTGAAGACGTTCAGGTTATGGACACGGAATTTTGGGGAAACCGATCCCCTTAAACTTGCCGAACTTGATGTCACCCCTAAACCGTGCCCCATCTAACCGTACCTCCTTGCCGTAGACGTTGTCAATCTCCTTGTTGAAGCGCTCGAAGCGGGGGATGGTGATGGCCTTCTCGAGGGGCTCGGCGTACTTCTCGGTCTCGGTGGCGACCTTGCGGACGAAGGTGGCGGGGCGGGTGAGGACCTTGACGAGCAGCTTCTCCTCGCGCGGCGCCTTGAACAGGGTCTCGACGGTCAGCTTCTGGTTGCGGTACTCGGCCTGGAAATTGGGGGTTAGCAACGGATTTCGGAGGGTCTGAGGGTATTACCTTGATCTGAGCATCAACGGGCAGGCGGAGGTGGACGGACTGTTGGAGCTTGAGGCCAGTGTGGACTAGGGGGGAGAGGACCATGGATTGGGTGAGGTGGGTGAGGGCCAGCTGGGGCTCTCCCTTGATCGTGACCTCGACACCCTCCAGACGGCGAGACTCGCTCTTGGGTAGGAGGTCGGCCTTGGCGCGGAGTTCGACGGAGGCGACGAGGGGCATCTTGGTGTTGATCTTGACGGGCATACCGAAGGTGGTCGGGATGACGCGGGAGATCTGAAATACGGCGCTTGAACGGCTCGAAGTTGAGCCCGTAAACGCAGCGTGCTACGGACGACCCAGAGAGAGAGAGAGAGAGAGAGAGAGAGAGAGAGAGCCAGAGCCAGAGCAAGACACTCAGTCCTCACCTCGTAGAGCATGGAGGCGGTCTTGATCTTGAGGTCGGTGCCCTGGGCAAGGACACGCTCGAGCTCTCCGAGAGACAGCTTGTCGCCGGAGACGGCGTTCTTCAGCCACTAAAAAAACATTGATGATCAGCGCTTCCGAGGCGTTAGGCTCCAAACCTGGGTGATGACCTCCTCCTCGACGGGGATGAGGGCGTAGTCCATGTTGCGGTAGCGGATGTAGACGACGGCGTGGGGGTCCTGCTCGGCCGACTCGGAGTGGGGGCGGGAGACGATGTTCAGCTTCTCGAAGAGTCCCTGGAGAGTTTGAGCATTAATGGAAGCGAGAACCCCTTCCATTCCCAAATGATCTCTGCTAGCCTGCCCCTTCCATTCCCAAATGATCTCTGCTAGCCTGCCCCTTCCATTCCCAAATGATCTCTGCTAGCCTGCCCCTTCCATTCCCAAATGATCTATGCTCGACTGCCCTTTCCATTCCCAAATGATCTCTGCTAGCCTGCCCCTTCCATTCCCAAATGATCTATGCTCGACTGCCCCTTCCATTCCCAAATGATCTCTGCTAGCCTGCCCCTTCCATTCCCAAATGATCTCTGCTAGCCTGACCCTTCCATTCCCAAATGATCTCTGCTAGCCTGCCCCTTCCATTCCCAAATGATCTCTGCTAGCCTGACCCTTCCATTCCCAAATGATCTCTGCTAGCCTGCCCCTTCCATTCCCAAATGATCTCTGCTAGCCTGCCCCCTCCATTCCCAAATGATCTCTGCCAGCTGCCTCACCTGGAGCATCTGCTTGGGCGACTCGAAGATGGAGCGCTTTCCGCGGGTGACGACATCATCGATGGAGCGGATGGAGGCGACCTTGGGGAGAACGTTGCGGAGGACGCGGTCGAGTCCCTTCTGGGTGGCGCCAATCTGGAGTGATTGCTTCAATTCTCAAATGATCACCGCTAGCTGACCTGGAGGAAGTTCTTGTTCCAGTGTCCGGCGAAGAGAGCATCGACGGAGGCCATCAGCTCCTTGGGGAGCATGGAGTTGTTGGAGAAGACGCTGGAGAGCTCGATAGAGCCGGAGGAGAGGAGGGTCTGAATTTAGGTGTTTAGTCTCTCTCTCTCTCTCTCTCTCTCTCTCTCTCTCTCTCTCTTTCTTTCTTTCTCTCGCTCTCTCACCTCATCGAAGTACGAGCGGCGAGACAGGCGGGAATACACCTGCTGGCAACGGAACTTGACGTCGGTGTTGACCAGGCGGAGGGTAAGCTCGCAGCGCTGGCGCAGCTCCTTCTCGCACGGGTTCTCGGAGCGGGCGGTCTGAAAAATGGATGTCATGCTCCCGTTAAACGCCCTGAAATCTTGCTGTCGCCACCCCTTTAAAGCCGCCTACCTGCTTGAGCATGGAGTAGGCATAGGCGGCAACGTGGACGTTCGAATCGCGGTTGATGAGGTCGGCGATCTGCTCGAGGACCTGGCGCTCGGGCTGCGAGTGGATCAGGTGGTACAGGGCGGTGATACGGAGCTGAAAATTCGGGGGTTTCTCTTTCTAACTATCTCTGTTTTGCTATTTCTCTGCTTCTCTTGCTTAGACTCTCTCTCTCTCTTACTCTCTCTCGCTCTCTCTCTTTGCTTCCCTCGCTTAGACTCTCTCTCTCTCTGACCTCACTGGGCTCGGCGCGGCTCTTGATGACGGGCATCAGGGTGAGGGCGACGCGGCGGGGGATGAGGGTGCGCAGGAGACGCAGAGAGTCGATGGCCTGCATGCGGATGGTGGGCTCCTCAGAGCGGTCGAAGATGATCTAGAAAAACGGGATGTATTGGCGCACTAATGATCCGAAATTTTTCAAAGAATCACTGCTAGCTTGCCTCCAAAGAACACGGATTTTTCCTAAAAGATCTTGGCTGGTTGCCAAGCACCCCTTAAGAGGTGAGTCTCGTTTCGTCAAGAATCCCTGCTAGCTGGCGATCGAATTTCCCCAAAAATCTCGGCTAGCCTACCTCCCCCCCCGTAAACCCGCTATTCCACACACCTTCTCGAGCATGTTGACGGACATCTCGAGTCCGGCGTTGGCGATCGTCTTCAGCGCGAGCGTCTTCTCGTAGCGGGTGGTGGCCTTGGTGTACTGGCGGCGGAGCTCGTCGATGAGCTTCTCCTTCAGCTCGCGGGGGCAAACCTGGAAATTGACTTCTTCTACGGGTTCATTAGGCTTTTGGTCATCTACCGGATTTTAATTACTTGCAATAGATGTTGAAGCCTAAAACCCATAGTCAAAATCTGACCTCATCGCGCTCGTGGGCCCACTTGTCCTTGTTGGTGCCGCAGAGGCCGTTGATGAGCACGCCCTGGGTGAGGCGGATGGACTGCTCGAGGACGGCGTTCTTCTGGCAGACTGGAAACAGCAGATAAGAAAACCGCGAGAGAGAGAGAGAGAGAGAGAGAGAGAGAGCACCCACCGGAGTCCTTGACCAGGCGGTTCAGCTCGTCGATGATCTGCTCGGAGGGCAGACGCATGGTGGAGAGGGTCTTCATCAGGTACGAAGCGCGGAGGGGGGTGATCTGAATTCTCAAGTGATCTCTGCTAGCCTGCCCCCTCGATTCCCAAAGGATTTCTGCTAGCTGCTCACCTCCTCGTTGATGGTGAGCTTGATGATGTAGTCAACGCACGACTTGGTGCCGGCCTCGGCGACGGCATCGATCAGAAGGGTGGAGATCGTCTCCTCCTAGAATTGGCGGAGTTAGAGAATGACAAGAAAGAGAGAGAGAGAGAGAGAGAGAGAGAGCGAGAGAGTGAGCCGGAGAGAGAGCGAGAGAGCTCCAACTGACCATCTTGTTGGCCTCGCGGTGGATCTGCTCGATCTGCTTGTAGGTGCAGCGGCGGAGGATCATGACCAGGCGGGAGAACATGTGGGTGCTCTCGACCTCGACTTTCTCGCGGACGAGCTGCTCGAGCTCCTTGAGCGTCTTCTTGGCGGCCTCAACCTGAAGGTGTCAGTTGGGTGGAGCGGTTGGAAGCCATTCAGCCGGAATCGACCGTTTGGGTCCGATTTGGCGCGTAGCGTATCTCATTCTCACCTGCTCGTAGTCTCCTCCCTTCTGGGACTCCTTGAGGTACTTCTCCTCGCCGGTCATGGCCCACTTCTCGAGGGCGCGGCCGATGTGGTTGGAGTGCATCAGGGACGTCTTCTTGGCGGCGGAGATCGTGGGCATGCGGGTCTTCAGCTCACCCGACTCGAGCAGGGTCATCTTGGCGACGACCTGGAAGGGGGTTGCTCGATTACGGCATGAAAATTGGGGTCCGGAAACATGGATTTCTAGTCAGGAACTTGAATTTCTGAAAGCATGAGCATGAGCTGGAGACTGAGATTGAGGCGGAGGCTTCGCTTAGGCTTAAGTTAGGCTTATGCTTAGGTTAGCCTTAGCTTTAGGCTTAGGCTTAGGCTTAGGCTTATGCTTAGGTTAGCCTTAGGCTTAGGCTTAGATTAGGCTTAGGCTTAGGCTTAGGCTTAGGCCTATGCTTAGGTTAGGCTTAGGCTTAGGCTTAGGCTTAGGCTTAGGTTAGCCTTAGGCTTAGGCTTAGGCTTATGCTTAGGTTAGCCTTAGGCCTAGGCTTAGATTAGGCTTAGGCTTAGGCTTAGGCTTAGGCCTATGCTTAGGTTAGGCTTAGGCTTAGGCTTAGGCGGAGGCTTAGACTTAACCTGCCATTCTAAAGGAACAGCGACATCAAACCGTCTCGTTACCCACCTCGGTGTTGATGAGCGGCTGCTCGTCGGAGATGGGGGCGTAGACGTACTTGGAGGACAGCTCGACCTCGCGGATCAGGAAGCGCTCAGACGAGCCGAGGACGCGGAAGCGCATCACCTAGAAATCGGAGTTTCCGGGTGCATACGCCAGTTTACGGTGTTCTGCTGCTGCTCGGGGAGGGCCTTGTTGATCTTGTTGACGTGGACGTCGCACTCGCGGCACTCGTCGCTCAGGCGGACGTTGTAGACGGCGTGGGGACGGCGGCTGCACTTGGCGAAGTCGATCGACTTGGTGTAGACGGTCTCCTCCTCCTCGGTGCGCTCCTGGAAATGGTGTACTGTTGGGAGAGAGCGAGAGAGAGAGAGAGAGAGAGAGAGAGAGCGAGAGAGAGAGGGAGAAGGAGAGAGAGCGCTTGTTTACCAATTTACCTCAGACTCGCTGACTCCGTCGATCTTGGTGTAGACGACATCGCAGACTCCCTCGAGGGTAGTCTGGAATAAAAAATTTTCTGGGTTTTTTCGAGAAATCCGGCATCCTCATGTCACCCCCCCCCCTTTAAAAAATCCGTACCTCCTGGAGACGGTAGTTCTTCTCGGTCTCGTCCTCGCGGCTGTTCTCCTGGTTGCGGCTCAGGTGCAGCATGTTGAGGGCGGCGCGCTTGAGGTTGCGGGACCAGGTGGGGTCCTGCTCGTCGAACTCGAGCTCGGAGACGGAGAATCCCGACTCGAAGCGGAAGCGCAGGGGGAGCTCGAGGGCACGGCGCTGCTCCTCGGTGATCTCCACCGGCTCGAAGAAGTCGGTGGCGGTCAGGCGCGAGGCGGAGCGGATCGTTTCCTGGAATGGTAAATGGTGTGCTGGGCTACTTTATTCCAAAAAGAATCTCTGCCAGCCTGCCCCTTCCATTCCCAAATGATCTCTGCTAGCCTGTCCCTTCCATTCCCAAATGATCTCTGCTAGTCTGCCCCTTCCATTCCCAAATGATCTCTGCTAGCCTGCCCCTTCCATTCCCAAATGATCTCTGCTAGCCTGCCCCTTCCATTCCCAAATGATCTCTGCTAGCCTGCCCCTTCCATTCCCAAATAATCTCTGCTAGCCTGCCCCTTCCATTCCCAAATGATCTCTGCTAGCCTGCCCCTTCCATTCCCAAATGATCTCTGCTAGCTTGCCTGGGCGGAGAAGATGTTGAAGTGGCGGAGCTGGATAAGTGCCTGTCCCTGTCCCTTAATCTGGAGATGAACACGGGAGGAGATGCGCTGGGCGGCATGCTGAGAGCCGTCAACCGGAAGTCCGGTGGCCAGCTGGGAGTCCCAGCCGTAGACGAACTCTTTCTCCTGGGCGAACCATCTGGAAACCCGCGGTCTCAAAGATCTCCAAACATTTTTGAAAAAAACTTAGTTTTTCAAAAAACACGGAGTGCACTCAGTTCCACAAAAATCCCGGCTCGCTAACGCCGAGATGACTATCGTAATACTCCAAATGAATACCACGAAGTCGGAAAAAAATCTCAGAAATCGCCGAAAACCGACTAAAGGTATCGAAAATCTAAAAAATGCAGCATCAGCTATCCAGAATTATAGCTGATGAAAATGTTTGGAAAATCTAGAAACATCGCCGAAAAGGGGCTAAAAATTGCCCGAGCTACCGTACCTCTGGTCGACGCCGCGGAGGGGCGAATAAGCGGCAAGGGCCAGTCCGCACAGGGCGGCTACCAGGGTGAGCTTCATCTTCTCGGATGGGGAAGACGAGGAGACCCCGGTGTCGAAGTGAGGCTATGGATCCGGCCATCCGTTTTATACTGCGCCCCCTGCCTTATCTTTGCTACGGTATTTGGAGGAGAGAGAGAGAGAGAGAGAGGGAGAGAGAAAGAGAGCAGGTACTGACAGGTCACTCAAAAAGTCGAAGACGGGTGTCACTCCTTTTGGAGGTCTCCCCGCGGGGTTCAGCGCTTCGCAATGACCTGACAATCCCAAAAACGGGGGGCCATCGACCATTCCGGGATTCGAAATGATTCCGGGTCCTGATGAGCGGGGTTTGCAGAATTTTGTAAATGAATTAGTTAAAGGAAGTCCGAAATCTGCGTGAATCTTCATTTCGCCGAATTTTCACTTCGCTGAATTTTCATCTCGTTTCATTTCGCCGAATTACCTATGAAAATCTATGTTGGAGACCTTGGAATCTACGATATTTTGCCCCGCCTGCCAAATGGTTTTGTTGGAGGATCAAGAAGATAACTTTACCTTCGTTGAAAACAAGTTGAAAACTGATTTTTGACTGAAGAAGAGGACAGCCGAGCTATGAAAATTCGGCGAAATGAAGTTTCGGCGAAATGAATGTAAATCCGAAACCTGGTCCACGCCCTTACATGGAGACGTTTTTAATGCGAATGGATTTTTTAAGTCGAAACCAGGCCTGTTTTATGCAGAATTTTGCGCTGATTCCGAACCTGTTTTCAACTTCCTGTTTCTTTCTTTAGGATTCGCGGGGGGACCAAATTTTTTTCGGCACAAGCCTAGATTTCTTTATAGATAGCGGATGCGTTTCTAAATCGTTTTTAAGCAGTCTTAATCATAAAAACGACACACATTTTAATTAAAAAATTCAATTTTAGGTCGAACACCCCTATGACCCCAAATGACCAAATTTTCGACTTTTTCAAACATTTTTCTAACTTTTTTGAAAGCTTTTTTCTACTTTAAATATTGTGGAAGCTTATTAAAAACAATTTGAAAACATTTTATATTCGATTACTAGGTCAACCGGGAATAAAATACGTCCCTTCAGCATAAAAAGCGGTCAAATCGCGCTAAAAATGTCGTGATTTTCGAAAATCGGAAAGTAGTGAATTCCGCAGCTCGACGGACGAGTGCTCTCGATAGATACCTAAATCGTAAAAACCGGACGCGTCGGCCGACCGCTAGAGGTGGTCTCTTTTCGAAAAATCTGGGTGTTCTGACTGTTTTAATATTGACTCTGGGCCAATAAAAAATTTTTGGACTGGTTTTCGGCCTCCTTTTTCAGCGGGTTTGTGCAGCAAATCAGTTTTTCAGAGCGTTTTTTCCGATCGGCAACACGATGGACATGATGGTGAGTGATTATCAGTGATTATCAATCGATCCCTGTGCTGAAAAATTGCCTAAAAACTTGCGAAAAACGCTTCCTCGAAAAAATTTCCCGGATTTCCAGACCCACTTACACTTTCACGATGATTGGCATGCCAAAAAGCCTCGGGCACTTGGGGACCTTCAGAAAAACTTATCAGCCGTCCAACGGGCCCGCGACAAAACGATGAGTGAACGGCTGCCATTCTGAAGGGTGGACGCCGGCGAAATGCGGGTGTTGAGTGACAGGTGCATGGGAAAGTGATCCCAATTCGAGGTTCTCACACAAAAATGTAGTGCATCGAGTGGCCCAAAAAAGGAATACCAATCAGAATCTCGAAAATCAGAATATCGAATTTTCAGAATCTCGAATTTTCAGAATCGCATCTTTTGTCGAAAATAAAAAAATAAAGGCTCGTCCAAGCGACGCCCTTCACGATTGCAAATTCAGCCAGGAACCCTAAAAGTGAATTGAAAGCGTCATGAAATTCGCCGTTCTGTGATTCTGTGGTTGGCCCCCGTTCCGAACTCCCGCCGGTGCTAATCTTTTAACGGGGGGGGGGGGCGGTTTCGCAGCAATTCCGTACGTACGGTTTACGTTTACGTTTTACTGTTTCCGGCTCCCCGGACGCCAAATTTTAGGCAGGTATGCAAATTGTTAACAAGATCTAAACAATCTTTTTTTAGTCAGTTCTCCGTTTATTCCAACCTTTTTCCGGATTTGACCCCCGAACCAGCCCGGTGGCCTCGCGCCTATTTGCTGACCCGACCACCGTACACCCCGGGATTTACCTAGCATTTCCCCACCCCGTCGGACGAGAAAATGCATATAAAACCCGTCGAAAAATTGCGAACCGTTTCAAGTTTTCTATTCTATTTTTCTTTTCTTATTATTTATTTCTTTTCATTCAGGAAAGATGTAGAAATTTCGTTTCTACATGTCTCTTACCTGTGCACATGGGTGACGACCTTGACTTAGCGATGGGGGAAGCCACGAGTCGTTTCAGCTTTAAGTTTCTTGGTTTTAACCTAAGCCTAGACTTGGCTTAGCTTTATCTATGCTCAATTGGGCTTAGCTTACATTGATTTTGCCCCAAAAGCTCAAAAACCTGGCTATCTAAGGCTTAGCTGACGCGCACGCGCTTAGCTTCGCCTAACTTGAGCTTAGACATGGCTTTAATGAAGCTTAGCTTTAGCATGGTCCTTAGATACGCTTCAAGCTTAAAAACTTAGCTTTTAGCCTCATGTAGTCCGTCCCGTCCCCATGGGCACAAGCACCCTTCACCTACAACGATTCTCCTTCCAAAGACACCTCTAAATTATCTTTTTCAGAACTTGGGGCTCCGTCCATATTCACCGGTTGGACCGAACGAAACCGCGCAGCCGACGAGATGGCCAAATTGTGCTTGAGTAAGTTTGAAGCGTTTTTTGGGACTTTGTCTTACGGAATTAGTTGGCCACTATAAACTTTTACAGAAAAGGCCACCAAGCGCAAGAGCTTCGCAAAACAGTACAAGATCCAGAAGAAGGTAAAGGAACATAAAAGGAAGACGCGCCGCGAGCAGAAAAAGAATAAGCAAAAGGCGGCCACCAAGCCGCTGACGGTACCGAACGCATGTCCCTTCAAGGAGGAGCTGTTGGTGGAAGCTGAGAGGTCACGCGAGCTGCTTAAGGAACAACGCGAGGTTGATTTTGTTTGTAAAATTCGCTTTTGAACACACGAAATTACTTTATTCGTTTTGTTTTAGGCGAAAAAAGAAGCCGCCCGCCTGCAAGACATCGAGCGTCGAGCAGAGAAACGCAAGTTGCCCACGGACACGATGGAGAGCCTGGCCGCGCGCGCCGAGTTGCAAGCCAAGAAATTTGCCAATGGCAATGAGGTCGCCGACGAAGGCCGGACCGCTAATCTCGATGATAAGAGCGTAAAAGTATGTGTTTTGTTTTAGTTTTAGGCAATTATCTGTTTTAGGTATACGCGGCCGAGGTGCGCAAGACGATCGAGACGGCCGACGTAGTCATCGAGGTCCTGGACGCGAGGGACCCGCTCGGCAGCCGATCGAAAGTCGTTGAGCAACAGGTAGTAGTTTTTTAGGTTTCTGGAATGTAGTTTTAGGTGGTCAACGCTGGCAAGCGCCTCGTCCTGCTGCTGAACAAGATCGACCTCGTGCCAAAGGAGAACGTGCTCGCCTGGCTGAAATACCTGCGCCAATTCTACCCAACCATCGCCTTCAAAGCCAGCACCCAGGAGCAGAACAGCAAATTGGTACGTTTTTGGTTTTTCTGGTGCGTTTATAATGTCCTTCAAAACAAATTTTTCATTTCAGGGTCGTTTCGGCGGATCGAACCTCTCCAACTCGTCGTCAGCCAAGTGCATCGGCGCCGATCTGATCATGAAGCTGCTCGGGAACTACTGCCGCAACAAGGACATCAAGACGAGCATCCGCGTCGGCCTTGTCGGCTACCCCAACGTCGGCAAGAGCTCGGTCATCAACTCGTTGAAGCGGAAGCGCGCGTGCAACGTCGGCGCCACGCCGGGAGTCACAAAGTACATTGCCTTACTTCCGATATGGCTAAATCGTTTTAGACAAATCCAAGAAGTCGAGCTCGACAAGAACATCCGCCTGCTCGATTCGCCCGGTGTCGTCCTCGCCACGAAGAGCCAGCTCGACACCGTTGAGGTGGCGCTGCGGAATGCGATTCGCGTCGAGAGCCTTGCCGATCCTGTTGCCCCCGTGCACGCCATCCTGCGCAGATGCTCAAAGGAGACGGTACTTTTTTTTACCTTCGCACGGAACTCGGATCTTCCGGAAAATACCCTTTCGTTCTGGCAATTCCATGGACTCGATTGACTAGATTTTTTTTCCAGCTGATGCTCCACTACACGATCGCCGAGTTCGACTCGTGCGACAAGTTCCTGTCGCTCGTCGCACGCAAGCTGGGCCGTCTGAAGAAGGGCGGCGTTGCTGATGTCGACGCGGCTGCCCGACACGTGCTTCAAGACTGGAACACCGGCCGCCTCCGGTACTACACGCAACCCCCCGAGCAGGTAAAAACTTAATCATCCGCTTTGTCATTCTTTCATTTCTTTTCAGCCCGTCGTGCATGAGACGACCGGTGCCGCCGAGATTGTGCAGCAGTTCAGCAAGGAATTCGACATCGATTCGCTGGACACGGACTTGGCCAATTTGGTCGAAGGTAATAGAGTTATATTGTTCGAATCTACCTTGAATTTTAGAACTGCCCATGGAGACGTCCAGCGATGTGGCGACGGCGTATTCGGGCTCGGAGGCCGCGGTTAGCGAGCGATGGGGCGAAGAGGGAGAAAGCGAGGATGACGACGAGGAGATGGACGACGACACAAAAGGTACATTTTGCTACCCTTATTCTCGGCGATTTTGTCGGATTTTAGCGTGATCCCAATTTTTCAGGCGGCAAAGTCGTCATCGAGGCGGGCGCAAAGAAGGCGAAGCCCCAAGCCGAGCGCGAGAAGAACGTGATCCCGGAATCGTTGGCCCTCGGCGGCAACGTGCAGCACAACCGCGCCATCAAGCAGGCCGTCAAGAAGCAGAAGCGCCAGAACAGGAAGACCGGTGAGGATTTGGGCGAGTGGAAGTTACCAATCTTTTTTTCAGCGCAACGAGCCGACGCGCTCGCCGACGCCATGGACGTTGGGCTGTCGACGAAGCAGGAAGAATACGACTTCTCAATGGCCTAGAAGCTCTCGATTCCTTTGTTTTCCCCCATTTCTCCCGTTACATTGTTGCCCTTGTTGTTGAGTTGTTAGTCCCTTACGGTTCGCGGACATATATTCTTTATTGTTCCCCCCAATTGTTTGTTGCCTGGTTTTGCTCTCGTTGATACCCTTTTGTTGAACAATTTCTGCACAACTTCTAGCAGCGCACACCGCGCACCCAATTTGTCAGCCAAATAAACGATTCACAGTTGCAAGGATTTTCAATGCCGATATAGCAGTATTTTGTGAAAAATACGTAGCACATTTTGACGAGAAAGCATTTCACTTGCGTTGTTTTCGAAATAGCTGCATGACCTTCTTCATATTTAGGATGACTGGACAAAAGCTGCTTCGAGGCTTGGTCTGCTTCCTCGTTGGGAGCAATCGCTTGCGCCGCAGGCTTTGAAACGAAGCATCGCGCTACGGCAGGCGAGGAAGTACGCTTTTAGTTTGGTTTTGCCACTGCCGCTGAACGTTTGGCTTCGACGAAGAGGAAAGTAGCCTTCCGCTGACCCGTTACGTGAACTGGCTGCTTCCTTGGCTTTCGGCTGGTGCAACTGTCCTTCCGGTCCGACCCTTCTCCGTTGAGATCGAGGAGTGAGAAGTTTTTTTGCTGAAACTCCCGACCCTGTATTTCAATCTTGTTAACAATTTGCATATATGCTGAAGATCTGGCGGTCCTGGGAGCGAAAAACAGTCAAGAAAACCTCACTAACAGCTTGAAAATAGCAGTCTCCACTCTTCGAGCCATTCGGACGGTAAAACTTGAGTTTTCTACTTTTTTTTGAAAAGCGCCTAGAAATGCCGGACGGCTCGCTGAAGAACTACAATCACGAGCTGCTCAAGTCGGGGCTGGTGTTGAAGACGGACCAGGGGGATCGGTAGTGTATATTTTCGATCTTTCAAAGTCCCGTTACGCTTTCAGCTTCAAAATTGGCAAGCCGATCGCGTACGGCCGATTCGGCGATGTCTATTCGGTTGATGGAAAGTGGGATAAAATTTTAAGTATAGTTTTCCGGGGGTTTTAGGCCCGGCGGTCCGACGATCGCCATTCGGACCGAGTTGCCGGATTTGCCGGAGGAGTACGCGCAAATGGAGGTTGTTTGGAGGGAAGAAAAGTGATGCAAATTTTTCTAGACCATCGAGAACATCCTGTCGCTGGCGCAAAAGGAGCGGAAGGCGTGGAAGGAGCACTTGCCGGTGTGGGTCTGGATACGGGGCGGGCGGCCATTTTTTTGTATAAGTCTAGGAACGCCTATTAACTTAATAGAAAGCATTTAAACCACGTTTTTAGTAAAATGACGCTATATTTCACCTAGAAAAACTATGTCAAAATTATCGCAAATTTTTCAAAGAAAATTTTTGTAAAAAACGGCCGCTTTTGGCCGAAAGCCCCTTCTTTTTGTGCTTTTTAATAAAAATTTTGGCATTGAGGAATAGTAAAGGCAGTGAAAGATAAGCTTGCTATTTATACATTTCAAAAAACGCATCCTTAAAAAAATTTTTGCCCTCTTTCAGGCTCTATGGCAAGGGGGCAAAGCCGTTGCCATTCCTCGTGCTCGAGGCGTACCCGCTGCGCCTTGACGAGGTCATCTCCACGATCGTCTCCAAGAATCAGGCGCTTGACCGCGAGTGAGAGATCAAGCTCGCAATATCCTATTGATTTTTGTGTAGAAGCGTCTGCTTCATCGGCCTGCACACGTTGCGCGCCATCCAGGAGCTGCACCGGCTCGACTACGTGCACCGGTAATTGGGCCAACTTTTCGGAGCCAACCTTTCTAGCGATATTCGACCGGCCGTCTTCCGCTTTCGGAACCCGAAGGCCACCCCGTCGGGGATCATCTTGGCCTCGCTCGGCTTCTGCAAGCCCAAGATCAAGCCCGGGTCCGGCGGGAAATATAAAGTGAAGTGGGTAGTGGTTCAAAGTTCCCTGTACCCCTTATTCCAGCCAAATCCCGCCCCGCACCCGCGCCTCGGCCACGACCACCAAATACTGGAGCATGCGGATGGAAGAGGGGGCCGATGACTACTTCTACAACGATGATCTCATCTCCTGGTTCGTGAAATGGATTCCGAAAAGAGCAGGCAAATCACTTCCCAATCCCTTTGAAAAACGGGGCAGGTAGATGACCAACATTTTCAGGGTGTTCATGTTCGCCGACCTGTGGAGCCCCGGCTCGCTGCCGTGGGAGATGACCAACGACCAGCAGCAGGTGCTCCAGATGAAGAACGACCTCGTGGCGCTGGACGATTTTGGGGACTATCTAAGTGAGGAATTGAATTGAGGGAGCGAGAGAGAGAGAGAGAGAGAGAGAGAGGGCGAGAGACAAAGAGACAGAGAGAGACAGAAAGCGATAGAGCGAGAGAGAACGCAAGACTTCCAGAAAACGACACGTGCATCGCCATGCTGCAGGAGATCTCCCCGATTTTCTTGCACATGCTCCGCTATTTGACTGTGAGTTACAAATAGGCTTACTTGGGCTTTGATCTTTAGCTTAGGTTTAGGCTTAGGCTTTGGCTTGAGTTTAGGCTTGGCATACGTAGCCTTTTTAGGTGGGGCTCACGGTCAAGGATCCGATCGACTACGAATACCTGGCCTACCTGTGCAAATCGAAGATTATTATGGTGGGAGAGAGAGGGAGAGAGAGAGAGAGAGAGAGAGAGAGAGAGAGAGAAAGAGAGAAAGAGAGAAGGAGAAAAACTTTCAGAAGCATCGCCTCCAGGACTTCCCGACCAACGGCTGCTGGGCTGACGACAAGTGGACGTTCAGCCCCGAACTGAAACGTCCGAAAGTGGCAAGTTTTTTTTTCGAACCCTTTACCGAACTTTTTTGTATACATTTACAAATGCCTAGTATATTAATAGAAAGCGTGCTAATAATTTTTCAAAGAGAAAGACTATCTAAAAAAATAAAAAAAACGTTCAAAAAGTCGACTCGCTAAAAATCGGCCTTTTTCGGTCGAAGAATCGATGCTTTTACAATTTTTTTGCTAAAAATTTGTTGAGTTTTTCACGCTCAGAAATAGTAAAAAACCATTGAGAAACACCTCCACAATTTATATTAAGAAAAAAAATTTGCCCCCCCGATAATGCGAAAGAACCCAATCGTGGTTGACCCACCCCTCTATGTTCAGGGCGACGCCGAGCCGAACGCGGCCATCGCCCCGACGGGCAAGCCGTCGAAGGAGCGCACGATGACGATCGACGTCGACAAGCCGACCACGGTGAGTGGGGTGCGACATTTTTGGGCTGTTTGCCCCTTCAAAAGTTGACTTGCAGCTCTTGGGCGAAGCCTCCGGCTAAGCCCAAGCCTGAGCCTGAGCCTAAACCTAAGCCTACCCCAAGCTCAGCTTAAACCTAAGCTTACGCCCAGACCTAAGCCAAAGCCTCCGAGTTCTAAGCCGGCCCAAGCCAACGTCTAAGCCTGAGCCTAAGCCTAAGCTGAAGCCGTAACCAAAGTCCAAGCCTAACCCTAAGCCCAAGTCTCAACCTAGCCCGAAGCGCAAGCCTAAGCCCAAACCAAATCCAAGCCTAAGCCTCTAGTAGTCTTCCAAAAAATTTCCGTTTTCCAGCAACACGGCCCGGATAACCGCTCCGGCAAGCACCGGCGTCGCCGCCCACCCGCCGAGCGTACGGAGGCCGACTCCGTTCGGTGAGTTTCTTGACTACGGTACCTTTGCTGGCGTATAACAACGCACACAATCTGCAACCCGCCGTAATCTCCTCATTTCAGTCGCGCCCTCAAGACCACCGAGGAGCCGTCGGTTCGTGTTTTTGCCGGATTTTAAAGAAAGAGAAGCTTGTTGCGGATTGCGAGGCGTATACTTCAACTTAGGAAGATGCGGCCGTTCCGGCTCGTGCTCGCTTCATGAGCCGCGAAATTGCCTCCGAGGGTCGTAAGAAGAAGAACAAGCACGGATCCAGGGCCGGCAGTCGCGAGGTAGCAGAGATCATTTGGGAATGGAAGGGGCAGGCTAGCAGAGATCATTTGGGAATCGAAGGGGCAGGCTAGCAGAGATCATTTGGGAATGGGAGAGGCAGGCTAGCAGAGATCATTTGGGAATGGAGGGGGCAGGCTAGCAGAGATCATTTGGGAATCGAAGGGGCAGGCTAGCAGAGATCATTTGGGAATGGGAGAGGCAGGCTAGCAGAAATCATTTGGGAATGGAGGGGGCAGGCTAGCAGAGATTTCTGCGGAATCTACCCTTAATTCCTGACATTCTTTAGGCGACGAAGGAGGTGAAGGAAAAGGAGACGACCAAGGAGAGCCGGAAAGAAAAGGAGAAGGAGATCCCGACGATGACCTGCGAGGCGAGCAACATGAAGAAGATTTGAGCACCACCGGCTCGTGCCGCAGAATTAAACCCGACGCACAAAGAAAGCATCATATTCCGATTATACAACATTGAATAAATCCGTTAATTTTGGGTCTTGTCTCTCACTCATATTCTCGCTCTATCGCCCTCGCGCTCTTTCTGTCTCCCTCACTCGTTCTCTCTCCCTCTCTCTCACTCTCTCTGTGTCTCTCTCGGTAATACTTACACGCTTTCTGTGTTGTTGATCGTCAATACAATTTATTCACAACGAGATCAATTCTTCGGAATACTGTACAAAAATAAATATCACCTTAAAGGTTGTATTACCGAGAGATCGATGCATTAAGAAAAGCGGTAATCGACAAAATCTCTTAATGACATAAGTCCCTTGATTGGCCTAGTCTCCGAAAAGATTCTTGTGCTTCGTTTGATAGTCGCGGAAGCAATTCTTGAACACCTCGAACACCTGGAAAAATGCGGTTGTTTTTACCGGGGCAGTCGAGCAAAGAAGATTTGGTAAGCGATAAAAGCTAACCTGCAGACAGGGCAGATAGTCGACAATATTCGGCGGTGTGTCCCGGTGCGTTTGGCAAAACGGCAGGCATCGCCCACCCAAGAAGTTTGACAGCCCGCCAAGAGCGCAGCACTCGGTATGGTCAGCCTGAAAGCGGATTTTTTTGCTTTTAAGCTTCTGTGTCGCTTCCTTTAAAACACTCGAAATCCGACAATCACCCCCTTCGATCGACTAGGTCTCGACAGCTAAGCGACACTCCAAAAATAGATGGAAAAGGCTACCGAATGAACCTTTTTTGAGAACTAGCCCATACGGGGGAATGGCATATGTAATTTAGTTTGTCCCGCAGCTGTCTAGACCTAGCCGGCGCCAAGAAGTCAAATCCCGCGTCTCCTAGTCCCTTTAAAACTCTTACCTTTGACGAGGCGCAGTCGAAAGCTCGGCCGAGCTCTGGCCCCGGGCATTGCAGTGTTAGTACGGCAGTGACAAGCTGAAAGAAAATGGGCCATACTCCCAAATGATCTCTGCTAGCCTGCCCCTTCCCGAACACCCACCGACTTGTCTGTAAAGGTGTCAAAGTTGCACAGCTGCGAGCAGCGGGCTGAAAGCCGCTGCTTCCGGCAGCACAGCTCGAGCTTCTCGTTCGACGACAGGGCTAGATGAGATCGAAGTGGGAGAGTTCTCGGAAAATGTCTCCGCTAGAGGTCCGCGAGAATGAGGTGAACTCCACCGGGCGAGCGGTGAGCTCCATCTGAAAATTCTCGTGAGAAAAGAGAGCGAGCGAGCGAGAGAGAGAGAGAGCGAGCGAGAGAGAGAGAGAGAGAGAGAGAAAGAGAAAAAGAGCAATAGCAAAATTCCGCACCCATACCTGCGAAAACTTTGCCATATCCGGGTACTTTTGCATGAATTCACGCAGCTTCTCCGCAGGTCGACCCCCCGCGGTTGAGCCGACATCCCTGAGGACCATGTACGGGCTGTCGTCTGGAACGTTTGGTCTTAAAGAGGCTGGGAACCGCGAGAATCGACCCTCCTATCGACTAGTTCTAGACAGTTACGCCGAAACGTTAGCCGCATTTGCAGCGATTGAGGGGAATGGGGGGGGTGAGGCGGGAAAAAATTACCAGCGCTATATAATTCAACGTCGCGAAATTTCGGGATCATAATAGCAATTCATCGAGGACATACCAATAATCGTTGCCGTGTCCACAGCCGTGGCGACCGAATTGACGGGTCGAATTTCGGCTTCAGGCCCGGGCAACGGGATCGGGGCTCTGTTCTGCGCCATCGGGTACCGTATGCCATGGCGGGCTGGCTGATCATCGGAGCTGACCAGCGGTGTGAGTGGAGGCTAAATTAAGATGAAAATTCCAGCGGCGCGCGGGCAATCAAAAGCGCGGGAATCGACCTGTAACGTCGACTGGGTCCAGACAGCTTCGCGAGACTCGAAAATGGGTTTCGATCTCATCTAGATACGCCCGAGGAGGAAAAACGTCAAAATCCCGACAGCCAAAGTCTCGACATTTAAAATACCGACAGCCAGAACACCGAGAGCCAAAATCCCGACAGCCGTAATCCCGAAATTCAAAATCCCGACAGCGAAAATCTCGACCTTCAAAACACCGAGAGCCACAATTCGTCAAGCGAAAATCGCGACAGCCCGAAAAAAATAAATTTTGAAACCATTTATGGGTAAACTGACCCGAAATAGCACATTTTTTTGGTCGGGATTAGGGGTGTCCGGATGTTCGCTGTCAGGATCATAGCTGGAACTTGCCCGAGAAATGTGAGAACCGAGAACCTAAAAGCTCTTGCATGCTTGTTTTGGCGCGTCGCGTAGCTGTCTAAATCCAGTCGAGTTAAGGGTCGATTATCGAGTTTCGAGCGCCCCTTAAAGCATCAAAACCACCTCCTCTTCCGGGATAAAACCCTCGCGATTTCGGTGATGTTTTTGAGAGGCGCCGGGAGCCGGGAAAACGAGAGGAGCAGCGGCCCGGGCCCAGTCGCGGTGCAGCTCGGCGTTGTCCTAAGTTTCGAAATATCTCTCTCTCTCTCTCTCTCTCTCTCTCTCTGGCTCTTCTCTCTCTCTCTCGCTTTCCTTGAACTTACGTCAGTAACGAAAGGTTGCGGCGGGTTGGCGGGAATCTGCCAGGACTGGAGCGGAAATCGGACGACCGGACCACCCGGCTGGCGATTGGTTGGACGAGGCCTCCAGTTGGAGTTTGGCTAAAAAATTCCTCGCTCTCTCTCTCTCTCTATCTCGCTCTCTCCTTCTCTCTCTCTCGCTTTCGCGAGCTCTCTCTCTAGCTCTCTCTCACTATCTCCGTCTCTGTCTCTCGCTCTCGCTATCCCCAGCTTTGTCTCTCTGGCTCATCTCTCTCTGGCTCTTGCTCGCTCTCTCTCACTTTCTCTCTCTCTTTCTCTCTCTAGCTCTCTCTCGCCTCGGAAAATAAAGCTTTTCCCTACTTTTTCAGGTCTTACAACTTTCGGCGACTCCGCGACGCTCCTAGAGACGGGAAGCGGCTTTTTCTAAACAGTACAGTTTCAAAAAATCAGAATTGCAAGAATCACCTCCAAATCCCGATACGCCGTTACGGTAGGCACGGCGTTTGGGAAGGGCACAAGCCGTTGCGTCCCGGAACTCCTGATTTTTGGAAAAATTACAAAATTCTGTGTTTCAGGAAATTGGCGGCGAGCTACTGTAGCCACTACTTACAGTACGGGCGGCTGGTGGGCGGTCGGGACCTAAAACGGGCAGAAATTGGTAAATTCGTATCCGCAAATTTTACCAATAATGCCGAATGCAGTTTGTCGCTGTCCGCGTCGGAGGAGACCTAAACTTACTAAAAGTCAATTTTAAGGGCACGGAGCAGTCAAATTGTTTTGGAAACGATGAAACAGGACGATGATCTTCGGCCGATTTCGTGGGGGGGCGGCTCGCCCCCGTCGCCCCCCTCTTCTATTCAACGCTCCAACTGCTGAAAAACCTACCCGGAGAATTTTATCGCGTGGCCGTGTCGTCGTCGATTCCGTGGCCTGATTCGGATTTGTTTTGCGGATTTCAGGCAAATACCGTAGTCTCAACCGATCGTGTCGGGACCAGGCCTCGCTCAGGGGATACCGTAGTCCGCTGTGGGGGTCGCGTCACGAAAATCGGGTCCAACACGTCGCGGACAGGGGCCGAGGATGTGATACGGTGGTAGACTGGAATTCCCAAATGATCTCTGCTAGCCTGCCCCTTCCATTCCCAAATGATCTCTGCTATCCTGCCCCTTCCATTCCCAAATGATCTCTGCTATCCTGCCCCTTCCATTCCCAAATGATCACTGCTGGCCCGCCATTAAATCTGAGAAGCTTACACGCTCTCAGCGCCATTTCGCGATGGTCCACGTCAAGCGGGATGAATTCTTCTCTAGTGATGATTCTAAAAACGGCAGATGAGCAGTCTATCAAAATATTGTTTCCGTAAAATTAGGCTGTGCCATTAAAGCTCAAATTAAATTGAAACGCCCGGTACCTTTTCCCCTTGATCGGCGCCACGATGATGCGATGCGTAGGAAGGGGCGAATCTGATGAGCAAAATATCGAGCTCCCAAATGATCGCTGCTAGCCTGCCAGCCCGCACTTACCTTTCCGCTTCAAATTACGCATCAAATTGGATGGTGCTGCGCGGTTTGGCGCATCTCCATCAACGACCACCAGGCTCTCCTGAGCATGAGCGCCTTTTAGCCGAGAGAATCGACTCACATCCTCCCCCGCCTCGGCGGCTGCTGCTCCGTGAAGGATGATGAGCAGCAAGCATGCGTAAAACATCAGTGGCGCATTTCTAGGGCGGCGAAGCGGTGCTGGGCTGTTAGCGGGGGGACCAAATTTCTCCCAGTGATTTGCTACGGCCGTACATAAAAAAATCAATGGAATCTGCCAGGTTCTAAATCTTTGGCTTTTTGCTCGGAAATGTATATGAAAATGGTCAAAAAGGTCGCAATTTCGGAACTTCCAAAAAATTTTTTTTAGGTTTTGTTTTGATTTTCTAGCAATCAAATGCTACTAAATACAGTCTAAAAATACGTTACGTACTATCAACAAGCTAAACCCGCTAAAGCCCCCCGCTAACAGCCCAGAACCAGCGAAAATGCAGAAATGAAGCGAGATAGAGCGAGAGTGACAAAGAAAGAGAGATATAAGGAGAGAGAACGAGAGAGAGCGAGAGCGAGAGAAATGAGAGCGAGAGAGACAGAGACAGCGAGCGACAAAGAGAGAGACAGAGACAGCTAGTGAGAGAGAGATTACTCAAAAAAACCATCGCCAAGCTGCCAGCTAGGTGTCTTCATCCTCCGGCTTGAAGCTAGCCACGGTCAAGCGCCATTGCCACTCAAGAATAGGGCCTTCACCGCCCCTCCTTTCTTTAGCAGCGTCTCGCTCACAAAAACTGGATATACCCAAAGAAGGGCAGCGTCGTTGCAATGGTCGCCGCACGGAAAGGGGGAATTTTTGGAGGGGTCTAATCCGAATCGTCTTTTTGTTTATGGTGGATGACAAAGCGAGAGAGAGAGAGAGAGTGAGAGAGAGAGAAAGAGAGAGACACAGAGCGAAAAGCGAGACAGAGCGACAAGATAGCAAGAGCGTGAGAGAGAGCGAGAGAGAGACAGAGTGAGAGAGACAGAGAGAGGAGAGAGAGAGCGAGAGAGAGCGAGAGAAGTGGGAATGTGATCATCTACCGCGCTGCCCGGTTTACTAGCGCTAATTTTAACCTTAGGATCCTTGAAATTCATCAAAACTTGGTCTGGGTCTATAATCCCTTTAAAAAGTGCAGCCAATGAAAACGGGCGTCGAGAGGGCGCAAATTCGAGGGTGCTGCGTCTGCATATACAGCTCGACGGTCATTATCCCGGGCCGGCGGGCACAAAAGCCACCGCGAAATGACTGGTCCTGCATTCGGGTGGGGGGAGGGGGCAGACAGTCCTGGAGGAGCAGAGAAGCCGCCACAGCCACTTGGCTATGAAGATGCCTTTGGATCAGGAAAAAGCGGGGAAACTAGGCAGAAGACGGGATGAAATGTACCTCAACATCTATGGCTACTGACAAGGCGTAAAGATAGAGAACTAGCAGAGATCATTTGGGAATGGAAGGGGCAGGCTAGCAGAGATCATTTGGGAATGGAAGGGGCAGGCTAGCAGAGATCATTTGGGAATGGAAGGGGCAGGCTAGCAGAGATCATTTGGGAATGGAAGGGACAGGCTAGCAGAGATCATTTGGGAATGGAAAGGGCAGGCTAGCAGAGATTCTTTGCAATTTTCTCCTAGGACAAATCGATTTATTTTCGAGACCCTCTAGATCCCTGCCAGCCATAGTGCCATAAAGATACTCATCCCTCGAAAGCTATAACGCGCTGTGTATTCCCTGATATTTGCTTTGTTCCTCGCGGGACTCAGTGCATCACCCCCGGATACAGTATCACTGTCCCGGGTCCGTGTTTTAGGGCCCCACGAATCATCCACCGACCGAGCGGGTCATAAAAGGGGCGGTTCCAGAAGAGGGTGATACGATATCGTTGGCGTATTCCTAAATCACCCCTGCTATCCCGCTCCATTCCATTCCTAAATGATTTCTGCTAGCGTGCCTCCGGAAATACTTACTTTCTATTTCTTAATCATCGTCTATGAATTCAACAAATCTGAGCGCGTCTGGGGGCGTGAATTGGCGTAGGCACTCCAGAAATTTACGACATTTTCCTTCAAATTACTCGCGATTCGGACGCATTCCATTTTACGGCATTTTTGACCGGATTATCAGTAAGGAGCTGGGTAGAAGGAGAGAGCAAGAGAGAGAGGGAAAGACAGAGATAGAGCGCAGCACCCACCGGAAATCAAAAGCCGGCCAGGCAAAATTTTCACGGGCCGAGATCACGCGGACGCCAGGGGAATATTTTCCCGCGATAAGGCGGCTTGGCTTCACCAAAAAAATGAAGGCAGACCGTTCGCTACGTGGTCTTCCTGGTGACGTCCCACAAAAATGGGGGGTGGCAGATTACGAAGCGAGCCTCTTCGCGCTCTGCGGTATATAAAGCCGAAAAAATTTCCGGTTGACCCCATTCTTGGTCTTTTTAGCATTTTTTGTTGGTCAATTCCCACTTACGTTTCCACCAACATCTCTGCCAGCCTGCCCCTTCCATTCCCAAATGATCCCTACTAGCCTGCCCCTTCCATTCCCAAATGATCTCTGCTAGCCTGCCCCTTCCATTCCCAAATGATCTCTGCTAGCCTGCCCCTTCCATTCCCAAATGATCTCTGCTAGCCTGCCCCTTCCATTCCCAAATGATCTCTGCTAGCCTGCCCCTTCCATTCCCAAATGATCTCTGCTAGCCTGCCCCTTCCATTCCCAAATGATCTCTGCTAGCCTGCCCCTTCCATTCCCAAATGATCTCTGCTAGCCTGCCCCTTTCATTCCCAAATGATCTCTGCTAGCCTGCCCCTTCCATTCCCAAATGACCTCTGCTAGCCTCGCCCAAGCCCAAAATTTCAGCTCGTCTCGATTCCTCAAAGAATCTCTGCTAGCTCGCTGCGCAAATGAGCACGTTTTTAAAGGGAGAATAGCGCGAGAATCGACCGTTTTGATCGACTGGGTCTAGACCGCTACGTTTCAAGCCAAGAGACGCCTCCATGCACTCGGTATTTCCAGGCAAAGCTTCATCAGGCTAGTTGGCCAAATCGTCCGTTACATGTCCTTTGAAGCGGTACGTGGTTATCTAGACCTAGTGGATGGAAGGGGGTAGATCTCCTAGCTTTTCAGCCCGCTTAAAGGGTTCTTTCGCGTTATCGAGGGGGGAGGTATTGAGATAAACCAATTTTTTGCTATTAGTCCAGAGCTGCTTAGTTGTGTAATGGCGTTTTTAGGAAATTTAACTAGAGTTAAGTAAAAAATTCACCACAAAAAAAATTCGAAAAATTTTGAGTGAAATTTTGTTAGTTATATAAAACCATATATTTTGTAATTTTTAATCAGGGTTTGTAAATTTTTGTCTTTAGGAATAGTAAAAAAACCATTTTTCCCTATTTTAACCAGAAAACCTCAATTTATATTTGAAAAATTGAATCCCTGGAAAAAATTTGACCCCCCCCCAATAATGCAAAAGAACCTTTCAAAGATTTTTCGTTGATCCCTTATTTTCTGTGTACCTTTCCACAGCTCTGATCGCTCAGATTCTGTACGGAAAAGAAGAAAATATTTGGAAACTGATTATTCGGGTCACGGTATTTTGAAAGGAGCGCCTGAACCTGGGCATCTCCAGCGGGTTACGTCAGTTTATTTGCAAGTTGGAGGGGGAAAACAATGGGCTAAGAGCAAGATAACGGCTCTGTTCTGTTAATGCAGATCAATCCACAAGATTCAAGACGTTGTTGGGCGACATTAAAATGCATCGGTATCACTCGTTGAAGACGTGCGCCGAATAAACACCTTTTTTAGTAAAAAGGTTTCCGGTTTTTAAACGGAATTAGGCCCGAAGTTCGCCGAAAAACTAGACATCCTTCGCAGTTGCGAGATAGCGAGATAGCGAGAGAGAGAGAGAGAGAGAGAGAGAGAGAGAGAGAGAGCCGGAGCGAAAGATAGAGGGTGAGACCGAGAGAGCTGGAGCGAAAGAGAGAGAGAGAGCGCGAGAGAGAGAGATCCTCAAAAGCTTGTTTTCCGGAGTTCAGAATATTACTCAGTTTTTCGACTTTAAGGGCGTGACGCCGTGATAAAGCCTAGTTTGACTCAAACTAGGGCGTTTTCCGGGTGGCACCCCTCAATCTTTGACGACTCATCTCAATGGAGTAAATCGGCGGTCCAGTTTAGACGAAAAATCAGCTCTTATCTGCGGGTTTTCCGGGCTTAAAGGAGTCGGGAAACCGCCAGATTTATCTGATTTATCTTTCGCTCGATCGCCCCTTCCATTCCCAAATGAACTCTGCTAGCCTGTCCCCATCCATTCCCAAATGATCTCTGCTAGCCTGCCCCTTCCATTCCCAAATTATCTCTGCTAGCCCGCCCCTTTCATTCCCCAATGATCTCTGCTAGCCTGCCCCTTCCATTCCCAAATGATCTCTGCTAGCCTGCCCCTTCCATTCCCAAATGATCTCTGCTGGCCTGCCCCTTCCCTGCTTCCTGATCACCTATAGTACCCCGTTAGGGCACTGTTTAGAAAACAGCACCTAGAATCCCATGAAAGTGCACCCGATCAGCGCCCGAATCACGCGCCCGAATCCATAAGGTCCCGTCGGTGTTTCTGGGCGATTTCTCGTGTTTTTCCGAGCCCGAAATTGGAGCCAGAGAGAGAGAGCGAGAGCGTGAGAGAGAGAGAGAGAGAGAGAGAGAGAGAGAGAGAGAGAGCGAGACTGCTGAGACTTCGAGCCTCAGGTCTCGCTTATCTTTAGGGGGCTGCCTGACTCTCCCTCTTCTGGGCCACTCCGGGACAACCACCATTTTTTCCAAGATAACGATAGGATTCAAAGAAACCCCCTGACTCCCTCGATTCCCCTCTGAATTCGCTGGAATTGGCCGGTTTTTCCGAATTTCCCGGGCCCGGCCAGGTCACCGGGATTACTTTGCAGCTCCACCCAGTTCTCGAGGGTCCCTTATCTTCTGTTTCCACGAACACAGGAATCGTTTTCGCCTTCGAGGAGCTTTTCCACCCGTTCCTCAGTCTTTTTCGCGTTAATTTTCGGTTTTAAAGAACCTAGGAAGCGCGAGAATCGATCCCTTCCATCTACTAGGTCTAGACGCCTGCGCGATGCTCCAAATGACACTTGCAGCGTTTTAAATTATTCTCCCCCTGCTTTGGTCTGGCTGAACAAATAAAAGTGTCTTTTGGAGTGTCGCGTAACTGTCTATACCTAGGCGAAGAAAGGGTCGATTCTCAAGCTTGTGAGTACCTTTTAAAACGCTTTTACGATGCGAATTATAATGGCAAGACTAGCAGAGATCATTTGGGAATGGAAGGGGCAGGCTAGCAGAGATCATTTGGGAATGGAAGGGGCAGGCTAGCAGAGATCATTTGGGAATGGAAGGGGCAGGCTAGCAGAGATCATTTGGGAATGGAAGGGGCAGGCTAGCAGAGATCATTTGGGAATTACGGGAATTCGGACCATTTTGCTTTTTTATGCTAACAGAATTCTGCCGCTTCTGATCCTGAACTTGATAACCCTTCAAAATTCTAGCTTCCGGCCTTACCGAGACCCCATCATAAGCTAAAAATCCAAAAATAGCCTCCACAAAATTCCGATAAGGGCGCGTGTTTCCTATTTTAGGGGGGTTGGCGGTTGATTCCGGACGGGTACAAGGTACACCGGTATCAGAAGTTGAGCCAGCACTCGGTTACTGTAGCTCGATAAATAGCTTTTTCTGATGGAATCCCCCTATTTTGTCAATTTTGCAATTTACTTTGGTTACGGTACTTTCAAAATTCGCTGTTGTTACTGTATCAGGGTCATTTGTGCGCTTTTCCCTGCATATTTTGGCTACTGTACTGTGCAAAGCGTCATGTTTAACTTTTGCGTAACTTCAGTTTCTTTAATCTACTCTGTTATCTTTAATTTTAACAATTTAGGGTTACGGTAACTTGGAAAATGCACTTTATCAAGTGTCGATTTTCGAAATTATTAAAATCATTAGTTGGCGATTTTTTTCTATTATACACGATATAATTAATGTAATTTTTTTAGTCCAATTTCTAAACCACTTTTTTTCACAATTTCTGACGACTAATCAGAAATCACAAAAATCAAGCTCTGATCCGTGATAAGCCCCGGTGGTCTTGTGAAGTCCGAGATTTTTCGATGACTCATCATTTTGCCGTCATTTCTGGGCATTCCATTTCGATACCCTGAACGTTCCCGAACCATCGCAATTTCAGAAGAAGCTCACCTCAAAGAAAAAATCGACTCCGCAACGCGACTGATTACGCCAATTGCACCAAATTTTTTACAGGAAACTACAACAATGGAGGGTGTCACGGCAGAGGTGGGTGCATTTTAAAGGCACTAGGAAGCACGCGAATCCGCCCCTTTCGTTGACTAGGTTTAGACAGCTCCGAGACACCCCTGTCAACGAAAAAGTTTTGCCCAAACGGCGTGCCAAGACAACCTGGGTTTTATGTGTGGTGTGTAGTCGCGCCTAGCTGTCGAGACCTAGTCGAATGAAGGGGATCGATTCTGGGAGGCTAGCAGAGATCATTTGGGAATGGAAGGGGCAACCTAGCAGAGATTATTTTAGAACACGTTAAAAGAAAAAATTCAGATGCTTCGCCTCGCCGAACAGACCCAAATGCTCCGCCTGTCGCAGGAGATGACCAAGAAATTGCAGGAGCGGCCGTTGCCCACCCCAGGTAAGGAGACAGACTAAGAGAAAGAGAGATAGAGAGAGATAAAAAGAGATCAAATCCCTCATTTCCAGAAGTCCCGCAACTGAACCTCCTGCCGCTGCTCCAGAACATGAACTTGCCCTCGACGTCGGTGCTGCCCGGGCTGGATCTTCCGCCGTTGGATTTTAGCCTCAACCCGACACTTGTGCAGATGGTAAGCAGATAGCGAGAGAAACAGAGCGAGGGAGAGAGAGAGAGAGAGAGAGGGAGAGAGAGAGGGGGAGAGAGAGAGAGGGAGAGAGAACCAACTATATTCTTTCAGTTCTTGAACCAAATGTCCATCTACCAACTGCAAGCCAGCCTCCAACAACAGCAGCAGCAGAAGAGCGTCATTGAGATGAACCCAGCGCATGAGGTAGGTCTCTCTCTCTCTCTCTCTCGCTCTCTCTCTCTCTCTCTCTCTCTCTCCCTCTCTCTCTTGCTTTTTATACTCCTTTTTAGCCGATCCGACGCAGAAGGCTCGCTTCTGAATCGACGGCCCTGAAGAAGCAAGAATCGATGGATGACGACCAGGAGACGTTGATCGCCAGCAGCGATAAAGAGGGTACGGTAATACGGTCAGCTTTTAGAAAACGATGATTTTAGGGTGGTGCCGGAACAAGAAGTACATCAAGAAGACTGAGGACGGCTTCATGTGTACTGTATGCAAGAAGAAATACGGTAAGCAGCGAGAAATCTCTTTCTCCCTCTCCCTCTCTCTCTCTCTCTCTCTCTCTCTCTCTCTCTCACGCTCCCACTCTCTCTGTATTTAATTTTCTTTTCCAGGCCGTTACAATTCCGTGTCGTACCACGTGACCATCTACCACCGTAACCCGCCGATTCGATGTGATATGGGCGATTGCCAGTTTGCGACCCGAGAGGCTAGGTACGGTAGAAACATAATTCAATAAAAAATAAACTTCTAAGGACGACGAAAAATCCTAAATTTAGATACATCCACTTCCACAAGTACTACCGCCACGGCGTCCCGCTGCCCGAGAGCATCGATCAGGGTACGGTAGTTTGAGCCCGTCTTAGGCGCGCGCGAGAGAGAGCGTGAGAGAGAGAGACAGAAAGAGTGATAGAGAGCGAGGGAGTTGGAGCTAGTGAGAGAGCGTGAGGGAGAGTGAGAGAGCGCGGTGGGTTGCGACTAGTGATGGGGTTATTCAAATCAAATCTCGAGTCAAATCTGAGAGCTCAAATCTGAATATTTGAAGGCAAAAATTTCAATTTCAAATCGGCGGATTTGATTTGAAACCCAGTGGACGAGTTCAAATCAAATCCTGAGGATTTGATTAAGCTTCCGGTCCTTAATCAAATCTTATGGAGATGCCGGCATGCAAAACATAACAAAATCGCTATGGCCGAGCTGGCGCGAACCGGAAATAACCTTGATTATGCATACCATCATACAATTAGCATCCGCGTAATGAGCTATTGATTTTTTCGACTCCTTTCAAATTCTCGTTCAAATCTTCAGATTTGAAATCAAACCTCGAAAGTCCAAATCAAATCGCTTTGATTTGAAGTAGAGTGAGGGAGCGGCAGGCCTCCTCAGGCTTTCTTGGGCCGAATTGCATTTCCGCGCCTGCCGACGCCTGGCGGAAGCCTAAGGATTTACGCAGGCTTTTTATGCAATGCGCAAAAACATGTTAATCTGGTTACTGCATCTAAAACGTTCGTATCTTTGACGAAATAACAAATTACAAGGATGCCGCAGGTGCGAAAAATATAGGCAGGATGTCAGGAGAGCCAATTGCATCCCCCGCCCGTTCGAACCGACTCTTGACTTTTGTGTATCCGCGTGCTATTAACGTATCGTTTGTCAAAAAACAGTAACCTAACTTTGTAGAATATTCTTGGACCCAATACAGCTCTTCGACCCCCCGGAAGTTTAAAAAAAATCCTTATTTGTTCGGCAAAACTTCGAATATTCTACGACTTTACATAAAATTCCCAGATAAAGCCTGACTAATTAGAGGTCAGGCGTCATTTGCATAGCCCAGGCTCAGCCTAGGCGATGCAAATTAGAAAAGCCTGAGGAAACCTAGGCATGCCTAGGCTTTAGCCTAGGCCTCCCTCACTCTAATTTGAAGTGCTGAAACCTTATTCAAATCAAAGCGGCAGATTTGATTAGGCGGATGCAAATTAGATTTGAGATTTGAATAATACCATCACTAGTTGCGACAGAGAGAGAGAGAGAAAGAGAGAGAGAGAGAGAGAGAGAGAGAGAGAGAGCGAGAAAGAGGGCGAGATAGGGAGAGTGCGGGAG
Organism: Mesorhabditis spiculigera; assembly: GCA_958295435.1. Taxonomy (NCBI): domain Eukaryota; kingdom Metazoa; phylum Nematoda; class Chromadorea; order Rhabditida; family Rhabditidae; genus Mesorhabditis; species Mesorhabditis spiculigera. The sequence continues at coordinate 1,509,127 of CATQJA010002663.1, forward strand.
ACAGAGATAGATAGAGAGCGGGAGAGAGAGGGCGAGAAAGAGAGCGAGAGAGAAAAAGTGATAGAAAATGAGAGAGAGAACGAGAGAGAGAGACAGAGAACGGTTTTTTTGTCTTTCCAGTCCCTTTAAATTATCAGTTTCAGGATCTCGTCGTTGCCCCCACTGCAAGCACGTCTCCAAGTCGCCGGCCATGCTCGACAAGCACATCAAAAAGCATCTGCAGGAGAGGTACGGTATCTGTCATTTTTGCGCCGAAAAATGAAAATCTTTACAATCCTGGTTACCGTAATCCGCCAGGGCGTTCCCAGTACACTAGCGGACTTTTAACCGGTGATTCTAATCAATTTCTAAAAATTTTAAAATGAAAAATTCCAAGTACCGTAGTTTACGGTAACGTAATCCGAAGCGTGCCATTTTAACAATTTTGGTGAAATTTAAACAGCGCCGCAACTACCGTAGCCTTGCCGCAATTTCTCAGAGCCCTCTGAACCATAAAAGTATTGACCGTCTCGGTGGTTGGGGGGCTGTTATTTGCCCTTATGACTGTCTGCGTCCTTGGGCCCTAAAGAGGCCATAAATGTCTCACGTCTCTGCGGATTCGGGGTGTCCAGAGGCGCCGAACGGAAATGTGTATCGCGGCCCGGTGTTTCATGGGTTTTAAAGGGACTCGGAAGCGAGAGAGAGAGAGCGCGCGAGAGAGAGCCAGAGAGATAGCGAGAGAGAGCCAGAGGAAGAGAGAAAGAGAGAGAGAGAGAGCGCGAAAAAGAGAGGTTCTCCCAAAAATTTTCAAAATTTCGACTTTCTGGATCTTTTAAACAACTTCAAAGTGCCAAAATGACCCTCTATCTGTCCCATTTTTTCCCGTATAATGTTGCGTCTCGGAATTTTCGGCTCCCCTCTCGACTTATCAGTTTCTCGAAATTCTGCACCCCTCCCCCCTGCGAAAAAAACGTGAATGCCCGCCATAAAGCCCCGGTTTCCGAGACAAAGGGGTGATTTTCCGGAAAAAGTCCTTTGTGCGGGAATTGCACGTAAAATTCGTAGAACTTGGTACTGTAGCAGAACTGAAAAATCTAATCAAATACGCCGATTTTCAGGTCGACCTCCAACGGCAGCGCATCGAGCCTGTTCCTTGGAGTTGAAGGGGTGAGTTGCAGAGATCATTTGGGATGGGAGGGGGCAGGCTAGCAGAGATCATTTGGGAATGGAAGGGGCAGGCTAGCAGAGATCATTTGGGAATGGAAGGGGCAGGCTAGCAGAGATCATTTGGGAATGGAAGGGGCAGGCTAGCAGAGATCATTTGGGAATGGAAGGGGCAGGCTAGCAGAGATCATTTGGGAATGGAAAGGGGCAGGCTAGCAGAGATCATTTGGGAATGGAAGGGGCAGGCTAGCAGAGATCATTTGGGAATGGAAGGGGCAGGCTAGCAGAGATCATTTGGGAATGGAAGGGGCAGGCTAGCAGAGATCATTTGGGAATGGAAAGGGGCAGGCTAGCAGAGATCATTTTGGAATGGATGGGGCAGGCTAGCAGAGATCATTTGGGAATGGAAGGGGCAGGCTAGCAGATATTTGGGAAACTGAAATTACCATAATTTCAGGGCCGACCGCGTGCCGTCTCGGAGTTGACGCCCCCGCTGACGTTGGACCCGGTGATCGACGTGTGCGACGAGAGAGAGGAGGAAGAGGAGAGGGAGCAGACACAGCAAGAACAGCCCGCCAATATGGCACGCCATCTACTGGCCGCGCCCGAGTTCTTCGAGACGAAGAGTCGCGCTTTTACGATGTAAAAATCGGCTTTTTGCATTTCTGGCTCGATTTTTTGCTAATTTTAATCATTTTAGAAGACTAGAACAATCAAAAATGATATTTATAACCGCAAAAACTCTCAAAAAAGCCCCTATATGCTAAAAAAATTGTATATACCGCCTCGATTACCCATATCTTTTCGGAGATCGTCTACTTACATTTCCACATAATAAACATGTGCTTCCCTGCTTTTAAATGACTTTTATTGCCATTTTTCGGCTTCCTAGTCTCTTTAAAGCCGAAATCCACAGCCAATTTTGCCTTGCCAATCCCTTTAAAATGCTCAGTTTTCGATTATGCATTCCTGTTCCATTCAAGACCTAATAAAATCCATCGCATTTTTCCTTACCTACCCCCTTTAAATGCTCACTTTTGCCGCGATTTAAAGCCGAAATCCACAGCCATGCTTGCCTTGCAAATCCCTTAAAAAGCACAGTTTCGGCCCGAATTTTTGCTCATGTACATGCCTTGTAAATAAATAAATACATTTAATCTACATTTTATCACATAAACCCTTAAAAAAGAAATTTTATTCGCTTAAATCATCCTTAAAAATACGTACAGCAACAAATCACAGGGTATCACGGTAGCACATAGGAAATTCAAAAAATTCAAAACAGTACTGCGGTCGGAAAAAATGGGCAAAAATTGCGAGGTAAAAATGGCAACAAAAAAATCACAAAATCTCAGCAACCAGGTGGGGGGACCGGGGTTATTGGCTACCCGCAAAAATCGAGGACACCGTATCCAAGGACTACAGTAAGCCACAAATTACCGTAATTGAGAGTCACAGTATCTTCAAGCCCGTTTCTTCAACCTACAGTAACCCAAGTGTACCGTAATTCAGAGTTTTAATATCATAAGATACCGTATCCCAGGCTACAGTAACCCAAGTGTACCGTAATTCAGAGTTTTAATATCATAAGATACCGTATCCCAGGCTACAGTAACCCAAAAGTACCGTAATTCAAAGTCACAGTACCGTAAAATATCGTATGTCAAAGCTACAGTAGCCCAAAAGTACCGTAACTCAGGGTTTTAACATCTTAAAATTATGGATCCTCAGCTACAGTAACCCAAAACCGTCGTCATCATTATTTCCAAATCTTGATAATGCCGTCGTGGTCGGCGGAAGCGAGCAAATTGTGCGGCAGTGTGCAGAGGGTGGTGATCGAGGTTCGGTGGGAGAGCGTCACCTGGAAAAAAACGGAATTTTTGCGGAATTCAAGGGATAGAAACACAAATTCGGCCATTCTTACGAGCCACCGTAACCGGGATTAAATGTTCCTGCCTTCCCGGTCGCTTTAAACGCCGAAAAATCGATACCTTTGTATCCAGCGGCGAGTGGACTCGGTCGATGGACTGGCGATCGACGGGAAGCGCTTTTTCGAAGTACCGTTCCTCCTCGCCGACGATTTTCTGGAAACGCGGAAAATATAGAGATCACCGGCAAGATAGCAGAGGTCATTTGGGAATTTGGGGCAGGCTAGCAGCAATCGGTTCCTTTGCATGATCCGGGGACCAATTTTTGTTTCTTAGGATCGATTTTTTCGAATATAAATGGCGGAAGTGTTTCTAAACCGTGTTTCACTTTTCCAAAACGTAAAAACCTTATCAAATGTGTTCAAAAATATAAATTTTTCGGCCAAAAATGACTCTTTTTCAAGAAAATATCGATTCATCCAGACAATTTTAATTTTTTAAGCTGGGTTTTTGAGTTGAAATACGAGTTTTGAAACTTATTTACTATACACATAAAACTCACGCTATCATACGCGATCCGTTGTCGAACAAATTCGCCGGACGGTCGATACGGGCCACTCAGGTATTCGCAGCCGGAAGCGTTGCTCAGATTCCACCTAAAAAGCGTTCAATTCCGAAAAAATGTAATTACCTTCTCAACGCTCCCAAACTATCCCCAGAGTACACGAATCCAGACCCGGAGGCGAACGTCATCGCGGTGGTCAGCGCCAGGCGATCGTCCTGAAGAGTTGGGAATTCTGGGGTCCCATAGCCATGGTCTAGCTCCGGGTCCAATCCGCAAAACAAGTGCTCCGGGCGGGGGTCGAACCCGCATCCTACGGCTTTCGAGTCCGATGCTCTACCTATTGAGCTACCGGGGCACGCGGAATGCCTCTCTCAGGGCAGCTATCCATGCCAGCCCCAACCGAAGAATTCGAAATCAAAAACCGAACCAAAATACGAGCTTAACTTTTCGTCTGGGATCCAAAAAACCGCGCGATTAAGGCAAAAAAAACATACATCCAAATCACGGCCTCCGGATTCGTAGTTGTGCACCTCTTTTAGTGAAGGCCAAAGTACGCGTTTTCTGAAAAAAAACATATTTTGCGAGAGAGAGAGAGAGAGTTGAGAGAGATAGAGAGAGAAATGCTGAAACCCCGACCTCGTTCCGCTGTGAATTTCGTACGAGTCGACGCAAGAGCGGCCGACGTACGCGGCGAAGACCTGCAATCAAGATTTTGCTAGTCTCGTGATCAATCGCTTCAAAAATTGCAGAAAATCTAGCTAAACAATACCTCGGTGCTATTGGCAGAATTTGTCTCTCTCCGCATCCGTTCCGGCATCGCCCACAGCCCTAGGGCAATCTTCTTCTCCTGGGTGGGGAAAGAAGCAACCTCGAGGGGGTATCTGGAAACGAGGAATTTTTGTGATCTCGGCACATAAAAATCCGAAAAGACTTATGCAAGCTCTCAGCGAAAGAACAACAAAAAAAATCGCCGCTAGCCCTCTAAAAACCCCCTCAGAATCACCGCCAGCTGCCAACGCAAGAACCCCCCGGACTTCCTGCCAGCTCTCTAAAATCCCTACGAATCTTTGCTAGCTCTCCACAAAGAAAAATCGAATATCGGCTAGTTCTATATCTAGAAATAGAAAAATCGCTGCTAGCTATCTACACTAGATCAGCAAGAATCTCTGCTAACTCACTAAAAATCCTCAAGAATCTCTGCTAACTCACTAAAAATCCTCAAGAATCTCTGCTAACTCACTAAAAATCCTCAAGAATCTCTGCTAGCTCGCTAAAAATCCCCCTAAGAATCTCTGCTAATTCTCTATCTAGAATTACCAAAGAACCTCTGCTAGCACTCCAAAAAATTCCTCAAGAATATCTGCTAGCTCTCTAAAAAATCCCTACGAATCTTTGCTAGCTCTTTACAAAAAAAACCGAATATCTGCTAGTTTTCTATCTAGAATTACCAAAGGATCTCTGCCTGCTATCTACAATCGATCCCCAAGTACCCTTGCTAGGTCCCCAAAAACAAAAACTTCAAGTATCTCTGCTAGCTGCCTACGTCAAATCCTCAGAAATCTCTGCTAGACCGCCATCCAAGAATTCTACCACTCACCTCAAATCCCACAACGACAACACCGAATTCGTGCCCGACACCACCATCCAATTCTCTCTCGCCGGGTCGACGGCAAATGAGGTCGCCTGAAAAAAATGAATAGGTTGTAAGAAACACTTCACAAGCCCTTTAAAGACAATGTAAAATCCACTAGTGCAAAAAAACTTACCAATCCGTGATTAGCCGAAAACTGGCGGCGCCAAACGACGTGCCGGCCGAGCGAGGATTCCTTCGGCAGTCTAAAGAAATATATCTATGATTTTTTTCAGATTTTGAAAGAAACTATGAAGCCGGAAATCCATAAAATACGCCACGCACCTGTAGTCGAACAGGAAAAAGTAGCCGTGATGGGTTCGGACGTGGGCCAGCTGGCCCTGGGCAAAGATTTGGGATGGCGCGCCGACCGTCGAGTCGAAATCTACCTAAAATCAGCAAATTTACTAGAGAGCGAGCGCAAGAGTGACAGAGAGAGAGAGAGGGAGAGAGAACAAGAGAGAGAGAGAGAGAGAGAGAGAGAGAGAGAGAGAGCGAGCGAAAGATTTTGTCCTACCTTTCCGGAAACCTTGATCACAGAGCCGCCGGAGACGTCAGCCCAGAAAAGTCTTCCTTGAGACCGGTCGTTTTCCGGCTCGCAGGTGGCAAAACAGAGCAGCTGACCGTCACAAGCCCAACCGGCGTCGGTGATTGCGTGAGCTGGAAAATTCCCAAATGATCTCTGCTAACCTGCCCCTTTCATTCCCCAATGATCTGTGCTAGCCCACCTAAGATTTCTCAAAGCGTACCTTTACTATACACACAAGTTCCCTCGCTTTTCGGAGCCACCGGTCCAGTGCCGCTGTATTTGTCGACATTCCAGATCTAAAACACCATGCGCTTTACCCCAAAAAAAAATTCTAAAAACCTTAATGGTGCCGTCAGCCGATGTAGATGCAAATCGATCGCCGGCAGGGTTGAGGCTGAGCCTGAAAAAAAAACGAAAATTAGCGAAACACCTGAAAAAAACTGAAAAACGAGGGAGAGAGCCCCACAATAGATTCTATGTATTAGAGATATGGCTTCTAATGGTTCTTTAGGATTCGCGGGGAGAACAAATTTTTTCGCCTTGCAAAGCCTAGATTTGTTGTACAAATAGCGGATGCGCTTGTATATAGTTTTTCAACTATTAGCATCAAAACTTTACACCGCTCAATTAAAAATTTTATTTGAGGTTAAAAATCTGTTTTTTTGGTCAACTAGACGTAATTTCGACTTTTTCAACACTTTTCTAACCTTTATTTGAAAGTCTTTCCACTTAATTTCTAGCTAAAACGCGCAAAAAAACCTTATAAAAATTTTATATTCGATTACTAATCCAAACCGAACCACAAGGAAAAAAAATTGGGTGGAAATTACGAGGCATAAAACAATGGGGGAAACCCAAGATTCTCGCTGCGTACTCGCAATTTATGAACCTTATAAATTTTACATTTCTAAAAACTGCCAAAATGTATGGAGAAGATATTGGCGGAATACGGTCATAATGGCACGTATTCTGTGGCAACCCCTTCGGCTATACGCTGCTGGAACGCCGCAAAATCCATGGGTGGGGACTAAACGGAGCTGATGAGCGATCGGAGGGAAAGAGGCGGCCAGCCCCTTTTTATACCCCCCTCCCCGGGGGTGGGCCAGGCGGGGCGCGTTTCGGGGGCGGAGCGGGTGCATCGGGAAAAGGCGGTAAACAACCAATTTTTCGGGTTTCAAAGCCCATTGACGTCAGCAGCCAAGTTTCTAGACCCAATTAAGGAAAAATGAGCCTAAAAAGCGCAAAAACAAGAATAATCGGACCTTCCTCCAGAGAAATCGCGAAAACGACTTTTTCGACATTTTTAAAGCGGCATTGAAGGCTGGAAATTTGATTTTTGGTCAGCTAGCGTCATTGGCAAGGTGCCAGCTGTAAAACAGAGCCTAAAAAACACAAAAAACCAAATTTTCGGGTCTTCTTCCGGAAAAAACCCGAAAATTACCTTTTCGGCAATTCTTAAGGCGGTATTGAAGGCTGGAAATTGAATTTTTGATCGATCAGCCAAATTGGCAATGTATTAGCTGTCAAACAGAGCCTAAATAACGCAAAACAAAAAGAATTTTCAGGCCTTCTTCCACAAAAATCGCGAAAATTACCATTTCGACAATTTTTAACGGGCCGTCCAAGGCTGCTAGTAAAATCCCAAGGCTGTTAGAATTGATGGGTAAAGCGCCAAGGACCCACAATCGCGGGGCGATAAAGAAAATGGCGTTTTGCGCCCCAAAAAACCATTTTCGGCCTTTTTTCCGGAAAAGAGCCAACTTCGCCGTGGTTTTGGTACTAAACAATTAACTGTTGATTTTCCGCATATCAAACGTATTGGTAACGGCTAGAAGTTCAAAATCAACACGGAAAATTAAAAAAATTACCTATCAGTCAACAAAATTGAAAAAAACAAACTCACGCAGTCACTCTCGCCGTGTGCTCGTGGAGATGCGCCACTTGTTTCCCCTGATTCGGCGCTGTGTGCCATTCACGAGCCTAAAAATCAAACATTACAGACCACAAAAGAACACCCACATTTAGCCCCGGTCTCGGCCGACCCGTAGTCTTGCGGAACTCGTCGTTTTTGTGCACCAGCAGCTCGCGAAGGGCCGCACCGCATGCGGAGGTACGCACTGAAAAATGAGAACTAAAGTCGTCATCAATTCCCAAATGACCTCGGCTAACCTGCCTCTTCCATTCCCAAATGATCTCTGCTAGCCTGCCCCTTCCATTCCCAAATGATCTCTGCTAGCCTGCCCCTTCCATTCCCAAATGATCTCTGCTAGCCTGCCCCTTCCATTCCCAAATGATCTCTGCTAGCCTGCCCCTTCCATTCCCAAATGATCTCTGCTAGCCTGCCCCTTCCATTCCCAAATGATCTCTGCTAGCCTGCCCCTTCCATTCCCAAATGATCTCTGCTAGCCTGCCCCTTCCATTCCCAAATGATCTCTGCTAGCCTGCCCCTTCCATTCCCAAATGATCTCTGCTAGCCTGCCCCTTCCATTCCCAAATGATCTCTGCTAGCCTGCCCCTTCCATTCCCAAATGATCTCTGCTAGCCTGCCCCTTCCATTCCCAAATGATCTCTGCTAGCCTGCCCCTTCCATTCCCAAATGATCTCTGCTAGCCTGCCCCTTCCATTCCCAAATGATCTCTGCTAGCCTGCCCCTTCCATTCCCAAATGATCTCTGCTAGCCTGCCCCTTCCATTCCCAAATGATCTCTGCTAGCCTGCCCCTTCCATTCCCAAATGATCTCTGCTAGCCTGCCCCTTCCATTCCCAAATGATCTCTGCTAGCCTGCCCCTTCCATTCCCAAATGATCTCTTGCTGGCTTTCCTCAGAAAAACGTTAAAAAATCCTACTAATTTGTGAATTCGACGTCGACATCTGGGCGGCATCAGGATGGAGCAGTTCACTGCGCTTCGGATCCACGATGACTTGACTCTAAAAGACACGTTTTTTGCCACATTTGATAATTAATAATTTAAATAAACAATTTTGTATCAAAATAAAAATATCAATAACAATTAATAAAAATACTAATTCAAATAATAACGTAGCCTTGCCGCAATTTCGACATTGTCGCCGAGCACATGCTCGTACTTGGCCACCCTCGTGAACGCATCCGAAGTCAGGTCGACGACGCCATTGTTGTGGGTGACTGTCGTTTGCATGGAAGAGCTGAAAAAAATAAGAAAATTTCCAACCAAATAAACAGTAAAAAAATCGCAAAGAATCTTTGCTAGCCCGCCTATTGTCTGAATTCTAATCCGCTTCAAATCAACATTCTCCAGAAATAAAAAAACCTACGCCGCCTTCGACTCGGCCAGCTTCGGGAAGATGGAGCGGAAGTTGGCGAGGAATTTGAGGCGCGTCTCATTGCTAAAAAAAACAGCTTTAAAAGCCTCTAAAAAGCTCACTCGGCCAGGCTGTCGACAATTCTTCGGATGCCGCCCTCGAGTCGTGCAGTTTTTGGCGGGCCCACGATTTTCTGGAGGCTCATCGTTTCTAAAAAGGCCAAATAATTAACCGGCATTCTCCGCTTCTCTCTAAATTATTTCCGAAATGCTCTCTGCTAGCCTGCCCCTTCCATTCCCAAATGATCTCTGCTAGCCTGCCCCTTCCAGTCCCAAATGATCTCTGCTAGCCTGCCCCTTCCATTCCCAAATGATCTCTGCTAGCCTGCCCCTTCCATTCCCAAATGATCTCTGCTAGCCTGCCCCTTCCATTCCCAAATGATCTCTGCTAGCCTGCCCCTTCCATTCCCAAATGATCTCTGCTAGCCTGCCCCTTCCATTCCCAAATGATCACTGCTAGCCTGCCCCTTCCATTCCCAAATGATCTCTGCTAGCCTGCCCCTTCCATTCCCAAATGATCTCTGCTAGCCTGCCCCTTCCATTCCCAAATGATCTCTGCTAGCCTGCCCCTTCCATTCCCAAATGATCACTGCTAGCCTGCCCCTTCCATTCCCAAATGATCTCTGCTAGCCTGCCCCTTCCATTCCCAAATGATCTCTGCTAGCCTGCCCCTTCCATTCCCAAATGATCTCTGCTAGCCTGCCCCTTCCATTCCCAAATGATCCCTGCTAGCCTGCCCCGAAAACCCTAAAGACCTCACCAAGCGTCTCGCAAAACAGCTTCATCCGGTTCTCGTCAAAATCCATGATCTGCGCCCACACCTGACGTGGTATCGGCTCTTTCAGGTGGCTCAGGATGGCTTTCTAAAAATTTATCAACCTATCGTAATTCCAAAAATACCTTATTGTTCAGCTTGACTAATTTCCGGGTCAAATACTCCTCGATTTTGGGCACAACGCGCCAATGCATCTCGGGCAGTGTCAGCTTTGTGTTCAGCACCACGATCAGGTCGACGACGCCAGCGCGAATCCAATCGTTCTGGAAAGAGCAGAGATTACTTGGCAATTTAAGGGGCAGGCTAGCAGAGATCATTTGGGAATTCATGCCTTACCGGATGCGCCAAAAACGGGGCGAGTCGTGGGAAGAGCTCGTTGACGGTCTCCTTCTCCAGCAGATCGACCCGGGTGAGGTGGACGATGCAGTTGATCGCCTTGACGACGACCATCTCCTCGAACTCGATGATGCCCTATAAAATGGAGATTAGCTAGAGAGCGATAGAGAGAGAGAGAGAGAAAAAGAGATACCTGCTCAAAAAGCGAGCGCAAGGCCTCGACGTTTTTCTTGTTGAACACACAATGCGGCAAGGAGTCGAAGAAGACAGCGCGGAGCCTAAAAATCAATAAAATGATTGGTATTACAATCTAACCGCCAATCCTCCCTGATGTTGAAAAAAGTGACCATGTGGTCGAGGGGAAAGCCCTGATCGGCACCTGGAAAATTGGGATATACAAAATTAAATTAAAGGCACCAGGAAGCAACGCCAAAATCGACTGCTTCCGTCGACTAGGTCTAGGCTACGTGATACTCCAAAATACGTGTCAATCTGATTTTTGATAGCCTAGGGACGCGGAATCTGGGCGAAACTCGGCGATTTATCACGGATTTTGGTGTGCCGCGTAGCTGTCCAGACCTGATTGAGGAAAGGGTTAGATTTTCGCGTTTCCTGGGCCTTTCAAGCTAGAAAACGAACCCTGAACGGCCACGGCGAATCGGTGAAGCTTCTGAAGCGATTCCCGGTCGACGAGACACTGCTTGATCTCGTTCCCCCGGGCGCACAGGTGCACAAAAATGCCTGAGATGGCCTTGAACAGGGCGGTGGCCTCCTTCTCGTGGCGGGTGCCTTCTAAAAAATACCCAAATTCGGATGTTGAAAAACTAATTAAAATAATTATTAAAAATTCATGGTAAAATAAAGATAATAATAATAAGTTTTTAATAACTTTCGAAAGACTTTTTTGAAAAATTGCGTACCATTGGCCGGCTCAGCGCCGGACACCTCGTCGTCGACAGCCGTACTTTGGAGTGAACGCGACGCGATCATGTACCTGGAAAAACGAGCGTCGGCAAATTCCGAAAATTTCCGAAATGATCTATGCTAGCCTGCCCAAATTCCAAAATGTTCTATGCTAGCTTACCCAATAAAAAACTAACCGATGCGCCGTCTCAGCAATTCTGCCCAAGCAGACGGCCAGCGCCATGTGGGCCATTGAATCGGTGCGCGTTTCGTTGGCGATGGCGTCCTGAAACCAAATATTCTTGTAAAAGAGGCGCCAGAGAGAGAGAGAGTGAGAGAGAGAGAGCGAGAGAGAGAGAGAGAGAGAGAGAGAGAGAGAGAGAGAGAGAGCGCGGTAGAGATAGTCTCTCAGCAAAAAAAAATCAAGCAAAAATTAGACAAAAAATTAATTTTGCTTCTAATCAAAATTGATCTCAATTTTTTTAGAAAGGGCAACTCAAGAGTGAAAACGTACATATTTTGGCAGTAGATATTCCATAAATGTGGCGGCCTCCTCGTGGGTTTGCGGTTCGACGGCGGCGAGGAGTTGCGTGATGGAGTGGATGGCGCGGCCGCGAACCGACGCTTCCGTCTCTACCGTCGCTGCGTGCACCTAGAAAAATACGATATTCGGGCACAAAGCTAGTTAAAATTCAGCCAAAGCTTTAAAGAAGCTTATTTTCTATCGTTCAAACTCATTTTGTCGAAATTTCAAGCTTTTTTCGCCTCGGTTATTCATCTAAAAAGCTAGAGAAAATTGTAACTTTAGTGCATTAACATGAATAAATAATAATAAATGAATTTTCGTCAAAGTGATATTTTGACAAAATGATAGCAAATCCTCTCAAGGCACTAGGCAAAACCCAAAAACCCACCAAATAGGGCAGCACCCGGTCCAACGCGATGGCCGAAGAGGTCAGCTCGGCGAAGCGGAGGAGAAGCCGCATCGCTTTCTGAAATTGTTAAAATTAAACCTCGGTTCTTTCGCATTATCGGGGGAGGGGCGAACTTTTTTGTCTAAGTCTAGAAATCTCTAGAAACTAATAGGAAACATTTTATTAGTGTTTTTCGTACTACATAACTATATTTCAACTCGAAAAACTCTCCAAAAAATTTTAAACTATAAAAAATTCGAAATTTCGGAAAAAATAGGCCTTTTTGCTGAAAAAAATGGAAATTTTGCGTATTTTTTTAAATTAAAATTTTGTACAGTTTTTAAATGCATTAGAAATACGTCCGCTATTTATATTTGAAAAATAGCAACTATGAAAAAATGGTCCCCCCGATAATGCGAAAGAACCCAAACCGCTCATTTGAATACTGACCATCTTGACGGCGTTGGCCTTCAACATGCGGAAGTTGGAGGTGATCAACGAGATCAACAGCACGGCGGCCTGCTTGTTGTTCTCGAACTGGGTGATGGCCGGCCAGACGAGAGTTTCCATGTCCGCCCAAAGCCTGGAAATATAGATTTTTAAAGTTGTCAAGAAACGCAAAAATCGACCTGTTGAATCGACTAGGTCTAGAAAGCTACGCGCTGCGCCTAAACACAAAATTCTTTTCTTAATCGCCACAGGGACATGGTTTTCAGCAAAATTCTAAGTAAATTCAAGCGTGTTTTGACGCATTACGTAGCTGTCTAGACCTAGTAGGTTTGAGGGTCGATTGCCACGGTTTCGCGTCCCGTAAAAAAAAGCCAAAAATGCTCACTTGACGATGACGTCGTCGGGTTCGAAACAGGAAATACACCGGTGGTTTGCGTCGACGTCCTCGTGCTGGGCGGCTGTCTAAAATGGGAAATTTAGATAAATTAAATCATTCTTTTTAACCAAATAAACTTATAAAACGTATTTAAACTAAAAATAAAACTTTATAAAATAAACTTTATACTTATTTCGTTAATCAAACAAAAACAAAAACTATTAATAAAACATTTTTAAAGACACTTTACAAAACAAATAAAGGTAAAACCCCACCTCTTTTTGCCTGAAAATATTGAGATAGTTGTAGATGAAGTCGCCAAAAATCGACGGAAACAGATGCGAGAATTCGGCGAGCTGGAAAAGGATAAATGAAAATCGATCAAAAAAGAAAATAAATTGATTCTTTTAATTCAAAGACTAAACAATATTAAATTCATTTAAAAAACTTTAAAGTGAAAAAATTTAGTCTATAGGCGTTGAACACTTCTTTTAAATTTCAGGTTGAACCCAATTTCCGTCAAATCCCACAATTTAAAATCTTGCTTTTCGCAAAACTCACGATAATTTGCGCAGATGGGCGGAGACTTGGCTGCTGGGCGAGCAGAATTCGGAGCAGCGGCCGGAGAGCTGGTGAGACCGGGCTCATCAGCCTAAAAATCATCTTTTTCCAGAAAAAAAATCGGATTTTTTTGCCTATCTCTCTCTCTCTCTCACACACACAAAATCCCTTACCCGTCCAAATGCTGCGCGGCTTCTCCTTGACTCATTTCTTGGTACCGGCAAAGTTCTCCATATGAAAATGGCGATTTTCCGTCGCAAAACATCTCGTACAGCACGCAGCCGGCCGAGAAGATGTCCATCGAATGCTGGAGGGTCTCTGAAAAAGTTTTCTATAGTTTTTAACTTTCTCTCGCTTTCTCTCCCTCTCACGCCTCAAAAACTCACTATAAGGCTGCTCCTCTTCACGTCGATCTTCGCGAATAAACCGCTCAGGCGCCATACAACACGTTTGCCGTCTGGACGTGTCGAAGAAGTATGTGTAGTTTGAAGGGTTGTCCTGAAAAATTGCTATTACTCTTGCAAACTATTTTTAAAATTTTGCTTTACTTTCTTTTTTGCACTTTATGACGTCGAAAACTCCCTTAACAAGCCCTATAAATCGCTACGCCGTTTAAAAATTAATCCCGAAATTATTCTTATTGTTCTGAACTCGACAAATACTTGTAAATTCGCCATAAATTTAAAGTTGTCAATTAAAGCATCAATTAATTATTTTCAAGCATTCCGACGTCAAAAAAACACTTTTGAGCGTAAGAAAAGAACATGCCTTAAACAGCTACAAAAAAAGTACCAGTGGCAAATACGTCGGCTTAAACGAGGCGAAATCAGCCAGCTGAAGCCAGTTCGAGGACGAGAGCAGGATGTTCTGACTTTTGATGTCGCCGTGGCACACGTTGCGCTCCTCACATTGGACGAGGGCCTAGAAATTGTTTGATTCCCCTTGTATTTTGTAGGTTTGGGCCAAAAAGCTCGCATTTTAGAGTCCTCACCTTGAAAAGCTGATACATATACCACAATCGCTCGGTTTCGACGACGAACGGCCGCGTCGAGAGCCGATCGAACAAGGAATATCGATGAAAATGACGGATTCCGACGGCGTAACGATTCCGTTTCTATAAAATGGCGTTTTTAACGTTCAATAAGTCTTAAATTAGCTTTATAACGACTTTCACTATCCAAAAACCGACCAAGACCCGCTGAAAAGCGCAGCAATTCGCCGCATCGGCCAATCTTTCTTTGATTGATATAATCGCGGCGCAATCAACGTCGAGCATCGACAGGTCGAGGTTGGCAGGGAAGACGAACACTTTTAGAACCTGAAATCGGGATTACAATCAGTTTCTGGAGCCAGTTTTGACGTTATGATCTCAAAAACCAACCCGTAGCCCTTCAGACGTCCGCCCTCGTGCCACTTTCATAAATCTGGTGCTTCCGAGGCTAAATTAAGAAGTTATGGCTAAAACTATACGACCAACCTCTCAATATCCGAGCCCGGCTCGACAATGTCGGCCACGTACGCCTCGACGGGCATGATCTCGGCCTGGGTGGTGGCGGAGAGCGAGTTCCCCATCTTTGCATCTATCGGCTCTAAACGAAAATTTAACGATATTCATTACTTTTATAGCTTAGAAACCGATTTCTTTTGCAAGAGTTTTGCCTTGTGATCCGGCGGCCCGTCAGATAGGGTAACGCGATGAAATTGGGAGGGCGGAGAGGGCGCATGATGCAGGTGTGCATCGTAGTCCCGCGGAAAGCAGATGGTCTTGTAAACATTAAAGAAAAAAGTCTAAAAATATAAGAAAAAGGCTATAGAAAATCGATAATAATAATTCAAGGTGATAAGAATATTATATAGAACAAAACTATACCTTAAATACATTAGAAAGACTGGAAATATATGCGAAAAAGCCTAAATAGCCACTTAAAGTTGGTTACATGGCAAAACTGCAAAATAAAAGATTTATTTTGGTTTTAAAAGGGAAATCCTGTAGCTATCTGCAATTAACATACGTTTACACCATATCTAAATGATAATTTCGACAAAAAGGCCGAAGCTGTCGATAGCAGCCATTTTTCTACGCTTAACTACGTTGATCGGTTGCTGTAACAAAAACGGTACTTTCAGAGTTTTTGAATTTTGAAAAGGTATACATTCTAGAGATGTTCCTGGTAAAGCTGGCGCTGTTGGCCTCAATTTTCGCGCTCGGCGTTTTGGGCGGCGACGAGGAGGACGAGCGGTATTGCGATGATGGCTGGACGTATCACGATGACGCCTGTTATAAAGTACGCGTTTTGAACGTAAAAACTGAAAAAAAATGTGTTTTAGTTTATTCACAAGCCGGAAAAGGTCGAGCCGGGCGTGTCGCTTTGTCCACTCGGCGTGAACGCAACCAACGACGCGGCGATCATCGAGAGGGTCCGGTTGAGCATCGCCGAGCGGATGTTCAAGGAGTATTTCCTGCTCTGCTTGGCGGTATGGTTTTTGTTACGGCTTTAAAAACTAGCTTTATCGATTAATTTTGATATCTTAATATTTTAAAAACCGATTTTGATTAGGTAATTGGGTTCTGGACTGTTAGCAGGGGAACAAATTTTTCCATGTTTCTCTACGGCCCTACAATAAAATATAGACCATTTTTATAGCATTTCAGATAGTTTTTAGATATAAAAACAATATAAAAACAAGGAAATTTTCGAAAAACTTTTTTTTTTGTGAAAAATGTATGAAAAAATGGCCAAAAAACGGTCAAAATTTTCGCATTTTAAAAATTGAACAATGAATTCTTATAGCTTTTTAGCAATGAAGAACTACTTAAAACACTATAAAAATACATAATACAGGGTGTCCCAATAAAAAAGGTCACGCTGGCATTTCGCCATTTCAAATCTGTTCGATCTGAAATTTGGAACAGAGCTGCGGAAGGGAATTTAAAATGTTCACAGAAACTTTCAGCCCGATCGGTACAGTAGTTTTCGAGTTATAACCAAAATACTGTTGTTTCAACACTTTTGCTTCATTTTTTCGGCTATCTTTTTGGACTTTGCATCAATTAACATAAATTTCGGCCCTAAATCCCTCATTCTTCTTAACATCGGGGATGATAACACCTTGTTAAAATGATTTAAACAACCAATTTCCAAAACGAATTTTACGAAATAAAAAATTTCCTGGGGTAAAAAAAGGGTCGGCGCTTCATTTTTGCCATACATTCCAAAGCTCAATTCCGACGAAATCCAGGTTAAAAACGTAAAATAAAGTTTATTTTTGCTATAACTCGAAAACTACTGTTCCGATCCGGCTGAAAGTTTCTGTGAACATTTTGAATTCCCTTCCGCACCTCTGTGCAAAATTTCAAGTCGATCGGATGTGAAATGACAAAATGCCAGCGTGACCTTTTTTATTGGGACACCCTGTATATCATCAACAGATAGGTATAGGCGAAAAAAACAAAAATTGGTTTCCATCCGGCTAACCCCCCCGCTAACAGTCCAGAACCTAAATGTGCGGTATACCAAACGGTTGCTCTGGGTCTGACGAGTCTTTTGGTACACTTTACAGCCTTGTAGAACACCAGAGAGTAGAGATACGCTAGGTCTGATTGCATTATTGAACTCGTTCCAGTCGACGGCTCCAACGTGCGGCCTCCTGGACGGCAAGGAGGTCAGCAGCAATCAAAGATCGTACTCAAAGAATAACTCTAGATCTTCTCCTGCAACAAGCCCGACAGTTGCACCTCGGAACGGAAGGAGAGCAAATTACACGTCGTGCTGTGCCAGATCGATTTGAAGTGAGAGAGAGAGAGAGAGAGAGAGAGAGAGAGAGAAGGAAAGCAAAATAAATTTTTACAGAGCCGTCGATCTGAGCGGGACGAACGAGGAGCTGGAGCGCCGGATGGAGGCCGAGAAGGACGGGTCGTTTGCGCGAAGGCGGCAGATGCTTTTGGAACGGGTTGGAAAATGCATATTTTTGCAGTACTACCGTATTCCCACCATAAATGCGCATTTTCAGCACCTTTAAATTTCGTTAAAATTAAAAAATAAAGTCTTTTTTAGTGGTTCCGCGGGAACGCGTACGCTTCGGTCGTCTTTGTGTGGCTGTTTTTGGTGGGTTTCTGGCATCATCTGGGCTGCTGCTTGCTGTCACTGTCCCTTTAAAGGGACCTGGCAGCCCGAGCATCGACGCTTCGATCGACTAGGTCTAGACAACTACGCGACACGCCAAAAAACGCGTACAAATACACTGAAACCAGATGCTGATATCGTTTTTCGGGCTCTTCCGCAGTATCGGGGGGGGGGCAATTTTTTCTACTATCTAATATAATAATATACATAGAGGAAGCGTTTTTACTATTCCTAGGCGTAAAAACCATAAAACTCGAATAAAGGCTACAACAAATTATCGTTTTTTTCGACCAAAAAATTGTCGTTTGTGACCAAAATATTGACTTTTTGGAAAATTTTGAAAGTTTTTCGTTATTTTTTCTATTTCAAATATATTTTATTTGGTTAGAGTGCAGTTTACCCCCCCCAGCCGCAACTTTTCAGCCATACATCCTATTAATGCGCCGAGTATCTCAAAATGTTCCCCGTGGTCGATTTACTATAAAAAAGTTGTTTCCTTACATCAAAAATTGTTAGAAAAATTTTTATGACAATTATAAGTCTGGGTTTTCTTTAGTTAATTTTTGCTGTTCCAAAGTGAGTTTTCGTATCTTTTGACGTACAGAGCTGTCAATAGTCCGAAAATGTAGCTCTTGCTCTGGAGAATAAGCGTACAGTACGTTTGGGTCGAAAAAATAGCGGAAAATAAAAATATTTGAGTTTTAGACTCCTAGTACATCGAAGCATAGCGGCTTAATCTTTTCAACTTTCAAAATCTTGTAAAAATTTTTTTAGCAATTTTTGCCGCAAGATAACAACTTTTTTATAGTAATTCGAGCACGGGGAACATTTTGAGATACTCGGCGCATTAATAGGCGTATGGCTGAAAAGTTAAGGCTGGGGGGGATAAACTGCACTTAAGCCTTTTATTTTACTAAAAACGCTATTAAAATATTTCCTGTTAAGTTACTAGGCATTTCTAACGCTTTACAAAAAATTCCCCGCGCTTTCCAGCCCGTTTAAATGCGAATTCGCTTACGAGTGCTAATTCGCTTACAAGTATTGTTAGGTGTGCTTCGCGCTGGGCACCGCCTACCTGAACATCAACAGCTACCGCAACGCCGGCGCCATTTTCCGGGACCAGCAGAGCCTGAAGAGAACGGTAGAGCTGAAATAGTTACGACACGTAATTTGGCGTTAGATGGAGAGCGTGCTGCAAAATGTCGCCCTCGTCGAGGTGGACGAGATGAAACGTCAGCAGTTGTTTTTGGTAATTTCGAGCTTTCGCTCCCTATCTCTCTCTCTCTCTCGCTCTCCCCCTGCCTTCTCAGTCCCTTTAAAACGCATTTTTTTCAGGAAACCCTGGCGATCGGTGACTGGAGTAGGCTGCAGGAGGAGTCGAAGGCTGATCTGCAGCGCATCGACCGTCAATGTAAGGCCACAGAGTGAGAGCGAGAGAGAGAGAGAGAGAGAGAGAGAGAGAGAGAGAGAGAGAGTGAGAGAAAGCGGGAGAGATGGATTATTCGGTGTTAAATGCAAATTTTAATGTTTCAGTCGGTGTCGCCCCCGGAGAACTGCCTCCGAAATGAGCAGATGCGGCCTTCAGAAGACCCCCAGAAGACGTGCATCATCGAAAATACGGATTACTCGTGCGAAGCTGTTTTTCTTGCATTTTTTGTGTCCGCTTTGGCGCTCTTTTTGTGATTTCTCGAGCTGTTTGAGTGGTAGAATAAATGAAAACATTGCATTTCCCAATTGATCTCTGCTAGCCTGCCCCTTCCATTCCCAAATCGTCTCTGCTAGTTTGCCTTTTTTCTATTTTATCGTCGAAAAACAGATACTTTAATAATAATCTTTATTCACACAAAATTATCGTGAAACAACCAATATTTTTTCAAATAAACGCGAAAATCAGCAAAACGGAATAGATTACTGTGTATGGCTATGTACACGTACTGTCTATGGGAGTCGAATGGAATTATTTACGAAATTGGGGTAAGGTGATGGCTTAGGCTTACTGTAAAGTGTTTTTACTCAAGTTGGAGTTTCGATTCGGGACCAAGTGCATCTTGTGCAGAATTTTTTGCTGATTCCGGATCCGTTTTCCAAATTTGCTGCGGACTTTTATTTAAAAAGTCATTTTTGGTGCAGATTGGGCTAGAAAAAGCCAAAAACTCGGATTCTGGCCCACCATTCCCTCCTTGGTTCGATCGGATCCAGGGGCCCTGAAGTACGCGCTTACAGCTCCCTACCCAGTTGGCACCATGGTGCATTGTCAAAGTACTCGCTTGCCAAGCGCAGGGCGGCGGTTCGGATCCCCGCCCTGCATCTTTCTTTTGCTTTTTGCCTAAAAAATCTAATTTTTTATAAAAAAGCCTGTTTTGGCTTTTGAGATGCTTGTCCAGCCAATCTCTAGCCAATTTCGAAGTTGAAATTGATCAGGAAAATCGAAAATGATAACGGTTCCTTGATTTTGGTGCAAAACACTACCATAATTGCTGTATAACTTTCAAAATAAAAGTCCGCAGCAAATTTGGAAAGCGGATTCGGAATCAGCGAAAAATTCTGCACAAGATGCACTTGGTCCCGAATCGAAACTCCAACTGGAGTAAAAACACTTTACAGTTAGGCTTAGGCTTAGGCTTAGGCTTACTTATGCTGAGGTGCAGGCTTAGGGCCATGGTACAATTTGAGATATCATTGAGGTTAGGGGATTTTCAAATGGCTTCTGGGATACGGCGGAGAAAGAGGGTGGGAGCACGGTATTTTTGGTATGGTAATGAGCAAGAGCGTGAACTTAAATAAGGTATTTTTAAGATGCAAATTTCTCTCCGGGGGGCTCAATTTTGACTAGTATAATTTTCGCGCGCGTGCAAAAAGAACAACAAACTGAAAAACAGGGGAAAATCACAGATTCTTATGGTGGATGCAAATTATGCCACATTGAGGAGGGAAGGATGTATAAAAAATTAAAAAAGAAAAAAAATCATAAAAATGACAAATAGAAACATGCAAAAAAAAACAAAAATACCCGCTTTGTTGTCGAGTCATTTCAACTGGATGAGGGAGGGGGGAATAGGAGCGTAGCGTAGCGGAATTGTCGAAATTATTTTTTCTTTAGGAAACAGGGCTGTCCGAAAATATATAGATTTCATAAAGAGAATCGGAAAAAAAATTATTAGCTGCAGGCAAATTTTAAATTTTTTTGATTTTTTTAGTTTTAATCTAAGGAATTCTTCAAAAAATTTGATTTTTTGATTTTTTGCATTTTCTAAAAAAATTGTAATTCATTAAAGTAGGAAAATTCCCATAAACAGGGTAATTTTCCGCAATTTTTCGAATTTTTTCAATTTTCTTACGGTAGAAATTTGAATTTGAAATTTTTGGCCCTTTCTGGGTCCTAATATGCATACAGCTTTTTTTCAAATTTCTGCAATATAATAGCTTAAGGAATAAATATCTAGTTAGCAGATCCCTGCAGAAGAAAAGAGGAGCACGAGGAGGAGCAAAAAGAGAATAAAAATCGACTACCCAGAAAGCATCAAAAACTGAAGGTAGCACCTGGGAAATGGGTGGAGCAATCAAAAATGATTTTTTCGAGTGAAAACGATGATTTTGAATAAATGAAATTCAGGACGCATTTTTTGGGATAAATTTGTCGTGTAGAGGTGCCCAATAAATGGAAAAAGATGTAGAAAATTTTGGTTGAATTTTAGCGATTTTCGCTCATCGACAGGTACTCGGCGACGGTTTGGTATAGGAAGGCATATTCATCCTGGAATGGGAAAGTGATTCTTTGGCGGTATCGCTCGATATCACGCTCTCTCCCGCTCTCTCCCGCTCTCTCCCTCTCTCTCTCTCGCTCTCTCTCTCGCTCTATCGCTCGCTCGCTCTCTCTCCCTTTCTGTCTCATGCGATCTCTCTCTCTCTCTCTCTCTCTCGCTCACGTCACTTACAATTTTTGTAAAAGTCTCTGCCCTTTGCTGTTGTATTGATCGAGCCGTTTGGAAAACGTCTATCCTTCTCTCGGCCTTTAACCGCTCCATCAGCAACGACACGGCGCAGTAGACGGCCGACTCCGCGGAGCCGTTTCTGAAAAATAAATGGTATTCCAATTTCAAGGAACTAACTTTTTCCTTTCTTACTATCCCTCTCTCTCTCTCTCTCTCTCTCTCTCTCTCTCTCTCTCGCTCCACCTCCCTCAGCTTATGTCTAAGCCTAATCTAAGCCTAAGCAAAGCCTATGCCTAAGCCTAAACTAAAGTCAACTAAGTCAAGCTGGCTACCAAATGCGTAAATGTCTAGGCCTAGTCGATGCAAGGGGTCGAATTCCGGAGATTAGTGCTCCCTTTAAAGTCCTGAGGCTTATAATTAACTTCCGAGCCTATTCGCACACTAATGGAAGCCAATAAAATCTGCTGGTTACCTGCACATGAGCACGATCGGGCCCTGGTCGATGTTGTGAGCCTGACGCTCCAGCACGGCACCGATTGTCGACAGGAGGGAAGAGGGGGAAGCTGGGACACAGCTTCCCTCTTCCCAGTCTGTATATGCGATCTGGGCCACGACTCGGGAAGTAGATGGGTCGTTCTGAAATTAAGATGTAGACGGGCATTTTCCAATGGTCGCTGCTCGGCCGGTTCGAAATCTTCAAGAATCTCTGCTAGCCCGCCTCCAATTCCTCAGTGATCCCTGCTAGTCTACTAGAATCTGGCTCACCAGCTCATTTCCTGGAAACTCTCTGCTAGTTCTCCTCTCTCTCTCTCTCTCTCTCTCTCTCTCTCTCTCTCTCTCTCTCTCTCTCTCTCTCTCTCTCTTTCAAGCGCTCTCTCTCTCTCCCTCTCTCTAGCTCTGTCTCTCTCTTCCTCTCTCCCCCTCTCTCTGTCTCTTTCTCCCACTCTCCCTCTCCTCTCTCACCTTCATCACATATTCCATGCGTCTCGTCACGTAATGCTGCGAAAGATCTTCGGATAGTAGGCTGACAGTGACCGACTGAGACTCGCGGCTGAATACCTTCGGCGTGCCCACCAATTCCGGCCAGTACTGAAACAATCAATGAAATAGCGTGAAATTCCCTCAATTCTCGGTCCCTTTAAAGGCACCGAGAAGCACTAGAATCGACCCTTAGCACTGCTTAGGCCTAGACAATCAAGCGAAAAGCAAAATTACGCGTCTTTGGTTTCCATAAAAATAAGTTTAATGGTCTTTTTGGAGCGCCAAGTAGCTGTCTGGACCTAGGCGATGATAGGGTCGATTCTTGTGCTTCCTAGCCCCTTTAGTCGCAAAAACTTAATAAATACCTTCTCCGAGGGCGCGAAAACATGGAGTGGCGAAAGCGCGACTACGGTCGCCACTTTCTTCTCGCAAATCATGCGCCAAACGTCGAAGGCAGTAGCCGGGCAGAGCGGATCCTGGGCCAGCACGTAAGGGTAGAAATACCCGCGAATCGACGACGCATTAATGTACGTTGAGTCGACGTAGCCGAGGCTCGGTTGGAGGAGAACCTGAAAAACCCGAATATCTCTGCGGCCTGCCCCTTCCATTCCCAAATGATCTCTGCTAGCCTGCCCCTTCCATTCCCAAATGATCTCTGCTAGCCCGCCCCTTCCATTCCCAAATGATCTCTGCTAGCCTGCCCCTTCCATTCCCAAATGATCTCTGCTAGCCTGCCCCTTCCATTCCCAAATGATCTCTGCTAGCCTGCCCCTTCCATTCCCAAATGATCTCTGCTAGCCTGCCCCTTCCATTCCCAAATGATCTCTGCTAGCCTGCCCCTTCCATTCCCAAATGATCTCTGCTAGCCTGCCCCTTCCATTCCCAAATGATCTCTGCTAGCCTGCCCCTTCCATTCCCAAATGATCTCTGCTAGCCTGCCCCTTCCATTCCCAAATGATCTCTGCTAGCCTGCCCCTTCCATTCCCAAATGATCTCTGCTAGCCTGCCCCTTCCATTCCCAAATGATCTCTGCTAGCCTGCCCCTTCCATTCCCAAATGATCTCTGCTAGCCTGCCCCTTCCATTCCCAAATGATCTCTGCTAGCCTGCCCCTTCCATTCCCAAATGATCTCTGCTAGCCTGCCCCTTCCATTCCCAAATGATCTCTGCTAGCCTGCCCCTTCCATTCCCAAATGATCTCTACTAGTTGCTTTCGCTTTCGAATTCCCTACCCGATTCCGGTCGTACGGTACTGCGCGAGGGTGCCGATTTTTCATCAAGTTGCTCGGGTCGTCGGCGAATTTCGTACTTTGTCGTGCTTCCAGTTCTTCTTTTAGCTTCTAAAATAAAAATGCAGGTAGTATCACAATTTTCTTTGTTTTTGTAGAAACTAGAGGGGTAAAATCGACCCCTTTGATCGCCTAGGTCTAGACAGGTATGCGGAAAAAGACACTTGCACTCGGTCGGGTTTTTGTCCCAACCTTCCCATCTGACGGTGATCCAAAATCGGATACAAACGTGTTATTTTTGTATCCCGTAGCTGTCTAGGCCTAGTGACGATGAAGGGGACGATTCCGACGCTTACGAGTCTCTTTATGAAGCGTATTTCTCGACATCACTGACCTTAAACTCCTCCTCAAGACCGGGACCGTAGTTCTTCCCGGATTTCGCGCTAAATTGAGGTAATTTTCATCGAAAATCTACCAATACCCATTCTGCAGCTTCGAGTAGTGCCCGACAAACTCGTCGACGTCCATATCGGTTTGGCCGAAGAGGTGCCACTCGGCCATCACCTTGTAGATAAACGTGTACTGGTCCTGAAAAGGAATTTTTAGTCGACAAATGATCTCTGCTAGCCTGCCCCTTCCATTCCCAAAAAATCTCTGCTGGCCTGCCCCTTCCATTCCCAAATGATCTCTGCTAGCCTGCCCCTTCCATTCCCAAATGATCTCTGCTAGCCTGCCCCTTCCATTCCCAAATGATCTCTGCTAGCCTGCCCCTTCCATTCCCAAATGATCTCTGCTAGCCTGCCCCTTCCATTCCCAAATGATCTCTGCTAGCCTGCCCTTTCCATTCCCAAATGATCTCTGCTAGCCTGCCCCTTCCATTCCCAAAAAATCTCTGCTGGCCTGCCCCGACTCCTCAATGATGACCTGCTTACCTGACTTTGCACCATGATATTTCGCTGCTGTCGCATCGAGGAGACGAACTTGAAGACGTCAATCTGAAAGCGAGACTTAGAGAGAGGGAGAGGGAGAAAGAGAGAGCGAGAGAGAGCGAGAGAAGAGAGAGAGAGAGAGAGAGCAACAAACCTCGTTCTCCTTCTCGTACATGTCCAACATCGAGTCGATGGCTATTAGCGTCCCCGTCCTCCCCACCCCAGCGCTACAGTGAACCACCACGGGGGTGTTGCTGAACTCGTCGCGGTCGCGGAGCAGATGGAGGAACCTGAAAAATTGGCTTAACGGGAGTGGACACTCAAAAACACGGACGTTGTCCGAGAAAAATACGTCTTTTTCATATTTTGTAATGGGTATTTGGCGATTGGTTGATGCTAAAATATTTGAGTTCCCGGCCCCTTTAAAATGACTCCAAATTTTTTGCGCGCTCAATACTGTTCCCTACCTACCGTAGCAACCCGATCGAGCACTCCGGCGCCTTGTGGTCGTTCCAGTTGGTGAAGTGAAATTGGGTGATGCGACGGCCGTTGGCTAAAGGTTGGAGGTGAGCGAGAACGAGAGTGAGCGAGAGCGAGAGAGAGAGAGAGAGAGGGATAGATAGGGAAACTTACTTGCTGGTGTTGATCTCCCATTCGAAACGATCCCATTTGGCAAATTTGCATATTCCGAGCCGCTGCCTTCGAGGGTTGACATGTCGGCGAGGCTTCTGGAAATGATTTTATATGCCTTCCGCAAGGATCCCTGCTAGTCTGCTCCTTAAAACCGTACCTTCCATGGTTGACCGGGATGCTGATCGGCGACAATCGACCGCTGAGCAGCTTCTCCCTGACCTCGAAAGTTCGTACGGAGTAGTCGGCGTAGTATTCGGATTGGCCGGTCGGGATCACTTCATATCGGGAGAGGCTGGAAAATATTTTAAGATGAGAGAGCGAGAGAGAGAGAGAGAGAGAGAGAGAGAGAGAGAGAGAGAGGGAGAGAGCGTGACAGAAATAGAGTGAGAGAGAGAGAAAGAAAGATAAAGAGAGGGAGTGAGAGAGAGAGAGTGAGAGAGAGAGAGAGAGAGAGAAAGAGAGCGAAATAACGAAAGAAACCAACCTCAACGGCTCGTCATCAGGCCAATACTTTGCGCACTGTTGCTTATGCCGTTCGGTGAGGTTGGCGACCTGCAAAGATAGGAATTGAACCTACATTCGAATAGTAAGCTAGCAGGGTTTCTTTAGAAAAAGCAGGGACTTCCGGGTGTAAATGCCTCTAGTGGCTGGTCCTAGATGACTATAAGAAGAACCTTTGCTAGTTTGCCCTATCCGGAAGCATTCCTGAAAACCATTGCTAGCTCGCCCTATTTCCCGTGATTCCTCAAGATTCTCCGCTAGCTTGCTCTCCTCTGGACTAGTTGATTTTTTACGCCCATCTACAAAATTATAGACCATTTTGAAAGCATTTTTCATAGTTTTTAACTCTAAAAACAATATAAAAATGAAAATTTTCGGAAATTTTTGACTTTTTGGCCTAAATTAATGAAAACCCCGAAAAGGTCAAAACTTAAGCATTTTGAAACTTTTAAAAATATTTACAGAACTTTCAGAAACTAGAAACACTATAAAATAAAAATACATAATATAAAATGGGCGAAAAAAAACAAAAAGTTGTTCCCCCGCTAGCAGAACCCAGAACCTCCCCAAGAATCTCGGCTAGCCTGCCCCAAGCTCCAAACTCACCATAACAATCATTTCGACTCCCTGCTCCCAGCACATCCTCCAGAAATCGTCGATCGTATTCGGGAGTGGCCCCTGGGCGGCGATGAAACGTTTTTGAGGATCGTAGCCATGAATCAGATTCGCGTTGATGTAATCGCTATGCTCGACGCCGTCCAGCTTCTTCAATTTCACCCGCGTGTCGTCGAACGCACAAATGTCATTGTAACTAAAAAAATCCGTCGATAATTACGCGTTGCACTACGCTACGCTACACTACCCTTGGTTCCGTAAGGATACGTTGCGCTCCGGAATAGTACATTGTGATGTACGTTGCGCTGCGTACTTTACGTTAGATTAGGAAGCTACGTTACGGTACGCTACTCTACAATGTCAGTCATGTAGCTAGGGTTGGTACGCTAGGTTACGTACGTGACGCTACGTTGCGTCACGTAACGTTACGGTAGGCTAATTACGATACGCTACGCTATATTACGCAAGGATGTTTTTCCGACTCAAAACCCACCGATTTTTTGCCGCGTTCTCTTTCTTCTTGCTGGCCGTCGCCTCGAGGTTGTAGTTGGGCATTCGCTAAAATTTGGCTGCTGTATGAATAATTTATCGCTCTCTCTCCGCTCTCTCTCTCTCTCTCTCTCTCTCTCTCTCTCTCTCTCGCTCTCTCTCTTTCTCTTGCTCTTTCTCTCTCTCTCTCTCTCTCTCTCTCTTCTCTCTTGCTCTCTCACCAACTCTCACACTCTCTCTCCTTATCTTCTACGCAAAAACCTACGCTCCATTCTTCCGTGAACAAGAAATCAGAATCCTTATGGCGGGTACGGTACTCGCCGGGGATATCTTCAGCCTTCACCGGTCCGTAGCTCGACATTTTGAGTTGGATGTGCTCGTGGCCCATCTTCTTCTTTTTACTAAAAAAAGAGCATTTTTCAAATTTACAAATGATCTCTGCTATCCTTAGCTAAAATTTCACTTACATGGCAGTGTAAGCAAAGAATGAAGCAGCTCCAACGAGTGCAAAGCACAGCAAAACCGTCAACAGGATCAGGATCGTCGCCCAGGAGGCCGAGTCTGGAATGGTAATGTTTTTCTCTCGCTCGCTCGCTCTCCCGCTCTCCCGCTCTCCCGCTCTCTCTCTCTCTCTCTCTCTCTCTCTCTCTCTCTCTCTCTCTCGCTCTCTCTTTCTCTTTCTCTCTCACTGACCTTCTCCCAGCGCGTTCAGCGACACAGGCTTGAAGTAGGAGCTGTAGGCGTAGGAGGTCCCTTTGGACACTGGGGAGCTTGGGGCGGGAGTTAGGAGACGGCCCTTGAGCCTAGATCTCGGGGTAGCTACCGTAGTCGTAGTCGGCTCGCGGTTTGCCTAAAAAGATTGTAATTTTGAGTTTATCGCCCTATCTGTTTCTCTCTCTCACACTCTCTCCCGCTCCCTCTAACCCGCTCTCGCTCTCTCGGTGCGAGACGGACCTTTGCGAAAGCGACCGAAAGGGCAGAGGGCAGGGCGAACAGGACGAGAGAGAGCGAAAGAAAGAGGGAAAAGGAGAACGAGAGGGAGAGGGCGAGAGTGAGAGATAGAGAGAGTGAGAGCGTGAGAGAGCGAGACACAGAGAAAGAAAGCGAGAGCGAGAGAGAAATATAGCGACAGAGTGAGTTAGCGACTGCGTGTCAGAGCGAGAGAGATATAGCTAGCGAGTGTGAGAAATAGAGAGAGAGGGGGAGAGAGAGACAAGCAGACAGACAGAGAGGTCCGAGAAAATCTACCTCCGGATTGTCAACTCTGACGATTAGGAATCCCGTGTAGATGAGACCTTGCCGAAGAGCTATATCTTCGCTTGAGTGACGATCAAGGTATCTAAAATATTTTGGTCTTCGTAGCAGAGCAGAGTTTTTGGGAGAGAGAGAGAGAGAGAGAGAGTGATAGAGAGAGAGAGCGAGTGTCTTTCCTCACTTCGTCTCACACGGCTCGACCCCGCTGCTGGTATTCCCATCTCCCATAATCGCCGTTTCCGGCAGGTAGCGCTCGTAGCTTTCCGCAATATAGGCCAAGTAGCTGAAACGACCTGATTGAGAAGCCTGAATAACTACAGTACCTCTTCTGCTCCTTGTCCCCAGCCACCCTCATGTTGTTCTTAAACGCGTTCTGGCCGTTGTCGATGGAGATGTCGGCGGGTGGGGGCAGCTTCTCGATGCTGGCGTTCAGGAGGAGAGGGACGATGGCCACGTAGTAGCAGCTGAAAAAAATAGGCGATAAAATTTATTTAACAATTTTAGAGGAACTGTGAAGCCTTGCTATCGACTAAAAAAGTTGCTAGTGGTGCTAGTGGTCCCCAAACGTGTTGGATTTTTACGATTTAGGTATCTATCAAAAGCTCTCGACGAGCTGAGTATATATTCGCTTTTAAACCTTGAAATTTCGCGATTATTTTTAATCCAGGAGATTGCTATGCGTTAAAAAAAATCAAAATTTACGAATCTGTACGCTTTTCTGGCAGCCCGTCGGAAGCCTTTTGGGAGCAATTGGAAAAGACATTGCCTGGATGGCGCTGAATCCGAGTTTTTGACAAAAACAACCTCCCATTTGAATCAAAATTTCGAAAACAGAGCAAAAAAATGCCGAAACTTCGCAAATCAAAGAAGATCCGCTGGCTCGCTTGTCTGAGAGCTTTCGATAAATAGCTAAAACATAAAAATCGGAGACGTCTGCGGTCCGCTTGATAGGGGAGTTTTTTGTCGAATTAGCAATGCTGCAAATTACCTTAAAAGACCCGTTAAGAGCCAAAATAACGCTTCCCACCGACTGGGTCTAGACAGCTACGCGACGCGCCAAAAAACGCGTTATTCGTATTTGTGAAGGTGCTTGCAAACTTGATCTGACGCCCCGCTCAGCTGTCTAGGCCTAGCCAATAGGGGGTCGATTCACGCGGTTTCCAATCCCTTTAAAAAGCCCTGCAAACCTGATGGGTCCACTCGTCTGGTCGGGCGGCGATCCATAGCGTAACTGGATGTTGGTCAGATTTTGTGGCGGGAGGCTGGTGGGGGGTTCGACCTAAAACCGTGCATTATTTCGGTATCGTTTCTCTCTCTCGCTCTCTCTCTCGCTCTCGCTCTCTCTGTCTCTCCCTCTCGCTTACCCTCTCCGGCGAGTCAAATTTGGTGCTGCACTGCTCGGCAAACATCAGCGGCTGGCTTTTCCCGGCCGAATTCGAAGCCCACACCGTCACCGAGTAGTTGCGGTTTGGCTGAAAAAGTCATTATTAAGTTGGTGTTTTTCCGCCTTCCTGGTCCCTTTAAAATGGAAATCGATGAATTTTGTGCAAAAACGCCTGGAAAAACGAACTTTCAGCGGCCCAAATCGGCAGAAGAAGAACGACGTCGACGAAGCGAACTCGTTGGGGTTGATGCTCTTGTCGGGCTGCTCGTTTTGGTCGAAATTCGAGCATTTCGGGTCGGTGGCTGGGGGGTAGTCGTCTGGGACGAGGGTTTCTGAGGCGCCGTCCCGGATTTTGCCCTCCATGCGGACCTGAAAAGGCTTATTGGGATTCATTTTTTTAGGGGGTTTGACTTCAAGTTCCCTTTAAAACCTTGAGGGAGAGTGAGATGGGGAGAGAGCGATGGAGAGAGAGCGATGGAGAGAGAGAGAGAGCGCGAGAGAGCGAGAGAGCCATCGAGAGAGACAGAGAGAGTGAGAACGAAAGTGAGAGGGAGCATGACTGAGAGAGAGCGATTGAGTGTTAGAGACAGAGAATGAGAGAGAGCCAGCCATAGACAGAGACTGAAAGAGAGAGAGAGAGAGAGAGAGCGAGAGAGCGAGAGAGAGTGAGAGAGAGAAACTTACAAAATACGACTGAATCCGGCCATTCGGATGCTCAGGCGCCCTCCAATCCACTTCACAGTAAAACCTGCCATCCCCATCCTCAACCAGACGAAGCTCTTGGGACCCGGGGGGTGACGGAGCTGAAATTTACGTTTTTCTGGGGCCCGGAAAGCAAAAATCGTTTCTCTGGGTCATTGACTGCTAGCCAAGCTTAATTTTCGTCCACTAGGGAGCCGGTTGCGCCTCAAAAACGAGCAGTTTTACATCTAATACCTTTCTCTTGTGTCTGAAAGTGTTCGGTCATCCGGATTGGTTCGGGCCCGGCATGAAGCGAGATGTGCAGGGTGTAGGCCGTAGCCGGAAGCAGATCCTCGATCAGCACCGGGCTCTTCGCGTTGCTGGCCGTCCAGTTCTGGCGTGTCGTGGTCGCGTGGCTCGTCAACCTGAATTACCATTTTTTGTAGATTTCCAAGACAAGTCGATTCCCAAATAGTACCTGCTAGCTTGCCCAAATTTTCAGCTGCTCGACCGCCTTTAAAGGAACCAAGAAGCGCGGGAATCGAATCTTTAGCCCTACTAGGTCTAGACAAGTGCCAGGGGCGCCCAAAATGAGTTTCCTCCCCATTAAAGGACCGTCGAATTAGCGCGCCGCATGGTTGTCTAGACCTAGTGAAAGCGGGGGGTAGATTCTGGCGCCTCCCAGGCCCTTTAAAGTTTGCATCCCAGTATGCAGGATCCATACCTGAGGTCAATTTGCATACTCTCATCATCCGTCTCCCAGGTGACATTGGCCGAGTTGGGCGTGGCCGTGATGGCAAAGTTTTTCACTTTTTTCGAGGCTGAAAAATTAGATTAAAAATTATAGCTTCATGGCATCAAGGCTACAGACTACAGAACATGCTACAGAAGATAGGGGAAAATGATGGGATGTAGGTGAGGTACGGTAGATACTGTACGTGAGGAAAGTAGGAGAATCCAGTCCGACACGATACGACACAACGACTACGCGGCACTACGCCTTACAAAGATTAAAACTCTAGTTGTGCGTCCTACTTGAAAAATTGTAGGTACGACGACTACTGTAGCTACGGTCCATACGGTAAGTACGCAGGCGACGTTAAGTACGGTAGGCGGGGGGATACCGTGGATAAGAGAAGATACGAGACGCGAGATACTTTAGCTACGGGACTGGTTCAAAGCATGAAAGATTATGTACGACACAACGACTACGCGGCAGTACACCTGACGACGCTTAAGACTGTAGTTGTGCGTCGTACTTGAAAAACGGTAGGCACGGGCGCTACTGAAGCTACGATTCATACGGTAAGTACGCAGACTAATTTCATTCGGGTAGGCAGAGCAGATAACGTAAATTGGAAACGGCGGTAGATACGCGAAATACTGTAGCTATCGTACGAGCGTAAAGTAGCGAAAATTCAGTAAGACACGATACGACACAACGACTACGATTAGGAGACATGCGGTAGGTACCGCAGGTACTGTAGCTACCGTAGTAGCGCAGGGAATGAAAAATTCAGTACGACACGATACGCACAACGACTACGCGGCACTACACTTTACGACGGCTGGTCATGCGCCAGACCTGCGCGGTGTTTATGCCGATTATTGTGTGGGGGTGTGATTCGGCGCGTGGTGCTACCGTAGCCCTTTTTCCAGCGGGATACGGGCTGGGGCCGAACGACCGCCCGGAGAAAGGGGGCTGCTAAAATTCTTCAATGATCTCGACTAGCTAGCCCTGGGTGCATAGGCCCGATTAGTGTTGGCGAAGAGTTTGGATATTTTTCTCACGATCGTTGCTATCTGGCCCTGACTTCGGGGACGGGGAGCGAGAGCGAGAGAGAGGGGGAAAGAAGAGCGAGAGCTACAGAAAGCGAGAGAGAGTAGGAGAGAGAGCGAGAGAGACAGATAGAGACAGAGAGAGCAAGGGAGAGAGAGATAGAGAGAGAGAGAGAGAGAGAGAGAGAGAGAGAGAGAGAGAGAGAGAGAGAGAGAGAGGAGCAGAACGAGCCAGTAAAACAGAACGAGCAAGAGCCCAGTGGCAGAGGGAGAGTTAGAGTCAGAGAGAGAGAGGGAGAGAGAGACAGCGAGAGAGCGAGATAGAAAGATTCAAAAACGACCCACATTTAACCTCAAACTCCATCGTAAAGTTCACTGGGGGCAATCGTATCGAAGACTGGGCATACGAGGCCAAGCACGTATACGTGCCCGCGTCAGAAAATTGCACGTTCGAGATCTCCAACTTCCAGCACGGCGTCTCCGTCAAGAAAATCAGTTCCGGCGAGTCGACGTTCATCTGGAATCCATAGAAATTAGCACTTCAACGGTCTTTAAAGGAGAGGAAAATTTTTTTAGCCTCGCGTAGCTGTCTAGACCTAGTCGATGGAAGGGGTCGAATTTCGCGTGAGTTGCGTCTTTAGCAAAGGTCTAAAACTCACATGGAACGGATGGGTCGTGGGGTCCTTTTGCACGGAGCTGTTATGGATGAAGGTGACGCCAGAATGATCAACAACTCCCGTTGGGTCCATATTCAGGCAGCAGAACATGGTGACGTCATTGCCCTTGTAGACCGAGGGGGAGGGGTGGATGTGGCCGACCACTTGCAGTTCTCCTGAAGAACGAAAATAGATCTCTCTCTCTCTCTCTCTCTCTCTCTCTCTCTCTCTCTCTCCCTATCTTTCTCTCTATCGACTTACTCTTGTCACATTTCCTAGGTGGTAGACGCTGAATTGGAAAATTCTTGGCCGTCGTCACCTCGTCGAACATCGGAGGGCACAGGCATTTTTCCTGGAAAAATGGGATTTCCGACCTCAAATGATCTCTGCTAGCCTGCCCCTTCCATTCCCAATGATCTCTGCTAGCCTGCCCCTTCCATTCCCAAATGATCTCTGCTAGCCTGCCCCTTCCATTCTCAAATGATCTCTGCTAGCCTGCCCCTTCCATTCTCAAATGATCTCTGCTAGCCTGCCCCTTCCATCCCCAAATGATCTCTGCTAGCCTGCCCCTTCCATTCTCAAATGATCTCTGCTAGCCTGCCCCTTCCATTCTCAAATGATCTCTGCTAGCCTGCCCCTTCCATCCCCAAATGATCTCTGCTAGCCTGCCCAAATGTCAAAACACGGACTTTGTGACAGACAGGATCCAGAAATTTGAAGCGTTTCCGGTAGGAGTCGTCCATCAGCAAGCATGGCGGTTTGTTGCCCCGCCGCGGCGGTTTTCGGCAGCCGAGAGGGATATCTGCAGCAAGGAGAATTTTATACATAACTTTTGAGGGCAATTCCAGCCTTCGCAGTCCCTTTAAAAGCAGTCAAAAACCTACGCTGGGGGCATGATGATGGACACATGCACCTTCCGTAGCCGTCGGCGTCTTTCCGGCACATTCCGCGGTACACGCAGTCGTAGTCGGATTGGCATACCGGGACGCCTGTAAATTGGGGGTTTTGGGTATTATGGGTATTTTAGGGGTATTAAAGAAACATGCGAGAGAGAGAGCGCCAGAGAGAGAGAGGGTGAGATAGAGAGTGAGGGCGAGACCGAGAGAGAGCGAGAGAGAGCGAGAGAGAGAGGGCGAGAAAGTGAGGGCGAGATAAAGATAGCGAGTATGAGCGAGAGAAACATAGAGAGCAGGGGCGAGAGAGAGAGAGAGATAACGAGTAAGGGCGAGAGAAAGATAGAGAGTAGGGGCGAGGGAGAGATAGAGATATAGAGAGTGAGGGTGAGTGAAAGACAGATACAGAGAGCGAGGGAGAGAGAGAGAGAGCGAGGGAGAGAGAGAGAGAGCGAGAGCGAAATAGAGAGACCGTCGTCCCGCCCAAGGCAGACTAGCTGTATTTGTTGGACCTACGCTGAGACGCCTGCGAGGGCGCTTCTTCTTGGACTTTTTTTTGGCTTCCTAGCCCCTTAAAGCGGACCTCTGTGAATCCATAGCGCGGCTGCCTTCACAATCCCTTTAATTGGGAGACAATTCGAAGACACACTCCCCCCCCCTAGCCGCCCCATCTGGCTGCGGCGGCCCTAATCGCATTGTGATTGGGGCGGGAGGGGAGATGTTGGATCGGACGGTGTGCCGCCGGGGGGTTGATAAGCTCTCCCGGCCGGAAGTGAGAGAGTTCGAGAACGCGAGAGAGCGAGAGCTAGAGAGGAAGAGCGAGAGAGAGACAGAGAGATAGCAACAGTTCGCGCAGCGCGCAGCAACCGCATTCCTGACGCGCGGAGGACCGGCTGACGCTCTTGCTCCCCTTGCAGAGCCGTCCCCCCCGATTTTCGGAATGGGGCGAAAAAAGCGTTCGCGTCTGCGGGGCGGATTGATCGAATGGCTACGATCATTTCTGGCATTTTAAAGGGACTAGCAAGGGTGCGAATCAACCCCTTCCATGCACTAGGTCCAGACGAATATGCAACGCATCAAACGACATGGAAACACGAGATTTAAGCGCGTTTCGGCGTGGCTCATGACTGTCTGGACCTAGTAGGCGAAGGGTTCGATTCAGCGATTTTATTCGATTGCGAGAGAGAGAGAGAGAGAGAGCGAGCGAGAGCCAGTGAGTGAGAGGGGGCGCGCGAGAGAGAGAGTGAGAGAGAGATACATAGGGAGAGAAAGAGAGAGAGAGAGAGAGAGAGAGAGAGAGAGAGAGAGAGAGTTTTATAAAGAGAAGGAGAGATGGAGGATGAGCAGGTGAGAGCGTGAGAGGGAAAGATATATCCAAAATCGACTCACCGAGTTGATCAGGCGTCTTTGGGGGTTCTTCCTTAGGTTTCGGGGTGCTTTTGGCTTCTCCTTCTACCGTAATCTCGTCCTCCTCGGCGCGGAGCCGCAGTAACAGCAAAATAACTGCCGCCCACCACAGCCACCACCGACTGCCATCTGGAAATTTTGGTTAGATTTTCTTAGAACGATTTTCGAGAATTTCAGACCGATTTTGCTTTTTTAAGAATTTTCCTTTGCCATTTGTTTTTGTTGTTGTTTTGGTTGTTGAGGCGAGCTAGCAGAGGTTCTTGGGGAAACCATTCCATTTTAGTAAATTTAAAAAACCGTGGTATTTTTGCTGGTCGGGGAAGGCTAGCCAACATCCTTGAGGAAACCGCACCGTAGTCTCAGATTTTTGTGCTTCCAGAAATGTAATTTATGGTTTTCTAGGCAAGCTAGCCGAGTTTCTTGGGGAATTTTTGCATATATAGATCCTTTTGATGATTTTAGTAGTAGAATTTTTGCTTTTTTAGGCGGCCTAGCAGCGATCCTTGGGGAAACAGTCTCGTTCTTCCAATTAATGGTATTTTCAAAAAAAATTTTGTGCTTTTTTAGGCGGGCCAGCAGGGATTCTTGAAGAAACGGTCACGTTATATATCCCATATTTCTTTGCGATTAAGAAACGTCAATTTTGCCATTTTAGGCAAGCTAGCAGAGGTGCTTTAGGACTCACATTTCTGTCTCCTCATTCCGCGTCAAAATATCATCGTCGATAGAAAACTTGGGATTTTATTTCTGATAGGGCCTGATTCGGGGAGGGCCTGAAAATTTTATCGATAAAAATAAGAAAAATACAACAATTAAAAATATAAAAAAATGCGGAAAAAAGCGCAAAACAAGGAGAATCGATAGTTCGAACCGATTTGAGAGAGAGGGAGTGGGAGAGAAAGAGAGAGAGAGTGAGAGAGAGAGAAAAAGAGAGAGAGAGAGAGAGAGAGAGAGAGAGAGAGAGAGAGATGAGCCTCCAATTCCGGCTGACTCACGTGGGAACGAGGCAAAGACAACAGAAAGCGTGATTTGTCTAGCCAGGAAAAAACGCGAAAAAAGCAAATTATTGGGCAAGCCCCCAGGGAAAACCAGCAAAAAATCAAAATACATTTCCAAAATTACAGAAAAATATCCTACTATTCCTACTATATATAAAAAAATAGTGTTTGTGTGTGTGTGTGTGTGCATTTGCATGCAACTTCCGTCCGTATGTTCCAGTCGTATCTCGATAGAGGAGGAAGTTAAAGCTACGTATGATACGTCATTAGCTGCGTAATGGTCATGACACGACTGCTCGCATATAAGATTTTTCAAAATCAGCTGTCTTCGACATTAAAAATAGGTTTTTGTGAAAATAGCGCCCGGCCTCTTTGTTAGGAATCAATTTACATGCACCGGAAGGGGGAGGAAGCCTATATAATGGGGGAGGGGAGGCGTCTTTCATTTTTTGCCCAGCAATTCAGGAGTTTATGCAAAGTGATGAAGCATGGGGGTAAGACGGGGCCAGGGTTGAAAAGTCGCGAAGCGGCTTTTCAACCCTGGTCAACGATAAAATTTTAAAGTGCAAGGATACGCCAGAATCGACTCCCATCCATCGACTAGGTCTAGACAGCTAGGCGCGAGGCTACAACAA
The DNA here is from genome assembly GCA_958295435.1 of Mesorhabditis spiculigera. Classification (NCBI taxonomy): domain Eukaryota; kingdom Metazoa; phylum Nematoda; class Chromadorea; order Rhabditida; family Rhabditidae; genus Mesorhabditis; species Mesorhabditis spiculigera. The sequence continues at coordinate 1,545,637 of CATQJA010002663.1, forward strand.
GAAACCCGAGACTTTTCCGCCAGAAATTATACGTGTTTTGTTCTGCCGCGTGGTTGTCTAGATCTAGTCAATGAAGGGGTCGAACCTCGGGTTTTCTGGAGCCTTTAAAGGTCCCCAAAAGACACAAATCCATAACAAAACAAGCGGTTACATGGCTTCATGGCTCCGTTAAAACGAACCGCTGGCTAACTTAAGGGCAGGCTAGCTGTGATCATTGCGGATTTTGTCCATCGCAAGCACCTGCGAGCGGTGTCTGCGAAATAACGAAAAAGCGAGAGCGAGAGAGAGACAGAGAGAGAGAGAGAGAGAGAGAGAGAGAGTGAGAGAGAGCGAGAGAGAGATCCCGCAACATCAAGAGAACGTGATAACAGCCCAAAAATCGATTCGCAGCGCGTCAGCGCGCGGTTCGCGCTGAAATAATCCCGAGATGCCATTTCGCGCGACCTATCCCACCCCCATTTCAGCGGCCGTCGAAAAAAAATCCGGTTAATCCCATTATCCGGCAAGGCGGTCGACTGCCCCAGCTGCAAATTGTCGACTCGTCAATTGGTGCAAAGCGTAGGCATCGAATTATAAAAAGGAAATTGGGTAAACTGCCCAAATTAGTGGAAACTAGGCGGACCAGCAGAGGTCATTTGGGAATGGAAGGGGCAGGCTAGCAGAGATCATTTGGGAATGGAAGGGGCAGGCTAGCAGAGATCATTTGGGAATGGAAGGGGCAGGCTAGCAGAGATCATTTGGGAATGGAAGGGGCAGGCTAGCAGAGATCATTTGGGAATGGAAGAGGCAGGCTAGCAGAGATCATTTGTGAATGGAGGGGCAGGCTAGCAGAGATCATTTGGGAATGGAAGAGGCAGGCTAGCAGAGATCATTTGGGAATGGAAGGGGCAGGCTAGCAGAGATCATTTGGGAATGGAAGGGGCAGGCTAGCAGAGATCATCTGGGAATTGAAGGGGCAGGCTAGCAGAGATCATTTGGGAATGGAAGAGGCAGGCTAGCAGAGATCATTTGTGAATGGAGGGGCAGGCTAGCAGAGATCATTTGGGAATGGAAGAGGCAGGCTAGCAGAGATCATTTGGGAATGGAAGGGGCAGGCTAGCAGAGATCATTTGGGAATGGAAGGGGCAGGCTAGCAGAGATCATCTGGGAATTGAAGGGGCAGGCTAGCAGAGATCATTTGGGAATGGAAGGGGCAGGCTAGCAGAGATCATTTGGGAATGGAAGGGGCAGGCTAGCAGAGATCATCTGGGAATTGAAGGGGCAGGCTAGCAGAGATCATTTGGGAATGGAAGGGGCAGGCTAGCAGAGATCATTTGGGAATGGAAGGGGCAGGCTAGCAGAGATCATTTGGGAATGGAAGGGGCAGGCTAGCAGAGATCATCTGGGAATTGAAGGGGCAGGCTAGCAGAGATCATTTGGGAATGGAAGGGGCAGGCTAGCAGAGATCATTTGGGAATGGAAGGGGCAGGCTAGCAGAGATCATTTGGGAATGGAAGGGGCAGGCTAGCAGAGATCATTTGGGAATGGAAGGGGCAGGCTAGCAGAGATCATCTGGGGGAATTTTGCAGCTTTCGAAGCGCAAGCTAGCAGAGAACGCTTGGCAATTCCAGCAGGTTCCGGCAAACTAGCCAAGATCTTGCACGATTGCATATTCAGAAAAGAGCAGCTAGCCAAGATAATTTGGGTAATTACACGTTTCCAAGCTAATATCCATGATTTTCAAAGCTCGAAAACGAAGCCAAAAAGAGGCAGGCGGGCAGAGATTCTTATACAATTTTCAGAATTTCTTCACCGTCTATCAGAGTAATTTTAATATTTTCAAAAGCCCCTTTTCGACAGCAATTTAAAGTTAACAAATCGCCAGGAATAATATCAGACCGGAAGTGGGGGTGGGGGATCGATTAAAAAGCCATTGAGTGACCGCTGTAAAAAAAGGGGAGACTCGCCTGGCCGGGCGAGGCTTACGCCGGGGAATACGGAGCATGCCTCTGCACACCAGGGCCTATCGGGAGTCTTAAGGAAGAGCCTTGGGGAAAAGAAAGGTTTAAAGAAAGCGAAATGCTTCTCAAATTAGAAATAAAGCTGAAAACGTTTACGTAAATATTTCTTATGTAAAAAAGTGCAACTTTTTCAAAAGTTCCGCAGAGAAAAATTCCTCAATGGATTCTGCTAGCTTGTTCTTCGATAAGCAAATATTTGGGGAAAATAGAGAGAGAGAGAGAGAGAAAGAGAGAGAGATAGCGAGAGAGAGAAAGAGGGAGAGGGGGCGGGAAACGGATAGAGAGCGAGACAGAGAAATCGAGAGAAAGAGAATGAGAGAGCGAGAGAGAATGCTTTTCCTAAAGGCACTGACAAGAGCCTCAAATCCACCCCTTAAATCAACTGGGTCTAGACTCGCAAGGCGACACGCCAAATAAGGAGAGCCAGTCCGTTTTCGATCCCGTCTAGGGACGTCTGGTTCTTAAAAATAGCACTACTATTTCGCGCGTGTTTGCTTGGATTTTTCTAGAGCTAGCCGATCAAAGCGTCGATTTAGGGTCCCCGTCCCGGTAGACGCGTCGGGACGTGCTTTTATAAATTCTCAAGTATCCAAAAAAAAACGGTAATCAATAAAATGGTGAAATGATTGTGGGGGTGGGGGTGGCTTGCGGGCAGTGATTGCGTGTGCGTGTGTGTGGATTAGATGGGTGGGATGGATTTGGGGGGAGATGGAAAAGGGGGGAAGATGAGAATCCATCTCGTATTTGGCGGGCGGAGGGGGAGAACTGTTGATCATTCTTGTCCTCGTCCTCCTCCTCCTCTTCCTCTCCCACCAGCAGAGCCCATCTCCACCGGAAGCCATCGCTCAGCAGCTCGGACTCCCCCCAATGGACACCCGAACACAAACACCACTGAATTCTGGGGGGGTGAGGCGAGAACTAAGAATCTCTGCTAGCCTGCCCCTTCCATTCCCAAATGATCTCTGCTAGCCTGCCCCTTCCATTCCCAAATGATCTCTGCTAGCCTGCCCCTTCCATTCCCAAATGATCTCTGCTAGCCTGCCCCTTCCATTCCCAAATGATCTCTGCTAGTCTGCCCCTTCCATTCCCAAATGATCTCTGCTAGTCTGCCCCTTCCATTCCCAAATGATCTCTGCTAGCCTGCCCCTTCCATTCCCAAATGATCTCTGCTAGCCTGCCCCTTCCATTCCCAAATGATCTCTGCTAGCCTGCTCCTTCCATTCGAAATTAATTCCAAATTCGTAATGTCAAAGTTCGATCGGAAAAATCGCACCCCCCCGATAATGCACAATCACCGCGTAAATTTAAAAATTATGAACGTTTCGACAAACCCATAGAAAGTCGATTGTAAGAAAAGTGAAGGAAAACCAGGAAAAGAGATGAAATTAATTAAATTACGGAATTATAATGAATCAATATTATTGAAGCCTAATAAAAAAGTGTGAAAAAATCTATAGAAATTCAGGTTCGAAAGCATTTTAAAAAAGGGTGTTCTTGGTATGGAAAGTCGTAGGAAACAAAAAAAAACCTCGGAAAATGCGGTTGAGTCGCTAGTTTTCGACAATTTCGCTTATTTTGCGGAATTTTCTTAACTCCATTCGATAGAGCGTCAAAAAATATACTAAGCATTTCAATATAAGCCTGAAACAACGCAAAATAAAAAAGTTATAGCCAAAATCTCCCCGCTCGGGGATGAATTTTTAGTCAAATTTAAGCTTAACGAGACTAAAAAAAGAGGGTTTTCTTGGTGTGAAAATTATAGTTTACTGTATCCAAATAATTGGCGGCAATGTTAAAAATGCTTAATTTATTTAATTAATAGGGAAATACCCAAAACTGTTAAAAAAGGCGTCTGAAACCAGCGTTTCTTAACGATTTTAAAGCTCGCAAGCGAGTGAAATAAGGGTTTTCTTGGTGCGAAAATCGTAGTTTACCGTAATCAAATCATTGACAACAATTTTAGAATCGTAAAATGCAAATCAAGGGCCCGGAGCTGGGGGAGAAGCTCTCAAAACGGGGCTCGCATGCATCGGGCGGAAGCCGCCGCCGATGCGGGGGTCAGCCCCCCATTGCGGGCGGCGGGTGAAGTGGACGTCGCGCGCGCCACCCGAATTAGGCTGCGTGTATCGGGAGAGAGTGAGAGAGAGAGAGAGAGAGAGAGAGAGAGAGAGAGAGAGAGAGAGAGGGAGAATGCGCGTTCTCCTTACCCCCCGGACCACCAGCCAGCCAGCCTTGTCCCTCCAGTTGGCGTGCAAGAAGGGTGCGAGGGGGGTATATCCCCGAAGGCAATCGATAGCACGAACACACACCCCATAGAGGGAACGGGGGTACACCCCCTCCGTATGCTAATTATGGGGGACCCGGGGGGACCCGGGTTAAAGATATTTGGAAGGCAACCCAGACGAGCAGCGCGGCAACCGGCAGTGATCATTTAGGAGACGGGACATGCCAGTGGAGTCCATTTGGGAACCGAGTGGCAGGCTAGCAGAGATCATTTGGGAATGGAAGGGGCAGGCTAGCAGAGATCATTTGGGAATGGAAGGGGCAGGCTAGCAGAGATCATTTGGGAATGGAAGGGGCAGGCTAGCAGAGATCATTTGGGAATGGAAGGGGCAGGCTAGCAGAGATCATTTGGGAATGGAAGGGGCAGGCTAGCAGAGATCATTTGGGAATGGAAGGGGCAGGCTAGCAGAGATCATTTGGGAAGCGCGACAAATTTCATTACCGATTTTGCATAAGCCATATATAAATCTTACCACTTCCTGCACCAGAAAGCCGCAAATTCGCGGTACCTACCGTCACTTTCTTCCACTCACACAGGCCGCTTCCTCCTCCCGGATGGGGTACAAGTGCGAGGACAACGTCACCGCGCATCGCATTGGTGATGGGCAGCTGGTAGGGTTTTTTTAAGGGTACTGGCAAAGCTGTTTGTGTCGTTTCCGGTAGAGCGACTCCAATTTGTTTAGGTGAACGTCCACCTCACTCGCTTGGAGCTGTTCTCTTTCGGCGCCTTCTCCAACGTGTACAGGTTCGTTTCCTAGTGTCGAGTTGGGGGCTGAGGGCTACGAGACGCTCCGCTGGAGCTAACGTTGCCGAGAATAGTTTAGACTTGGATTCAGCTTCGCTTAGGCTTAGGCTTGGATTTAGTTTCATGCTTAGTTTTAGGCTTGGCTTAGTTAGGCTTGGCTTAGGCGTAAACTTAAGCTTTGCCTAGGCTTAGATTCGGGCTCAGACTTAGGCTTAGGCTTCGTTTAGGCTTCTCCTATACTTTGCTTAGGCTTAGGCTTCGTTTGGGCTTAGCCTTAGGCTTAGGCTTAGGCTTAGGTTCTCGTTTAGGCGTAAGACTAGGCTTCGCTTAGGCTTCGGCTTAGGCTTCAGCTTAGGCGTCGGCTTAGGCTTTGGCTTAGGCTTAGGTTTACTTACCCTTGCCGTCTACGCATCCACTGTTCATCTCCAGAGGCCAAGCCGAAGACGATCTGACGCACTCCGTGCACGAGGTGGCCATCAAGAAGACGTGGAAGCAGCACGGGCTCAACGAGGTGACGGACAAGGAGGCCGTGCCCGAGATCCGCATCCTCAAGCTCCTCAACCAGCTCAACCACAAGAACATTGTGAAGCTGCTCTACGACTTTGCGCAGGGCTACGAGCAGCGGGTAGCGCTTGATGCTCATCTACCCGCTACCGCCCGCTTTTTCTAGACGTGCTACTCCCTCGTCTTTGAATTTCTGCCCTCCACGCTGTACAGCTACATGAAGGTGCGAATTTCGGGATTTTTTTTGATCGGTTTTGCGTGGTTTTTAGAGCCGCCGTCGCCAGCTCGAGCTCATCGACATCAAGCTGTTCACCTGGCAACTCTTCCGGGGCCAGGCGCACTTGGCCAAGGTATGGAGGGGTGATTTTCGGTTCTTTTTTGGTAACGGGGAGGGGGATTTTCCCCCAGTGAGTTCGTCCGGCTCTTTAACAAAATTTTACGCATTTCTTATAGAAGGTTATAATTTTTTCGATTTCGAAAAATTCACAAAATTTAAAAAAGACATCTTTCTGCTCAGAAATTACCCAAAAAGTTTACCACAAATCCTCTAAAAATAGTCAATAAATTACTAGCAGGTAGGTATATCTCTCTCTCTCTCGCTCTCTCGCTCTTTCGCTCTCTCTCGCTTTCTGCTCTCGCCAGGCGAAATTCGCCACAATCTCTGCTAGCTTGCCATCCATAGTCGAAAATTTAGGCAAACATCATGCACCGCGACATCAAACCGCAGAATTTGCTCGTCGACCCGAACACGGCATTCCTGAAAATCTCCGATTTTGGCTCGTCGACCATCATCCGGAAGACGGTGCGCCATCCGAGTTACCACGTCACCAGGTGGGTCTCTACCTCTCTCTCCCTCTCTCTCTCTCTCGCTCTCTCTCTCTCTCTCTCTCTCTCTCTCTCTCTCTCTCTCTCTCTCTCTCTCTCTCGCTGTCGCTCTCTCTCTCGCTCTCTCTCACTGGCTCTCGACGCTATTTTTTCAGGTACTACCGCCCGCCCGAGCTTCTCCTCGAAGCGAAGAACTACGGCTGCGAGGTGGACGTGTGGTCGTGCGGTTGCGTGTTTGGCGAGATGCTTGCTGGCCGCACGCTGATTGCCGGCCGCAATGCTGATCATCAACTCGACGTAGGTGTTGGTCAAAATCTGGAATGGCTTGACCATGACGAAAATGTGGCTGGCGCGTCAACTAACCTGAAAGCCGACGATCTTCCAGCTGGTGATGACGTACTTTGGGGTGCCCAACCGCGAGCAGGCCGCTGCCATGCACTGCCCGGTGCGCACCTACAACAAGGTGCTCGAGAAGAACTACGACCGCGTCGGCCCGTTCCCCAAGTTGAAGCAGGTCAGCGCTCGACGCCACTTTAAAGGGAATGGGACAGCAAAAAAAAATTTTTTTTGGGTCTTGCTAATCCGCGGTCTTCTAGCTGGTGGGCGAGAGTGCGTCGGCGGACGCGCTGAAGCTGCTCAGCCGCGTGCTCGTCTACATGCCGAATGAGAGGTGGCTACTTGCGCCGGTGCCTGCCATTCCGAAATGATCTCTGCTAGCCTGCTTCTTCCATTCCCAAATGATCTCTGCTAGCCTGCCCCGTCCATTCCCAAATATCTCTTCTTTCCAGGCTTTGCGGCCTGCCCTTCCTCTCCAACCCCTTCTTCGCCGACATCTTCAACCCGGAGACGCGGCGCTCCGGCTCGCCCATTGAATGCATCACGGCGCAGGTTTGGCTTAGCCTCGGCTTAGGCTTGCATTCTAGCTTGCTTTGAGCTTAAAAACCTCACAAATTAATTACTTCTTCAGGACCTGAAAGACGTCGAGCAGGGCGACGGTGACGTGACGGCCGAATCGTTGACCAACGAGTGAGTAAGTGCCCCAGACGGTTTATTTGAAGCGGAGATCATTTGGGAATGGAAGAAGCAGGCTAGCAGAGATCATTTGGGAATGGAAGGGGCAGGCTAGCAGAGATCATTTGGGAATGGAAGGGGCAGGCTAGCAGAGATCATTTGGGAATGGAAGGGGCAGGCTAGCAGAGATCATTTGGGAATGGAAGGGGCAGGCTAGCAGAGATCATTTGGGAATGGAAGGGGCAGGCTAGCAGAGATCATTTGGGAATGGAAGGGGCAGGCTAGCAGAGATCATTTGGGAATGGAAGGGGCAGGCTAGCAGAGATCATTTGGGAATGGAAGGGGCAGGCTAGCAGAGATCATTTGGGAATGGAAGGGGCAGGCTAGCAGAGATCATTTGGGAATGGAAGGGGCAGGCTAGCAGAGATCATTTGGGAATGGAAGGGGCAGGCTAGCAGAGATCATTTGGGAATGGAAGGGGCAGGCTAGCAGAGATCATTTGGGAATGGAAGGGGCAGGCTAGCAGAGATCATTTGGGAATGGAAGGGGCAGGCTAGCAGAGATCATTTGGGAATGGAAGGGGCAGGCTAGCAGAGATCATCTATCATCTTCCAGGTCGTCTGCACGAGCCGGTGGCGACTTCCCAATTAAACCACGAGCCGACTCGCCCAGCTTCCGCTCGATGCGCTCGATTCGCGTGGCGCTGAGGTGATGTGCCTCTCGCGCCGCGTCTCCTGCTATGCTAGTTTTATCCCCCGCTCCCCCTACCTTCTCCATTGTTTTTGTATCTCGTCTCTACGTGTTTTGTGGCTAGAATGCTCCGAATGATTACTTCTATACTCGGCTGTGATTTTGAGTGTTCTCCCCAGTTTGTTCGTCGTTCTGGTCTGGCTTTTTGGTTAATAAATGGTTTTTGCTGGCGTTCGCGGTGAGCCAAGATGCTTCGATCCATAGACGATTTTCATCATTCGAATATCACCTCCTCCCTCCCGCTCCCCTCCAGCCCCCCTTATAAGAAGACACTTATAAGATTTTACAAAATCAGCTATTTTCAACGTTAAATTTTAGCTTTTGTAAAAATTTCGGACACCCTCTTTGTTAGGAAAAAATTAACATAGACCGGAAGTGATGATGGCCTATATAATGGGAGAGAGGCCGCGTTTTCATTTTTTGCCATCTGAATTCGGGAAAATGATGTAAAGTGAAGAATTTCGCGCGCTCGATTTCAACAAAAAATTATTTTTAACATCGAAAACCGGTAATTTTCGAATATTTTATGAGTGTGCAGTCATCCCAAGGCCGTTCCTTAATATTTTAAATGCGTTCTAAAATGCTTCTTTTATATAAAAACATGGTTTTAAGATTGTTGCAAACTGGCCATTTTAAGGGCTTTCCAATGGTGTAACTACCATTCCGATCCGATATTTGTGCGTCGAGTTAGAGGGGGGTGTTTTTTTTTTGGGGCACCCTGTATAGTAGGATCGAGCCCAGTTTTGTTTGAATAAGCGCCACTCTGGTGCGAAAGTACGCAAAACATCTGCGTCCTCGTGGCAATGCCGGGGTCACTTGCCATTTTTTTCGGTCCGCCCCTTCCGCCCCCCTCAACCACGCACTATTCGCCGACTGCCGAAATTTTTGCCTGCCCCGCGACTTCCGTTTTGCGCCTAAAAACCGGGCGACGTCTCCGTAAATTAGATAACGGCTTTTGCTCGCAAAAAAGTGGTAATATGCAGACATGGCAACGAGACAGACATTCGCAAAATCAGGCTTTTGTAAAATCTTTGGCCACCTTCTTTGTTAGGAGCAGGCATGGTGAAAATGGGTCCGAATCGGTCCGGTCCGGTCCCCGGCGGACCGGACCCTAGGGTCCGGACCGGACTTTTGGGTCCGGAATGCCCAATTTTCCATACGAAATGTGCTAATTTCCATCCGTTTCGGTCATTCGCCTAGTCAAAGCTGTCTGTTTTTTGGCTTTGCATTGCAATTTCGGATTTGCGTTTCCGGTTTATAACGATCCCAGCAAAGAATCGTGTTTATTGAGAGCGGTCCGGACCCAGGTCCGATTTTCCCGGACCCTTTCGGACCGGACCCGACCCGGACGGACCGCGGACCGGACCCAAAATGCCCAACCCTGGTTAGGAGCAATCAACATAGGCCGGGAGTGGAGGTAGCTTATACAAAAGAAAGCAGGGCGTGATTTTCATGGTGATGAGTTTTCGGCAATACAGGGTGTCCCAAAAAAAAAAGCACCCCCCTCTAGCGGCGCGCAAACGTGTCCGATTTTCGCCGTTTAGGTATCTATCGAAAGCTCTCGAAAAGGCGAGAAAACAAGGAGGGTTCATTTGCTTTATTATGTTTTTTTTATTCGCGAATTTTAGCTCCAAAAACCATGAAAACGGCTGATTTACGCGAGATCTGCATGCTAATTGCGAGATTCCTATTGAAAAGCTACATGTTTTTTACAAAAACGTTGAATATCGGACGCATAAGAATAAATTTTAGAAAATGAAGCCCGCTTGTTTTCTCGCCTTTTCGCGGGCTTTCGAATGGTATAAAAATCATCCTGATCTGAGTTTCCCCCGGACCGCTAGAGGGGGGTGCTTTTTTTTTGGGACACCCAGTAATGATGCAAGTAAATAACTTCAGTTCCTAGACGGGCCAGGGTTCGAAAGCCGCGGTACGGTTTTTCAACCCTGGTGACCAGATGAATTTTTGAGCCGCCCAACTTGAATAGTACCGGAAAATAAGGTATTTCTTCATCTTGCATAATTACCATTTCGCATTACGCTATTTGGCATAATTGCATTTATCGTAATTTTTATTATGCATAACGGTCATCTCGCATAACGATTATTGCGCATAACGCGGATTTCGCACAACGATTATTGCCCACTACGCTGATTTCGCATAACGCTTATTTCGCCTAAAGAGCATTTCGCATAACGGTCATTTCGCCTTACCGTCATTTCACACAACGATAATTTCGCATAATTTTCATTTAACCTAGCGATCATCGCCTAACATTCATTTAGCATAATTTTTAGATCGTATTGGCCAAGAGCAAAACAGGGCGTTTTTGATGATACGAAGTGCAGTCACGGTATAATCCTCCTATATACAGGGTGTCCCAAAAAAAACGAACCATCTGGCATTTCGCCGTGTTACATCCAATCGGGCCCAAATTTGGACCAGTGGTGTATCAGACCCTAAATAACAACAATCCTGACTTACAGCCCGATCCCATTTACGGTTTTCGAGAAAACGTCGAAAAACATCGGTTTCATATAAAATAACTGCTTTTGGGGCACTTTGCATGCATAATTTTGCAAAAAATATATGTTTGCATCAAAATTTGGCATGATTTGCGCCATTGTGCCTGGTTTCACGCGGCGATCCGGTTGTGTGCTTAGCCCATACACCGATAAAAGCAGAGGCACGGACAAGGAAATAACATTCGGCAACAACAATTTATTATATGAAGTCTTCAAATCTTGTTGAAGTAGTGGTCAATGTGCGAGCCGTCGACCTCGGCGCATTTCTCGACGCGTTCGATGAACTGCTTCACCCAGTTGCGCACGAAGTGGTCGGGCAGGGCATTCCAGTGGAAGAGGATGGAGGCGCGCAGCTCGTCGAGGTCACGGCACTGGTCCTTGGTGACCCGGCTTTGCATCCAGCTCCAGACCCGATAGTCCAACACATTGAGATCTGGACTGCTAGGTGGATAAAGGGTTTTGTCGAGGTACTCGATGCCCAAGTTATCCATTTCCGCCAGCGTCGACTTGGCACCATGAGCGGGGGCCCAGTCCTGTTGGAAGACACAGTCTCCGTCAGGGAAAAGGCGGTCCCTTTCAGGTACCAAGTGATTTTTCAACAAATCCTGGTAAGCCGCAGAATTCACATTCCCTTTGCCAGGGAAAAAATGGAGCTTAAGCTTTCCATGCCAACTAACCGCTCCCCACACGTGTACCGAGGTGGAATAATTGTACCGTTGCGAAAGCAATTTTTTCGGTGAAACGTCTTTCTTGCGGCCGTGAATATAAATAAAATTGTTGTTACGGTTGATGGGGGCACGCAAGAAAAATCGTTTTTCATCCGAAAAAATAAGCTTCGTAACAAACCGGGCGTCCAGTTTCGGCAAAAGCCGAGCACAAGCTTCCAAGCGCTTTTTTTTCTGCGCTTCGGTCAATGCGTGGACAGGAACTCGTCGGACGGCTTTTAGCCCAAGCTCCTTTTTGCCCCGGCAAAGAGAGGATCTGCTAACTCCCATGATTGTCGCCGCTAACCGAATGGAAAAATGGCCTCCTTTCCCATCGACGTCCCCCGTCAGAGCCACAGTCAGTCGAGTCAAGACACTGGATGTAAGCGCGGTCCTCGGCCTTCCGCTTCCCTTCTTCCGCGCCGCGCCCTCGTTTGTCTGTTTTTGGAATTTTTTTTTTACTGTTCCAGGATACCTTGAACGCCCGGATAACCGATTTGACCTGGTTCAGTGTGAACTGAATCCTTGGTCGACAATCGTGGAACTCCTTGACGATGGCGGAAGGCGTCATCTTGCGTCGGTGATGGTTATGGATGATTAGGACCCGGTATTCTTCGGTCATTCGCACCATGGTTGCAGTTTGCGAGTGGACCGGATCGCCGCGTGAAACCAGGCACCATGGCGCAAATCATGCCAAATTTTGATGCAAACATATATTTTTTGCAAAATTATGCATGCAAAGTGCCCCAAAAGCAGTTATTTTATATGAAACCGATGTTTTTCGACGTTTTCTCGAAAACCGTAAATGGGATCGGGCTGTAAGTCAGGATTTTTGTTATTTAGGGTCTGATACACCACTGGTCCAAATTTGGGCCCGATTGGATGTAACACGGCAAAATGCCAGATGGTTCGTTTTTTTTTGGGACACCCTGTATAAAAAAATAGTGTGTCTTTGTGTGTGTGCCACTTTGCATCCACTTCCGTCTGTCTGTCCGGAGGATATCTCGATAGGTAATGAAGTTTAAGGTATGTATGATACGTCATTAGGTGCGTAATGGCCTGGAGATGTCTGCGCGCATTTTGGATTCAACAAAATTACCTATTTGCGACATTAGAAAGCCAGAGAAAAAGTCCTTGATACACGCTCTCGCGCCGCAGGCTAAATTCGGAAGAAAAAGCAGTAGCTAGCGCCGCAGGCTCAAAGATTAGCACAACGCTGGCTCTGGCGCCGCAGCCCAAAGAATGGTCTGACTCAGGTTCTTGCGCCGCAGTCAAAAAAGAAGCTATTCAAATTCATGTTTCCTGGACGGGGTCCAGTGGAAAAGGGCCGCGAAGCGGTCTTTTTCCACTGGTATGCAATATGGCGATTAGGTAAAATGAAAATTATGCAGAATGAGCGTTATTCATGCGAAATAATCGTTAAGCGAATAGCAATTATACGAAATAGCGTGCTGCGAAATGCACGGAAATCGGAAAATAGCTATCTCTCTCTTTCTCTCTCACTCCTCGCACTTCCATCGCACTCTCTCTTTCGTCTACGAGGATCGTTTTTCCAAGGTGTCATCAGAATGTTTGCGACCTCGGAACTTTCGTGCCATTTGCGTTCCGTGGTGCTCGACCACCTCGGTTTCATCGATTTGATTGCTTTACTACGAGTCAACAAAATTTTCAGGTAGCTTAAGATCACCAGTCGTTTCAACGCATCTAAATTTCAGAACTGATGCGATTAGACGTGCATTGATGCCGCACAAAGTAATGAAGCTAGTCATTAATGCGCGGATATACAGGCCTGACGGTGTACACGATCCCTGGAACCCAATCGACGGCGAGGCCAATGAGCATAAGGTTTTTGGGTGCTTTCGAATTTCGTCAAATTTTTACGGTTCTGGACTGTTCGCAGGGGGCGGACCACGTTTTGTTTTCCCACCCATACCTGTTAATAATATATAATGTATTTTTATAGTGTTTTTAGTAGTGTTTGATTGATGCAAAGTTATCAAAACTCTTGTTCAATTTTTGAAAACCCGAAAATATTTATCTTTTTTGGTCATTTTACATTTTTGACCAAAAAAATCACAAATTTTCAAAAATTTCGGACCATTTGACCTGAGTATATTAGATATCATATATCATATAGTCTATATGGAACAGAAAGCCAACCACATAATATTGCCAATATCACTCCCCCCTGACCAGGACCCTTTTCCCAGATCCGAGTGCGTGAGACGGCGCTGTGGATTGTGGACCGACAGAGAACAGCTTTGTACTACCCTCTGTACGTTGACGTCCACCGCATCTTTCTTATCCCGGACGCGCCGCCCCGATTGTTGGTGCGCAGCTTGCCCCCGCATAGGTCAGTTTTGTGGCAGGAAAACGGGCGAGGAATGTATTTTCCAGTGGGGTGCAGTTATTACAGCTCTAGTTTTGGTTTTTAGGGCACACCAATAATTTGAATTCTCTATTTTTCCGCGCTCGGCTCGACTGAGATTCGTGCCGAGCCAAATGCCCGCACCAATTACGAGCCGATACGTCTGCGTCGAGTTAGGGCCGGGTGTTTTTTTTATTGGGAGACCCTGTATTTGAAAGTCTTGTAGATTTGTTTGTATTACGAATTTGAGGGAATATAAGTGTGACGTGCCTTTCGCCGAATTTCTCAAGTTTCTCCATCGCGTGCGATGTCCAAAAGAACTGTGGGTCGTCCTGAGAGAAGATTGGGAACAGGTTGGTGTTCGCGTTAGGCTACAGACAGGCTTACTGTAAAGTGTTTTTACTCAGGCTGGCTTTTTAGAATGGGACCAAGCCTATCTTGTGCAGAATTTTTCGCTGATTCCGAATCTGATTTCCAAATTTGCTGCCGACCTTTATTTAAAAAGTTATTCGAGATTTATACTAAAAAATTGACTAAATCTGGATTTTTTGCGGTATTTTTTAAGTTGTCGTCACCTCCGACGTTAAAACTGGCTCGGTAACAGTTTTAGAGGTCAAAGCGCGATTTTATGCAAAAAATCATTTGTTTTTGTGCAAAAAACAAAAGGAACTGTGCAGGGCAGGGGTTTGAACCGCCGCCCTGCGCTTGGCAAGTGTACACCTTGCCAGTGCACCATGCTGCCAACTGGGCAGGGGGCTTCGGGAGGATAGATAAGGGCAGGCCCGTAAGAGGGGGGCGAGGGGGGCGAGCGGAAATTTTGCCTGCGCCGCTATAGTTTTAGTCATATTAGTGAAAAATTTTTGGGGTCGCCCCCCCCCCCGAAATTTGGGTTTGTTACGGCCCTGGATAAGGGGCACAACAATACCTGGACCCTGACAGGGAATAGTGGGCCAGCATCCGAATTTATGCCGTTTTTAAGCTTAATTTAGACCCTAAATGACTTTTCAACGCAAAGTCCGCAGCAAATTTGGAAAACGGATTCGGAATCAGCAAAAAATTCTGAACTAAATAGGCTTGGTCCCATCCTAAAACGCCAGCCTGAGTAAAAACACTTTACAGTTAGGAATTTGGCAGGCCGGGCCGGGCCGGGCCAGGACCGAGATTTTCGGGATTTTTGGCCTGGCGGGCCGGCCCGTTCCCAGGCCTCGCTGTTTTTACAGGCAGGGAAGTAGCACAGGCCCCGCCCCTAGTGTTGGGCAATTTGCCCGGTCCGGTTTTCGGGCCGCCCGGTTTCAGACCCACACTTCGGGTTAATAACGGACCGAGCAAATTTCCCAACACTACCCCCCCCCTCCCTCCGCCCGCCCCGAATAGGCCGCAGGCAGGAAAAATGGCCATGTTTTTGAAACTGTTGTTATTTTTTTCGATTTACTGGCTGTTTAGATAAAAGATACGCCTAAAAACATAATAAAAAAGTTTGAAAGTTTAAAAATGCCGGCCGCGACCCCAGCCCCCGTCCCTGGCCCCGGGCCATATTCTGTCTGCCGCGGGTGCCACGCACTTCGCGGCGGGAATTTTTGCGGCGCATGCTTTTGCCGCGCGAATTTTGCGGCGGGACCTAGCCTTTACCAAGCCATTGGCTCAGAATTTTGCGGTCACAGTTAATTTTTAACATAATTTTAAGAGTGTTTTTGTCAACTGGTTTTAACGGAGTCAAATTTGCGCCGCAAAGGTCTAACCGCAAAATTACGCGCCCCAAAGTTCGGGGAGCCCCAGGCCTGGACGCGGGCCGGCCCGGGCCGGCCCGACAACCCCATTTTTCTCGGCCCGGGCCGGCCCGCGTTTTGTCCAGGCCTGGGGGAGCCCTGCAGCGCTATGTATTACGGTTATTACGCTAATATTTGCACCACTTTTGTGGATCTAAAATTTAGGTCAACCAAATATGGCTGAGATCCGCGTTCTTCGGCTGGGTTTTTGAGGTTGGTGCCGTGTTAGTTTCATTTTGTTGAAATCATTTGTCGAAATTTCAACGCGCCGAAATTCCTTTCGAAAAGGGGGACTGTGGAGCGAACCTTCGCGGGTCGGGCCGTTGGTTCGCTCCACAGTCCGACGCGCTAGCCACTACATACAGTGTGTGTCAAAAAGGATAGGAACACCTTTTTTTACTATCTCGGCCCTCGTCGATGTTGAGCCGCAGTCAAACAGTGGGTCGCGTAGTGCTTGAGACGGCGCATTTTTTCATGAGCTTGAAATACCTCTAAAATGGGTGACACCATTTTTATAAGCGATCGAACAAAACAGACCGAAAAACAGAAGTCAAAAAGATAGGGACACACTTTACATATAGTTACCATCAACTTCGCGCTTGCAAATTACATGCTAATGAGGATTCAAAGTCATCTCCGTTTCTGGCTTCCGGGTTTTCGGTGTTATTGTGAATGGGCTGACGGAGTCTTGTTCAGAATCGAATTCTCTATCGAATGAGCTAGGTCTCGTAAGGTTTTGCCGATGACTCAAAAAAAGCACTTCTTGTTAGGTTTAGCTTAGGCTTAGCTGAGGCCTATGCGTGCAGTAGGCTGACTAGACAAATTAAATTCCGACAAAATCAACTTTCGACAAAATGATAGCATATCATTGGTGCCTACTGCAGGGTGCGCAAGCAAAAGGAACGATCAGAGCTCGGGTTCTCTAGGATTTCCGGGGGGCGGGGAACCAAATTTTTTCGGCCCAAGCCTAAAGTTTTTTTCTAAATAGCGCATGCGTTTCTATCAGGTTGGAACGTTTCTTTTCTTCGAAATTCACATAAGCTAGAATGCACGGTAAAAGCCCCAAATTATACGCAAAAAAAAAAAATTTCGAAATTCGGGATTTCGACATTATGAAATTTCGACGTTATGGATTTCGTTATTATGATAGCGAATCATGTTGTTGATACCTTTAACCAGCTTAAAATCAGCCGAGTTCGAGGGCGCAACTCATCAAATTCCAGCTGACCCCATTTTTCCGACAAATATCGGCTGTTGATTGTCTCACCATATCCGTGGAGGACCCGGTGACGCTCACGAAGATACAAGGCGGTTATTGGGGGAACGCCACGCGACTGCGCTTCATGGACGTAAGTCCTTTCAGTACAACAACTTGGACTCAATAAGCAAGTACACACAATTTCTATCGGCATATGCAGGGTTGTTCAGTTTGGGTCCGGTCCGCGCAATTTAGCGATACGAACACGGGTTCAGGGTTTGAAAAATCGCGGAGCGCCTTTTCAACCTTGGTAGTAGGATAAATCGGGTCGTTTTCTTTATTCCGAAACTCTGTACCCCGAAATTCTCTATCCCGAAACCAGGCCTGGGAATTTTGCGGAATTTCCGAAGCGATTTTTCTCGGCCCGGGCCCGACTTTTAAGGGACAAATACGGGGTTGGCCAAAAAACTCCCGCCAAGCTGGTTTAGCGCCATTGCCAGGTATTTTGCTGTTAATACGGTATTAGTGGACCATTTTTGCAGCACTTCTGTCGTTCGTTTTCGACACAAACAAACAAAAAAAGTTTTCGTTTAAATAAAAACCAGGGTTGAAGAGCCGCGTAGCGGCTTTTCACCCCTGACTTTTGCGCGGGGATCCTTAAAAGTTGACATTTTGCATAATGGAGCGAATTAGCATTAGCGCAATGACTCCCAACTAGAGTGAGGGAGCGACAGGCCTCCTCAGGCTTTCTTGGGCCGAATTGCATTTCCGCGCCTGCCGACGCCTGGCGGAAGCCTAAGGATTTACGCAGGCTTTTTATGCAATGCGCAAAAACATGTTAATCTGGTTACTGCATCTAAAACGTTCGTATCTTTGGCGCAATAACAAATTACAAGGATTGGTTCATTCAGATATAGGCAGGATGTCAGGAGAGCCAATTGCATCCCCCACCCGTTCGAACCGACTCTTGACTTTTGTGTATCCGCGTGCCATTAACGTATCGTGCCGTAAGGTTTGTCAAAAACAGTACCCTAACTTTGTAAAATATTCTTGGACCCAATACAGCTCTTGGACCCCCCGGAAGGTTCAAAAAAATCTTTATTTGTTCGGCAAAACTTCGAATATACTACGACTTTACATAAAATTTCCGGATAAAGCCTGACTAATTAGAGGTCAGACGTACTTTGCATGGCCCAGGCTCAGCCTAGGCGATGCAAATTAGAAAAGCCTGAGGAAGCCTAGGCAAGCCTAGGCTTTGGCCTAGGCCTCCCTCAATCTACTCCCAACCCTAATGCTAGCAAAAGCGACCAAATGACGTATCGAAGATACCCCTAAGTACTTCCCTTCTTGAGATACTACTGTAACACGGTGACGGAAATTGGATGCAAAGTGGCCCACACACAGACACCTTTTTTTAATATAATCCTACTATATATAAAAAAATAGTGTTTGTGTGTGTGTGTGTGTGTGTGTGTGTGTGCCACTTTGCATCCACTTCCGGATGTCTGTCCGGAGGATATCTCGATGGGGGAGGAATTTTAAGGTATGTATGATACGTCATTAGGTGCGTAATGGCCTGGAGATGACTGCACGCATATCAGATTAAACAAATTCACCTATTTTCGACATTAAATTTAAGTTTTTGTAAAAACCTCTTTGTTAGGAACAATTAGCGTAGACCGGAAGTGGGGATTCGACTACATAAAGGGACTCAACAGGTAGTTTTTCATTTTTTGTCATCTGAATTCAGGAAAATTATGCAAAGTGAAGGATAAAACGGGGTCAGACGGGGCCAGGGTTGAAAAGCCGCTTCGCGACCCTGGTTTTTATATATACAGGGTGTCCCATAAAAAACGAACCATCTGGCATTTCGCCGTGTTACATCCAATCGGCCCCAAATTTGGACCAGAGGTATATCAGACCCTAAATAACAACAATCCTGACTTATAGCCCCGTAGCTACAGTAGATTTCGAGTTATGGCAAAAACAAACTTTATTTTCTATTTTTCAAAGGGTTTTCGTGGAATTAAACCCCTTAAATATTCAGTGAAAATGATCCGGTAGGCCTTCTTTACCTTAAGAAATTTTTTCCAGACTAAAATTAATTAAAAGCTTCGATTTAAGCGATTTTTAACGCAAAATGACCCAAGTTCTTAAGCGAATGTAGGGATTCGCAGCCGGAAGTCGATGCAAATCGATGCAAAGTCCAACAAGATAGCCGAAAAACTGTTCAGAATTCCGGAAAAAGCAGTATTTTCGCTATAACTCGAGAAAGTGGCTCCCGGCCGCGGCAAAAATCTTTGCTTTTTTCCAAAAAACGTCCCTGGACGTGCCCTTTAATAAAACGAGTGGGGGGCTCTCCCGGCAGGCCACGTCCCCTTTCCCAGCCCGCGCCCAGATCCGATTTTTTTAGTTCTTTTAATACTTTTTAATTAGTATTTTATTTCATGGTTTAAATCCTTTAAAGTATCGAAAGACATCTGGAAGGTATCTAAGTAGTCGGTTTAGTTGTTTCGGCTAGCGGAGGTATCTAAAGCCGTTAGCGCGGCTATTGATGGCGGTAGGGAAGGATGTGGTGGCGTAGGACATGAAGGGTAGCCCGAAGACCAGATGGTTATTTGATCAAATTCTTAAACCGAAAAATATCGGGAGAGAATTTAACTTCGAGGATTTAGTCTGGTGTTCGGTACGTCAAAGCTAGCTAGCTTGTTGCGGGATAGAGAGTTTCGGGATAGGGAATTTCGGGATAAAGAGGGTAATTCGGATAAATCATTTAGGCCGCGGAGACGCTGCTACGCTGGAATCCCTTGCTGGCAGTAAATCAGGTTGGTGAAATGTGGGCCCTGCACCTTCACGGTTGCATTAGGCGTTTTTGGGGTTCACTTGCTGCAATGCAAAGCTGGCAATCAAACGGATTTTGATTTTCGAGACTCTGATAGTAAATCGGGGGAAAGGGGGTCTCGGGCAAGTCACCGCTCTCCGCCCCTAATCTGTAGACCTGGCATAGCGGATAGCCCTCTGGGCTATGTGTCGAACGGTGACAGTTTTGAACGGTGAACGACGGTTTGACGCGCGGCTCCAACACGGAAGCACAAATTGTTGCCGCGCGCTTTGTTCATTTTTTGCAGGGCGCGACGGGGCCAGCGCTCCATGGGATTGATCTCGGATCGGGACGGAACGACATCACGCTCAGCGGTTTCTCCAGGGAGCAGCAACTTTGGGAATTGGTGGAGGTAGGAAGATCAAGGGACGGGCCAGCAAGAGGTCCTAATTTATCGACCGCCAAAGCCGGCGCCTGGATAATATAAAATATCACGGGCCTGTAGATTGTCGGGCCGGGAAGGACAGCCGGGTAAATAGGAGGGTTTCTATCCAGAATAAGAGGCGAGCCTGGGAGCCTATCGAGGGTCTGCCGAAGCGGTCTCGGTCCCCCACCAGACTGCTTTTTGGGGAAGCCTTCACCTGCCTGTTTCGAGGCAGGGGCGGGCTCCCGCCCCCCGGTATTTGGGGGAGTCCCAGCTGTGCCTTGCGGGCTACTCCCTACACAACCCTGGTCTGTGATAAAACGCAGCGGGAGCGCATAACGGTAAGAAAGTTATGCGGGTTGAAAGTGGACAACTTGTGTAAAACGGTAACTTTGAGGCCCTGGATCATCCCGGGTAATAGAATTTAACAAAAACCGATTAGTGCATATTGTTTAACAATAAAAGCTCTTTCAAACGACGTATAATTTTGGCTAATGTCTAGAAAACCCCCTCCCAGCCGCCACTTTTCAACCAGGCGTCCTATTAATGCGTGGAGTACCTAAAAAAGGTTGACCGTGAACCGTACCGCGGTGCGAAGTCAAAGGTCAAAAACCAAGTGGCTCTATCTTTTTAATACGCAGTGTAGTTAGAGCGCGGGGGCGCGCGATAGCTTCCCGTCAGCAATTGCTGATGGGACCCTTAAAGGTACACTAAAATCTCGTTCAAAAGTTCGGTTGCGGTACGAAATTTGGACTCTCGGCCGAAGCCAACCCCAGCCCCTTCTTATCGCCTCTCCCCTCCCCCCCTCCCGTCTGTCCCATGGCCTAGTGGTCCAAAGCGCTTGCCCCAGGCGAGGGGCGCTGGTTCGGTTTTGCTCCGCGGTGAGCCCCTACCGTAACCCTGTTTGCTATCCCGCGGACGGTTACCGGCCGGTAACCAAGCCAACGAGACTTTAGTGTACCTTTAAAGAGATGAGGACGGCATCTGTTGAACCCCCCCTTGGGGCAGGGGGGTTCAACAGGTCCCGCGGCGAGAGAGGGCGCCCAGGGGAGAGGCGCAGAGACATTTTCTTTCCCGCGCGTAATCGATTGATTTATGCCGCCCCTATCCATTTAAGGGGCCTTTGTAATATCCACCGCCCGTCGGAGCGCACCTTGATTATGGCGTTTTTGACAATCTCGAGTTTACAGTTGGGCGTTCGGGCGGAGCCGGCGTGTTGCCTCGGTAGACTCCTTGAAATCAACACCCAACGCCGTCTGGCGACCGCGGACCCGAATGAGCATGCGGACTTACTGATGGTAGGTTTTGGTTAACCTAAGCCTAACAAGGGAAGGGCAAGTGCACGAAGTGGAAACTCGAAAAACGCTCGCAGCTACGCTAAGGTTTTGGACCACGAGAACACGATGGCGCTGGCAGAATTAGCCACCAAGGCCTGTCAAACGAGATACGGTACTTCCGGAGAAGGGTTAATTTGCATACACGAAATTAGAATGCTCCTTGGGGGTTTATTAGGGCTTTCCCAAGCGCGGTCGTAAAAGCATGCACAAGCAAATGCACAAACCCATCGAGCTGCATCGATTCCAGTTGAAAAATTGACATTTTGAGAACATACCGTAAAGTAGAATTTTGCCCAATGCCGTTTTTGCAGAAAGCTGAATTAAAAATTAAAAATATCGACAACAAAAATGCCGGCACAAAAAATCCCCCGGATATCCTCCCGGGTAAAGGTTGCTTAACGGGGGGGGGGGACAAATAACGGGGGTGGCAGCAATTTAATTTTAGTCCAAAAGACCTTTTTTAACGATTTTTAATTGATTAGGCTGTTTAGCTTAATCCTACTATATATAAAAAAATAGTGTATGTGTGTGTGTGCCACTTTGCATCCACTTCCGTAGCGTTGTTCCAGGCGTATCTCTATAGGGAAAGAAGCTAGGGGTGGGTACGATACGTCATTATCTGCGCAATGGTCTAGGGATGACTGCCCACATATCTGATTTATAAAAATCAGCCATTTTCGATATTAAATTTAAGTTTTTGTAAAACCCTCTTCGCTAGGAAAAATTAGCATTGACCGGAAGTAGGAAGTCGCCTATATAAAGGGTCATAAGCGAATCATTTTCATTTTTTTGGTGATCTGAATTCAGCGCAGTTATGCAAAGCGTAGAACAGCATGCGGTCCAAGACGGGGCCAGTGTTGAAAAGTCGCGAAGCGGCTTTTCAACCCTGGTAAAGTAATAATTTTCAATTGTGGTATTTTGGGCCGAAATTAAATCTCTTGGTATAATTTTTGACGCTCTATCCGATGGCACTAATGAAATCCCGACGAAAAGGCTCAAAACGCCAAAACTGACGTTCACCTTATGGTTATGCCTCATGGACGGCCCATAGCTTTGTTTCTTTTTTTTCGTTTCATAGCCAGAACCTACGGAGCTGAAAATTTGCAAGGGGATAGCGAAACCAATTTTCTATGAACAAGGAAAGTTTCAGCCCGATCGGCCCGCGGGTTTTAAAGTTTAGCGAAAATACTTTTCATTTTTAATTTAATTGGGGATCTACGCAATTTGCATCAAAAATATGCGTTATTCTTGCATTTACGAGCCGATTCAAAATTGGCATTTTTTTGATGGAGCTTTTGGAAAAGGATTGCGTATGAAGAATAAAAAGAGTGTTAAAACAACTGTTTTATCGATCCAAATCACGTGTTATTGTACATTTTGGCAATTTGAGCTTCGTTGGCCCGAAAACAGAGTTCCACGAGCTCGAAAACAGTGTTGAAGTTTAGATTTGGGCTTATATTGGCGCGTATGCTGAAGTTTAAGCCAAGCTCAAGCGTTCAAAGATAGTTTCCGCCATGAGGGACTGGGAATTCAACCAAATTTCGCATTCAAATTTAAATTCAAAGTATGGGTGGGGGGCGGGCAGGGGGCCAGCGCTGAACCCGCGCGTAGCGGGGGGTGAGCGCTGGTCTATATTTAAAATGAGTGTTTAGGAAAACATTATAGGAGAGACTAGCGGCTCAGCTGAGCCGGGAACATGGTGGAGCAGTAGCAGCTATCCAAAAGGGAGCACCCGAGCTGCAAAAGTTGCAGCATTGGATGAACAAGCGGCGGCCGGTAGGCTTTAGTTTAAAAACTACTTGGCGTTTTGACCCTAGCATAGTCTGCAATGCTGATCCTGCAAATCGTATTGCGATTTTCAACAATTTTAGATGTATCGAGACCACCCGTTGCAGCGCTACTTCGAAGTCCAAGTGTTTCAAAAACGTGGGTGATGGAAGATAGTATTTTCAAGAAACACCAGCCGACCTTTTCAACAAATGCTCCTAACTCTTGCCCCGCTACGCTCGCTCCCTCTCTCTATCTCTCTCTTTCCCTTAGCTCTCTGTCTCTGCGTTCCCCTGTGTATTTTCATTTTTTTCAAAATTCCAAATTTGAAAATTCAAAAGAAATTCCAGCAAGAAAATGGGATTTTTTTGGCAAAATTTATGCAAAATCGGCTCGTAAATTCAAGAAGAACGCATATTTTTGATGCAAATCGCAAAGATCCCCATATTATTATCCCACTACAGTGAGTGTCAAAACGATAGAGCCACCGCTTCGAAGGCTATTATCTCGGCCCTCATCGTTTTTCATGCAAAACCAACTAGCAGGTCTTGTAGTGCTCGAAAAGGCGCATTTTTCCATGTACTTGACGTTTTTCGAAAAAAGAGCATGCTATTTCTATCAGCAGAAAACAAAATAGAGCCAAAAATCCGAAGTGTCAAAACGATAGAGCCACACTTTACATATCATTAGCATCCAGTTCCAACTTGCAAATTACATTCTAATTGCTGATACGAAGTTGAAATCTATGCAGATTGACCAGCAACCTAAAAATTCCGGAAGTCGGAAATGGTAATCCACTTTGAATGTTCATTAGAATGTAATTTGCAAGTTGAAACTGGATGCTAATGATATGTAAAGTGTGGCTCTATCGTTTTGACACTTCGGATTTTTGGCTCTATTTTGTTTTCTGCTGATAGAAATAGCATGCTCTTTTTTCGAAAAACGTCAAGTACATGGAAAAATGCGCCTTTTCGAGCACTACAAGACCTGCTAGTTGGTTTTGCATGAAAAACGATGAGGGCCGAGATAATAGCCTTCGAAGTGGTGGCTCTATCGTTTTGACACACACTGTATTATATAAAAAAATAGTGTCTGTGTGCCACTTTGCATGCAACTTCCGTCAGCGTGTCCGGAGGATATCTCAAGAAGGGACGGGTATGATACGTCATTAGGTGCGTAATGGCGCCGAGATGACTGCACGCACCTCGGATTTTGCAAATTATGCTATTTTCGACATTAAAAAACAATTTTTGGTAAAAAATCGGGCAGCCTCTTTGTTAGGAATTAATTAAACTTTTAAATTAAAATCAATGAAATCAATTAAATCAACCCAAGGCGCCCAGAAACATTCGATTTTGCTCGAATTGGCAATTTTGGCAACGAAACCAATTTCCTAATACTTTTCGGTGATAGCCCCCTCGTCTTTAGCCCGTGGATTTGGTCCCGGCACACTTGGTCCGTCTCGAAACTCTAATATCACCAAAGAAACCAGTCCGTTTCGAGCGCACTTCTACATTGAACACATTTTAGGGATGCTTCTGGCGTTCACCTATCAATCGTCCATCGTGCCGGAACCCCACGGAAACATATGTCTTTGCTTCTTCGAAATCGCGCCTACCCGATGACAGATTCCCTCAGAATCAATAATGATTTCATTCAATAAAATCTCCCAAAACAAGCCAGAACACAAACATTCCTGGCTTATTTGGGCCGCTCCAGAGCTCGAGAAGACTTCTTCTTCTTCTTCTTCTTTTTCTTCTTCGTCTGGTTTGTATGATCCGTCATTAGGTGCGTGAAGGGCCTGGAGATGACTACACGCATATGATTTATAAAACTGACCTATATTCGGCATCAAATTTAAGTTTTTGTGGAAAAATCAGAGATTCTCTTTGGTAGGAGTCAATTAGTACATGCCGGCAGTGGGGTTGTCGTACAGGGTGAGCAAAACAAAAAAGTACAGGGTTTGGGTCAAAATATCTCGCTAACGGTAGAGAATTGAAGGTGAGTTACCATGCTATGCTTAAATATGCTGGGTATCGAAAACATAAACCTCCTAGCTTTCCTAAAGTGTATAATGCTAAATGGTGTAAAGAGAAAAGGAAAGCGCAGGTGGCCACATTTATATTACGAGCCTCAACCACTTCCATATAAATACCAGCGCGCGTTCGGTGTTCAAATGGCAGTAATAGAATGTGGTTACCAATATACCTGAATGGATTAGAGAACCTGTTTATTGGTAGAAAACCGTGTCGAATATATACCACCCCATTTACATCCAAAGACCCCATTTTGACCCCCAACGCAACACCACCGGGAACTTGCCGTTTTCCAACACCGTCGAGGGACAGAGAGGGGAGCGTTTTAGTGCCGAAAGGTGTACCTGTCGAAGTTGTCACCGCACTAAAACCATCATATCGTCGATCTGCACTGCGAGTCAAGAAGGGCATCAGTCGAAACACGGCCGTTCAGATGTATGGGAAGGCGCGCATGAGAGGGGCTTCCCCCACTCCCCAAAAATGTTAAGAGCACCGCTCTTCTTTAGCTCATAACTTTCCCCCCTGACCGTATTTTGAAAATCGCCGCTCTAGTTCGATAGAGAAAAAAATTCTGCGCATTTTAGTATAAAAAACTTAGAGGAATAGCGGCTGACAGAGTTTTCTATAGCGTTAAAGGGCACGTTCAGGTACGTTTTTTTGGAAAAAAGCAAGGATTTTTGCCGCAGCCGGGGGTCGAACCCGGGCCCCCCGCTCGGGGGGCGCGGATGGATACCAGTCAGCCACAGCTACAACCTGGCGAGGGGGCGAGGGGCCGCCCCACGCCGCAACTCTGTTTCGAGTGGCGCGGCTGCCAGCACACCTTCGGCACGGCTGCCGAATGTCGCGCCGGGCAGCCGTGCCGTGGCACGCCTGCCGGCACGCCGCGCCGGCAACTGGGCCGAAAACGGCTGCGGCACGGCTGCCGGCGCACCTTACGCTTATTTTTCGGCATATAAAAACAGCATTGCTTAATTTTTTTTATTGCGTTTAAGTTGTGGTTGAAGCGTGTCGCCGCCACCGTCGCGTAGTTGAAACGGAAGCCGCAGTAATAACTAAATTAGTTGGTTTCTTTGATTTTCTATTGTTCATAAATCGGAGCCAGTCTTTTTCTTGGTGGCCTTACGATTAAACGTGACGATAGACGTGTCGAGCATCTTGTAGCGCTGGCCTAGTAACTAGATTCTATTCAATGATTGCTCAAGCAGTTCAAAACGACTTACTTTCTTCTTGCAGTCATTGCGGCTTGTCTAGTGGATCCCTCAACATTGAAAAACTAATACTAGCGTCAGAAAAGCGCCACTTCGGGTTCAGCGCCTGAAAAAATGGTAAATTATACCCACCAAACAATCGTTGTTTGTAACATGGGGCAAATATCCATATTTTCAATCTAAATAAGTTACCGGGCAGGATTGCCGATCGAAAAGCTTCTATCTAAACTCGATTAGCAATGTACCTGCTAAATAGCATCACTTCAGTCAGTTATTCGACCATGAAGCGTGCTGACAGACTTTTCTTGCCTCATAATTGTGTCTAAAGGTTTCACCTGAAATCTCGAGCGTATAACAAACAAGTTGTACCTATTAGTAAGCAAGCAACCGCGTAGCTGATGGCGTAGTACCTATTTCTTGTTTTTCCTCTTGAACATGCGGCAATATAAAAAGTTTTGAAGAATTATTATGACAAAAACAATACTTAGCGCGAGGCCGAAATTTTTCTAAGTTATGACGCGTTGCGGCTCAGCGACAGTGGTCTGCCGGCAGCCGTGCCGTGCAGCTGTGCCGGCAGCCGCGCCAAATACCGTGCCGGCAGCCGCGCCAAATACCGTGCCGGCAGCCGTGCCAAATTTGGCCTCCCGGACCCCGTCCGAGCTGCGCCGGCAACCGTGCCGAAGGCTGTTCCGGCAGCCGCGCCGGATTTTAGCTCGCCGGCAGCCGTGCCATCGTGCCGGCAGCCGTGCCAGAGGGCGTTACCGCGCCGGCAACCGCGCCACTCGAAACAGAGAAAGGAGGGGGATGGCCTGTCACAGCACGGGCAGGCCGTGCGCGCGGTCCCTACGTCCATAGGGTGTAGACGTTGGGACGAGTACACGGCCCCTCCCTGAACGTGCGCTTTAAGAAACCAGCCAGAGAAAACCCTGGGTCATATTTCGAAAATCGCCGCTCTAGTGCGATAAAGCAAAAAAATTCGCCACAATTTCGTAAAAAAAAGTTTTTATCATGAAGTGTTGGAAGCGTTTTCTATAGCTTTTAAAGCTCGTGCACGCTCTGAACGGCCGTGGAAAGAGCGCGAAAATTTCTATCTGCCCAACGAGTTTCAGCTCGTTCGTTAGCAGCTTTGCCCAGCCTGTTACCGCGGTTAGAAAAAAAACGTCTCGAAATCGTCCGCCGTGTTCAACAACCTCGAACAAATGCTAGCAAACGACCCCAAAATGAGTTGCAATCGGATTGGCGCCGAGTTGTGCGAACTGCTCCAAATGAAAATGAGTGTGAACCCAGGGAGTCGCCCTGCTCCACGGCTCGCGAGATGACACCTATGATGAGAACGTATAAGGAATCCTCATAGAATTTCTGTATTTGATAATTATTAACCTATACGGAAATTTTTTCCAACGGCAAGTATACCGTTGGAAAGAGCGTTCAAATGCAACCTTCTCAACCTCTTGAAGCAATTCTATCAAGCTTCTTTACGCTAGCTAATGCATTTAATGCTAGCGCGGTTAGAAAAAAACGTCTCGAAATCGTCCGCCGTGTTCAACAACCTCGAAGAAATGCTACCAAACGACCCCAAACAGAGTTGCAATCGGATTGGCGCCAGGTTGTGCGAACTGCTCGAAAATGATGTTCATCTTTCATCTTGCATAGTAAAACCGGATCGGGCAAATTGCCCAATACTACTTGTGGGGGCACCGTGAGGGGTTTGGGGGGTTCTGTTGGGGGCCGAAGGGAAGTATGGGGGCCAGGTGGGGGCGGGTGGGTGGTCCATTGGGGTTGGCAGGGGGGTCACTTGGGGGGTGCGGGGGGGGTCCCGGTGGTGTTGCGATGGGGGTCAAAACGGAGTCTTTGGATGTAAATGGGGGGGGTTCGGGAGGTCGACCAAGTTGGGTAAAAACCCTAAGTAATCGAAATGCAATAAGAATACTTTGCTTTATTCTACAGGATGGCTGAAAAGTTCCCGCAATTTCTTGTAACAGGCCGATCATTCCAAAATTCCTAAAATTCGACTGAGGCAGAGTAACAGATACTTCATTTACTACGTAATCAACAAATTATAAAACAAAAATCCGCAGGAAATGTTCAGGATTTTTACCAGTAGCTACACAGAAGTGCTCTGGCACCTGGGGAAAAGAACCGAGCCGGAACGGGCAAAATCATCGTCAATTTTTCAAAAAAGGTCAATACTAGACTCTTGATCTAGCGTTTTCATTTTCCGAAGATTTTGACGATTTTTGCGGGAATCTAAAGCCCGACAAGTCGTCACCTGTTTTCATTCCAAAAAAATCAACTATAATAATTTTGCTGTGGTCTCCGTCTGTCCGTCTGTCTGTCTGAAGCCGAATTCAACTCGAAGGGGAAAGGAGCTAGAGCTTAGCTCTCTTCGGATTCGGATAGAGCGTGCTCGGAAACCCCCAAACTGATAAAAAAATTATGAAAAACTTTTAGTTTAATTTATTAAAATTAACTTTGAAAGTTTTTTCCTTAGTAAAAGGGGTGGGGGACGGAGGTTGGGGTGATTTTGGACATAGTGAGCCAGGTCGCGCGCGTTTCGTGGATGAAAATTTTCACGGGGGATTTCATTTCTTTTTTTTCTATCATTCCATCCGGTCGGTCGTTATTTTTGTTTTTTAAGGGGATTTCGGCTAGCGGAGGTATCTGAAGCCATCAGGAACGTATTTGGGTAGTTTTTGAAGGGGATTTCAGCCATGGGGGGTATCTGAAGCCATCGGGAAGGTATTTAGGTAGTTTTTGAAGGGGATTTCAGCCATGGGGGGTATCTTAAGCCATCGGGAAGGTATGTAGGTAGTTTTTGAAGGGGATTTCAGCCATGGGGGGTATCTTAAGCCATCGGGAAGGTATTTAGGTAGTTTTTGAAGGGGATTTCAGCCATGGGGGGTATCTTAAGCCATCGGGAAGGTATTTAGGTAGTTTTTGAAGGGGATTTCAGCCATGGGGGGTATCTTTAGCCATCGGGAAGGTATTTAGGTAGTTTTTGAAGGGGATTTCAGCCATGGGGGGTATCTTAAGCCATCGGGAAGGTATTTAGGTAGTTTTTGAAGGGGATTTCAGCCATGGGGGGTATCTTAAGCCATCGGGAAGGTATTTAGGTAATTTTTGAAGGGGATTTCGGCTAGGAGGGGGTCTAAAGCCGTCAGGAAGGTATCGAAGTAGTTAGTGGAAGCAGGTAGATAGGTAGGTGTATTACATGGAGGGTAACCCGAAGTCCAGATGGTTACAGTCGCGAAGCGACTGGAACCATCTGGTGTAACAATGAAAGTCACCGAACATAAATAGTAAACCCTTCGGATTTTTTCAGAGCCATAGATCAAGTAACCTTTCGGTCAAAACGTTTTCACCCTTAAACAAGACTGGACACCCGGTATTTCGTCCCTTTCAACTACCACCCTCTGGAAAAAGTTGTAATCGGGTTTTTGCAGATTCGACGTTAAGGCCTCCAGCTCCGTGGATTCAATCTTTTTGATCGTTCCGTTTTGAGCATCTTGTAACAAAAGGTCTCAGGAAAACGGTCTACTACAGTGCATGCTCTCAAAATAGCCCTGGAACTTGCTAGGCCTCGGTTACTGTGGCAGCCGGCGCGGCCATGGCAGGCAATTTCAGAAGGTGTATGCCAGTTGTCTAGAAGCGAGTGGTGTAAGCTGTGAAGATTTATCGTGGATTTTTGTTTTGTCATTTGTTCTTTAGGCACTAATCTAGCTATTAGTTACCATGGGCTTTCTACCTCATTCGAATTTTAGGAATTTCCAGTCCATTAAACCGTTCAAAAAATTGCAAGAACTTTTCAGCCACCCTGTACATGTTGTTTCGAAGCCTTGCCAAACCATGCCCATTTCTAAAACGTGGACCAGGTACAGTACCCCAAAAAACCATTTTCGGACCAACATTTTTCAACATTTTTTTCGTGCGGGTGCGACATTTCCTTCACGCTAGGATGACCATTTGCGTTTTAGTTAGGTACCTGGGTTGAAAGGGCTTACGTTCATTCTTCCTAAATTTATTTTCCTAAAAGTATTTTTGCGGTTTGCTCCGCGTTAAATTTTTTCGCAGGGTTCTGACTAGCTTCTTTCCGTTTTTTGAGGCCTGGGTGGCTGCGCGAGAATTTTCACATTAGCCTTATTTTAAGAAAAGAGACTAGGACAAAATGAACCGAATTCGGTTGTGGCGGCGCGGCGCCACCCCGGGCATGGACCCTTGTTAGATCTGGGCGTTTTGTTTAGCTAACAATTGTAAGGTGCATAGTAAGCTAACTTTGGGCTGGAGCCAGAATTCCCTTATGCAATTAAGTGCTTTGCTTGTTCCGAGCGTTTACGTATGAATCTCAGTTTAAAACGAGCTGAAAGCAGACAGTAAATACGACATTCATAGAAGCTTGCCCACCGCCCCTGGAAGCCTAGCTAGCTGTCGATTTGTTTATGATTGCCTATGAGCGCCTGTTTTATTCGCAAAGCTTCTTTTGTTTTCCTTCGCGTGATATTATTTCGTTTAGGTATGTTGAACCAGTCCGATCATTCTTGGCCAGGTGTAGCCGAAGGTCAGTGAATCTCTCTTTACCAAATGTTTGAATCAGGTGACATGTTTCCGCTGCAAATCCTCAACGCGCAACTCGTCGCCTCTGTTCGCCCAAGGTTCAAGCTACGCCCCCTGAACGTCACAGATTACGAGAAAGGGTATGAAAAGAACTTGTTATTGAATTCTTTTCCTAGGTATTTGCATCTAATCGGAGAAGTAGGACCTATTGACCGCCTTCGCCACCCGGTTTTACTGGATGCGCAGATCAAAGTGCTACTATACGGTTGTTGTCGAGGACCTTGTGTAGGCGTTATATTGCACATTAAATTTTTTGTTTAGACATTCTAAATTGGTGGCGACGGCTACGCTCGTCACCGAGGCTACGTTTCGCCCAAGCCACGTATTGCGCGCACAGATTCGATATCTAGTGGCTCGGCAGCAACAACACCTGGATAGTTTGTTGCAGGTCCTACGCGGGATAGCAGTTGAGGTACGCGGCGCTAGTCTTAAGGCGTATATTTTATTTTAGTTGAAATGCAGTAGACTGGTGCTCGCTACGCAACGAGTTTGTGGCCTGGAGATTGCCCATGGTTTCACCAAAACGACGGTGAACTCCTTTTAGTAAGTTTATTTTGAAAGTGTTCCCAACGCCTTTTCAGTTTGCTGATCCCGGATGGAGCTGGCGCTGAACTTGAACTTCTCCAAGCTGCACCGGACGGTGAAGATAATACAGAAGTACCTGTTTATTATTTCGTTTCGTTTTAGGTATGTTTAACCAGCCCGTTCATTCCTGGCCAGGTGTAGCCGAAGGTCAGTGAATCTCTCTTTACCAAATGTTTGAATCAGGTGACATGTTTCCGCTGCAAATCCTCAACGCGCAACTCGTCGCGTCTGTTCGCCCAAGGTTCAAGCTACGCCCCCCTGAACGTCACAGATTACGAGAAAGGGTATGAAAAGAACTTGTTATTGAATTCTTTTCCTAGGTATTTGCATCTAATCGGAGAAGTAGGACCTATCGACCAGTCGGCTCTATACCGGTAACGGGGTCCATAGAAAAAACCGTGGTCCATAGAAAAAACCGTGGTCCATAAAAAAAACCGTGGTCCTTAAAAAAAAACCGTGGTCCATAACAAAAACCGTGGTCCATAACAGAAACCGTGGTCCTTAGCGGAAAATGGCGGAAACCGTGGTCCATAATAAGTATCGTGGTCCAATGAAGGTATCGTGGTCCATAAATCCGGAAAAATTGGCGGTTATGGACCACGATAAGTATCGTGGTCCATAGAATCGGGATTTCAGCCAGAATAAGGACCACGATACCGGACAGGCCGCAAATCGCCGGTTTTCGCGATTTTTACCAGTATTTTAGCAGTTTAAAGGCATCTGCATCTGTAGGAAAGTTTCAAGAGCCTATAATTGTGGTTGCGAAAGGCATTAAAGTCTAGAAAACCTGAATGTCTGGGAAAGACTGATCTGAGAAGATACGGTACGAAATCCGGTACTGTTCTAATCCGTTTTCAGGGTTTCTTGATTCCATAGCATCGAAAAATATACTAAAAGTGTAATTATAGCCCAAAATAATGTAATAGAAAAAAAGTTACAGCAAATTCAAAGATACATATGAAAATGGGTTTGAAACTGAGTTTTGGATATTTTTCTATTTTTTGGATGATTTGAAGACGCGATTAGATAGCGCGTCAACAAATAGAAACTGAAAATAATGTAATATAGGAGAATTATAGAAAAAATCTTTGAATTTGCTGTAACTTTTTTTCTATTACATTATTTTGGGCTATAATTACACTTTTAGTATATTTTTCTATGCTATGGAATCAAGAAACCCTGAAAACTAGCGAAAATATCGTAAACTCCTCGCCTGCGGTTTTGCCCCCGGCGTAGATTTTTGCAGTACCGGATTAGAACAGTACCGGATTTCGTACCGTATCTTCTCAGATCAGTCTTTCCCAGACATTCAGGTTTTCTAGACTTTAATGCCTTTCGCAACCACAATTATAGGCTCTTGAAACTTTCCTACAGATGCAGATGCCTTTAAACTGCTAAAATACTGGTAAAAATCGCGAAAACCGGCGATTTGCGGCCTGTCCGGTATCGTGGTCCTTATTCTGGCTGAAATCCCGATTCTATGGACCACGATACTTATCGTGGTCCATAACCGCCAATTTTTCCGGATTTATGGACCACGATACCTTCATTGGACCACGATACTTATTATGGACCACGGTTTCCGCCATTTTCCGCTAAGGACCACGGTTTCTGTTATGGACCACGGTTTTTGTTATGGACCACGGTTTTTTTTAAGGACCACGGTTTTTTTTATGGACCACGGTTTTTTCTATGGACCACGGTTTTTTCTATGGACCCCGTTACCGGTATAGAGCCGACGCGTTATATTGCACATTAAATTTTTTGTTTAGGCATTCTAAATTGGTGGCGACGGCTACGCTCGTCGCCGAGGCTACGTTTCGCCCAGGCCGCGTATTGCGCGCACAGATTCGATATCTAGTGGCTCGGCAGCAACAACACCTGGATAGTTTGTTGCAGGTCCTACGCGGGATAGCAGTTGAGGTACGCGGCGCTAGTCTTAAGGCGTAAATTTTATTTTAGTTGAAATGCAGTAGACTGGTGCTCGCTACGCAACGAGTTTGTGGCCTGGAGATTGCCCATGGTTTCACCAAAACGACGGTGAACTCCTTTTAGTAAGTTTATTTTTAAAGTGTTCCCAACACCTTTTCAGTTTGTTGATCCCGGATATCGTGAGTGGAGCAGGCGCTGAACTTGAACTTCTCCAAGTTGCTCCGGACGGTGAAGATAATACAGAAGTAAGTGCCTTTTTCGTTGGTCACATCCCATATTTAGTCCCACTCGTTGTCCTCGCCGGCCTTTCTCGAATGCTGACAGACAATGCCAAGCAGTTCTATGAAAGAAAATCATATTGAAATCTCAAAATCTCTTCTCTTGCTTGCAATTTGTTGTAAATGATTTGGCGGAAACGGGCGTACTTTCTAGAGCTCGACGAGCTGAGCTAAATGATTTCAAACTTAATTTCTTTTTTCAAAAAGTACAGCCGTTTAATGTTTACGAGGTGCACCTGTCGGTTTCTTTTTTTGCATGGCGTAATTACCGAAAAGCAGGATAAATCGACTGCAGACCGCAGTACTACCACTTGGCGCTCTAGAACGGTACCCTTATTCTTGTCGTGATTCAGGTTGTCAATAAAGTTTTTATCCCTGCAGTTGTGTTAAGAATGACGATGAATAGATTCATGTCCATCCTTGAGGGCACCAGAACGAAGCACTTGTTGAGCTGTTTACTAACCGGACGCTATACACAAACAAAACACCAACGAAGCGCATCGAAACTGTTCTCTACAATCTAGCACTAGTAAAGCCGGGGATTTTGCTTCTTCGGCCTGTCTCCGCTCCTTTGTGCCGCTTCGAAGTGAGAGTAGGCTTCTCGTATTCTTTTGTTTTTCCTTTGATCTTAGGGAATAAGTTTTCTAGTTATTTTCGAGCTTTTGATATAAATCGCTCAAAATTGTTTATATTAAGCTATGGGGCCGGTACGGAATCACTGGAAAAAAGAT
The DNA here is from genome assembly GCA_958295435.1 of Mesorhabditis spiculigera. NCBI lineage: Eukaryota > Metazoa > Nematoda > Chromadorea > Rhabditida > Rhabditidae > Mesorhabditis > Mesorhabditis spiculigera. Next base: position 1,580,043 of record CATQJA010002663.1, read on the forward strand.
TCGGTCGATAAAAGCAAAAGAGATCGTTAAACGTGAAGAATAGAAAGTGGAAATAATTCTAATTCAAAGCGTATTACACGTTAAGAACCTCATTCTATAGGAACGAAATCGTTACGCCATCGGAATTCACCATTGTCAAGGATATCCCGTGTTCGATCGTGTTTTGACGCGACCGTTCGTCGCGAAGCCGCGCGTTTGCGGCTTTTTAAGGTGAGGACTCTAAAATACTTGTTTTTTTTTGGTCCAAATTACACAATACAACATAAATGAAACAATTTCTAGGCTTTCGTGCAATGCGAGGAGCGCAACTTGTGCCACGGCGACTTCAGCGAGAACGTCCTGCTTTCGCCCTCGAATTGGTTGCAGCTTGCCGGATTCGCCGCGTATAAACCAAGGTATTTGCCGGTGATGGTGTTTTTTGCTAAGTGTTAAAGTAGTTTTTTGGCTCAGATTGCTTGAAAACAGCTTGACAAGATTTTTCTACTCGTTTTTTTTAGATTTTATAGGCGCTTGAAAGGAATTTTGGGCTCGAAAACCAGGGAGAAATTATGTTGAGGAATTTGTTATAGATTTTAAAGCGTTGCTCGATGTGAGAAATCTCGAAAACAAATCGGGGAAAAGATTTTCATGCTTTTGAGGTTTTGCTGTGGTTTTTACAATTTTAAGGTACCTTTTGTATGCTTAAAAGCGCTTCTTGACGTCGGAAGGTTTGGAAATACTTGTATGATGCTTTAATTAACAATTTTAAGTTCTATGGCGATTTTGCAGGGAGTTTTCACGCTCCGAAAACGGGAGAATAACTTTGGGATGAATTTTTGAAACGGCCTGCAGAATTTTTGGGCATTTTTAAGGGATCTTTCGACATGCAAAGTGCTGAAATACACCAAAATTAATTGTTGATCGGTTTAGAGGGTTTGTGGCCATTTTTAAGGGACTTTTCGACGTCAGAAAGTGTCTGAGAAAATACCGAAAATTAAGCAGAGTGCAAAAATACAGAAAGCAACATTTTAAAAATGGTTTGCAAGATAAATAGCAATTTTTCCAGGATACGGACATCGACTCTTCCCGCCGGCAAACGTGTTCTAAGGCACCTGAGCGATTTATTCGAGAAGATCGGCGCGAGGAGGGGAAGCCACATAGTGAGTTTCTGAGACGTCTGAGAGAGAGAGAGAGAGAGAGAGAGAGAGAGAGAGAGAGGGAGGGAGGGAGGGAGAGATCGGACGAAAATACGATTTCTTGAAAATATTTATTTTTAGCCTGATGAACCCCGTCTCGCCAGCTCTCCGGCCGCCTTTCCAAATTATCCTCGCCCAACAGCCAAGTCTACGCTCGTCTGCGCAAACTATCGCAAGTTTTATTGTAGGTAAACTGAAGAATTTGGGCCCGGAATATGTCGTATTTTTTTAGAGTAGACGGCGCTACTGTAGAGACGGAAGCCTCTATTAGAGACCGCGTCATCTACTCTAACACCCAACTACTCGCCGCTGTCGAGCAACACAAACCCACGGGGTTACATTTATGGAATTTTCGCTGCTGAAATATGTGCGTTTTCACTCATTATTGCCGCTTTGTGGAAAACTTGAATAACTTTAGGCATCAAAATTGAATTTTGGTCTTAATTTTGCTTGATATTTTTGGAATCAAAGAGTTAGGACCGATCATTTTAGAGTTATCTAGTTGTCGCTCTCCCTCTCTCTCTCTCTCTCTCTCTCTCTCTCTCTCTCTCTCTCCTTAAAACGATATTGATTTCAGGACGTCATCGCGAACGGGACGCGCACCGACTCGATGGCCCACATGGGGCAGAATTGCTGAGACGGCGCAACGGTTAGCTTTTTTTATTGGGCAAGATAGCAGAGAGCATTTGGGAATGGAAGGGGCAGGCTAGCAGAGATCATTTGGGAATGGAAGGGGCAGGCTAGCAGAGATCATTTGGGAATGGAAGGGGCAGGCTAGCAGAGATCATTTGGGAATGGAAGGGGCAGGCTAGCAGAGATCATTTGGGAATGGAACGGGGCAGGCTAGCGGAGATCATTTGGGAATGGAACGGGGCAGGCTAGCAGAGATCATTTGGGAATGGAAGGGGCAGGCTAGCAGAGATCATTTGGGAATTCATGACGACTTTAATGCTAATTTGTTTATGATTGCCTAAGAGTGCCTGTTTTATTCGCAAAACAGCTTTTGTTTTCCTTCGCGTGATATTATTATTTGGTTTAGGTATGTTTAACCAGCCCGTTCATTCCTGGCCAGGTCTAGCCGAAGGTCAGTGAATCTCTCTTTACCAAATGTTTGAATCAGGTGACATGTTTCCGCCGCAAATCCTCAACGCGCAACTCGTTGCCTCTGTTCGTCCAAGGTTCAAGCTACGCCCCTGAACGTCACAGATTACGAGAAAGGGTATGAAAAGAACTTGTTATTGAATTCTTTTCCTAGGTATTTGCATCTAATCGGGGAAGTAGGACCTATTTACCAGTCCGCCTTCGCCACCTGATTTTTCTGGATGCGCAGATCAAGGTGCTACTATACGGTTGTGATCGAAGATGTTGTGTAGGCGTTATATTGCTCATTAAATTTTTTGTTTAGGCATTCTAAATTGGTGGCGACGGCTACGCTCGTCACCGAGGCTACGTTTCGCCCAAGCCACGTATTGCGCGCACAGATTCGATATCTAGTGGCTCGGCAGCAACAACACCTGGATAGTTTGTTGCAGGTCCTACGCGGGATAGCAGTTGAGGTACGCGGCGCTAGTCTTAAGGCGTATATTTTATTTTAGTTGAAATGCAGTAGACTGGTGCTCGCTACGCAACGAGTTTGTGGCCTGGAGATTGCCCATGGTTTCACCAAAATGACGGTGAACTCCTTTCAGTAAGTTTATTTTTAAAGTGTTCCCAACACCTTTTCAGTTTGTTGATCCCGGATGGAGCTGGCGCTGAACTTGAACTTCTCCAAGTTGCTCCGGACGGTGAATATAATACAGAAGTAAGTGCCTTTTTCGTTGGTCACATCCCATATTTAGTCCCACTCGTTGTCCTCGCCGGCCTTTCTCGAATGCTGACAGACAATGCCAAGCAGTTCTATGAAAGAAAATCATATTGAAATCTCAAAATCTCTTCTCTTGCTTGCAATTTGTTGTAAATGATTTGGCGGAAACGGGCGTACTTTCTAGAGCTCGACGAGCTGAGCTAAATGATTTCAAACTTAATTTCTTTTTTTCAAAAAGTACAGCCGTTTAATGTTTACGAGGTGCACCTGTCGGTTTCTTTTTTGCATGGCGTAATTACCGAAAAGCAGGATAAATCGACTGCAGACCGCAGTACTACCACTTGGCGCTCTAGAACGGTACCCTTATTCTTGTCGTGATTCAGGTTGTCAATAAAGTTTTTATCCCTGCAGTTGTGTTAAGAATGACGATGAATAGATTCATGTCCATCCTTGAGGGCACCAGAACGAAGCACTTGTTGAGCTGTTTACTAACCGGACGCTATACACAAACAAAACACCAACGAAGCGCATCGAAACTGTTCTCTACAATCTAGCACTAGTAAAGCCGGGGATTTTGCTTCTTCGGCCTGTCTCCGCTCCTTTGTGCCGCTTCGAAGTGAGAGTAGGCTTCTCGTATTCTTTTGTTTTTCCTTTGATCTTAGGGAATAAGTTTTCTAGTTATTTTCGAGCTTTTTGATATAAATCGCTCAAAATTGTTTATATTAAGCTATGGGGCCGGTACGGAATCACTGGAAAAAAAGATTCGGTCGATAAAAGCAAAAGAGATCGTTAAACGTGAAGAATAGAAAGTGGAAATAATTCTAATTCAAAGCGTATTACACGTTAAGAACCTCATTCTATAGGAACGAAATCGTTACGCCATCGGAATTCACCATTGTCAAGGATATCCCGTGTTCGATCGTGTTTTGACGCGACCGTTCGTCGCGAAGCCGCGCGTTTGCGGCTTTTTAAGGTGAGGACTCTAAAATACTTGTTTTTTTTGGTCCAAATTACACAATACAACATAAATGAAACAATTTCTAGGCTTTCGTGCAATGCGAGGAGCGCAACTTGTGCCACGGCGACTTCAGCGAGAACGTCCTGCTTTCGCCCTCGAATTGGTTGCAGCTTGCCGGATTCGCCGCGTATAAACCAAGGTATTTGCCGGTGATGGTGTTTTTGCTAAGTGTTAAAGTAGTTTTTTGGCTCAGATTGCTTGAAAACAGCTTGACAAGATTTTTCTACTCGTTTTTTTTAGATTTTATAGGCGCTTGAAAGGAATTTTGGGCTCGAAAACCAGGGAGAAATTATGTTGAGGAATTTGTTATAGATTTTAAAGCGTTGCTCGATGTGAGAAATCTCGAAAACAAATCGGGGAAATGATTTTCATGCTTTTGAGGTTTTGCTGTGGTTTTTACAATTTTAAGGTACCTTTTGTATGCTTAAAAGCGCTTCTTGACGTCGGAAGGTTTGGAAATACTTGTATGATGCTTTAATTAACAATTTTAAGTTCTATGGCGATTTTGCAGGGAGTTTTCACGCTCCGAAAACGGGAGAATAACTTTGGGATGAATTTTTGAAACGGCCTGCAGAATTTTTGGGCATTTTTAAGGGATCTTTCGACATGCAAAGTGCTGAAATACACCAAAATTAATTGTTGATCGGTTTAGAGGGTTTGTGGCCATTTTTAAGGGACTTTTCGACGTCAGAAAGTGTCTGAGAAAATACCGAAAATTAAGCAGAGTGCAAAAATACAGAAAGCAACATTTTAAAAATGGTTTGCAAGATAAATAGCAATTTTTCCAGGATACGGACATCGACTCTTCCCGCCGGCAAACGTGTTCTAAGGCACCTGAGCGATTTATTCGAGAAGATCGGCGCGAGGAGGGGAAGCCACATAGTGAGTTTCTGAGACGTCTGAGAGAGAGAGAGAGAGAGAGAGAGAGAGAGAGAGAGAGGGAGGGAGGGAGGAGAGATCGGACGAAAATACGATTTCTTGAAAATATTTATTTTTAGCCTGATGAACCCCGTCTCGCCAGCTCTCCGGCCGCCTTTCCAAATTATCCTCGCCCAACAGCCAAGTCTACGCTCGTCTGCGCAAACTATCGCAAGTTTTATTGTAGGTAAACTGAAGAATTTGGGCCCGGAATATGTCGTATTTTTTTAGAGTAGACGGCGCTACTGTAGAGACGGAAGCCTCTATTAGAGACCGCGTCATCTACTCTAACACCCAACTACTCGCCGCTGTCGAGCAACACAAACCCACGGGGTTACATTTATGGAATTTTCGCTGCTGAAATATGTGCGTTTTCACTCATTATTGCCGCTTTGTGGAAAACTTGAATAACTTTAGGCATCAAAATTGAATTTTGGTCTTAATTTTGCTTGATATTTTTGGAATCAAAGAGTTAGGACCGATCATTTTAGAGTTATCTAGTTGTCGCTCTCCCTCTCTCTCTCTCTCTCTCTCTCTCTCTCTCTCTCTCTCCTCTCTTTAAAACGATATTGATTTCAGGACGTCATCGCGAACGGGACGCGCACCGACTCGATGGCCCACATGGGGCAGAATTGCTGAGACGGCGCAACGGTTAGCTTTTTTATTGGGCAAGATAGCAGAGAGCATTTGGGAATGGAAGGGGCAGGCTAGCAGAGATCATTTGGGAATGGAAGGGGCAGGCTAGCAGAGATCATTTGGGAATGGAAGGGGCAGGCTAGCAGAGATCATTTGGGAATGGAAGGGGCAGGCTAGCAGAGATCATTTGGGAATGGAACGGGGCAGGCTAGCGGAGATCATTTGGGAATGGAACGGGGCAGGCTAGCAGAGATCATTTGGGAATGGAAGGGGCAGGCTAGCAGAGATCATTTGGGAATTCATGACGACTTTAATGCTAATTTGTTTATGATTGCCTAAGAGTGCCTGTTTTATTCGCAAAACAGCTTTTGTTTTCCTTCGCGTGATATTATTATTTGGTTTAGGTATGTTTAACCAGCCCGTTCATTCCTGGCCAGGTCTAGCCGAAGGTCAGTGAATCTCTCTTTACCAAATGTTTGAATCAGGTGACATGTTTCCGCCGCAAATCCTCAACGCGCAACTCGTTGCCTCTGTTCGTCCAAGGTTCAAGCTACGCCCCTGAACGTCACAGATTACGAGAAAGGGTATGAAAAGAACTTGTTATTGAATTCTTTTCCTAGGTATTTGCATCTAATCGGGGAAGTAGGACCTATTTACCAGTCCGCCTTCGCCACCTGATTTTTCTGGATGCGCAGATCAAGGTGCTACTATACGGTTGTGATCGAAGATGTTGTGTAGGCGTTATATTGCTCATTAAATTTTTTGTTTAGGCATTCTAAATTGGTGGCGACGGCTACGCTCGTCACCGAGGCTACGTTTCGCCCAAGCCACGTATTGCGCGCACAGATTCGATATCTAGTGGCTCGGCAGCAACAACACCTGGATAGTTTGTTGCAGGTCCTACGCGGGATAGCAGTTGAGGTACGCGGCGCTAGTCTTAAGGCGTATATTTTATTTTAGTTGAAATGCAGTAGACTGGTGCTCGCTACGCAACGAGTTTGTGGCCTGGAGATTGCCCATGGTTTCACCAAAATGACGGTGAACTCCTTTCAGTAAGTTTATTTTTAAAGTGTTCCCAACACCTTTTCAGTTTGTTGATCCCGGATGGAGCTGGCGCTGAACTTGAACTTCTCCAAGTTGCTCCGGACGGTGAATATAATACAGAAGTAAGTGCCTTTTTCGTTGGTCACATCCCATATTTAGTCCCACTCGTTGTCCTCGCCGGCCTTTCTCGAATGCTGACAGACAATGCCAAGCAGTTCTATGAAAGAAAATCATATTGAAATCTCAAAATCTCTTCTCTTGCTTGCAATTTGTTGTAAATGATTTGGCGGAAACGGGCGTACTTTCTAGAGCTCGACGAGCTGAGCTAAATGATTTCAAACTTAATTTCTTTTTTTCAAAAAGTACAGCCGTTTAATGTTTACGAGGTGCACCTGTCGGTTTCTTTTTTGCATGGCGTAATTACCGAAAAGCAGGATAAATCGACTGCAGACCGCAGTACTACCACTTGGCGCTCTAGAACGGTACCCTTATTCTTGTCGTGATTCAGGTTGTCAATAAAGTTTTTATCCCTGCAGTTGTGTTAAGAATGACGATGAATAGATTCATGTCCATCCTTGAGGGCACCAGAACGAAGCACTTGTTGAGCTGTTTACTAACCGGACGCTATACACAAACAAAACACCAACGAAGCGCATCGAAACTGTTCTCTACAATCTAGCACTAGTAAAGCCGGGGATTTTGCTTCTTCGGCCTGTCTCCGCTCCTTTGTGCCGCTTCGAAGTGAGAGTAGGCTTCTCGTATTCTTTTGTTTTTCCTTTGATCTTAGGGAATAAGTTTTCTAGTTATTTTCGAGCTTTTGATATAAATCGCTCAAAATTGTTTATATTAAGCTATGGGGCCGGTACGGAATCACTGGAAAAAAAGATTCGGTCGATAAAAGCAAAAGAGATCGTTAAACGTGAAGAATAGAAAGTGGAAATAATTCTAATTCAAAGCGTATTACACGTTAAGAACCTCATTCTATAGGAACGAAATCGTTACGCCATCGGAATTCACCATTGTCAAGGATATCCCGTGTTCGATCGTGTTTTGACGCGACCGTTCGTCGCGAAGCCGCGCGTTTGCGGCTTTTTAAGGTGAGGACTCTAAAATACTTGTTTTTTTTTGGTCCAAATTACACAATACAACATAAATGAAACAATTTCTAGGCTTTCGTGCAATGCGAGGAGCGCAACTTGTGCCACGGCGACTTCAGCGAGAACGTCCTGCTTTCGCCCTCGAATTGGTTGCAGCTTGCCGGATTCGCCGCGTATAAACCAAGGTATTTGCCGGTGATGGTGTTTTTGCTAAGTGTTAAAGTAGTTTTTTGGCTCAGATTGCTTGAAAACAGCTTGACAAGATTTTTCTACTCGTTTTTTTTAGATTTTATAGGCGCTTGAAAGGAATTTTGGGCTCGAAAACCAGGGAGAAATTATGTTGAGGAATTTGTTATAGATTTTAAAGCGTTGCTCGATGTGAGAAATCTCGAAAACAAATCGGGGAAATGATTTTCATGCTTTTGAGGTTTTGCTGTGGTTTTTACAATTTTAAGGTACCTTTTGTATGCTTAAAAGCGCTTCTTGACGTCGGAAGGTTTGGAAATACTTGTATGATGCTTTAATTAACAATTTTAAGTTCTATGGCGATTTTGCAGGGAGTTTTCACGCTCCGAAAACGGGAGAATAACTTTGGGATGAATTTTTGAAACGGCCTGCAGAATTTTTGGGCATTTTTAAGGGATCTTTCGACATGCAAAGTGCTGAAATACACCAAAATTAATTGTTGATCGGTTTAGAGGGTTTGTGGCCATTTTTAAGGGACTTTTCGACGTCAGAAAGTGTCTGAGAAAATACCGAAAATTAAGCAGAGTGCAAAAATACAGAAAGCAACATTTTAAAAATGGTTTGCAAGATAAATAGCAATTTTTCCAGGATACGGACATCGACTCTTCCCGCCGGCAAACGTGTTCTAAGGCACCTGAGCGATTTATTCGAGAAGATCGGCGCGAGGAGGGGAAGCCACATAGTGAGTTTCTGAGACGTCTGAGAGAGAGAGAGAGAGAGAGAGAGAGAGAGAGAGAGGGGAGGGAGGGAGAGAGATCGGACGAAAATACGATTTCTTGAAAATATTTATTTTTAGCCTGATGAACCCCGTCTCGCCAGCTCTCCGGCCGCCTTTCCAAATTATCCTCGCCCAACAGCCAAGTCTACGCTCGTCTGCGCAAACTATCGCAAGTTTTATTGTAGGTAAACTGAAGAATTTGGGCCCGGAATATGTCGTATTTTTTTAGAGTAGACGGCGCTACTGTAGAGACGGAAGCCTCTATTAGAGACCGCGTCATCTACTCTAACACCCAACTACTCGCCGCTGTCGAGCAACACAAACCCACGGGGTTACATTTATGGAATTTTCGCTGCTGAAATATGTGCGTTTTCACTCATTATTGCCGCTTTGTGGAAAACTTGAATAACTTTAGGCATCAAAATTGAATTTTGGTCTTAATTTTGCTTGATATTTTTGGAATCAAAGAGTTAGGACCGATCATTTTAGAGTTATCTAGTTGTCGCTCTCCCCTCTCTCTCTCTCTCTCTCTCTCTCTCTCTCCTCTCTTTAAAACGATATTGATTTCAGGACGTCATCGCGAACGGGACGCGCACCGACTCGATGGCCCACATGGGGCAGAATTGCTGAGACGGCGCAACGGTTAGCTTTTTTATTGGGCAAGATAGCAGAGAGCATTTGGGAATGGAAGGGGCAGGCTAGCAGAGATCATTTGGGAATGGAAGGGGCAGGCTAGCAGAGATCATTTGGGAATGGAAGGGGCAGGCTAGCAGAGATCATTTGGGAATGGAAGGGGCAGGCTAGCAGAGATCATTTGGGAATGGAACGGGGCAGGCTAGCGGAGATCATTTGGGAATGGAACGGGGCAGGCTAGCAGAGATCATTTGGGAATGGAAGGGGCAGGCTAGCAGAGATCATTTGGGAATTCATGACGACTTTAATGCTAATTTGTTTATGATTGCCTAAGAGTGCCTGTTTTATTCGCAAAACAGCTTTTGTTTTCCTTCGCGTGATATTATTATTTGGTTTAGGTATGTTTAACCAGCCCGTTCATTCCTGGCCAGGTCTAGCCGAAGGTCAGTGAATCTCTCTTTACCAAATGTTTGAATCAGGTGACATGTTTCCGCCGCAAATCCTCAACGCGCAACTCGTTGCCTCTGTTCGTCCAAGGTTCAAGCTACGCCCCCTGAACGTCACAGATTACGAGAAAGGGTATGAAAAGAACTTGTTATTGAATTCTTTTCCTAGGTATTTGCATCTAATCGGGGAAGTAGGACCTATTTACCAGTCCGCCTTCGCCACCTGATTTTTCTGGATGCGCAGATCAAGGTGCTACTATACGGTTGTGATCGAAGATGTTGTGTAGGCGTTATATTGCTCATTAAATTTTTTGTTTAGGCATTCTAAATTGGTGGCGACGGCTACGCTCGTCACCGAGGCTACGTTTCGCCCAAGCCACGTATTGCGCGCACAGATTCGATATCTAGTGGCTCGGCAGCAACAACACCTGGATAGTTTGTTGCAGGTCCTACGCGGGATAGCAGTTGAGGTACGCGGCGCTAGTCTTAAGGCGTATATTTTATTTTAGTTGAAATGCAGTAGACTGGTGCTCGCTACGCAACGAGTTTGTGGCCTGGAGATTGCCCATGGTTTCACCAAAATGACGGTGAACTCCTTTCAGTAAGTTTATTTTTAAAGTGTTCCCAACACCTTTTCAGTTTGTTGATCCCGGATGGAGCTGGCGCTGAACTTGAACTTCTCCAAGTTGCTCCGGACGGTGAATATAATACAGAAGTAAGTGCCTTTTTCGTTGGTCACATCCCATATTTAGTCCCAGTCGTTGTCCTCACCGGCCTTTCTCGAATGCTGGCAGACAATGCCAAGCAGTTCTATGAACGAAAATCCTATTTGAAATTTCCAATTATCTTCCGCCATCACGCAGGCCGAGTGTGCTTCGAGGAGCACGTGGCCAACATTGTCGAGCCGGGCTCGGATATTGAGAGGTTGGTCGAATATTTTTCGGCATAGCTTCTTATTTTAGCCTCGGCAGCACAAGTTTTGTGAAGGTAGCGAGAGGGCAGACGTCGCAATGGCTACGGGTCGGTTTCTAAGATTCTAAAGTTTGAAAAATATGGGTGCTTTGGCGAAATCGTGCTGAAGGGAACGGATGTTTTTGCTAGAAATTGTTAGTGATTTTGTAGCCGTCTTTTAGTCAGTTTTTTTTGGTTTGATTAAGGATAAAGAAGCACTTAGAAAACGAGAAAGCGTTTTTGGATTAATTAGCGATATATCAGGTCGAAAAATCCGTTCGAAAACTTGGAAAAATTGCAAAAATTCAAAAATTTGGACGAAAATCCATCCTTTTCGGCGGAAATGGACGTTTTTTTCCATTCTGTCCTGCAAATTTGGTAGTTTTATGCTGGAATAGTAAAAACCATAGTTAACACATAACACAGTTTAAACACTAACACATTTTGAAAACTCGAAATTTTGACCTATCTGGATCATTTTTGATACCCTTTTGAGCAAAAAGTGAAATTTTTCGACAATTTTTCTAGTCCTTTTCGAGCTTTTGATATAAATCGCTCAAAAATGTTTATATTAAGCTATAGGGCCGTACGGAATCACTGGAAAAAAGATTCGGTCGATAAAAGCAAAAAAGATCGTTAAACGTGAAGAATAGAAAGTGGAAATAATTCTAATTCAAAGCGTATTACACGTTAAGAACCTCATTCTATAGGAACGAAATCGTTACGCCACCGGAATTCACCATTGTCAAGGACCAGATGGTTACAGTCGCTTCGCGACTGCAACCATCTGGCCTTCGGGCTACCCTACATGTCCCACTCCACCACCTCCTTTCCCACCTCCATCAATATCCCCGATAGCTGAAATCCCCTTCAAAAACTACCTAAATACCTTCCTGATGGCTTCAGATACCCCCCCATGGCTGAAATCCCCTTCAAAAACTACCTAGATACCTTCTCCGATGGTTTAAGATAACTCCCCTAGCCGAAATCCCCTTAAAAAACAAAAATAACGACCGACCGGATGGAATGAGATAAAAAAGAAATGAATTCCCCCGTGAAAATTTTCATCCACGAAACGCGCGCCACCTGGCTCACTATGTCCAAAATCACCCCAACCTCCGTCCCCCACCCCTTTTACTAAGGAAAAAACTTTCAAAGTTAATTTTAATAATTTAAACTAAATTTTTTGATAATTTTTTTTTTATCAGTTTGGGGGTTTCTGACTACGCTCTATCCGAATCCGAAGAGAGCTAAGCTCTAGCTCTTTTCCCCTTCGAGTTGAATTCGGCTTCAGACGGACAGACGGACAGACGCGTCAAGAAAATTATTATAGTTGATATCCCGTGTTCGATCGTGTTTTGACGCGACCGTTCGTCGCGAAGCCGCGCTTTTGCGGCTTTTTAAGGTGAGGACTCTAAAATACTTGTTTTTTTTTGTCCAAATTACACAATACAACATAAATGAAACAATTTCTAGGCTTTCGTGCAATGCGAGGAGCGCAACTTGTGCCACGGCGACTTCAGCGAGAACGTCCTGCTTTCGCCCTCGAATTGGTTGCAGCTTGCCGGATTCGCCTCGTATAAACCAAGGTATTTGCCGGTGATGGTGTTTTTGCTAAGTGTTAAAGTAGTTTTTTGGCTCAGATTGCTTGAAAACAGCTTGACAAGATTTTTCTACTCGTTTTTTTTTAGATTTTATAGGCGCTTGAAAGGAATTTTGGGCTCGAAAACCAGGGAAAAATTATGTTGAGGAATTTGTTATGGATTTTAAAGCGTTGCTCGATGTGAGAAATCTCGAAAACAAATCGGGGAAATGATTTTCATGCTTTTGAGGTTTTGCTGTGGTTTTTACAATTTTAAGGTACCTTTTGTATGCTTAAAAGCGCTTCTAGACGTCGGAAGGTTTGGAAATAATTGTATGATGCTTTAATTAACAATTTTAAGTTCTATGGCGATTTTGCAGGGAGTTTTCACGCTCAGAAAACGGGAGAATAACTTTGGGATGAATTTTTGAAACGGCCTGCAGAATTTTTGGGCATTTTTAAGGGATCTTTCGACATGCAAAGTGCTGAAATACACCAAAATTAATTGTTGATCGGTTTAGAGGGTTTGTGGCCATTTTTAAGGGACTTTTCGACGTCAGAAAGTGTCTGAGAAAATACCGAAAATTAAGCAGAGTGCAAAAATACAGAAAGCAACATTTTAAAAATGGTTTGCAAGATAAATAGCAATTTTTCCAGGATACGGACATCGACTCTTCCCGCCGGCAAACGTGTTCTAAGGCACCTGAGCGATTTATTCGAGAAGATCGGCGCGAGGAGGGGAAGCCACATAGTGAGTTTCTGAGACGTCTGAGAGAGAGGAGAGAGAGAGAGAGAGAGAGAGAGAGAGAGAGGGAGAGAGATCGGACGAAAATACGATTTCTTGAAAATATTTATTTTTAGCCTGATGAACCCCGTCTCGCCAGCTCTCCGGCCGCCTCTCCAAATTATCCTCGCCCAACAGCCAAGTCTACGCTCGTCTGCGCAAACTATCGCAAGTTTTATTGTAGGTAAACTGAAGAATTTGGGCCCGGAATATGTCGTATTTTTTTAGAGTAGACGGCGCTACTGTAGAGACGGAAGCCTCTATTAGAGACCGCGTCATCTACTCTAACACCCAACTACTCGCCGCTGTCGAGCAACACAAACCCACGGGGTTACATTTATGGAATTTTCGCTGCTGAAATATGTGCGTTTTCACTCATTATTGCCGTTTTGTGGAAAACTTGAATAACTTTAGGCATCAAAATTGAATTTTGGTCTTAATTTTTCTTGATATTTTTGGAATCAAAGAGTTAGGACCGATCATTTTAGAGTTATCTAGTTGTCGCTCTCTCTCTCTCTCTCTCTCTCTCTCTCTCTCTCTCTCTCTCTCTCTCTTCTCCTCTCTTTAAAACGATATTGATTTCAGGACGTCATCGCGAACGGGACGCGCACCGACTCGATGGCCCACATGGGGCAGAATTGCTGAGACGGCGCAACGGTTAGCTTTTTTATTGGGCAAGATAGCAGAGAGCATTTGGGAATGGAAGGGGCAGGCTAGCAGAGATCATTTGGGAATGGAAGGGGCAGGCTAGCAGAGATCATTTGGGAATGGAAGGGGCAGTCTAGCAGAGATCATTTGGGAATGGAACGGGGCAGGCTAGCAGAGATCATTTGGGAATGGAACGGGGCAGGCTAGCAGAGATCATTTGGGAATGGAAGGGGCAGGCTAGCAGAGATCATTTGGGAATTCATGACGACTTTAATGCTAATTTGTTTATGATTGCCTAAGAGTGCCTGTTTTATTCGCAAAACAGCTTTTGTTTTCCTTCGCGTGATATTATTTCGTTTAGGTATGTTGAACCAGCCCGTTCATTCCTGGCCAGGTCTAGCCGAAGGTCAGTGAATCTCTCTTTACCAAATGTTTGAATCAGGTGACATGTTTCCGCCGCAAATCCTCAACGCGCAACTCGTTGCCTCTGTTCGTCCAAGGTTCAAGCTACGCCCCTGAACGTCACAGATTACGAGAAAGGGTATGAAAAGAACTTGTTATTGAATTCTTTTCCTAGGTATTTGCATCTAATCGGGGAAGTAGGACCTATTTACCAGTCCGCCTTCGCCACCTGATTTTTCTGGATGCGCAGATCAAGGTGCTACTATACGGTTGTGATCGAAGATGTTGTGTAGGCGTTATATTGCTCATTAAATTTTTTGTTTAGGCATTCTAAATTGGTGGCGACGGCTACGCTCGTCACCGAGGCTACGTTTCGCCCAAGCCACGTATTGCGCGCACAGATTCGATATCTAGTGGCTCGGCAGCAACAACACCTGGATAGTTTGTTGCAGGTCCTACGCGGGATAGCAGTTGAGGTACGCGGCGCTAGTCTTAAGGCGTATATTTTATTTTAGTTGAAATGCAGTAGACTGGTGCTCGCTACGCAACGAGTTTGTGGCCTGGAGATTGCCCATGGTTTCACCAAAATGACGGTGAACTCCTTTCAGTAAGTTTATTTTTAAAGTGTTCCCAACACCTTTTCAGTTTGTTGATCCCGGATGGAGCTGGCGCTGAACTTGAACTTCTCCAAGTTGCTCCGGACGGTGAATATAATACAGAAGTAAGTGCCTTTTTCGTTGGTCACATCCCATATTTAGTCCCACTCGTTGTCCTCGCCGGCCTTTCTCGAATGCTGACAGACAATGCCAAGCAGTTCTATGAAAGAAAATCATATTGAAATCTCAAAATCTCTTCTCTTGCTTGCAATTTGTTGTAAATGATTTGGCGGAAACGGGCGTACTTTCTAGAGCTCGACGAGCTGAGCTAAATGATTTCAAACTTAATTTCTTTTTTCAAAAAGTACAGCCGTTTAATGTTTACGAGGTGCACCTGTCGGTTTCTTTTTTGCATGGCGTAATTACCGAAAAGCAGGATAAATCGACTGCAGACCGCAGTACTACCACTTGGCGCTCTAGAACGGTACCCTTATTCTTGTCGTGATTCAGGTTGTCAATAAAGTTTTTATCCCTGCAGTTGTGTTAAGAATGACGATGAATAGATTCATGTCCATCCTTGAGGGCACCAGAACGAAGCACTTGTTGAGCTGTTTACTAACCGGACGCTATACACAAACAAAACACCAACGAAGCGCATCGAAACTGTTCTCTACAATCTAGCACTAGTAAAGCCGGGGATTTTGCTTCTTCGGCCTGTCTCCGCTCCTTTGTGCCGCTTCGAAGTGAGAGTAGGCTTCTCGTATTCTTTTGTTTTTCCTTTGATCTTAGGGAATAAGTTTTCTAGTTATTTTCGAGCTTTTGATATAAATCGCTCAAAATTGTTTATATTAAGCTATGGGGCCGGTACGGAATCACTGGAAAAAAAGATTCGGTCGATAAAAGCAAAAGAGATCGTTAAACGTGAAGAATAGAAAGTGGAAATAATTCTAATTCAAAGCGTATTACACGTTAAGAACCTCATTCTATAGGAACGAAATCGTTACGCCATCGGAATTCACCATTGTCAAGGATATCCCGTGTTCGATCGTGTTTTGACGCGACCGTTCGTCGCGAAGCCGCGCGTTTGCGGCTTTTTAAGGTGAGGACTCTAAAATACTTGTTTTTTTTGGTCCAAATTACACAATACAACATAAATGAAACAATTTCTAGGCTTTCGTGCAATGCGAGGAGCGCAACTTGTGCCACGGCGACTTCAGCGAGAACGTCCTGCTTTCGCCCTCGAATTGGTTGCAGCTTGCCGGATTCGCCGCGTATAAACCAAGGTATTTGCCGGTGATGGTGTTTTTGCTAAGTGTTAAAGTAGTTTTTTGGCTCAGATTGCTTGAAAACAGCTTGACAAGATTTTTCTACTCGTTTTTTTTAGATTTTATAGGCGCTTGAAAGGAATTTTGGGCTCGAAAACCAGGGAGAAATTATGTTGAGGAATTTGTTATAGATTTTAAAGCGTTGCTCGATGTGAGAAATCTCGAAAACAAATCGGGGAAATGATTTTCATGCTTTTGAGGTTTTGCTGTGGTTTTTACAATTTTAAGGTACCTTTTGTATGCTTAAAAGCGCTTCTTGACGTCGGAAGGTTTGGAAATACTTGTATGATGCTTTAATTAACAATTTTAAGTTCTATGGCGATTTTGCAGGGAGTTTTCACGCTCCGAAAACGGGAGAATAACTTTGGGATGAATTTTGAAACGGCCTGCAGAATTTTTGGGCATTTTTAAGGGATCTTTCGACATGCAAAGTGCTGAAATACACCAAAATTAATTGTTGATCGGTTTAGAGGGTTTGTGGCCATTTTTAAGGGACTTTTCGACGTCAGAAAGTGTCTGAGAAAATACCGAAAATTAAGCAGAGTGCAAAAATACAGAAAGCAACATTTTAAAAATGGTTTGCAAGATAAATAGCAATTTTTCCAGGATACGGACATCGACTCTTCCCGCCGGCAAACGTGTTCTAAGGCACCTGAGCGATTTATTCGAGAAGATCGGCGCGAGGAGGGGAAGCCACATAGTGAGTTTCTGAGACGTCTGAGAGAGAGAGAGAGAGAGAGAGAGAGAGAGGGAGGGAGGGAGAGAGATCGGACGAAAATACGATTTCTTGAAAATATTTATTTTTAGCCTGATGAACCCCGTCTCGCCAGCTCTCCGGCCGCCTTTCCAAATTATCCTCGCCCAACAGCCAAGTCTACGCTCGTCTGCGCAAACTATCGCAAGTTTTATTGTAGGTAAACTGAAGAATTTGGGCCCGGAATATGTCGTATTTT
Organism: Mesorhabditis spiculigera; assembly: GCA_958295435.1. Lineage (NCBI taxonomy): Eukaryota > Metazoa > Nematoda > Chromadorea > Rhabditida > Rhabditidae > Mesorhabditis > Mesorhabditis spiculigera. Next base: position 1,597,019 of record CATQJA010002663.1, read on the forward strand.
TTTAGAGTAGACGGCGCTACTGTAGAGACGGAAGCCTCTATTAGAGACCGCGTCATCTACTCTAACACCCAACTACTCGCCGCTGTCGAGCAACACAAACCCACGGGGTTACATTTATGGAATTTTCGCTGCTGAAATATGTGCGTTTTCACTCATTATTGCCGCTTTGTGGAAAACTTGAATAACTTTAGGCATCAAAATTGAATTTTGGTCTTAATTTTGCTTGATATTTTTGGAATCAAAGAGTTAGGACCGATCATTTTAGAGTTATCTAGTTGTCGCTCTCCCTCTCTCTCTCTCTCTCTCTCTCTCTCTCTCCTCTCTTTAAAACGATATTGATTTCAGGACGTCATCGCGAACGGGACGCGCACCGACTCGATGGCCCACATGGGGCAGAATTGCTGAGACGGCGCAACGGTTAGCTTTTTTATTGGGCAAGATAGCAGAGAGCATTTGGGAATGGAAGGGGCAGGCTAGCAGAGATCATTTGGGAATGGAAGGGGCAGGCTAGCAGAGATCATTTGGGAATGGAAGGGGCAGGCTAGCAGAGATCATTTGGGAATGGAAGGGGCAGGCTAGCAGAGATCATTTGGGAATGGAACGGGGCAGGCTAGCGGAGATCATTTGGGAATGGAACGGGGCAGGCTAGCAGAGATCATTTGGGAATGGAAGGGGCAGGCTAGCAGAGATCATTTGGGAATTCATGACGACTTTAATGCTAATTTGTTTATGATTGCCTAAGAGTGCCTGTTTTATTCGCAAAACAGCTTTTGTTTTCCTTCGCGTGATATTATTATTTGGTTTAGGTATGTTTAACCAGCCCGTTCATTCCTGGCCAGGTCTAGCCGAAGGTCAGTGAATCTCTCTTTACCAAATGTTTGAATCAGGTGACATGTTTCCGCCGCAAATCCTCAACGCGCAACTCGTTGCCTCTGTTCGTCCAAGGTTCAAGCTACGCCCCTGAACGTCACAGATTACGAGAAAGGGTATGAAAAGAACTTGTTATTGAATTCTTTTCCTAGGTATTTGCATCTAATCGGGGAAGTAGGACCTATTTACCAGTCCGCCTTCGCCACCTGATTTTTCTGGATGCGCAGATCAAGGTGCTACTATACGGTTGTGATCGAAGATGTTGTGTAGGCGTTATATTGCTCATTAAATTTTTTGTTTAGGCATTCTAAATTGGTGGCGACGGCTACGCTCGTCACCGAGGCTACGTTTCGCCCAAGCCACGTATTGCGCGCACAGATTCGATATCTAGTGGCTCGGCAGCAACAACACCTGGATAGTTTGTTGCAGGTCCTACGCGGGATAGCAGTTGAGGTACGCGGCGCTAGTCTTAAGGCGTATATTTTATTTTAGTTGAAATGCAGTAGACTGGTGCTCGCTACGCAACGAGTTTGTGGCCTGGAGATTGCCCATGGTTTCACCAAAATGACGGTGAACTCCTTTCAGTAAGTTTATTTTTAAAGTGTTCCCAACACCTTTTCAGTTTGTTGATCCCGGATGGAGCTGGCGCTGAACTTGAACTTCTCCAAGTTGCTCCGGACGGTGAATATAATACAGAAGTAAGTGCCTTTTTCGTTGGTCACATCCCATATTTAGTCCCAGTCGTTGTCCTCACCGGCCTTTCTCGAATGCTGGCAGACAATGCCAAGCAGTTCTATGAACGAAAATCCTATTTGAAATTTCCAATTATCTTCCGCCATCACGCAGGCCGAGTGTGCTTCGAGGAGCACGTGGCCAACATTGTCGAGCCGGGCTCGGATATTGAGAGGTTGGTCGAATATTTTTCGGCATAGCTTCTTATTTTAGCCTCGGCAGCACAAGTTTTGTGAAGGTAGCGAGAGGGCAGACGTCGCAATGGCTACGGGTCGGTTTCTAAGATTCTAAAGTTTGAAAAATATGGGTGCTTTGGCGAAATCGTGCTGAAGGGAACGGATGTTTTTGCTAGAAATTGTTAGTGATTTTGTAGCCGTCTTTTAGTCAGTTTTTTTTGGTTTGATTAAGGATAAAGAAGCACTTAGAAAACGAGAAAGCGTTTTTGGATTAATTAGCGATATATCAGGTCGAAAAATCCGTTCGAAAACTTGGAAAAATTGCAAAAATTCAAAAATTTGGACGAAAATCCATCCTTTTTCGGCGGAAATGGACGTTTTTTTCCATTCTGTCCTGCAAATTTGGTAGTTTTATGCTGGAATAGTAAAAACCATAGTTAACACATAACACAGTTTAAACACTAACACATTTTGAAAACTCGAAATTTTGACCTATCTGGATCATTTTTGATACCCTTTTGAGCAAAAGTGAAATTTTTCGACAATTTTTCTAGTCCTTTTCGAGCTTTTGATATAAATCGCTCAAAAATGTTTATATTAAGCTATAGGGCCGTACGGAATCACTGGAAAAAAAGATTCGGTCGATAAAAGCAAAAAAGATCGTTAAACGTGAAGAATAGAAAGTGGAAATAATTCTAATTCAAAGCGTATTACACGTTAAGAACCTCATTCTATAGGAACGAAATCGTTACGCCACCGGAATTCACCATTGTCAAGGACCAGATGGTTACAGTCGCTTCGCGACTGCAACCATCTGGCCTTCGGGCTACCCTACATGTCCCACTCCACCACCTCCTTTCCCACCTCCATCAATATCCCCGATAGCTGAAATCCCCTTCAAAAACTACCTAAATACCTTCCTGATGGCTTCAGATACCCCCCCATGGCTGAAATCCCCTTCAAAAACTACCTAGATACCTTCTCCGATGGTTTAAGATAACTCCCCTAGCCGAAATCCCCTTAAAAAACAAAAATAACGACCGACCGGATGGAATGAGATAAAAAAAGAAATGAATTCCCCCGTGAAAATTTTCATCCACGAAACGCGCGCCACCTGGCTCACTATGTCCAAAATCACCCCAACCTCCGTCCCCCACCCCTTTTACTAAGGAAAAAACTTTCAAAGTTAATTTTAATAATTTAAACTAAATTTTTTGATAATTTTTTTTTATCAGTTTGGGGGTTTCTGACTACGCTCTATCCGAATCCGAAGAGAGCTAAGCTCTAGCTCTTTTCCCCTTCGAGTTGAATTCGGCTTCAGACGGACAGACGGACAGACGCGTCAAGAAAATTATTATAGTTGATATCCCGTGTTCGATCGTGTTTTGACGCGACCGTTCGTCGCGAAGCCGCGCTTTTGCGGCTTTTTAAGGTGAGGACTCTAAAATACTTGTTTTTTTTGTCCAAATTACACAATACAACATAAATGAAACAATTTCTAGGCTTTCGTGCAATGCGAGGAGCGCAACTTGTGCCACGGCGACTTCAGCGAGAACGTCCTGCTTTCGCCCTCGAATTGGTTGCAGCTTGCCGGATTCGCCTCGTATAAACCAAGGTATTTGCCGGTGATGGTGTTTTTGCTAAGTGTTAAAGTAGTTTTTTGGCTCAGATTGCTTGAAAACAGCTTGACAAGATTTTTCTACTCGTTTTTTTTTAGATTTTATAGGCGCTTGAAAGGAATTTTGGGCTCGAAAACCAGGGAAAAATTATGTTGAGGAATTTGTTATGGATTTTAAAGCGTTGCTCGATGTGAGAAATCTCGAAAACAAATCGGGGAAATGATTTTCATGCTTTTGAGGTTTTGCTGTGGTTTTTACAATTTTAAGGTACCTTTTGTATGCTTAAAAGCGCTTCTAGACGTCGGAAGGTTTGGAAATAATTGTATGATGCTTTAATTAACAATTTTAAGTTCTATGGCGATTTTGCAGGGAGTTTTCACGCTCAGAAAACGGGAGAATAACTTTGGGATGAATTTTTGAAACGGCCTGCAGAATTTTTGGGCATTTTTAAGGGATCTTTCGACATGCAAAGTGCTGAAATACACCAAAATTAATTGTTGATCGGTTTAGAGGGTTTGTGGCCATTTTTAAGGGACTTTTCGACGTCAGAAAGTGTCTGAGAAAATACCGAAAATTAAGCAGAGTGCAAAAATACAGAAAGCAACATTTTAAAAATGGTTTGCAAGATAAATAGCAATTTTTCCAGGATACGGACATCGACTCTTCCCGCCGGCAAACGTGTTCTAAGGCACCTGAGCGATTTATTCGAGAAGATCGGCGCGAGGAGGGGAAGCCACATAGTGAGTTTCTGAGACGTCTGAGAGAGAGAGAGAGAGAGAGAGAGAGAGAGAGAGAGAGAGGGAGAGAGATCGGACGAAAATACGATTTCTTGAAAATATTTATTTTTAGCCTGATGAACCCCGTCTCGCCAGCTCTCCGGCCGCCTCTCCAAATTATCCTCGCCCAACAGCCAAGTCTACGCTCGTCTGCGCAAACTATCGCAAGTTTTATTGTAGGTAAACTGAAGAATTTGGGCCCGGAATATGTCGTATTTTTTAGAGTAGACGGCGCTACTGTAGAGACGGAAGCCTCTATTAGAGACCGCGTCATCTACTCTAACACCCAACTACTCGCCGCTGTCGAGCAACACAAACCCACGGGGTTACATTTATGGAATTTTCGCTGCTGAAATATGTGCGTTTTCACTCATTATTGCCGTTTTGTGGAAAACTTGAATAACTTTAGGCATCAAAATTGAATTTTGGTCTTAATTTTTCTTGATATTTTTGGAATCAAAGAGTTAGGACCGATCATTTTAGAGTTATCTAGTTGTCGCTCTCTCTCTCTCTCTCTCTCTCTCTCTCTCTCTCTCTCCTCTCTTTAAAACGATATTGATTTCAGGACGTCATCGCGAACGGGACGCGCACCGACTCGATGGCCCACATGGGGCAGAATTGCTGAGACGGCGCAACGGTTAGCTTTTTTATTGGGCAAGATAGCAGAGAGCATTTGGGAATGGAAGGGGCAGGCTAGCAGAGATCATTTGGGAATGGAAGGGGCAGGCTAGCAGAGATCATTTGGGAATGGAAGGGGCAGTCTAGCAGAGATCATTTGGGAATGGAACGGGGCAGGCTAGCAGAGATCATTTGGGAATGGAACGGGGCAGGCTAGCAGAGATCATTTGGGAATGGAAGGGGCAGGCTAGCAGAGATCATTTGGGAATTCATGACGACTTTAATGCTAATTTGTTTATGATTGCCTAAGAGTGCCTGTTTTATTCGCAAAACAGCTTTTGTTTTCCTTCGCGTGATATTATTTCGTTTAGGTATGTTGAACCAGCCCGTTCATTCCTGGCCAGGTCTAGCCGAAGGTCAGTGAATCTCTCTTTACCAAATGTTTGAATCAGGTGACATGTTTCCGCCGCAAATCCTCAACGCGCAACTCGTTGCCTCTGTTCGTCCAAGGTTCAAGCTACGCCCCCTGAACGTCACAGATTACGAGAAAGGGTATGAAAAGAACTTGTTATTGAATTCTTTTCCTAGGTATTTGCATCTAATCGGGGAAGTAGGACCTATTTACCAGTCCGCCTTCGCCACCTGATTTTTCTGGATGCGCAGATCAAGGTGCTACTATACGGTTGTGATCGAAGATGTTGTGTAGGCGTTATATTGCTCATTAAATTTTTTGTTTAGGCATTCTAAATTGGTGGCGACGGCTACGCTCGTCACCGAGGCTACGTTTCGCCCAAGCCACGTATTGCGCGCACAGATTCGATATCTAGTGGCTCGGCAGCAACAACACCTGGATAGTTTGTTGCAGGTCCTACGCGGGATAGCAGTTGAGGTACGCGGCGCTAGTCTTAAGGCGTATATTTTATTTTAGTTGAAATGCAGTAGACTGGTGCTCGCTACGCAACGAGTTTGTGGCCTGGAGATTGCCCATGGTTTCACCAAAATGACGGTGAACTCCTTTCAGTAAGTTTATTTTTAAAGTGTTCCCAACACCTTTTCAGTTTGTTGATCCCGGATGGAGCTGGCGCTGAACTTGAACTTCTCCAAGTTGCTCCGGACGGTGAATATAATACAGAAGTAAGTGCCTTTTTCGTTGGTCACATCCCATATTTAGTCCCAGTCGTTGTCCTCACGGGCCTTTCTCGAATGCTGGCAGACAATGCCAAGCAGTTCTATGAACGAAAATCCTATTTGAAATTTCCAATTATCTTCCGCCATCACGCAGGCCGAGTGTGCTTCGAGGAGCACGTGGCCAACATTGTCAAGCCGGGCTCGGATATTGAGAGGTTGGTCGAATATTTTTCGGCATAGCTTCTTATTTTAGCCTCGGAAGCACAAGATTTGTGAATGTAGCGAGAGGGCAGACGTCGCAATGGCTACGGGTCGGTTTCTAAGATTCTAAAGTTTGAAAAATATGGGTGCTTTGGCGAAATCGTGCTGAAGGGAACGGATGTTTTTGCTAGAAATTGTTAGTGATTTTGTAGCCGTCTTTTAGTCAGTTTTTTTTGGTTTGTGTTGTATTTGCAAATATAGCGATTTACAAATACAGGAATAAATGTGATACCGAATCCTTTCAGTATTTCCGTTCTTGATACGACGTTCCTTGAGCAACAGTTTATCCGGCGACGAAAAGCACGTTGATGAACACGATAGTCCAACTTGACACCAATAGGAAGTAAATCGAGAGCGAGCGAGTAAAGGCAAATCACTCGGGCCTAAATTGGGGACAACGTAACAGTACGGGCGGACGGGGAAAACTGTGCTTTCAAATACACGTAATTACGACAGGTAATTAGAAGAGATAAAAACCGCCTTATCACAACACCTCCCTTTGTTGAAATAGAGATTTGTTGTGACGTGGGTGAAAACACAGTGAACAACAAATGTGAACACAACAAAATTTTGTGACACTAACAACAAATTAACGAATGAGACAAAAAATTAGGCTTGATCCTTCTTTCTGCTCATCCTGGCGACCACATTCTTGGGGCCCGACGGGAACGCGTCGGCCGGGTCGCCACATCCTTCAGCGACGTGTGCGGTTGCGCGGCAGGTCCTTGGGCACGTTGCGCTTCCGTTTCCACGACTTGATCCGGCACTTCTCCGAGGGCTCGTCGACGTAATTGGTTGCAGTGGCGCTTCCAGAGCAAACCATCCTCGGTTCTGATCGTGTAGATAACCTTCGAAAGTTTCTGTACGATCACGCCAGGGATCCATGTCGGCTTAGCGTTTCGGTAGTCCTTGGTGTAGATCGGCTCGTCCGTTTGAAAATTCCTTTCACGGGCACTCCAGTGTTGATCGAATTGCCGAGCTTGCCTCAGATCCGTCCTTTTTCGATCGTCCTTCAACTCCTTGCGGCCTTCCGGTGGTTGTAGCAACGTCAATGGAACACGGAGTTTCCTTCCCAGGAAAAGTTCCGCTGGAGACTTGCCTTCCGGGGCAACATTTCCCGGTGTCGAACGGTGGGCCTGCAGAAAAATTCTTAGACTTGCAGCCACATCGTATCCATCAGCGCGGGCCTTGTTCAGCGCTCGTTTTACCACATCCACATATCGTTCCGCTTGACCATTTGATTGCGGGTGGAATGGCGGTGCGAACAGATGTCGGATTCCATTCTTGTTGCACCAGTCTCGAAACGTCTTGCACGAAAACTGACGGCCGTTATCCGAAATGATAACTTCAGGCAATCCATATCTCGCCAACAGCTCATCCATCGCGTCAATCGTCGTCTGCGCGGTGGCGACCTTCATTGGGAAGACTTCGAGCCATTTGGAGTAGGCGTCCACCACAATGAGAAGCATCATCCCGTCCATCGGTCCCGCGAAATCCAGATGAATTCGCGTCCATGGCGCATGCGTCAACGGCCATGGCTGTAGAGTATGCTTCCTTGGTGCTGTGGAAAAAGCTGCACAGGCGGTGCAACTTTTGGACAATTTCTCGATGTCCCGGTCGATGTTAGGCCAGTAAACAAACGACCTTGCCAGCGTCTTCATGCGTTCGACTCCTTGGTGTCCTTGGTGTAGGACATTGAGCGTTTCAGCTTGAAGTTTCTTCGGAATTACGACCCGGTGCCGCCACATCACAAGTTGGTCGCGCACCATCAGCTCCTCGCGTCGATTATAGAAAATCGAGAACGGGTCATCCTTCGCCGGCTTCGTCCAAACATTCGTGTCCAGACATTCCTTGATCTTGCGTAAAGTTGCATCCTCATTCGTCATGCGTCGCAACTTTTTATATTGCACCGGCAACGTGCAATTTTCGTCATCCAAACCATCGGCAGCGTCTTGATCAGTGACACAGTCCTCAGCCGCAGTCTCGATGCTTGCAATGATGCGATCCTCGGGCTCGTTCGGCTGGCTCGCGATTAGCCTTGACAACACATCGGCTTGACCAAACTCGGTGGTCCGTACGTACTCCAGCGTGAAGTCATAATTCAGCAACTTCGTGGCCCATCGTTGCAGTCGATTTGCAGAGTAGACCGGAATGCCCTTCTTACTTCCGAAAATCGCGAGAAGTGGGCGATGATCGGTCCTAAGGACAAACTTCCTTCCATGTAGGTATCGGTGGAACTTGGTCACAGCAAAGATGAGAGCCAGTCCCTCTTTCTCAATTTGCGAGTATCGTCGTTCCGTTGCGGTCAGCTTCTTGCTTGCATGCTGAATCGCCATCTCCTTTCCGTTGACCTTGTGCGTGATCACGGCTCCCATTCCATAGTCGGACGCGTCGGCGGCCACGATGATCGGCAACTTGTCGTCGAAGTGGCACAAGAGTAGATCGCTTGATAGCACGCTCTTTATCTTTTGAACGGCTTCTTCATGATCTTTTTCCCATACCAGCTTTTTCTTTTTCTCGGTATGTCGAGTTGTTCTTTTCTCGAGATTTTCACCAGTCTGACAACATAGATCATCTAACGGTTTTCTAATCGAGGACAATTCAGGGACAAATGCACCATAAAATTGTACACAACCCAGAAAAGAACGTAATTCAGAGATAGTTGTAGGGTTTGGCATATCCTTGATCGCGGCGATCTTCGTCGGATCCGGTTTCCGGCCACTCGCGTTGATGATGAAGCCCAGAAACTTGATCTCATCACGGCCAAACGAACACTTCTCGAGTCGTAGATTCATGCCAAATTCATGCAGTCGTTCGAACACTTTCCTCACGCGCTCGTCGTGTTCTTGTCGTGTCCGACCCATCACGATAACATCATCGAGATACGCTGCAGTTCCCTCCAGGCCGTTGATCAGCGAGTCCATGACCGATTGAAAAATCGCTGGTGCCGTCTTGACTCCAAACGGCAAACGTACATATTGGAACAATCCGAGGTGCGTATTGATCGTCAACAACTCCTGTGAAGACTCCGCGACCGGCAACTGCAGGTACGCATCCGAAAGATCAATCTGCGTGAAGACCTTTCCGCCGTTCAGCCTCGCGAAAATTTCCTCGGCCGTCGGCAACGGGTGGCAATTATCCTCCAACGCAGCGTTGAGGCCCGTGGAGAAATCTGCGCACATCCGCATCGATCCGTTCTTCTTCTTCACTACCACAATCGGTGCGGCCCATTTCGCGAAGTCGACACTTCGAATGACCCCAGCCGTGCGAAGACGCTCAATCTCCCTCGCAACTTCCGTGGCTGCTCCAAAGGGTACCGGCCTCGCCTTGCAGAATTTCGGCGTCACATCCGGTTTCAGCTCCAGGCTGACTTCCAGCTTGGTGCAGCGACCGAGTCCACCTCGAGTCGCTTCCGGAAATTCGTTCTCCAGAGTGGAACGAAAACGGACTTCCTCATCGACCTTGACGCCCATCACGTTGGCCTCCATTGCCTCGCGAAAAGCTTGCAACGCTTCAGTCGACTTCAGCCAATCCATCCCGAGCAGCGTGCATCCATTGACAACGTGGCAAGTTCCTTGTAGATGTTGACCACTCAACGTGACCTCGCATTGGAACACTCCGTCAATTTGCATCGCTTCACCATTAGCGGCACGCATGCGGATCTTGGCCTCTTCCAGTTTGGGCTGACCCAATCGTCTCCAGTCATTTCGCGAAACCATCGTCACGTCCGCACCGGTGTCGACACGCATTTTCAGGGGCTTCTCGTTGATACGAACCGTGTGAAACAACGAGTCTCCATCAACTTGCGAAGAATTTGCTGCACCAACCATTGCAGAATGAATCTTCTTGTAGGGTAGCTTCTTCTTCGGTTCCTGCCACTTCTTATGCGCATCTCCGGATTGTTTGGCCAATTTCGGACAATCCCTTTGCAAATGTGGTCCTTCGCAATGGAAACAGGGCCCCTGCTTCCAGCCACGAGCACTTGAGGTAGCTTGATCCTTGTCCTTGTATCGCTTGACATGATCCTTGCCCTTTTTCGTGTACTCGTGCTTGACCACCAACGTCTCCTTGACGTCGGTATCGAGATGTGCGTCCTTCTTGCGCGTCAGGAAATGCTTCACCGACTTGAAGACTTCATCCAGCGTAGCCTCGGGCTTTTCCTCAATGCAGCGCATGATTCGCCCTCGAATGGCCTCGTGCTCGCTGCCCTTCAACGACATCAGCAACATCAGCGACTTCATCCCATGCTCGGTGATGTCCCTCATCTCCGCACGCTCGAACGTGAACTTGATCTGGTCGATGTGGCGCGCGAGATCATCCGTGTCGCCGCCTGGAAAACGCATTTGTGCAAAAGCATATCGCCGGGAAATCAAAGATTTCACCGGTACGAAAATCTCCTTGAGGACAGAGATTGTTTCCTCCAGCTTGAGCTCCTTGGGCGTTTTCGGCAGGATGTGCTTGACGAATCGCTCATGTGCGGCCTCGTCGAGCTTCTCGACAACGATTCGGCGCTTCTCATCTTCCTCGAGCTGGATACCGTCCTTCATTACTACCTCCTCGTATCGGGACCACCACGTCTCGAAAGTGGCGCCAGTCTCCTCGTTGAAGACAAATTTCGGCAATCGAGCGAGTATTGAGTCCTTGAGTAAATGCATACGCGCATTTCCTCCAACCCTGGGCTGCTCTTGACCATCACCTTGCATCTCGACATCCACTGCCGGCTTGACGTCCTTTGGGCCAAGCATTGTAGCAATCTCGGTGAGAACGCCCTTCAGCTGCTCCGACTGCTTGTCCATCAGCGACTCCAGTAGCCGACTCACCGCATCAGCATCCATCATGTACTTCAGGCGCTTTTCCTCGGGTGGTTGACTTGTGGGCGATGGCTCGACTTGTTCCTCTTCCTTTTGGCGCTTCCCGGCTGCGGGTGTACGTGGCTCTTCGTTGTCAGCCAGCTTGATGTCTCAAGAAAGATCGACTTCACTCCGCTCGCCAGTGTTGTATTTGCAAATATAGCGATTTACAAATACAGGAATAAATGTGATACCGAATCCTTTCAGTATTTCCGTTCTTGATACGACGTTCCTTGAGCAACAGTTTATCCGGCGACGAAAAGCACGTTGATGAACACGATAGTCCAACTTGACACCAATAGGAAGTAAATCGAGAGCGAGCGAGTAAAGGCAAATCACTCGGGCCTAAATTGGGGACAACGTAACAGTACGGGCGGACGGGGAAAACTGTGCTTTCAAATACACTGACAAAAGAGTGAACGCCCTCACGTCACTAGGGCAATAATAAACCCAAATGACCGAGAGTTGCCACCATTCACTCCAATGTGGAGAAACAAGAAGAATCCATAGCACAAGGCTAGGCCCAAAGATGTCGGTGTATGTTCAGTGGATTTTAGTCTCATCTTCTCACATGTACCTCGTATGCATTTATAGATAAAGAGAAGACGTGGAAGGTTACAAAGGTTTATTAGTATACCACAATCAACCGAGAACACGACAGGAGAAATAGGAGGCGAGAGAGTGCCAAAGGCTCACTGGGCATTTTGCCACTCCCCGATCAGCCAAGACCAATCGGTGTTATTGGGCGCCGAATCCCACCGAGGGCAATGATTCTACCCAACAACACAAGGGATTAAGTGTGGACTTAATAGCTGGACATTTTGTACTGGGCGTCAAGGATTTCTCTCCCAGTGGGCAGAGCGCCATTAATCGAGTGACTGGCTGGGAGAACAGAGGCCGCCGTTACGGTAGCCTGACGGGTCGGGCAGTCGCCGCGGGACCCGCCCCAGTCTTACGCTATCTAATAACCTCGAAAGAATCGTGCCGATTGTCAAATCGGGCACGAGACTTTCGACACTCCCGGCCGACACGAGCAACGAGGCCAGGCCTCTACCAGGGGAAATACAGGGTGCGGCAAAAGTATTGTCGCGACTTTCCGCCGGCTGTATCTGCGAGGAAATTTGACAGATATTCTAGCCAAAAATCTATTTTATGCAGTTTTTAATGCTTTATCCGATGATAAGATTTACTTCCAGAATTTTTGCTTTTTTTTGTCTCTAAGACAACTTTTTCCAAAAACCCGGCAAATTCAAGCCTAAAAACTGCTTTTTAGACGCTCTCTAGGTGGCCAAAGAATGGTATCTACGCCAAACTTCTTATTTAATTTGAAAGAGCATGTAAAACTCTGCCTGAGAAACCATCAACCAAAGAATGTTGCGGCTCCTTTTTTGAGGGAGCCCTATTCTAAGACGAGGCAAATCCAGTGCGCCGCACATGACCGCCCCGTATGCAAAAAGCGAGATTGTGTCGTCCGCAAAGCAATGATAGCCTTGCTAATTTTTCTGTGGTTGATCCATGCTACTTTTTTATATATTGCCGAAGTTTGAGCCTAGTAGTCCTGACCTGGTTCGAAAACATAAGCTTCCATGACTGCTTGCAAATGCAAAATTAATTTTTTTCAAACCATAGGTGGATAGCGATCAGGTTTTAGCGCATCATGCACATTAAAATAAGCAAACAGGAAGCATACTAATATGCCGTTACGTCATCCCCTGAGAGCCCCTTCAGAAAATAAAAACCAAAAAAACCCAAGCTTCTCGCGAAACCGGCCAGATTAGCCCATTTTCGTCAACCATTGCTGAGGCCATAACTCCTTCAAATCACAAAATTATAAGATTTCCGTTTTGGACGACGGAGAACAAAGCAAATGCTACCAGAAACACCTATGAAAAGTCATGGTCCCACGTAGTCTCCGAATTCAGAAGCCTATTTCGACGAACCGAGGACGCGGCGCACCGTGATTTTTGGTCGCGTACATCATGCAATGAAACTCGCTCAAAAATCATGATTCCAAGAAACTTTCAAAAGCAGATTGCTGCCTTGGACCTGTTTGAAGCTAACCTGTTGACAAAACTTCCCGATTTTTAGTCGCGCATCAGATATGAGGCAAAAGCTCGCGACAATACTTTTGCCGCACCCTGTACTAGGCATATCTCCGGCCTGGCTGCTGATGTCTGCTTAACCCCCCAGTGGTGGTATGAGTCGAACCCACCGGCCTGGGCGCCGATGCCAAAGTGGCATGTGCATTTAGTGGGTGGGGTGCTGGTATAGACACGACTCGATGGTCTCAAGAGAAGGCCCTGGGGGCGGGCGGAAAGGGGGAGGCTGGGCGTACAACAAAATGGTTGAGTTTGGCAACTCCCATACAGTATAGTGGAGGGGCGCAAACGGAAAAATGTGGTTCAGATAAAATTGGGGGCGGGAGGGACAGAAAGTAGTAAGTAACTAGGGGTGGGTAAACTGGGCCAATAGAAGGAAAAACAGGGAGGGGAATTGGCTGACGCTAGGAGGCCCGTACCTCTGTCAGCCAACTGGGGAAAGGGAACGTACTTTGTCAAATAGTCCGGCTGCAGCGGTAGGTACTTGTAGATGACCATTGAACAGGTTGAGGGCGTGGTGGAGGGCATTGACAGCATGTAGACGCATTGAGGTGTCGTACGGAGTTGCTGGGCATGACGGAGTGCGCGGGGGGTATGAACCCCTTCTCGCGAGACCATCTTAGAAGACAAGCTTCTGTGGGTGGAGAGGCTGGACTTTGGGAATACAGTCAGCAGCGGACCGCGAGAGAGTTCTCTACGCGTGTCCACTAGCCGTGATGGGCTTTTTGAAAGAGCAACTGGGCTTTGTATAAAAGGCGTAGCTGGGCTTTAGTTATAAAGGCAGCTGGACTTTGTATAAATGAAGCTGGGCTTGAAAATACCGACTGGGCATCAGATAAACTGGGCTTACTCATCGCCAAGCTCGAAATCTGAGTCTGCAGAGAAAAACTCGTCATCCAAGCATTCGGTGGCGATGAGTGTCGAACTTGTAAAGTTCTCTGGGCCAGCTTTGTACTTTCGCAGAGTCTCGGCGTCAATTTTCCGAGTACTCTCTGCTACCATAAAAATGGTCGTACAATCACGCTTCAGGACTTTTCCTGAATTGAACATGCGAATGAACACATTCCTCGTGGCACCGTCTTTGCTCGCGCAAAGTTCGACAATTTGCCCCAAGGGGAACTCGCCACGGTTACCATGAGGTTCACGTACCATTACAACATGTCCAACTTGTGGCGTGCGGCTGGGCGTACCATGGGCAGCTCGATACTTGTTCTTGTCGCGGACTTGCGGCAGGTAGTAAAGATCGTAGTCGCTCCATAGTTGGTCCAACTGACGTTTGTAGTTGGAAAACCACTCTCCGACTGCCTCATCAGTCGGGTTGACCTTGAGCTGGAACTCAGGGTCGTCTTCTTCCTCCAGGTCGAAGAATAGTGGTGCTGTTTTGAGGCCTGGGCTTATAAAGTCAACTGGGCGTATCGAAATCACTTCGTTGTCGCACTGCAAGAAGACAAGCGGTCGATTGTTGGCACTTGCCTCGACGTCGCTGATCAAAGTCTCAAAGTCGTCCTCGTGGAACTTCCTTGAGTCAATGATTGTCTCAAACTTGCGTTTGACAAGTCCGATCATTCGTTCCGCGTGACCCGACTGCCAAGGAGCAGCCGGCGCGTTGAAGATCCATTTGATCTTCGACTGGGCGAAAAAATGCTGGACGTCTAATCTGGTCATTTCATCCTGGTCGTCTTCGCTGGGCGTTTCTTCCGAAAGCAGTTGATGAAGTTTGGACAACACCAGATCTGCCTTTCGGAAGTTGCTCCCGTTATCGCTCCACATTTTCAGTGGGTATCCTCTCCGATTAGTGAATCGGCGGAAACAGCGAAGGAAGTCCGCTGTGCTGATGGACTGGGCCACTTCCAAATGCACCGCTCGCGTGGACAGACATTCAAAGAGGCAAAGGTAAACTTTACGCTCCTTTCCTGCCTTGCACTTCAAAATGAAGGGTCCCGCGTAGTCGACACCGCAATATTGGAAGGGAATGCACTTGGACGTTCGCTCCGACGGTAACGGAGGCGCTTCTGGGCTTGGGTAGGGACGACTATTCCTTATATTGCAGTGCAGACAAGAGAAACTCTTGCCAGGCTGACCCACAATATGGAATTGCTGCGTAAGGCGAGCACGCGTCTCTAACCGGCCAAGGTGGACTCCACGTTCAACATGACACCGTTGAAACAACAGCTCGACCAAACGGGAGTTCGAAAATAAGATTGGTACACCTTGGTCGGCGCTGGGCATATTGGTAACTCGATTTTTCAGTCGTAGTATACCATACTGGTCTTTTTGTACAAACAATTTAGCTTGCTTGGCCAACTGGTCCGGATGTTCCAGCTGGTGGCAGTAAACTAAATAGCGCTGGGCAATGAGTTTCCTCGCACAGCGGTCGTCCGCTGCATTCAAAGCTTCGGAAAAAATTTCCGCTCCCGGGTAAGTCGGGTTGCCTTGTAGTGCCCTTACCGTATATTCCAATGCTTGGTCAAGTCGAGTGAACATTGACAAATCCACTGGTAATATGGCGGGTGCGAGGCTGGTCGTAAAGTTGGGCTGGGCTTCTGCACTGCTCGAGGCACTGGCTTTCCGAGGTCGACCAGGCCCTTTGCGAGTTGCACCGGGGACGATAGGTGGCAACGTCTCCGGGATTGTATCCAGATCTGGTTGTCCACCGTCCGCCGTGATGGGCGTCGGCTCGGCAGTAAGTGGAATTTTCCGGGGACGCCCCGGCCGGCGTTTCTGGGCTTGTGCCAATTCAACATTGGCAACACGAACATGGTCGTGTGCTGGGCTTTCATCGAATGACCGTCGGTCGGGGCAGACTCGAGCTGATTTGCGCCAATGATCAGGTGACTTTTTTAAGGAACGAAGGTCCCTTAAACCACCCGCGCTCAGTCGCTTCAGTGAGACTGGCCACCGTTTTCGTGCCCATATCGGCTGGGTTCTGCGTTCCGGCAACGTGGTGAAGATCCACGGGAACGTTAGAACGCAGTCGCTGGACAATATTCCAAAATTCGGTCACCCGATTACGCGTGTACGCGTTGCTGGACGGTTCTGGGCTTGTTACCTGTTGGAGAGCGATCGTAGAGTCCGAAAACAGGCGAACTTGAACGATTTCGACACATCGACCGATTTCCTTGACCACGTTTTCCGCCATCTTGATTCCATCGACGATCGCGAGCAGTTCGGCTTTCGGGATCGTGATCTTCTCCTTGATGGGCGACAGGTGGGAGCTGGACATTAGGAAACCCGCTCCCAGCTCACGATCTTCATCGCGAGCTGATTGGAGGTAGGCAACCGCGCACCGTGCATCCTCTGATGCGTCAGTAAACACATGCAGGATGGTGCGTCTCGGTTTTCGAACCTGTGTCCTTTTTGTGTTTTTATTGATATTTTCTTCTATTTTTCACTTTTCAAAGTTTATTTTCCACGATTTTGTGGTAAGTTTTGTCCAGAATTTGCGTGCATTAGTGTCTCGCGAGCACTAATGCCGAGCGGAGACCGCCCCGATGCATGAAGGGCCCTCCACGGGCTAGCCTGCAGGTGATGCCCATTGACCAGCTCAAGCGTACCGCTATCAGTGAACTCTCCCGAGTTCACATCCCTAAGCCTGACTGGCGGGAATTGGTAACCGCAGGGGTTGGTCCGGTCGGATGGAATGATCCGGGTTGGCCGATTATCCCCAAGTGAGGGTGGATCCCCACGCCGCGGCCCTAACCCTCCAGGAAGTGGGCACGGTAAGTCATCCGAAGGGAGATAGTGTTGCGTTAGTCAAAGGGGGTTCAGTGGTAGAATGCTCGCCTGCCACGCGGGCGACCCGGGTTCGTTTCCCGGCCGACGCACCATGACAAAAGAGTGAACGCCCTCACGTCACTAGGGCAATAATAAACCCAAATGACCGAGAGTTGCCACCATTCACTCCAATGTGGAGAAACAAGAAGAATCCATAGCACAAGGCTAGGCCCAAAGATGTCGGTGTATGTTCAGTGGATTTTAGTCTCATCTTCTCACATGTACCTCGTATGCATTTATAGATAAAGAGAAGACGTGGAAGGTTACAAAGGTTTATTAGTATACCACAATCAACCGAGAACACGACAGGAGAAATAGGAGGCGAGAGAGTGCCAAAGGCTCACTGGGCATTTTGCCACTCCCCGATCAGCCAAGACCAATCGGTGTTATTGGGCGCCGAATCCCACCGAGGGCAATGATTCTACCCAACAACACAAGGGATTAAGTGTGGACTTAATAGCTGGACATTTTGTACTGGGCGTCAAGGATTTCTCTCCCAGTGGGCAGAGCGCCATTAATCGAGTGACTGGCTGGGAGAACAGAGGCCGCCGTTACGGTAGCCTGACGGGTCGGGCAGTCGCCGCGGGACCCGCCCCAGTCTTACGCTATCTAATAACCTCGAAAGAATCGTGCCGATTGTCAAATCGGGCACGAGACTTTCGACACTCCCGGCCGACACGAGCAACGAGGCCAGGCCTCTACCAGGGGAAATACAGGGTGCGGCAAAAGTATTGTCGCGACTTTCCGCCGGCTGTATCTGCGAGGAAATTTGACAGATATTCTAGCCAAAAATCTATTTTATGCAGTTTTTAATGCTTTATCCGATGATAAGATTTACTTCCAGAATTTTTGCTTTTTTTTGTCTCTAAGACAACTTTTTCCAAAAACCCGGCAAATTCAAGCCTAAAAACTGCTTTTTAGACGCTCTCTAGGTGGCCAAAGAATGGTATCTACGCCAAACTTCTTATTTAATTTGAAAGAGCATGTAAAACTCTGCCTGAGAAACCATCAACCAAAGAATGTTGCGGCTCCTTTTTTGAGGGAGCCCTATTCTAAGACGAGGCAAATCCAGTGCGCCGCACATGACCGCCCCGTATGCAAAAAAGCGAGATTGTGTCGTCCGCAAAGCAATGATAGCCTTGCTAATTTTTCTGTGGTTGATCCATGCTACTTTTTATATATTGCCGAAGTTTGAGCCTAGTAGTCCTGACCTGGTTCGAAAACATAAGCTTCCATGACTGCTTGCAAATGCAAAATTAATTTTTTCAAACCATAGGTGGATAGCGATCAGGTTTTAGCGCATCATGCACATTAAAATAAGCAAACAGGAAGCATACTAATATGCCGTTACGTCATCCCCTGAGAGCCCCTTCAGAAAATAAAAACCAAAAAACCCAAGCTTCTCGCGAAACCGGCCAGATTAGCCCATTTTCGTCAACCATTGCTGAGGCCATAACTCCTTCAAATCACAAAATTATAAGATTTCCGTTTTGGACGACGGAGAACAAAGCAAATGCTACCAGAAACACCTATGAAAAGTCATGGTCCCACGTAGTCTCCGAATTCAGAAGCCTATTTCGACGAACCGAGGACGCGGCGCACCGTGATTTTTGGTCGCGTACATCATGCAATGAAACTCGCTCAAAAATCATGATTCCAAGAAACTTTCAAAAGCAGATTGCTGCCTTGGACCTGTTTGAAGCTAACCTGTTGACAAAACTTCCCGATTTTTAGTCGCGCATCAGATATGAGGCAAAAGCTCGCGACAATACTTTTGCCGCACCCTGTACTAGGCATATCTCCGGCCTGGCTGCTGATGTCTGCTTAACCCCCCAGTGGTGGTATGAGTCGAACCCACCGGCCTGGGCGCCGATGCCAAAGTGGCATGTGCATTTAGTGGGTGGGGTGCTGGTATAGACACGACTCGATGGTCTCAAGAGAAGGCCCTGGGGGCGGGCGGAAAGGGGGAGGCTGGGCGTACAACAAAAATGGTTGAGTTTGGCAACTCCCATACAGTATAGTGGAGGGGCGCAAACGGAAAAATGTGGTTCAGATAAAATTGGGGGCGGGAGGGACAGAAAGTAGTAAGTAACTAGGGGGTGGGTAAACTGGGCCAATAGAAGGAAAAACAGGGAGGGGAATTGGCTGACGCTAGGAGGCCCGTACCTCTGTCAGCCAACTGGGGAAAGGGAACGTACTTTGTCAAATAGTCCGGCTGCAGCGGTAGGTACTTGTAGATGACCATTGAACAGGTTGAGGGCGTGGTGGAGGGCATTGACAGCATGTAGACGCATTGAGGTGTCGTACGGAGTTGCTGGGCATGACGGAGTGCGCGGGGGGTATGAACCCCTTCTCGCGAGACCATCTTAGAAGACAAGCTTCTGTGGGTGGAGAGGCTGGACTTTGGGAATACAGTCAGCAGCGGACCGCGAGAGAGTTCTCTACGCGTGTCCACTAGCCGTGATGGGCTTTTTGAAAGAGCAACTGGGCTTTGTATAAAAGGCGTAGCTGGGCTTTAGTTATAAAGGCAGCTGGACTTTGTATAAATGAAGCTGGGCTTGAAAATACCGACTGGGCATCAGATAAACTGGGCTTACTCATCGCCAAGCTCGAAATCTGAGTCTGCAGAGAAAAACTCGTCATCCAAGCATTCGGTGGCGATGAGTGTCGAACTTGTAAAGTTCTCTGGGCCAGCTTTGTACTTTCGCAGAGTCTCGGCGTCAATTTTCCGAGTACTCTCTGCTACCATAAAAATGGTCGTACAATCACGCTTCAGGACTTTTCCTGAATTGAACATGCGAATGAACACATTCCTCGTGGCACCGTCTTTGCTCGCGCAAAGTTCGACAATTTGCCCCAAGGGGAACTCGCCACGGTTACCATGAGGTTCACGTACCATTACAACATGTCCAACTTGTGGCGTGCGGCTGGGCGTACCATGGGCAGCTCGATACTTGTTCTTGTCGCGGACTTGCGGCAGGTAGTAAAGATCGTAGTCGCTCCATAGTTGGTCCAACTGACGTTTGTAGTTGGAAAACCACTCTCCGACTGCCTCATCAGTCGGGTTGACCTTGAGCTGGAACTCAGGGTCGTCTTCTTCCTCCAGGTCGAAGAATAGTGGTGCTGTTTTGAGGCCTGGGCTTATAAAGTCAACTGGGCGTATCGAAATCACTTCGTTGTCGCACTGCAAGAAGACAAGCGGTCGATTGTTGGCACTTGCCTCGACGTCGCTGATCAAAGTCTCAAAGTCGTCCTCGTGGAACTTCCTTGAGTCAATGATTGTCTCAAACTTGCGTTTGACAAGTCCGATCATTCGTTCCGCGTGACCCGACTGCCAAGGAGCAGCCGGCGCGTTGAAGATCCATTTGATCTTCGACTGGGCGAAAAAATGCTGGACGTCTAATCTGGTCATTTCATCCTGGTCGTCTTCGCTGGGCGTTTCTTCCGAAAGCAGTTGATGAAGTTTGGACAACACCAGATCTGCCTTTCGGAAGTTGCTCCCGTTATCGCTCCACATTTTCAGTGGGTATCCTCTCCGATTAGTGAATCGGCGGAAACAGCGAAGGAAGTCCGCTGTGCTGATGGACTGGGCCACTTCCAAATGCACCGCTCGCGTGGACAGACATTCAAAGAGGCAAAGGTAAACTTTACGCTCCTTTCCTGCCTTGCACTTCAAAATGAAGGGTCCCGCGTAGTCGACACCGCAATATTGGAAGGGAATGCACTTGGACGTTCGCTCCGACGGTAACGGAGGCGCTTCTGGGCTTGGGTAGGGACGACTATTCCTTATATTGCAGTGCAGACAAGAGAAACTCTTGCCAGGCTGACCCACAATATGGAATTGCTGCGTAAGGCGAGCACGCGTCTCTAACCGGCCAAGGTGGACTCCACGTTCAACATGACACCGTTGAAACAACAGCTCGACCAAACGGGAGTTCGAAAATAAGATTGGTACACCTTGGTCGGCGCTGGGCATATTGGTAACTCGATTTTTCAGTCGTAGTATACCATACTGGTCTTTTTGTACAAACAATTTAGCTTGCTTGGCCAACTGGTCCGGATGTTCCAGCTGGTGGCAGTAAACTAAATAGCGCTGGGCAATGAGTTTCCTCGCACAGCGGTCGTCCGCTGCATTCAAAGCTTCGGAAAAAATTTCCGCTCCCGGGTAAGTCGGGTTGCCTTGTAGTGCCCTTACCGTATATTCCAATGCTTGGTCAAGTCGAGTGAACATTGACAAATCCACTGGTAATATGGCGGGTGCGAGGCTGGTCGTAAAGTTGGGCTGGGCTTCTGCACTGCTCGAGGCACTGGCTTTCCGAGGTCGACCAGGCCCTTTGCGAGTTGCACCGGGGACGATAGGTGGCAACGTCTCCGGGATTGTATCCAGATCTGGTTGTCCACCGTCCGCCGTGATGGGCGTCGGCTCGGCAGTAAGTGGAATTTTCCGGGGACGCCCCGGCCGGCGTTTCTGGGCTTGTGCCAATTCAACATTGGCAACACGAACATGGTCGTGTGCTGGGCTTTCATCGAATGACCGTCGGTCGGGGCAGACTCGAGCTGATTTGCGCCAATGATCAGGTGACTTTTTAAGGAACGAAGGTCCCTTAAACCACCCGCGCTCAGTCGCTTCAGTGAGACTGGCCACCGTTTTCGTGCCCATATCGGCTGGGTTCTGCGTTCCGGCAACGTGGTGAAGATCCACGGGAACGTTAGAACGCAGTCGCTGGACAATATTCCAAAATTCGGTCACCCGATTACGCGTGTACGCGTTGCTGGACGGTTCTGGGCTTGTTACCTGTTGGAGAGCGATCGTAGAGTCCGAAAACAGGCGAACTTGAACGATTTCGACACATCGACCGATTTCCTTGACCACGTTTTCCGCCATCTTGATTCCATCGACGATCGCGAGCAGTTCGGCTTTCGGGATCGTGATCTTCTCCTTGATGGGCGACAGGTGGGAGCTGGACATTAGGAAACCCGCTCCCAGCTCACGATCTTCATCGCGAGCTGATTGGAGGTAGGCAACCGCGCACCGTGCATCCTCTGATGCGTCAGTAAACACATGCAGGATGGTGCGTCTCGGTTTTCGAACCTGTGTCCTTTTTGTGTTTTTATTGATATTTTCTTCTATTTTTCACTTTTCAAAGTTTATTTTCCACGATTTTGTGGTAAGTTTTGTCCAGAATTTGCGTGCATTAGTGTCTCGCGAGCACTAATGCCGAGCGGAGACCGCCCCGATGCATGAAGGGCCCTCCACGGGCTAGCCTGCAGGTGATGCCCATTGACCAGCTCAAGCGTACCGCTATCAGTGAACTCTCCCGAGTTCACATCCCTAAGCCTGACTGGCGGGAATTGGTAACCGCAGGGGTTGGTCCGGTCGGATGGAATGATCCGGGTTGGCCGATTATCCCCAAGTGAGGGTGGATCCCCACGCCGCGGCCCTAACCCTCCAGGAAGTGGGCACGGTAAGTCATCCGAAGGGAGATAGTGTTGCGTTAGTCAAAGGGGGTTCAGTGGTAGAATGCTCGCCTGCCACGCGGGCGACCCGGGTTCGTTTCCCGGCCGACGCACCATGACAAAAGAGTGAACGCCCTCACGTCACTAGGGCAATAATAAACCCAAATGACCGAGAGTTGCCACCATTCACTCCAATGTGGAGAAACAAGAAGAATCCATAGCACAAGGCTAGGCCCAAAGATGTCGGTGTATGTTCAGTGGATTTTAGTCTCATCTTCTCACATGTACCTCGTATGCATTTATAGATAAAGAGAAGACGTGGAAGGTTACAAAGGTTTATTAGTATACCACAATCAACCGAGAACACGACAGGAGAAATAGGAGGCGAGAGAGTGCCAAAGGCTCACTGGGCATTTTGCCACTCCCCCGATCAGCCAAGACCAATCGGTGTTATTGGGCGCCGAATCCCACCGAGGGCAATGATTCTACCCAACAACACAAGGGATTAAGTGTGGACTTAATAGCTGGACATTTTGTACTGGGCGTCAAGGATTTCTCTCCCAGTGGGCAGAGCGCCATTAATCGAGTGACTGGCTGGGAGAACAGAGGCCGCCGTTACGGTAGCCTGACGGGTCGGGCAGTCGCCGCGGGACCCGCCCCAGTCTTACGCTATCTAATAACCTCGAAAGAATCGTGCCGATTGTCAAATCGGGCACGAGACTTTCGACACTCCCGGCCGACACGAGCAACGAGGCCAGGCCTCTACCAGGGGAAATACAGGGTGCGGCAAAAGTATTGTCGCGACTTTCCGCCGGCTGTATCTGCGAGGAAATTTGACAGATATTCTAGCCAAAAATCTATTTTATGCAGTTTTTAATGCTTTATCCGATGATAAGATTTACTTCCAGAATTTTTGCTTTTTTTTGTCTCTAAGACAACTTTTTCCAAAAACCCGGCAAATTCAAGCCTAAAAACTGCTTTTAGACGCTCTCTAGGTGGCCAAAGAATGGTATCTACGCCAAACTTCTTATTTAATTTGAAAGAGCATGTAAAACTCTGCCTGAGAAACCATCAACCAAAGAATGTTGCGGCTCCTTTTTTGAGGGAGCCCTATTCTAAGACGAGGCAAATCCAGTGCGCCGCACATGACCGCCCCGTATGCAAAAAGCGAGATTGTGTCGTCCGCAAAGCAATGATAGCCTTGCTAATTTTTCTGTGGTTGATCCATGCTACTTTTTATATATTGCCGAAGTTTGAGCCTAGTAGTCCTGACCTGGTTCGAAAACATAAGCTTCCATGACTGCTTGCAAATGCAAAATTAATTTTTTTCAAACCATAGGTGGATAGCGATCAGGTTTTAGCGCATCATGCACATTAAAATAAGCAAACAGGAAGCATACTAATATGCCGTTACGTCATCCCCTGAGAGCCCCTTCAGAAAATAAAAACCAAAAAACCCAAGCTTCTCGCGAAACCGGCCAGATTAGCCCATTTTCGTCAACCATTGCTGAGGCCATAACTCCTTCAAATCACAAAATTATAAGATTTCCGTTTTGGACGACGGAGAACAAAGCAAATGCTACCAGAAACACCTATGAAAAGTCATGGTCCCACGTAGTCTCCGAATTCAGAAGCCTATTTCGACGAACCGAGGACGCGGCGCACCGTGATTTTTGGTCGCGTACATCATGCAATGAAACTCGCTCAAAAATCATGATTCCAAGAAACTTTCAAAAGCAGATTGCTGCCTTGGACCTGTTTGAAGCTAACCTGTTGACAAAACTTCCCGATTTTTAGTCGCGCATCAGATATGAGGCAAAAGCTCGCGACAATACTTTTGCCGCACCCTGTACTAGGCATATCTCCGGCCTGGCTGCTGATGTCTGCTTAACCCCCCAGTGGTGGTATGAGTCGAACCCACCGGCCTGGGCGCCGATGCCAAAGTGGCATGTGCATTTAGTGGGTGGGGTGCTGGTATAGACACGACTCGATGGTCTCAAGAGAAGGCCCTGGGGGCGGGCGGAAAGGGGGAGGCTGGGCGTACAACAAAAATGGTTGAGTTTGGCAACTCCCATACAGTATAGTGGAGGGGCGCAAACGGAAAAATGTGGTTCAGATAAAATTGGGGGCGGGAGGGACAGAAAGTAGTAAGTAACTAGGGGTGGGTAAACTGGGCCAATAGAAGGAAAAACAGGGAGGGGAATTGGCTGACGCTAGGAGGCCCGTACCTCTGTCAGCCAACTGGGGAAAGGGAACGTACTTTGTCAAATAGTCCGGCTGCAGCGGTAGGTACTTGTAGATGACCATTGAACAGGTTGAGGGCGTGGTGGAGGGCATTGACAGCATGTAGACGCATTGAGGTGTCGTACGGAGTTGCTGGGCATGACGGAGTGCGCGGGGGGTATGAACCCCTTCTCGCGAGACCATCTTAGAAGACAAGCTTCTGTGGGTGGAGAGGCTGGACTTTGGGAATACAGTCAGCAGCGGACCGCGAGAGAGTTCTCTACGCGTGTCCACTAGCCGTGATGGGCTTTTTGAAAGAGCAACTGGGCTTTGTATAAAAGGCGTAGCTGGGCTTTAGTTATAAAGGCAGCTGGACTTTGTATAAATGAAGCTGGGCTTGAAAATACCGACTGGGCATCAGATAAACTGGGCTTACTCATCGCCAAGCTCGAAATCTGAGTCTGCAGAGAAAAACTCGTCATCCAAGCATTCGGTGGCGATGAGTGTCGAACTTGTAAAGTTCTCTGGGCCAGCTTTGTACTTTCGCAGAGTCTCGGCGTCAATTTTCCGAGTACTCTCTGCTACCATAAAAATGGTCGTACAATCACGCTTCAGGACTTTTCCTGAATTGAACATGCGAATGAACACATTCCTCGTGGCACCGTCTTTGCTCGCGCAAAGTTCGACAATTTGCCCCAAGGGGAACTCGCCACGGTTACCATGAGGTTCACGTACCATTACAACATGTCCAACTTGTGGCGTGCGGCTGGGCGTACCATGGGCAGCTCGATACTTGTTCTTGTCGCGGACTTGCGGCAGGTAGTAAAGATCGTAGTCGCTCCATAGTTGGTCCAACTGACGTTTGTAGTTGGAAAACCACTCTCCGACTGCCTCATCAGTCGGGTTGACCTTGAGCTGGAACTCAGGGTCGTCTTCTTCCTCCAGGTCGAAGAATAGTGGTGCTGTTTTGAGGCCTGGGCTTATAAAGTCAACTGGGCGTATCGAAATCACTTCGTTGTCGCACTGCAAGAAGACAAGCGGTCGATTGTTGGCACTTGCCTCGACGTCGCTGATCAAAGTCTCAAAGTCGTCCTCGTGGAACTTCCTTGAGTCAATGATTGTCTCAAACTTGCGTTTGACAAGTCCGATCATTCGTTCCGCGTGACCCGACTGCCAAGGAGCAGCCGGCGCGTTGAAGATCCATTTGATCTTCGACTGGGCGAAAAAATGCTGGACGTCTAATCTGGTCATTTCATCCTGGTCGTCTTCGCTGGGCGTTTCTTCCGAAAGCAGTTGATGAAGTTTGGACAACACCAGATCTGCCTTTCGGAAGTTGCTCCCGTTATCGCTCCACATTTTCAGTGGGTATCCTCTCCGATTAGTGAATCGGCGGAAACAGCGAAGGAAGTCCGCTGTGCTGATGGACTGGGCCACTTCCAAATGCACCGCTCGCGTGGACAGACATTCAAAGAGGCAAAGGTAAACTTTACGCTCCTTTCCTGCCTTGCACTTCAAAATGAAGGGTCCCGCGTAGTCGACACCGCAATATTGGAAGGGAATGCACTTGGACGTTCGCTCCGACGGTAACGGAGGCGCTTCTGGGCTTGGGTAGGGACGACTATTCCTTATATTGCAGTGCAGACAAGAGAAACTCTTGCCAGGCTGACCCACAATATGGAATTGCTGCGTAAGGCGAGCACGCGTCTCTAACCGGCCAAGGTGGACTCCACGTTCAACATGACACCGTTGAAACAACAGCTCGACCAAACGGGAGTTCGAAAATAAGATTGGTACACCTTGGTCGGCGCTGGGCATATTGGTAACTCGATTTTTCAGTCGTAGTATACCATACTGGTCTTTTTGTACAAACAATTTAGCTTGCTTGGCCAACTGGTCCGGATGTTCCAGCTGGTGGCAGTAAACTAAATAGCGCTGGGCAATGAGTTTCCTCGCACAGCGGTCGTCCGCTGCATTCAAAGCTTCGGAAAAAATTTCCGCTCCCGGGTAAGTCGGGTTGCCTTGTAGTGCCCTTACCGTATATTCCAATGCTTGGTCAAGTCGAGTGAACATTGACAAATCCACTGGTAATATGGCGGGTGCGAGGCTGGTCGTAAAGTTGGGCTGGGCTTCTGCACTGCTCGAGGCACTGGCTTTCCGAGGTCGACCAGGCCCTTTGCGAGTTGCACCGGGGACGATAGGTGGCAACGTCTCCGGGATTGTATCCAGATCTGGTTGTCCACCGTCCGCCGTGATGGGCGTCGGCTCGGCAGTAAGTGGAATTTTCCGGGGACGCCCCGGCCGGCGTTTCTGGGCTTGTGCCAATTCAACATTGGCAACACGAACATGGTCGTGTGCTGGGCTTTCATCGAATGACCGTCGGTCGGGGCAGACTCGAGCTGATTTGCGCCAATGATCAGGTGACTTTTTAAGGAACGAAGGTCCCTTAAACCACCCGCGCTCAGTCGCTTCAGTGAGACTGGCCACCGTTTTCGTGCCCATATCGGCTGGGTTCTGCGTTCCGGCAACGTGGTGAAGATCCACGGGAACGTTAGAACGCAGTCGCTGGACAATATTCCAAAATTCGGTCACCCGATTACGCGTGTACGCGTTGCTGGACGGTTCTGGGCTTGTTACCTGTTGGAGAGCGATCGTAGAGTCCGAAAACAGGCGAACTTGAACGATTTCGACACATCGACCGATTTCCTTGACCACGTTTTCCGCCATCTTGATTCCATCGACGATCGCGAGCAGTTCGGCTTTCGGGATCGTGATCTTCTCCTTGATGGGCGACAGGTGGGAGCTGGACATTAGGAAACCCGCTCCCAGCTCACGATCTTCATCGCGAGCTGATTGGAGGTAGGCAACCGCGCACCGTGCATCCTCTGATGCGTCAGTAAACACATGCAGGATGGTGCGTCTCGGTTTTCGAACCTGTGTCCTTTTTGTGTTTTTATTGATATTTTCTTCTATTTTTCACTTTTCAAAGTTTATTTTCCACGATTTTGTGGTAAGTTTTGTCCAGAATTTGCGTGCATTAGTGTCTCGCGAGCACTAATGCCGAGCGGAGACCGCCCCGATGCATGAAGGGCCCTCCACGGGCTAGCCTGCAGGTGATGCCCATTGACCAGCTCAAGCGTACCGCTATCAGTGAACTCTCCCGAGTTCACATCCCTAAGCCTGACTGGCGGGAATTGGTAACCGCAGGGGTTGGTCCGGTCGGATGGAATGATCCGGGTTGGCCGATTATCCCCAAGTGAGGGTGGATCCCCACGCCGCGGCCCTAACCCTCCAGGAAGTGGGCACGGTAAGTCATCCGAAGGGAGATAGTGTTGCGTTAGTCAAAGGGGGTTCAGTGGTAGAATGCTCGCCTGCCACGCGGGCGACCCGGGTTCGTTTCCCGGCCGACGCACCATGACAAAAGAGTGAACGCCCTCACGTCACTAGGGCAATAATAAACCCAAATGACCGAGAGTTGCCACCATTCACTCCAATGTGGAGAAACAAGAAGAATCCATAGCACAAGGCTAGGCCCAAAGATGTCGGTGTATGTTCAGTGGATTTTAGTCTCATCTTCTCACATGTACCTCGTATGCATTTATAGATAAAGAGAAGACGTGGAAGGTTACAAAGGTTTATTAGTATACCACAATCAACCGAGAACACGACAGGAGAAATAGGAGGCGAGAGAGTGCCAAAGGCTCACTGGGCATTTTGCCACTCCCCGATCAGCCAAGACCAATCGGTGTTATTGGGCGCCGAATCCCACCGAGGGCAATGATTCTACCCAACAACACAAGGGATTAAGTGTGGACTTAATAGCTGGACATTTTGTACTGGGCGTCAAGGATTTCTCTCCCAGTGGGCAGAGCGCCATTAATCGAGTGACTGGCTGGGAGAACAGAGGCCGCCGTTACGGTAGCCTGACGGGTCGGGCAGTCGCCGCGGGACCCGCCCCAGTCTTACGCTATCTAATAACCTCGAAAGAATCGTGCCGATTGTCAAATCGGGCACGAGACTTTCGACACTCCCGGCCGACACGAGCAACGAGGCCAGGCCTCTACCAGGGGAAATACAGGGTGCGGCAAAAGTATTGTCGCGACTTTCCGCCGGCTGTATCTGCGAGGAAATTTGACAGATATTCTAGCCAAAAATCTATTTTATGCAGTTTTTAATGCTTTATCCGATGATAAGATTTACTTCCAGAATTTTTGCTTTTTTTTGTCTCTAAGACAACTTTTTCCAAAAACCCGGCAAATTCAAGCCTAAAAACTGCTTTTTAGACGCTCTCTAGGTGGCCAAAGAATGGTATCTACGCCAAACTTCTTATTTAATTTGAAAGAGCATGTAAAACTCTGCCTGAGAAACCATCAACCAAAGAATGTTGCGGCTCCTTTTTTGAGGGAGCCCTATTCTAAGACGAGGCAAATCCAGTGCGCCGCACATGACCGCCCCGTATGCAAAAAGCGAGATTGTGTCGTCCGCAAAGCAATGATAGCCTTGCTAATTTTTCTGTGGTTGATCCATGCTACTTTTTATATATTGCCGAAGTTTGAGCCTAGTAGTCCTGACCTGGTTCGAAAACATAAGCTTCCATGACTGCTTGCAAATGCAAAATTAATTTTTTCAAACCATAGGTGGATAGCGATCAGGTTTTAGCGCATCATGCACATTAAAATAAGCAAACAGGAAGCATACTAATATGCCGTTACGTCATCCCCTGAGAGCCCCTTCAGAAAATAAAAACCAAAAAACCCAAGCTTCTCGCGAAACCGGCCAGATTAGCCCATTTTCGTCAACCATTGCTGAGGCCATAACTCCTTCAAATCACAAAATTATAAGATTTCCGTTTTGGACGACGGAGAACAAAGCAAATGCTACCAGAAACACCTATGAAAAGTCATGGTCCCACGTAGTCTCCGAATTCAGAAGCCTATTTCGACGAACCGAGGACGCGGCGCACCGTGATTTTTGGTCGCGTACATCATGCAATGAAACTCGCTCAAAAATCATGATTCCAAGAAACTTTCAAAAGCAGATTGCTGCCTTGGACCTGTTTGAAGCTAACCTGTTGACAAAACTTCCCGATTTTTAGTCGCGCATCAGATATGAGGCAAAAGCTCGCGACAATACTTTTGCCGCACCCTGTACTAGGCATATCTCCGGCCTGGCTGCTGATGTCTGCTTAACCCCCCAGTGGTGGTATGAGTCGAACCCACCGGCCTGGGCGCCGATGCCAAAGTGGCATGTGCATTTAGTGGGTGGGGTGCTGGTATAGACACGACTCGATGGTCTCAAGAGAAGGCCCTGGGGGGCGGGCGGAAAGGGGGAGGCTGGGCGTACAACAAAAATGGTTGAGTTTGGCAACTCCCATACAGTATAGTGGAGGGGGCGCAAACGGAAAAATGTGGTTCAGATAAAATTGGGGGCGGGAGGGACAGAAAGTAGTAAGTAACTAGGGGTGGGTAAACTGGGCCAATAGAAGGAAAAACAGGGAGGGGAATTGGCTGACGCTAGGAGGCCCGTACCTCTGTCAGCCAACTGGGGAAAGGGAACGTACTTTGTCAAATAGTCCGGCTGCAGCGGTAGGTACTTGTAGATGACCATTGAACAGGTTGAGGGCGTGGTGGAGGGCATTGACAGCATGTAGACGCATTGAGGTGTCGTACGGAGTTGCTGGGCATGACGGAGTGCGCGGGGGGTATGAACCCCTTCTCGCGAGACCATCTTAGAAGACAAGCTTCTGTGGGTGGAGAGGCTGGACTTTGGGAATACAGTCAGCAGCGGACCGCGAGAGAGTTCTCTACG
Source organism: Mesorhabditis spiculigera (assembly GCA_958295435.1). NCBI lineage: Eukaryota > Metazoa > Nematoda > Chromadorea > Rhabditida > Rhabditidae > Mesorhabditis > Mesorhabditis spiculigera. The sequence goes on from CATQJA010002663.1 coordinate 1,627,407, forward strand.
CGTGTCCACTAGCCGTGATGGGCTTTTTGAAAGAGCAACTGGGCTTTGTATAAAAGGCGTAGCTGGGCTTTAGTTATAAAGGCAGCTGGACTTTGTATAAATGAAGCTGGGCTTGAAAATACCGACTGGGCATCAGATAAACTGGGCTTACTCATCGCCAAGCTCGAAATCTGAGTCTGCAGAGAAAAACTCGTCATCCAAGCATTCGGTGGCGATGAGTGTCGAACTTGTAAAGTTCTCTGGGCCAGCTTTGTACTTTCGCAGAGTCTCGGCGTCAATTTTCCGAGTACTCTCTGCTACCATAAAAATGGTCGTACAATCACGCTTCAGGACTTTTCCTGAATTGAACATGCGAATGAACACATTCCTCGTGGCACCGTCTTTGCTCGCGCAAAGTTCGACAATTTGCCCCAAGGGGAACTCGCCACGGTTACCATGAGGTTCACGTACCATTACAACATGTCCAACTTGTGGCGTGCGGCTGGGCGTACCATGGGCAGCTCGATACTTGTTCTTGTCGCGGACTTGCGGCAGGTAGTAAAGATCGTAGTCGCTCCATAGTTGGTCCAACTGACGTTTGTAGTTGGAAAACCACTCTCCGACTGCCTCATCAGTCGGGTTGACCTTGAGCTGGAACTCAGGGTCGTCTTCTTCCTCCAGGTCGAAGAATAGTGGTGCTGTTTTGAGGCCTGGGCTTATAAAGTCAACTGGGCGTATCGAAATCACTTCGTTGTCGCACTGCAAGAAGACAAGCGGTCGATTGTTGGCACTTGCCTCGACGTCGCTGATCAAAGTCTCAAAGTCGTCCTCGTGGAACTTCCTTGAGTCAATGATTGTCTCAAACTTGCGTTTGACAAGTCCGATCATTCGTTCCGCGTGACCCGACTGCCAAGGAGCAGCCGGCGCGTTGAAGATCCATTTGATCTTCGACTGGGCGAAAAAATGCTGGACGTCTAATCTGGTCATTTCATCCTGGTCGTCTTCGCTGGGCGTTTCTTCCGAAAGCAGTTGATGAAGTTTGGACAACACCAGATCTGCCTTTCGGAAGTTGCTCCCGTTATCGCTCCACATTTTCAGTGGGTATCCTCTCCGATTAGTGAATCGGCGGAAACAGCGAAGGAAGTCCGCTGTGCTGATGGACTGGGCCACTTCCAAATGCACCGCTCGCGTGGACAGACATTCAAAGAGGCAAAGGTAAACTTTACGCTCCTTTCCTGCCTTGCACTTCAAAATGAAGGGTCCCGCGTAGTCGACACCGCAATATTGGAAGGGAATGCACTTGGACGTTCGCTCCGACGGTAACGGAGGCGCTTCTGGGCTTGGGTAGGGACGACTATTCCTTATATTGCAGTGCAGACAAGAGAAACTCTTGCCAGGCTGACCCACAATATGGAATTGCTGCGTAAGGCGAGCACGCGTCTCTAACCGGCCAAGGTGGACTCCACGTTCAACATGACACCGTTGAAACAACAGCTCGACCAAACGGGAGTTCGAAAATAAGATTGGTACACCTTGGTCGGCGCTGGGCATATTGGTAACTCGATTTTTCAGTCGTAGTATACCATACTGGTCTTTTTGTACAAACAATTTAGCTTGCTTGGCCAACTGGTCCGGATGTTCCAGCTGGTGGCAGTAAACTAAATAGCGCTGGGCAATGAGTTTCCTCGCACAGCGGTCGTCCGCTGCATTCAAAGCTTCGGAAAAAATTTCCGCTCCCGGGTAAGTCGGGTTGCCTTGTAGTGCCCTTACCGTATATTCCAATGCTTGGTCAAGTCGAGTGAACATTGACAAATCCACTGGTAATATGGCGGGTGCGAGGCTGGTCGTAAAGTTGGGCTGGGCTTCTGCACTGCTCGAGGCACTGGCTTTCCGAGGTCGACCAGGCCCTTTGCGAGTTGCACCGGGGACGATAGGTGGCAACGTCTCCGGGATTGTATCCAGATCTGGTTGTCCACCGTCCGCCGTGATGGGCGTCGGCTCGGCAGTAAGTGGAATTTTCCGGGGACGCCCCGGCCGGCGTTTCTGGGCTTGTGCCAATTCAACATTGGCAACACGAACATGGTCGTGTGCTGGGCTTTCATCGAATGACCGTCGGTCGGGGCAGACTCGAGCTGATTTGCGCCAATGATCAGGTGACTTTTTAAGGAACGAAGGTCCCTTAAACCACCCGCGCTCAGTCGCTTCAGTGAGACTGGCCACCGTTTTCGTGCCCATATCGGCTGGGTTCTGCGTTCCGGCAACGTGGTGAAGATCCACGGGAACGCAGTCGCTGGACAATATTCCAAAATTCGGTCACCCGATTACGCGTGTACGCGTTGCTGGACGGTTCTGGGCTTGTTACCTGTTGGAGAGCGATCGTAGAGTCCGAAAACAGGCGAACTTGAACGATTTCGACACATCGACCGATTTCCTTGACCACGTTTTCCGCCATCTTGATTCCATCGACGATCGCGAGCAGTTCGGCTTTCGGGATCGTGATCTTCTCCTTGATGGGCGACAGGTGGGAGCTGGACATTAGGAAACCCGCTCCCAGCTCACGATCTTCATCGCGAGCTGATTGGAGGTAGGCAACCGCGCACCGTGCATCCTCTGATGCGTCAGTAAACACATGCAGGATGGTGCGTCTCGGTTTTCGAACCTGTGTCCTTTTTGTGTTTTTATTGATATTTTCTTCTATTTTTCACTTTTCAAAGTTTATTTTCCACGATTTTGTGGTAAGTTTTGTCCAGAATTTGCGTGCATTAGTGTCTCGCGAGCACTAATGCCGAGCGGAGACCGCCCCGATGCATGAAGGGCCCTCCACGGGCTAGCCTGCAGGTGATGCCCATTGACCAGCTCAAGCGTACCGCTATCAGTGAACTCTCCCGAGTTCACATCCCTAAGCCTGACTGGCGGGAATTGGTAACCGCAGGGGTTGGTCCGGTCGGATGGAATGATCCGGGTTGGCCGATTATCCCCAAGTGAGGGTGGATCCCCACGCCGCGGCCCTAACCCTCCAGGAAGTGGGCACGGTAAGTCATCCGAAGGGAGATAGTGTTGCGTTAGTCAAAGGGGGTTCAGTGGTAGAATGCTCGCCTGCCACGCGGGCGACCCGGGTTCGTTTCCCGGCCGACGCACCATGACAAAAGAGTGAACGCCCTCACGTCACTAGGGCAATAATAAACCCAAATGACCGAGAGTTGCCACCATTCACTCCAATGTGGAGAAACAAGAAGAATCCATAGCACAAGGCTAGGCCCAAAGATGTCGGTGTATGTTCAGTGGATTTTAGTCTCATCTTCTCACATGTACCTCGTATGCATTTATAGATAAAGAGAAGACGTGGAAGGTTACAAAGGTTTATTAGTATACCACAATCAACCGAGAACACGACAGGAGAAATAGGAGGCGAGAGAGTGCCAAAGGCTCACTGGGCATTTTGCCACTCCCCGATCAGCCAAGACCAATCGGTGTTATTGGGCGCCGAATCCCACCGAGGGCAATGATTCTACCCAACAACACAAGGGATTAAGTGTGGACTTAATAGCTGGACATTTTGTACTGGGCGTCAAGGATTTCTCTCCCAGTGGGCAGAGCGCCATTAATCGAGTGACTGGCTGGGAGAACAGAGGCCGCCGTTACGGTAGCCTGACGGGTCGGGCAGTCGCCGCGGGACCCGCCCCAGTCTTACGCTATCTAATAACCTCGAAAGAATCGTGCCGATTGTCAAATCGGGCACGAGACTTTCGACATACACGTAATTACGACAGGTAATTAGAAGTGATAAAAACCGCCTTATCACAACAGTTTGATTAAGGATAAAGAAGCACTTAGAAAACGAGAAAACGTTTTTGGATTAATTAGCGATATATCAGGTCGAAAAATCCGTTCGAAAACTTGGAAAAATTGCAAAATTCAAAAATTTGGACGAAAATCCATCCTTTTTGGGCGGAAATGGACGTTTTTTTCCTATTCTGTCCTGCAAATTTGGTAGTTTTATGCTGGAATAGTAAAAACCATAGTTAACACATAACACAGTTTAAACACTAACACATTTTGAAAACTCGAAATTTTGACCTATCTGGATCATTTTTGATACCCTTTTGAGCAAAAAGTGAAATTTTTCGACAATTTTTCTAGTCCTTTTCGAGCTTTTGATATAAATCGCTCAAAAATGTTTATATTAAGCTATAGGGCCGTACGGAATCACTGGAAAAAAAGATTCGGTCGATAAAAGCAAAAAAGATCGTTAAACGTGAAGAATAGAAAGTGGAAATAATTCTAATTCAAAGCGTATTACACGTTAAGAACCTCATTCTATAGGAACGAAATCGTTACGCCATCGGAATTCACCATTGTCAAGGATATCCCGTGTTCGATCGTGTTTTGACGCGACCGTTCGTCGCGAAGCCGCGCTTTTGCGGCTTTTTAAGGTGAGGACTCTAAAATAATTGTTCTGAAAATGAAAAACGAAAATGAAGCAGAGTGCAAAAATACAGAAAGCAACATTTTAAAAATGGTTTGCAAGATAAATAGCAATTTTTCCAGGATACGGACATCGACTCTTCCCGCCGGCAAACGTGTTCTAAGGCACCTGAGCGATTTATTCGAGAAGATCGGCGCGAGGAGGAGAAGCCACATAGTGAGTTTCTGAGACGTCTGAGAGAGAGAGAGAGAGAGAGAGAGAGAGAGAGAGGGAGAGAGATTGGACGAAAATACGATTTCGTGATAATATTTATTTTTAGCCTGATGAACCCCGTCTCGCCAGCTCTCCGGTCGCCTTCCGCTCGATGCGCTCGATTCGCGTGGCGCTGAGGTGATGTGCCTCTCGCGCCGCGTGTCCTGCTATGCCAATTTTATCCCCCCGCTCCGCCTACCTTTCCATTGTTTTTCTGTATCTCGTCTCTACGTGTTTTGTGGCTTGCATGCTCTGAATGATTACTTCTATACTCGGTCGTGATTTTGTGTGTTCTCCTCCCGGTGTGTGGCTGTGGCTCCCCTCCTATTCTCGTTTTTTCTGGTTAATAAATGATGGGTAAAGGGTCTGTGCTAGCATGCCCTCGTCTTGGCGACCAAACCGGTGTTCCGTACAGTGCCTCTGCTAGCCTGTCCGCAAGAACAAGTTCTGCAACCGGTCTTAGTCAGCATTCTCTGACCTTGAAATTCCGCGAATCTGCTTTCCGAAAAGTGTTTCAGGAAGTTCCGCAAAGACCCTCTGCCATCCTGCCTAGCTTAAAAAGCATCGAAATAGTATCAATTTCCGTTGCCAACTCCCCAGCTGGATATCGCAAATTCCGCAAATCTTCTGTGCTCTCTGGACCGCGAAATTCTGCGAAATATTTCATAACAGCCTTCGGGCTACCCCCTGCGCTCACTCCCCCTTCGCCGAAACGCGCGCGACCTGGCTCACTATGTCCAAAATCGTGCAAATTCGTTCCCCAATCATTTTACCAAGGTGCGACCTTCAAAGCTAAATTTAATAATTTAAACAAAAACTTTTTCATAACTTTTCTATCAGTTTGGGGGTTTCTGACCGCGCCCTATCCGAATCCGAAAAGACCTAAGCTCTAGCTCCTTTCCCCTTCGAGCTGAATTCGGGACACGACGGACGGACACCACAGCAAAATTATCATAGTTGATTTAAAAAGCTATATTTGTAACTAGGTAGCAAAAACGGCTATTTGCAGGATTTTGGGCATAGTGAGCCAGGTCGCGCGCGTTTCGGCGCGGGGGAGGGAGCGCGGGGGGTAGCCCGAAGTTAGGCGCTGGTCTGGTAGTCGAGCGGGATAAGCGGCTGGTCTACGCTAGTCGAGCCGCTCGATTCCGCAAATTCCCTAGATTCCTCCGCAAGTTCGCCCTACCGAGTTTTAGAAGGTTAGCCCAACAATTTTCGGGCTCCAGTTTACGGCTATCCTTTTCGGCTTCTTCATGGTGTTCAAATTCGGCTGATCATGGGGGGGGTCAAATGTCGGCCAGATAACCGGATACGACGCCCTAACGAGGGAAAGTGGAGCTCGATTTTTCGGGAGATCAGAACAGCCCCGCTCCCTTTTCCGCTTATTCCTCGTAACTAGGACTTTTCGGATTTTATTTCTTATGCGTTGGATTGTGCATTAGCTTAGGCTTAGGCTTCAGGCTAAAGGCTAAAGATTAGGCTAGCGCTTAGGTTTAAGCCTAGATTGAACCTTCCAGCCTAGATGATCATTCGGTACGCCACGCTCCTCTTGACGCTGCAGCTCGCCGTCTGGTGCAAGTCAGGATGTGGAGACGCTGGTATGCATAAAGCAAGTGGAATCGTTGGCCGACGACAGCACAGGTGCTCTTGAACCTAATTCTGAGACTAAAAATACCTAGCTTCATTTCACATTTGCTTTCAGCAATCAATCCACAAAGCTACTGAAGAGGTTTTCCAATTTACACATGTTTTAGGTTTCTCGCCCGTGGCCGCTCCATCGCCTGGCACAGTCGCACGTTTGTGCCCCAGCAGAAACCGTTGCGCGCCGCGCGGGCAAAGGTATCGGACTGATGACCTGGGAAAGTCGTGAATTGACCCCCCGCTTCGAATGTAATGGGATTTTCGAATTAGAATCATTTAGGAATCCAGTGGCAGGCTAGCAGAGATCATTTGGGAATGGAAGGGGCAGGCTAGCAGAGATCATTTGGGAATGGAAGGGTCTGGCTAGCAGAGATCATTTGGGAATGGAAGGGGCAGGCTAGCAGAGATCATTTGGGAATGGAAGGGGCAGGCTAGCAGAGATCATTTGGGAATGGAAGGGGCAGGCTAGCAGAGATCATTTGGGAATGGAAGGGGCAGGCTAGCAGAGATCATTTGGGAATGGAAGGGGCAGGCTAGCAGAGATCATTTGGGAATGGAAGGGGCAGGCTAGCAGAGAGTATTTTGCAGCCATCCACTTGCCTGGCCGGTCCCTTTAAAATGGAATGTCCATTGTTACAGGCTCGCGCCGCGCCGACCCTATTTGGCAACGAAATCGACGGCAATGTAGGCGAGGTGGTACGGTAGGCATTTTTGGTCCTAGAAAATGAAATATTAAATGTTCAGCACCCCGAACCAGGTGGTTTACTTCTGGCCGTCCCTGACCGATCCGGAAAAGACGCTGCTCCGCGACGCCTTCTGGCAGATTCAGCGCAGAACGTGTCTGCGATTTGAGGAACAGGTATGTGGTACTGTACCTTTAAAGGGAATAACCAGAGATGATGGGGTGTTTTTGCTATGGAAGTGTCGATGGATTTTGCCGCGCGCCTTGCGAGCGCGGAAAAACCTTAAGCGGTCAACTGTCAATTTCAACCTTTGGCAAAGCTCCAAATTGTTGAGAAGCTCGGCAAAACATCCAAATAGTTTTTCTGTATTTTAAGGTTCCCGCAGCGCTTCAAACGATCCTGGTAGTTGCCAAGGATGCGAAATCGCCATTTTTGCCTCAAAAGCGATGAAAAACCCTTCAGGAATACAAGCCGTGGTTCCACGCTGACCGCTGGGATGCCGCACGTCCCTACATTCTCGTGCGCAAAAGCAAAAAGTACGCAGGTAAACGGATTACGCCAGGAAATACCGCGTACCCTGCCGTAATTTCCAGCCTACTCCGAGGGCACCGTCGAAAGCACCGTCGGCCGGACGATCCTATACGTCTCGGAGGCGTCGTTCAACATGAATTCGTACAACCACTCGAGGGGCGCAATTATGGACCAGCTGGTCCGGTTTATGGGTGAGTGCCTGGGAATAGTAAGATATGCAGGATACGGGGGTGTCCTAATAAAAAAACACACCCCCTCTAACTCGACGCAGAAGTATCGGATCGGAAGATCGTTACACCATTCGGAAGCCCTGGAAACGGCGAGTTTGCAACAATCTTCAAAACCATGTTTTTATTTCAAGGCGCTATTTTACAACGCGTTTAAAAAACATTAAGGAACGGCCTCTGCATCTAATTAACGGCCACTTCCGGTCATTTTGTATGGAGAATTTGAGGCAAATTATCTCGGATGCAACCCGGAAAAGTGATTTTGAAGGTTGTTGCAAACTCGCCGTTTCAAGGGCTTTCGAATGGTGTAACGATCTTTCCGATCCGATACTTTTACGTCGAGTTAGAGGGAGGTGGTTTTTTATTGGGACACCCTGTAGTGTGCATCAAAGCCATAGAACCCCCCCACCCCACCCCTTTGAGCCCTATTATCTCGACCCTCGTTGAGTTTGACGCCATGCAAACTGGCAGGTGATCTGGCGCTGAAAAAGGCGCATTTTTTCATCTACTTGGTATTTTTCAAAAAATCTTTGTTTTAGGCCTAAAACGAGAAATCTACCGCCCCGACGCCCCCTCCTACATTCAGCCGATCGGCGCGGGGCAGACGCTGTCGCGTGCACCACAGGTTAGTCCGCTAGCATTTGCTAGTCGAATTCCAAAAAAAATGCCGAAAATTTTTTGGATAGTATTTGGGAGTTTTTCCGAGCCACATTTTTTCCTTTAAGTCCAGAAATGGCTATTAATATAATAGTAAGTAGTCTGATTGGGTTTTTGAATAAAATTTAGCTACATTCCAGGTGGAATACTCCAAAAAAACACTTCAAATTTCTTAGTTAGTCGAAAAGATGGTCTAGGGTCCTCCATTTCCAAACATCGATGCCTTCTTGTCTTTGTAATAAACATCTGTAAAAAAAATTTGCTTTTAGGAACAATAAATAAACATTCTAAAAACAGACTCTCCAGTTCTATAAGGTAAATTAAGTCCTTAGAAAAGGCTACCCCCCCCCGATAGTGGAAAGGCACCGTACATTTGGACAAAACATTTCGACATTATGAATTCGGAAATTTTGAAAATAACCCATCCGCCAGCCATTACTCTTTACGAGAAACCAGCTGAAAAAAACAATTCCGAAAAGCATCTAAAAACAAATCACCAAAAACTAGAAAAACCAGAATCCTGTCGTAGTTCCAAGAAGCGAAACGCTCGGTTGGAGCTTGGACTTTCGAAATCGTCACCGACCAATTTAAAATGTTTGGAAAAAAGGACCTAAAATCGTTTAGTTTCACGCGGCGCAACTGGAATGGCCCTTCGACCCGGAGTCGATCACGGTACCGCTGTGGGCCCGTGATATTTATACGCTTACCGAGTACTGCCCGGCCAGGAATAGTGCTGATATTGGGGCCGGGCAGCGCGTTGGCCTATTGACGAGGTAAGCATCAGGGTGCTAATGCAGTTAAGGGGGGGGGGGAGTCCGAAATTGGTAGTAAGGGGTCACGAGACGCTCCGCTTAAGCTATTTGGTTTTTAGCTTAAGCTCCACGTAGCTTTAAATACGCCTAGCCTAGGCTTAGGTTGAAGCTTTGGCCCAAGCTGCTTATCTTGAGCTTCGAATTGCTTTACGAGGTCAAAGTCGGGTCATTTAGGGCTTTGGATTGCTAACCAAGAAATCCCAGTTCTCCTCTGCTATGTGGCCAGAACCAAACAAAACCCTCAGAAAAATTAACCCTTTTAGGTGGGACACGATCAAGCTGAACTCGATGTATTGCCCCGGGCAGATTGTGGCGGTAAGTACGCCGATTTTTACATAGTTTTACTTAGTTTCTGATTGCTATTTAAAAAAAAACCATTTACTCTCCCTTTTCAAACGCATTTTCAGGACGCCGACCCGCACCGCGGCCCCTGCGTCGTCCCGCGCCAGAAAGACCTCGACGAGTTCCGGCGTCGCGCCTGGGCCTACAAACGCCTACATAACAATTGGAATTAGGCAAAAGCCGCATTTCTAATGTCTCAATCAAAATTTGGAGCCTGAGAAAGTCGCGTAGAACTGCAGCGTGATTTTTTTCCGAAAATCTTCACTTCTCATCTGCAAATTTTTGTTGTACCAGCCACTATTCGGGTCCGTAATAAAAATGACGTTTGAAATGCTAAATAAATAATTAAATAATAAAAACAACGCCAATAAAAAAATTCCGATGCCATACAAAACACACCACGCTACGAACGCTCCAGTTGACAACCGTAGCGAGCGGAACGAATTCGGCGCGGAATTTTTTGTTCTCGCGATTCGATTTCGTGCCATTTTGATTTTTCGGGACATTAGCGCATTTTTTTCCTAAAAATTTCCGGCAGCTTTAGCCTGCGAGGCCGTGTTTTGCGTTTGAGTTTCTGTAACCCTTCTATCCAAAAGCTGTTTTCTTTTATGCTTTTTTGCGTGATATTCTAACTTCCTCTTAATGCGGCGTTGCGCAAATCCCCACGCTTTTTGAGGATGTATTTTTGTCCAACCGAATCTTTAAAGCGTAATCTCATTTTCATTTTCATGTTGATCGTTTTCTGCCTCCAATCGGTCCCATTTTCCAGATCTCGGCTAGCGGCATGCTTAGTGACTCAACGACCCACATCCCCAAGAACGACTTTGAGGAGGAATTGCCGCGAGCGGTAATATTGCATACTTGTTTAAGACACGATTTGTAGGTTCCGAGAGGCGTCCGAAAGGAGGAAGAGTTGCCGCCAGAGACCTCGTCGCGCGTCGTTTTGCCGCCTGCTTTCCAGCAGCAGCGGGTCCACATCCCGGCGCCCGGGGACACGCTGCACGGCTTCTCTGTGGTACCTTTTCTCTTTTCAAATATATCTATACTTTTTAGGAGCTGTTGCAAGAGGCTGTCCGCCAGATGCCGGTCGAGGAGCGCGAGGAGATGGTGAGGCTCGGTAGATCTGCCAACAGCTTCAAGGAGATGCGCATCAAATTCGGTACTTCATTTAATGCGGCAAGATATTTTTGACTTCAGGTTTCACACAATACGACGTCGGCTTTGCGATGGGCCGTCGCTACGGGGCCGAGATTTCGCAGACGACGGTGTCGCGCTACGAAGCCTGTCAGTTGACGTACAAGAACATGCAGAAGCTGATGCCCATCTTCGACACGTGGATCACCGAGGCTGAAGCGTCGATTATCCACGGCGTCAGCCTCCTCGACATTATCCAAAATGGCACCAAGGCGGTATCGTAGCTCTTCGTTTACGTTTACGTTTCGATTTAGATCCCGAATCAGCCCGCCCCTGTCGTCAACATCAAGAAGCGGAAGAAACGCGTCAACCTCGACACGCAACAGCACAAGTCGCTGGAGGTCGTCTTTTGGTGCGTGCTTTCATCGTTGATTTATTTCTCGGTTCAGCATCAACCCACACCCCTCACGCGCATATATGGATGATCTGTCGGAGCAGCTTGGCTTAGAATACGAGGTATGCTTTTTTGTCCGAGATTTTATTCTTAGGTGGTACGCATCTGGTTCTGCAATCGCCGACAGAAGACGCGTCGTTCATTCCAGGAAGAGCAGGCGTCCGGCGACTGCTCGGAATATACCGGTGTCGATTTGGAGGTATATTTCTAACAATTTTCTCGAATGATTTATAGGAGCTCGTCGCCAACGCGCCCGGGCCCTCGCGCAAGCGCAGCAAGCACGCATGTGCAGCTGACGGGGCTGGTCTCTACGGTCCGCGTATGCCATACAACACGGCCAACACCTACAAACTAATCGGTTCTTTTGACCTTTGACCACCAACATCCCGATTTTAGATCCAGCCGCCCAGAAACGGTCTGCGGCGATGGTGGACAACATGGACGTCGACCAGCCGGGGCCGAGCCGCGCCAGCAACACCACCACCCACGACGCGTATGCTGCCTATGATGTCGCCGAGTTCATGATGAAGCGTGAAGCGCGCGACGAGAACAATAATTAATTAATCCCCACAGTTATTGCATTTTCCGTTGTGACTAACTAACGTCTTTTGTTTGCTGTGTATTTCATCTGCCTTCCGTTTGGGAGAAAATTCTTCCACCATGCTTTTGTTTATACGCCCCCATGGGGATTAATTTCTTGTTTTAATGATATATCGTCTGTCAATAAAATTTCTAGCCCACTTTATTCATAGAAGTTTCGAAAAACGGCAGCACAGCAGGGCCCAACAAACATCCATATGCGTACAAAGAACAACCAGTATCGTCTAGGACAACGTTCGGTCAAAAAAAAAAGACGAGAAATGCACGTGCGAGAGGGGGGACGACAGTAAGAACTATGGGGAAGATGAAGAAAAGCTCGATGAACGAGGGGAAGTTTCGGACCACACACAATCACAATCAATCTGAAAACGGCCGGCTAGTGTCTAGTGAGCACTTAGCGAAGCTGCGTCAGCATCGTCGACGGATTCTCGATATACTGCTTGACGCGATTGCTGCAAGCCGGGAGTTTAAACCAGACATTCTGAAGTAATACCTGAAACGAGCCATTGTCGCTCCGTCGACAACCCGGTGATCGGCCGACCACGAGAATTTCATCAGATGCGCCGGATAGATCTAAAACCCAGAAATCGATCGAAACAATTGGCCTACATTTCCGTTCTTGTCAAAGCGCGGCAGCTTTTCGAGCTTTCCAATAGCGCCGATGGCGACTTGGGGCGGCAGGATAACAGGCGACGCGTAGGTACCGCCAATCTGAAATGAAAATAAAGAAAGTCTAGCAGATTTACCGCGCCGATGTTGCTGAGTGAGAATGTGCCGCCGGAAAGGTCGTCGCGCGAGATTTGCTGGCGCTTGCTGGCCTCGTGCAGCCGGTTCAACTCCTGGTAAAAGATAAATATAGTTTTTGAACAAAACCTGGGCAATCTCGAAGACGCTGCGCTGCTCGCAATGCTTGATGTTGGGCACGACGAGGCCACCGGGTGTGTCCATCGCCAGACAGATGTTGTGCGACGCCTAAAAGCCGAATTTTCGCAAAAAGCGTACTTTGTTACCTTCCACGTAACGTTCTCCATGCTGGCATCGGTGACGGCGTTCAGCGACGGGAACTCGACGAGACCCAGCGAACAGGCCTTGATGATGAACGGCATGTAGGAGAGCTTGATATGTCTGCAAAGAAACGATTAGAACACTTTAAAATTGTCGCACTTTTCTTTGGCGAATTCCTTGAGTTCGTGTCGTAGGCGAACGAGTTCGTCAAAGTTCATCTTAAATCAAGATTTGGTATGAAAACGCAAATTTCACCTCGTCGTTGTACCCGAAATGTGGGATTTTGAGCGCTTCAGTCATCGTCTTGATCATGGCACGTGCATAGCCGCGGATTGGGACGACCTGGTCCTCGCCGAGTTGCTTTAGCGCTGGTCCCGAAGATTGCCCGACGGATGGCGAGGATCGTTTGTTCGAGTGAGAGGCAGGCGCTGTGTCTAAATCAACATTTTTGAAATACGACCTGCAAAACCTCGTTTTATATGGCCAATGAATTCAAGCACGTCTTCCTTCAACACTCGTCCATCTTTGCCCGTGCCCGTCACTTTGGAGAGGTCAACGCTATTCTCGATCGCGACTCGTCGCACCGCCGGCGTTGCGAGCGCCTGAAAAATTATAGAATTTCGTTGCAGAAAGGAAAATTCCTACCTTGCCATTATCGTGCGCAGCAGATGTTGATTTTGCCTCTTTGTCGCCGGTCGGCTTGCCACTCTTCGGCTTTACAGCATCGAGTGGATCTTCCTTTTGTTTCACCTCTTCTGCGGCCCCTTCTACCTCGATGTCCATCAGCGGCTTTCCTACCCGGGCGACATCATCCACACCGTAGTGCCTAAAATAAATACACAAAGCTGAGAGCGAGCTTACAATTTCTTGATTACGCCGTCGTATCTGGAGGTGATTGTAACGGAGGCCTTGTCACTTTGCACTTCGCAGAGGTTGTCGAACTGGCTGACGCGGTCGCCGACTTTGACGTGCCTAAAGAGAAATTTGGCTTTTTACAACGCTGTCGACGCACCATTCTTTCACTTGAACTTCTGCGATGCCTTCGCCAATGTCGGACAAGTTAAACTGGACCACGGGAAGCCATCTCACTAAAAATGCTTTCGATCTCAGCCTTTGAAAACAAGGATATCAACACCGTAAAGCCATTTTGCTTTCCAACTTGACGAATACGAAAGCCAAACATCATAGAATCAGCGCTTTTCAGTGCTATGGATTCTTCAAAACAAGAGTCAAACCACACCTGCAGAAACAATGAGCGTCCGGCTGGCCTGGGCCGACAACGGCTTCAACCCGAGAGCCGCTATCGAGCGCAGCATCTAGGCAATCGCGGTGTCAGACGAGAAATGAAATGGCGGCCAATCGGCGTGCGCCCGCCCCACAATGAACAGGCAATATTGTGTTTGGGAAAACAATTCTCGGCAGACCAGCAAAAAGACGACGGGATCTCAAAATTTATTTTATTCCTATAAGAAGCAATGAATCCATTAATATCAATCACAAAATCTAGTCCTTAAAACAGGTATATCCAATTGAAGATGCTGACGGGAGATGCGACAGGGGGGTTCTACTTGAGGTGCTTCCAGGCTGCGGGGAGGGCCTAAAATGGGTGGTTGCCGACAAGGAAATTTGACACTTACGCAATGGTCGAGGGCTTGAATGTAATCGCACATCTCCTGGTGGCACGTCTCTTCGGTGTTTGGGCGCGACTGGACCCGGTTCGTGCACTCATCAAGGACCGCCTAAAAAGACGTTGCAAAAAAATAAAAATAATTTTACCTTCAAATCAGCCACCTTCTCCTCACATCGCTCGCGGAATTGCCCAATTTGGTCAGCGTTAGCGTCGATCTGGAAAACCAAGCAAATATTGGACTGAGCAAATCCTAAACTACAATTCCACTTGAATAGACCACAAAAAGGTGAAAACTTACACCATCGTGCGAGACTTGGTTGTATTCCTTCCGGTGAAGGGAGTGGTGGATGTGGGAGTAATCCTTCGACCCGGAGGCGCCCATGCTGACTGACCTAAAAACAGAGCCGGGTAATTGCTTTTCGTGGCCGCGCACAAATGACTCATTCCATCAAGACCTTCGATAAGATCCAAGCATCAAACTCGGTCAATAAACTTTGGTCATCTTCGTTTTTTCGAATGTTTATTAGCTACCGGAAACGAGCAGTGAGGTGAGATCGATGGTAAGGCAATCACAAGATATCACAGAGTGGGCAAGATCACAAAGTAAACAATGTTAGAAATTATACGCGTTGTTGGTCACTTGGAAGTTGGCGCTGGAAGCCGAGGAGAGCAGGCGTGAACGATTTGTCTCCGGCGGGTCGAGGCGAGAATCTAGAGCAACCATATTGTTCATAAAATGCCCAAACATTGCACAAGTCTTCTTGACACTCGTTCGCCCTGCGCGTAGCTGCCCATGTAGAACAGGAAGGTGAGCACGAATAGAGCGATAGAGCTAAAAGAAAGGATGCAACACAAAAAACAAGGAAATTTACGTGTAAACCACAAGATTCGTTTCCTTTTGTCTATCCTTGCGCTCGCTACATCCTTGGACATCGTTCCACAAGTGCATTGTGTCATTCATCTAAAAAATGATTACTCGTTGCCGAAAAACCTTACCAAAGCTTCAATGTCGACACAAAACTGCGTGTCCGGCTCGATGTAGATTTTCCAGTAGTAGGCGAACAGCTCGTTGAATTGCGCCTAAAAGGTAATATGCGGAGTATAAAATGGATACCTTGCAAGCGGTGCAAACAGTGGAGTTGGAATCCATTAGCTGGGCATCATCTGATTGCGTCACATTTTCTACACAATCACGCCAAGAAGAGTAGAGAACCTAAAACCGAAATTTTAGGATCACCACTAATAAAGTACATTATAGAAGCGCTTCGTCTGGTTGTTGAACGTGTAGCGCGATTCTCGAGTCTCGAACTTCCAGTCGATCCAGAGACACGCTAAAGAGCAAAACTAAGTGACGTTCTAGAAGCTCCACAAAGATAGAACAAGATAAACGGTGCTTCCAGGTTAACGGGGGGCGGTTTCCAACTGTTTTTGTTTAGCCTATACCTGCCTAATGAGAAATTGTAGTTTATTTCAATAATGTTTTTGGTCGTTTCCGATAACCAGAAATTATACAAAAATTTATCCTACAGTCACAAAATCTAAGGTTTTAGCTAGTTTTCAACCATTTTCATACAGGTTGGACCGAAAAAGCAGAAATTTGCAACGGATTTTATGATCTATTTCTGAATTTTTTCTCCCCCACTGACAGTCCAGAATCATTTCAAACGGCGTGCAAGTCTATAAAGCGGTAAACGTTTGATTAGTCGACCCCCCCCCCCCCCCGAGATTATAGAAAAAAGTTCGCAACCGCCCCCCGATAACCTGGAAGCACCGATAAACTCACAACTACATCGCGACTGCTCCCAAATTTTGTCGTTCAACGCCTGCGTGATTTCGGCACCGTAGCTGACGACGTAGTTGTTGAAGATGAGGTCGGAGCACGTCTGCCCGTCGAAGGTCGTCACGTTCTAAAAATCGAAAATCAAACCAAATTTCAACACACTCACTATATGCCGCGTGTCATACTCGATCTGCCGGAAATTCATGTAATCTCCTATACAGTCGAGGCAGACCGACGGCGGAATGGAATTGTTGGTGGCACATTCGACGAATCGGGATTGGGCCTTCGCGAGTTCCTACAAAGCACAAAGATTTAGAGGCAAGGTTTCTAGCTTCAAGGCCATTGGTTCGAAAAGTGTTACCTGTACAAATGGCTCGCACGGTCCGGCCAGCGTCCACGGCAAGTCCACCTCGGCGCCGCTCAGCGACAGGTAGGCAACGATCAGAAAAAGCGGTCCCATCGCATTAGCCTGCGGCTGAAAAAAGGAAGTCTGATTAGCAATCGAAGAGGCCTCGATTGCCTGGGAATGACAGACTTATGAGGACAAGGTTTCAGTGCATTGAATCGAGGAAAAATCCATTCGCCATTCAGCTCAAACGTTCAATTTACGCCGTTCAAAATACACAGCGATTTCTCGACACCACAGAGACGATAGAGCGTAGAGCGCTCATCAAATTTGTATATCTTAAAATGCTAAAAAAATATAAGCATATTTCTTATTTTGACGAAAAGCTTCAGGCAAACAATATTTTTCAGCAGGCCATCCGTTCCAAAGGCACACTTTGTGCGGCCCGACGGCCTCTGGGGCAGAAAAACCGCGTCGATAGGCGCGACGCGTAGCCATTAGGCCAGGATTTCTCTCTGCGCAAATTTTTGGGACTTGAAAAGCTACTTTTTTAGTAAGGAACGAACGATTTTTGCGTTTTCTATTTTTTCAAATGGAAAATGTGATTGTATTGTCTTCTTGAGCTCGATTTATCATCCCATCTACCCATCTACCCAAATTTCAGCCGGATATGAAGTTCAAGAAGGCCCAGAGACAAGGCAGGAAACCGCGAGCCCCGGCGCTAGAGGAGGATTCGTATGATGAGGATTTTGGGATTGAGGTAGCCTATAGTCCCTTTGATCTAACTAGTTTTTAGGATGAACCCATACAGCTCGACGGCCCAAAGCCCCTGCTCGACGACGGAGACGAAGCCGAGGATTCAGATGAAGAGGTAGTAACAATCTTTTTCTCTTGAATGTTGATTTTAGCTCCGAGTGGCACTGAAAGAAGGTCTGCTCAAGTCGGACGCGCTCAATTATGTCAAGGAAAAACAGCGGCCGATGATCAATTTGGTGGTCCGTGAAAAATTTTTGTGATTCTAGCTTCTTTTGTTTAGGACCAGCTGAAAGCGAAGGCACTGAAGTACCAACCATTGCCCTGGATCGAGACGGTCGACGTGACGACGGAGGGCGGCTTCACAGAGGTGTCCGAGGAGAACGATTTTGAGCGCGAGATGCAATTGTGAGCATCGTCGTTGTTGCCCTTATCTTAGCTGTTTTTCAGTTACAAACAAGCCGAGCAAGCAGTCCAACGCGTCGTCCCAAAGTTGTTGGCGATGAAGGTGAAGGTGAGCCAGTAAATTTCGTCCCTAGTTTTCTTTAGGTATTCCGCCCAACTGACTACTATGCAGAGATGGCCAAATCTGATGACCACATGCAGAAGGTGCGATAAAATTCTGTTCCAGAAACAAGAAACCCAGGTCCGAAAGCGCTTAGTGGACGCGCAGCAAGTGAAGGAGCGCCAGGAGGCGATCAGGACGATGCGCGAGGAGAAAAAATACGCCAGCAAGACCAACAAGGTAAATTTAGTGCATGATCTTCTTACGACTGTCATGAAAGCAGCAATATACTAAACTGTTTTCTTTTTAGGCAGTCCTCGAAGCCCGGCAAAAGGATAAGAAGGTGTTCATGGAGACGCTGAAGAAGCATCGCAAGGGAATGAAGCAGCAGCTGGACGATATGCTCAGCAATGCAAAGAAGATCCAATTCGATGATGTATTGATTGCCCTCCAAAACTTAGTACAACTATTTTCAGGATGACGACGACAAACGCGTGATGTCTCGTGGTGGCTCAAGAGGGGAGGTCGATAGGGTAAGAGCTTCACCCTACAACTCATTCGATTCCGTTCAGACAAAGAGGAAGATGAGCCGCAACACACGTGACAAACGCTTCGGCTTCGGCGGTAAGAAGAAGGGTTCCAAGCAGAATACGAAACAGAGGTTGATCTTTTTGTAATTCTTTTTGAGCACGAATTTTAGCTTCGACGACGTCATCAAGCCCAGGGGCAGCAGATCTGGCGGCGGCGGCCGAGGAGGCTTTGGCGGACGAGGTCGCGGTGGCGGCCGAAGATAAAAATCATCTCCGTTTCTTGTTTCTTTTTTGTTGATGTTGAGTTGTTATGTTTGGTTGGTATAAATGTTTTTGCATTCTGTAAAGTGGATAAACGAGCAAATGAAATTCGTAAATGGAAGCGAAGCGTACCTATGGATTTTACATCGGGCAATTGAGGTCAATAAATCCTTTTTAGATGGCCGGCTGGAGGCTCGAAAGTTTTCGATTTTTACTGCTCGTCACGTTCCCGGTGGCAGCCTTTTGGATGTTCAATCAACCAGCGATATTCCAGAAATTTGTAAGCCTCCTAATTCGTGAAATTGAGTCGTCGTCTTTTTTAGATGAAAAACTACAAGGTAGCCGACACGTCATCCGGGGATGAAGCTTTTCGAGAATGGAAAGTAAGGAAAGGCGGAATTTGAAATATTTTTTCCTAGGAAAAATTACTCGTCGAAAAGCGGAAGGGCGAATACGAAAAGTTCCTACGCGAAAAGATGGCCTTCGAGGCGGCACAAAAAGAGCGGCGGCAGGCAGAAGCATAATCCTCGAATTGACTTTGTGCTTTTGTGATACAGGTCTCGCTTTATTTCATCTTTATTAGTGATTTTGTACATAACAGATTTTCTAGTGTTTCTTTATGAAAATTCGTCGTTTCGTTATTTTTTAATCGATAAATTGCACGGTGGAAATCAACTGTGTGGAATTCCGAGGTAGACGCCAGATGTATTTTCGGTGAATGCCGATTGGGCCAGCCAGCAGAAACGATTTGCCGACCACTTATCAACCTAAAAACCACAGCCAAAACCTGGGAGAACACACAAAATCACAGCCGAGTAGAGAAGTAATTATTCAGAGTTTTCAAGCTACAAAACACGTAGAGGGAACGGATATAGAAAGAAAGGATGTGGGATATAGAAGATGAGATGCGGGGGGAATAAAATTAGCATAGCAGCGGATGACTACAGCCGCCTTCCGTTCCCATATGACCTCTGCTCGATGGCCCCGTCCTTTTAATGTGCTCGAATCAACCCCTTCCATCGATGCGGTCTCGATAGTTACGCTGCACTCAAAAATATCCTAGCATTGCGTTTCGATTGTCGCCCAACGTCGCATTTGTCTAGACCTAGTCATCTTGGGGGGGGAGGGGGTAGATTCACTACTCGTAAAGAAGATTGATCGGTTTAACTAGCCGTTAATTGGAGCATCCGGACAATTGTTGTTTGGGAAACAAGCTGTAAAAGTTACGAGATCTGTTCTGATCTTCCGAAAAATTGAGATTTATTTTCCTTCATTAAGCGCCATGAAGAATCTGAGAATGATAGCCGTAAATTGGCTCCGAACACCGCTGAGAGGAACTTCTGATGTTCCGGAAGGGGCAAGCCAACAGAGGCTATTACGGAATTTTGAGCGTGAGAAAGTGGAAGTGGAAAGTAGAGCGCTTATCAATTGCTGAATTGCGGGAGCGCAAAGGAAAACTAGCAGAGAAAATTTGCGGAAATCACGTCCAGAAAATTTGCAGAGTGTCGATGCTTTGAAAACGATGCATTCTTTTTTTGCATGTCTCCGGTATAATTCAGTGACGTGCAGCAACTGCCAGGCGACGATTTATGTGATTTTTGGCGTTCAACTTAGCAGTCGACGAGGTATAGATTTGCCCCGCCGTGGATGTTAGAAACTAATGCCGCCAGAAAATCTGAAAAACGTCGGATAAAAGACAAAATGATAAGAATCTTTTTCTCTTTCAAATGATGATATTAATAATGATCTTCGAAATTAATTACACTGAAAATCATGCCGAAAATTGAAAAATGGATTTTGATTTTCCTATGGTACTTGATAAACAAAGATAATTTCGGTTTGTTGACAGTTTCGGTTCGATGGCTTTGAAATTGCCAATGTCGACTTTTTTTTCGCGTGGCATTTGGGGAAAGTTGTTTGTGTCAAACTCCGAAATGTGGCCAATTTGATATGCTGATCGCAATGTCAAAGTTTACCTTTGCCGAATGCGCTGATCCGGAAATAGGGCAGGTCCTCCGGAGCCCACTGAAAATGGAAAATCAGGTTGTAGGCGCAATGGTCATCACCGGCGAGAAACGCGGTGCGGGCGCGGGCGCGGGCGGGGGCGCAAACCTTTTTAGTAAAAAACTAAATTATCGTACAAAAGGGGTAAAGGTTGCTTAACGGGGGGGGGGACAAATAACGGGGGTGGAAACATTTTTGTATTGATAAAGAATATCCTGCTATTTTGAAAACGCCTTCGGATAGAGCATCGAAAATGATACTTGGAGATTTAATTTCAGCACAAAAAACCTCATTTTTAACGATCTTTAATTCATTACACTTTTTAGCTTAAAGGTACACTAAAATCTCGTGCAAAAACTCGGTTCGCGGTCGGAAATCCGGGCCCTCTGCCGCGCAACGCCCGGACCCTTCTTATGCCCCTTCCCTCTCCCCCCTCCCGTCTGTCCCATGGCCTAGTGGTCTAAAGCGCTCTCCCTAGGCGAGTGGCGAGGGTTCGGTTTTGCTCCGCGGCGAGCACCTACCGTAACCCTGTCTGCTATTCCGCGGACGGTTACCGGCCGGTAACCAAACCAACGAGGCTTTAGTGTACCTTTAATAAAGTAATAATTTTAAATTGTGGTATTTCGGGCTGAAATTAAAATTCTTAGTATAATTTTCGACTCTCTATTGAATTGGCCCGACAGGTCCCTATAGGGGGAAAAATGGTTTCCACCCCCGTTATTGCTTCCCCCCCCCCCCCGTTAAGCAACCTTTACCAAGATTAGCACGTGAGACACTGCGATAGAAGCGGTTTCTATAACCCACGTTTTCTTCTTCCAACCGCAATTTTTCTTCCATTATTTTGGTGTCGGGCTCAAACACAGAGAGAAAACGCAGCTTGCCACCATGTAGATTTTCAATTCGCTCCTTGTAGACACTCTGGAAAATTGGGTGCCTGTCAGGGTTTTTGGTGGGGAGGCGCCAAAATCCCGACAACCAAAACGACCAACCAAACAAAAACAAGGAATTTTGGCTGTCGGGATTGTGACTGGATTTCGGTTTTTGCATGTAAACAGCTCAAGAAGGGCAATACCATAATGCCACTTACCAAAAATGCGTCGCGATCGAATTTCTCGTCGGAATATGAATACACGTGCATGAGTCCGGGTAGATGTGCTCGCCGCGGACAAAGTGCTATCTGGAATACAGGGTGGCCCCTCTTTGCTATGACACAATTAGCATACGCCTGAAGTTGCGGTAGCCTATACAGGGTGTCCCAAACCCCCCCCTCTAGCGGCGAGCAGTCGTGTCCGATTTTTATCGTTTAGGTATCTATTGAAAGCTCTTGAAAAGGCGAGAGAAAAAAGGACGGTTCATTTTCTTTATTATCTATTTTTATTAGCAAATTTCACGACCAAAAACCATGAAAACGGCAGATTTACGCGAGATCTGCATGCTAATCGCGAAATTCCTATTGAAAATCTACCTGTTTTTTAGAAAAACGTTGAATATCCAACGTATAAAAATAAATCTCATAAAATAAATCCCGCTTGTTTGCTCGCCTTTCCGAGAGCTTTCGATTGGTACAAAAATCATTCCGATCCGATCCGATTGACGGCCTCTAGAGGGGGGGGAGTTGGGACACCATGTATAAAGGGGAAGAGAGATAGAGTTTCTCATTTTTTTTGTCGCCGAAAATCGCGAGAATTATGGAAATTGCAGAATATCATGGGATCGGACGAGGCCAGGGTCGAAAAGTCGCGAAGCGGCTTTCGAGCCTTGGCTTATATTGAAAAAAACCGAGGACGGCCCGGGGTATTTCGTCGATATTTCACCTTGTCGAAACTTTAAATTGTCGAAATTTCATTTTTTCGAAAGTTCACTTTTGCTATTAGAAAGATTGGATCCTAAGAAAGCAAGTTGGTTCCCCCCATATTGCGAACGAAACTTGAAGCCAAGCCCCTACGTCGGCATGTTGGGCCAGGGCTCGATGGCTTAAGTGTTGCAGGCAGATAATGAATTGCGGTGGTGGTCGTCCAAACTGCCAACGGTGGCTGTACCATCCATCCCACAGCTCTTCACACGTCAAACAGGACCACGGTGTCTCCGTGCCGTAGCGCTGAAAAAAATGGCTACTTGAGTATTCGCGGGGGGGGGCGAGGGGTAGTTTTTTCGGTGCTACCATGTTAGCGGGGGGGAAGCCTCGGCCCTGCTTTTAGCCCTTTCTATATTGTTTTTAGTGAAATTTAAAGCAGAAAAACTTTCTCAAAAGCTAGAAAAATAATATTACTTTGCTTCGCTTGCCAAATAATCAGGCAAGATTGCTTGATTATTTAATCAAACACCAGGGTCGAAAAGCCGCTAAGCGTGTGCGGGGATCAGGGGCGTAGCTGAACTCAAATTTCGGGAAGGACGGCTGCATTTCGGAGGGAGCAGCGAGAAAAATTTTGCGCAAAAATTTTCGAAATAAAAAATCCTCATTGCTCGAAAGTTTATTCCTTTGTTTTTAAATCGTCAAAATAGTGTCAAACGCAATTTTCGCCCAAATCTGATGGGCGTACAGTAATCTACCCTCGAATACCGCTAAATGCGTTTCAGAGCGGCCTGGTGACAAATGTAGTCGTTTGACAATATACCTTTTGGCACTGCTGGCACCGGATCACGCTGACTGCCTAAACGATTGTCGATTGCCAGAAGATGCAGATAGGAAATCAAACATCTATAAGTGCTTACAACACCACCGTTCTTGAGCAGCTAATTTTGCTTACTCGACACGATCTACACAAAGATGATGAAAACAAAGCCCCCCAAGGAAAAAAGTTTTTTGAACTCCTGCACTCCTTTTGTTTACGAACATTCTGACAACCTTTCCCAACTTGGAAATGCGAAAGGCTACCGGGTGGAGAGAAAAACGTATGTTTTGGCGTAAAGGTTGCTTAACGGGGGGGGACAAATAACGGGGTGGAAACAATTTTTGTATTTATAAAGAATACCCTGCTATTTTGAAAACGCCATCGGATAGAGCATCGGAAATTATACTTGGAGATTTAGTTTCAGCCCAAAAAACCTAATTTTTAACGAATTTAAATCGATTAAACTTTTTAGCGTAATAAAGTAATAATTTTAACTTATGGTATTTCAGGCTGAAATTAAATTTCTTAGTATAATTTTTGACGCTGATCCGATGGCACCAATAAAACCCCGACGAAAGCTGTAAACGCCATAAATAGTGATCAGCTTGTGGTTATATGTACTTCATTAGTGAAAAAAAGACCCCTTCGCGGCTATTTTCCACTAGACCCCGTCTAGAAACCTTAAATTTGAATACCTTTTTTCTGAGCCGGCGGCGCTAGAACCTGAGGCAAGGAGCCATTCATTGGCCTCCGGCGCCAGAGCCAATGTTACGCTAGAATCCTTGAGCCTGCGGCGCTAGCTACCGCTTTATCTCGGATTTAGTCAAGGTCTTTTTCGTTGGCCTGTGGCGCTGGAGCGAGGGCCAAACTTAAAGGGCTGGAGAAAGATGGCCAGGCGTCCGTCAGGGCAACGGACCGACGCGCCGCTACTATCGACGTAATTCATATTCGGAATTTCTAATCTTTATGCAAAGCCCAATTTCGACGCAGTCCAAAGCGAGAAACCCGGAAAAGGCCTGGGGAAGCCCCCTAGGGTATTTGAAGGCTTTTCGCCGTCACGGTTGGGTGGTTGGTGTACTGGTTAGCTATGGGGGCTAACCATCGCTGGTTCGACTCCCGCCCGCTGCAAAATTATTTGCTTTTTGACCAAATGCATCTTTCTCGAGCCCTTTCAATTTCGCACATGGAGAGCCTAAAAAAAGGCTTTGCTGGTGCACTTCCAAAAAGCAAAAAGCTGAATTTCTCGGGGATCCGAACCCCCGACCCTCAGCTCCTAAGGCCGAGCACCGATCCGCTACGCCACAGGGGAGATGGGAACGCGTAGCGGGCAAAGCCTTTTAATATCCTGGGCACCGAGCCAAGGAAATGGGCGGCATTTTTTGGCACGCTGCCAACGCGGCATAAATTCTCAGTTTTACGTTAATATGGTGGAATTCGTAGCATGATTATTTTTAACAATATTACATCAGAGGAATACGCAGACATGGCAACGGGCCCGGCCCTCGGGCTTTTTCAGCCCCAGAAATTTGCATGCGGCCGGGCCGACGGGGCTCGGCCCCACTTCCGGCGGGGCCGGGGCTCGGCTTTTCTCGCCGGCCCCGGGCCGGCTCCGCCGAAATGGGGGCCGAGCCCGGGGCCGCAAGGCCGCACGCTAAGCAGAAATCCCGGTTGGAAATCACTTTCAATCAAAATATTCATGCAAATTCCAAAAAAAATTCTATTTGCCAAGGTTGCCATACATCTCCAGCCAGATCAGAACAGGTTCAGACCCGTATGTCAGTACTCTTTGATAGTTCGGACGGATTATTAAATAAGTTCAATGAATTTACCAAGACCGATATCCCAACCAGACCAACGCACTTAAAAATATTTCATTGCAAATTTGCATTTTAGCCTCGGAATTTAGACGCAAATGAGCTATTTCAGTTTCCGGGGCCGAGCCGAATCGGCCGAGCCCGGGCTCGGCCCCGCGAATTTGCATATTTTTCCGGGGCTCGGAAGCGGGGGATTTTTTCATGCAAATTAGATTACAGGCCCGGCCGCCCGGAATTGCCGTCTGGGAATACGGCAAATTCAGGCCTCTTCATATCGCTAGGGAGAGGGCATTTTTGCGGCTTTTTGCGCTCGTTAGGATGATTCTGATCCGATCATTCGAGTATTCTAGCGACTTACCAAAGGTGGAAACATTAGCAAAATTTCCCTATCGACGCCACGTCGATAGTTTTGCAGAAACTTTTGTAAATTTGCTGTGTTTTGTGGCCGTATGAAGATTTTATCAACGGCGACCAATAAACGTAGAAATGGGCTAATCTAAAAAAATCTATGAAAATCGCCGGTTAGGCCACAGCCTTGCCGGTATTCCCGCCACAATCCCCCAAACCAAAATCCTGAGTGCCATAATTCGGAAACGAGGAAAATGGATAGATAATAAGCGGGGAATCCATTGAATGGCGACTTGAAGTCATGCCAGTCAAACATTTATTGACAACTCTTGGAATTTTGGGCACTAGTTTGAATGTGACTTTCATTTTAACAGCTATCTTGCATGTCGATATTTTGGCTGTCCGGATTATAGCTGTGGGGATTGTGGTGTTTTCCGCAGTCGCGGCAGTTAGAGAAAATGCGCCCCCGGAGCAGAGACGTAGACAGAACTCTGCGCCTCTGCCCGGCCCCCAACATGTCGTAATGGGCAGTGCTGCCACCGTCCCTTTAACGGGTCTAGAAAGCCGATGATTCGACCCCAGCGAACGACTAGGTCTCGACAGCTACGCGACATGCTTGCCAATCTCATTTTGGTAGCCCTTACTGTAGACTTTTTGGATGACGGCAGAATTTCGATACGTGAGATGGCCCCCGTCGTGTGCAGATTTTTTTTCCGAATCCGTTGTCAATAGTTGCGCAAGTCTACTCGACAAAAATTACCACCGTTTTCGAGCGGAAATAAAAAAAGTTTTTGGTGTCCTCTTGCCCTAGATGGGCAATTTTCTAATTGCTATGAGATTTGAGCTACGGGTGCCTGAGGTAGTCGATCCAAAATAGCACGTTTTCCTACAATTAAAAAAGGAAACCCGAACCCTTCGAATTTCGAGTTATAGTCGACGAATTTCTGTCATTCTGCGCCTAACGGTTGTAACTTTGAAACCAGAAGGCTTCTGCAACTTTTGAAAACGGATTTGGTCGAGCACGGATGTGCTGCA
Source organism: Mesorhabditis spiculigera (assembly GCA_958295435.1). Lineage (NCBI taxonomy): Eukaryota > Metazoa > Nematoda > Chromadorea > Rhabditida > Rhabditidae > Mesorhabditis > Mesorhabditis spiculigera. Next base: position 1,653,765 of record CATQJA010002663.1, read on the forward strand.
ACCTCGCGCATCGAAATCCCACGGTCATCAAAAAGACAGTTACTGTTAGAGAATTTTCATTGATGCACGCGGGTACTTTGCACGCGCCTCCTGGTGTTTGCCGCAGCTGTCGATACCTAGTCTACGGGAGGGTAATTACTACTAGTTCTAACGCCTTTCAACGGCCTTGGTGAAACTTGCATCAACGGCTTGGAAGTTGTCAGCTCCTGCAGTCCTGCGCGTCTCCTAAATAGTAGTTATAATCAGACTTCATCTACCCGCTAGGGGTGAATGAAGCCATATATATACTATCATTATACCTTTTTCTCGAATTTCGTCTTTGGCGTTATATAACTCTTTTAGAGTTATATAAGCTTCCTTATACTTTCTATTAGGTTTAGGCTTAGGCTTATCGTTAGGCTTAAAGGGGCTCCGAAATCTGGTCCACGGCCCCCTGCTGTGATTCCTGGCAAATAGCCAGATGCCGCCGCAATGCGACCGCGCCGCCTAGTCTTTTGCCACTGTTTGGACGCGAAAACGCTTGAATTAAAAAAATCCTGCCGCTATTTTTGGAATCTTCACCAAATTTTGATCATTCTAGACTTTTAAATTATGAAAATTGACCAGGGAATCGCCGAGATCGAGAGATTGGGTGTCTTACAAGGCATTACGACAGGTAATCGCCGCGCACTCAAGATGTCGTTTTCGCCCCAGAAAGAACCCGGATTTTCTCAAATATTTTACGTTTTTTGGCAATTAAATCACATTTTGTGGCACTTCTCGGCAGTGACCCTTGCGTTTTTGACCCGTAGGTTCAATCCCCGCACGCACGAATTTTGACTTCTGAGCCCCTTTAAGCCTAGGACGCTGAATTTTCCCCGAAAGACCACAATTTTTGAAATTTTTCGATTGTTCTATTCATTTTTGGCATAATTCAAAAAGTTCTTGGTCAAATCACTTATCAAAGCAATTGACAAGGCTGTGAATAAAGTTTCCCAAGAATAATGTCAACAAAATTAACAAGTTAATTCCAAACATTTCGAAAAGGGTTGATTTTTGGTCTAAAAGTTTTCTCTGAAGGCGGGCAACAATTTTTAGGCGAAGTGACCGGAATACTTTTGCTAACGAACTTACGTCTTTCTTTACAATAATATAGGAGAGATCCTTTGTAGCCAGGTAATCTTTGGGCAGCAGGTCGAGGAAACGGCTAAACGACATAGGGAAGACCCTGGAAACGCGTCTGTTTCCGACCAGGCCCAAATCAAACGATATTATAAAAATGTTGTGATCCTCCAAAGCCGGGGCGAAAGAGGATCTATTGTGGTCCAGCAAAAAAAAAATAAAACAAAAATGGGAAACCGTCAAAAAACTTGTTTTTTTCAACAGCTGGTAATGGTCTTGGATTATGTTTACGCAATTAGCATGCGTATTTTGAGTAATGTGCCGAAAAACGGTCATTTTCGGCTTGACTTCTGACGATTTTGACAAAACAAAGCTATTAAAAGTCCCGATTTAGACAATTTCATCAATAAAAAAATTTCGTTTGTATAAGAGGCTGACCTTTTCATTTTTGCTAACCATATCGAGGTCAAAATCCTCCAAAATTCCCGTGAAATCGACAAAACACCTTATTTGCGCCCTACCCCCAACCACCCAACTTTTCAGCCATATATGGCTGAAAATATTTTTATAACACTTATACGTCTCCGTCTGGGGTGTCTGGGTTTCTTTTCCTGGTCTAAAGCTAGTTTTCGTGTCTCGGCTCTCGTTTGGACTTACAGAGCTGGCAAGGCAAGCACCAAAATATAGCCCTTGATCGGTAGAGTAATACTACCGTAGGTTTTAGTCGGAAAATGCGGAAAATACAACTATTCGAGTTGGAAACCTTTTAAACTTTTAAAGTCTTGAAATTTTCTAGCGATTGTTGACGTAATAGAACAACAGGGCCCTAGAGGTTCGACTTGAAGACATTTGGTACATTAATAGGACGTCTGGCTAAAAAGTTGGGGCTGGCGGTGGGGGTGGGCGAGGATAAACTAGACTCTACCAAGTCTTCAAATTTACCACCGCTGCCGGTACATACCCGATCCTCGTCTGCCCCGGACCATAGCTGATTTCGATCCAATTAGCACGGTATACACTGATTCGATAATCATGTCGATCGCAAAATACCATCCTCACTGCGAACAACCGTACCTCAAAAAAAAGTCACTAGGCGTGTGCCAAAACGTGTTCGTTCTAATGTTTCTATGCCGAATTTTCACCTGGCCGAATTTCCTTGCTATGCATATCCAGCACACCGGAAGGAATTGCCGGTGTGCTGGATGCGGGAATTGAATGCGGCCGTATACATTAAAAACCGGTATAGTGAAAATCGGCAAAATGAATGGGAGGGTGTCAAAAGCGCCAAACCAAAAGCGCCAACAACATTTTCGCTCACGCAGACGTGCTCACCGACATTTGCGCCCAACGCCGAAGGCGCCTAGCGAGGGCTCCCCGACACTTGCGGCCCGACATTTGCGGCCTGTCACTTGCGCCCGACATTTGCGGACGCGATATTTCCGGCCCGACATTTGCGGCCCGACACTTGCGGCCCGACATTTGCGGCCTGTCACTTGCGCCCGACATTTGCGGACGCGATATTTCCGGCCCGACATTTGCGGCCCGACACTTGCGGCCCGACATTTGCGGCCTGTCACTTGCGCCCGACATTTGCGGACGCGATATTTCCGGCCCGACATTTGCGGCCCGACACTTGCGGCCCGACATTTGCGGCCTGTCACTTGCGCTCGACATTTGCGGACGCGATATTTCCGGCCCGACATTTGCGGCCCGACACTTGCGCTCGACATTTGCGGCACGTCCTATTAAGCCCGTTTTTCCCAATATACAATTAAAAAAAAGGATTACTAAGGGTCTAACGCATTTTCGGGCAAGGCGGGCCGTCGCTTCGGATGGGCTGCCGCGCCACTCTTTCGAAATCGGGGCGCCTTGCCGCTACGCGTGCCTCGGGCGCCCCGATTTCGAAACCCTGTACGAGCTCGCATCCATCCGAAGCGACTAGGCCCCGAGTGGCACGAAGCCTTATTTTTAGGTAAAGATTATGAAATAAGCGAACAAAACCGTTCAGAAAACTAGCCTTCCGGACGGTTAAAAGCTTCAGGCGTGTGATTAATTAAAGTCTTGGGCCGCAATTATCGGGCCGCAAATGTCGGGCCGCAACTGTCGGGCGCAAGTGACGGGCCGCAAGTGTCGGGCCGCAACTGTCGCGGCCGCAAATGTCGGGCCGCAAGTGTCGGGCCTCAAATGTCGTGGCACCCTAGCGAGGGTCGGGGTCGCCAAACTGTCTTCCTCCCACCCCCTGACGCGGTCGTGCGCGCAAAGCACCAACCTCGCGCTCCGTCTCCTTTCTTTGGACGACATCCTCCTCTTCGTTGATCACAGCGTCGAGTTGAATGTACCGCATTGTTCGTGGCAAAAGACATCGTGAATTGACGATCGATCTGGAAGCAATATTGTAACAAACTGAACGCACATTAAAAGCCAAATCGGGGTCGTGTTCAGTTTCGCCGCCCCCCAGCTGAGTTTTTTTGCCGGGCAAGCATCCTCCCAAACATGCGAACTTCCATCTCTAGTCCCGTTAAATAACCGCAAAACTACCGTAGCCCTTTCGTGACACGCTGCAAGAGGAGGTGCTCGAGAATGGACAGCTGGTCGACGACCCTGAAGACGAGGACGGAAGGCAATTGACCAAGCGCAATCATCAAATAAGGCCTGAATGAAAATAAATGCCAAGAAATAACTTTTTTTCCAAGGAACACATAATGCTCGGGAAAATAGGTAGCCGCGCGATAAAACACTGGTTTTATACGATATTTCTATCTGCGGACGGCAATGGATAATGACCAGGCTTGGACCCGATAGTATCGGAAAGTATCTGTATCGATATCGGGTATCGGTATCTACTATACATCAATTTCTAATGTCCGTCTGTCCGCCCAACCGGATTCGGAATCAAAACTCTGCTTTGCAATTCGCAGTTCAAATTGTGGAGGGGGGGTCGGTATCTAAATTTGCTTACCGATGCGATACGATACGATACCGGTACCGATACCGGTCGATAGTATCGGTATCGGCGATGAAACTCATGCTTTACAGGCTGGATTGACATAAAATTTACACATTTGCTCATTGTACACCGTGCGGGACGGTCGGTTTATCGAGCTTTTCCTGGGTATTTTGCCCTCCAAATGACAGAATTTGCAATTTGGCTAATTTGAATTACCGTTTTGCAGTTTCCGATACCGATACTATCGACGGGTATCGGTGTCGGCATCTGTATCGGTATCGTATCGGGATGCAAATTCCGATACCGTTGCCGATACGATACCATGCGATACCGATATCGATACCGTTGGGTCCAAGCCTGATAATGACTATACCTGACTATACCTATGCCGTTTATGAAGGCGCGGAAACAATACAAAACGCCAAATTGTCTAAGTTGGCATTACACAACGTAAATGCCAGCGGGGTCAAAGGCCAAAAGGGGGTGAAAAGGAATGCATAGGTTTTGGCCAAGATTTTCCCGGCGACGCCTGGCGAGCCATTCTACCATCTGCTAGGTCAGCGGTAATTTCCACGGGCCCGTGATAAGAATTCGAGTCATTCAAGGACTGCCGACGGCGTCTGGCGATCAACAAATTGGCATGGAGCCAACAGGGCAGAGAGCATGCCCTGTGGAGAGGCGCAAAGACATTATTTTATAGACATACCAGGATTGAAAAGCCGCTTCGCGACTTTTCGACCTGGACCGCCTCTAACCTTATAATATTCTTCACTCTGCAAACGTTTCTATGAGAAAAATTGAAAAACGTCACTCTATCTCTCATTATAGGCTCCCGCAATTTCCGATGAACGCTAATCCTACTATATATAAAAAAATAGTGTCTCACAACCGCCCAAGGGTTCGGTCCAGATGGTTCAAGGGAAAGGGCGTACTGTGCGTGTTTTTCGCGCGTTGCGTGCGGGTGCGCGGAGTAGCAACCGGTTTTTAGCTGCGCAGGCCTGCTTTCGCAATTGCGCGACGCGTCTATCGCACGCGTTGCGGTCTTCCCTCCTTTCCAAAGCTACCGGACGTTTTATTAGGAGCCGGGCCGCTGTGGTCTGTGTGTGTGCCACTTTGCATCCACTTCCGTCTGTCTGTCCGGAGGATCTCTCGATAGGGGATGAAGTTACGGGTATGTTTTATACGTCATTGGGTGCGCAATGGTCTTGAGATGACTGCACACATATCAAACTTTACAAAATCAGCCATTTTCGACATTAAATTTAAGTTTTTGTGAAAGCTTCTCTGTTAGAAAAAAATTGACATAGACGGGAAGTGGTGATTTGGCTATATAAAGGCACAGAAGAAGTTGATTTTCATTTTTGTCATCTGAATTCAGGACAATTATGTAAAGTGAAGGATAAAATGGGGTTAGACGGGGCCAGGGTTGAAAAGTCGCGAAGCGGCTTTTCAACCGTGGTTATTTCTTTAAAAACATGAGTGGTGCTCGATTTTTGAACAAAACCTGATTTTAATGTCGAAAATAGCACAATTTGCGCAATCTGCTAACAAGGAGGCGTTTTTGAGTGTCGTCAGTACTTTGGCACAGGCCTATCTTGTGCAGAATTTTATGCTGATTCCGAATATGGTAGCCGTTTTTGCGGAATGGCAATTTCTTTAAAGTTATGAACAATTTAAACCTCAAAACAGCCCAAAATCGGCTACTTTCGATAGTCATAAAAGGCTTCGGAATAGGTTTTACACAAAACCAGATAGTGCATCCTTTTCAGAAAAAAATTCTCTATAAAATAAGCTACTTAAAAGACCGTTTGCGAGCCGTCAGAACCAGGCTTGGCACAGTTTTTTTCGACCCCGTTTTTTTGATGCCATGTGAAAGAGCATGGTCGAATTAGTAGGACTGTATAGTTTTGAAAGTTTAATAAGTTTGTTTTTGGGGTTTAAACGGCTGTTAAAGTTGCGTACCCCGAAAAACTATTTCGGAGCTCACTGGGCAGAACTGACTGAAACTTCGGGATAATACCTAATTTGGGGTGCTGATCATTTTTGTAATACATTATGAAGCACGAAAATGGCCAGAACATAGGAATATCGCGTAGTCAAAACAGTTTTTTCGGGTTTTCGTTATGATGGAAAGTTTGCTGTAAGCTGAAAGTAACATCAAAAGATGCGCAAAAATTTTCTTCATCGAATGGTGTATTTTTTACGATGCAGCAAGTTTTCCATCATGACGAAAAATCCTATTTACGGAGCCTCAGCTCAAAAAATTCAAAAATCGCAAATATAGAAAACGTTCCCCGATTTCTAGGGACGAAATCATACCGATCGCAAAAAAGAGCAAAAAGAATTTCGGCTTCTGAGAGGGGGCTGGGATTGAACTCGGGTCGTTCGCCTGGGACCTGGCGGCGCCCACTAGTGGCTGTCCCCTGTGCCCCCAGGCAAACCATCGCGGGTTCGATCCCGGCAAATCGCCAGTTTCGCGTCGGAAGGGAATTTCTTTTTGCTCTTTGTTGCTTTGGTTTGGTTTATTTGGTTTGATTTCTGGCCAAAATGACGACATTCGAAATGACGACAGCCAGAATAGCGACAGCCAGAATGACGACAGCCAAAATGACGACAGCCAAAATAGCGACAGCCAAAATGGCGACATCCAAAATGACGACAGCCAAAATGACGACAGCCAGAATAGCGACAGCCAGAATGACGACAGCCATAATGACGACAGCCAAAATAGCGACAGCCAAAATGGCGACATCCAAAATGACGACAGCCAGAATGACGACAGCCAAAATGACGACAGCCAGAATGACGACAGCCATAATGACGACAGCCAAAATAGCGACAGCCAAAATAGCGACATGCAAAATGACGACATTCAAAATGACGACATGCAAAATCAGCCATAATAGCTGGGAAAAATCAAATTTTTGCATGTCGGCATTTTGAATGTCGTCATTTTGGCTGTCGCTATTTTGGCCGTCGTCATTTTGGCTGTCGCTATTTCGGCTGTCGTCATTTTGGCTGTCGCTATTTTGGCTGTCGTCATTATGGCTGTCGTCATTCTGACTGTCGCTATTCTGGCTGTCGTCATTTTGGCTGTCGTCATTTTGAATGTCGTCATTTTGGCTGTTTCCCATTTGGTTTAGGCTAGTTTTTATATGGGACTTCATTTACATCTGTTGGAAAATAAGCTTTCTTATACATTTTGCGATGGTTTATCTTCATTTTAGAAAAGCTAATTCTAATGCTAATTCGACCATGCTCTTTCACATGGCATCAAAAAAACGGGGTCGAAAAAAACTGTGCCAAGCCATAATGGGGGCTGTTCGAGTGACCGGCGGACGGCCTTTTAACTCAAAAATGTTGGAATTTTGAAATTTTTGTAAAATTATGGGGCTCCCAATTTATAAAATTTTTCCAAATTTTCAATGATTTTGGAGAAAATGGTAAATTTTTTAGAGAATTTTTTTCTGAACAAGCTGCACTATCTGGTTTTGTCTAAAACCTATTCCGAAGCCTTTTATGACTATCGAAAGTAGTCGATTTTGGGCTGTTTTGAGGTTTAAATTGTTCATCACTTCCGAGAAATGGCTATTCCGCAAAAACGGTTACCATATTCGGAATCAGCGTAAAATTCTGCACCCGATAGGCCTGGTCCCATGCCGAAGTCCCGACGACACTCAAAAACGCCTCCTTAAGCGAGCAGTCATCTTGGGGCCATTACGCACCTAATGACGTATCATATGTAGCCAGGCCCGTAGGAGCGTCCGAAGTCGGTCAAGGTCCGAAAAGTTCATAAGGGTAGACCCTTATGATTTTTTAACAATTTTTTTCTGCTTGCGGCGCTGTTTATAACTGTTTTCAAGACAGTTTTCACTTCGACGAAGTCTATTTTTTCAAAAGTTTCCGTCTGCGGCGCTGGTTTTTTGATTAGTGCATCAAAATTTTCTTGCGTCTGCGTCTTGCGATGCTAGCGTATTTTGGAGTGCAGCGTGACTATCGAGACCGCGTCGATCAAAGGGGTTGATTTGAGCACTTTAAAAGGGCGGTGTTTAAAAGTATCTTGACGTCATCTGGGTATTCAGAATTCATCGTTACTGGGCATCAGGGTTGGTCACGAAAAGAGCGGGAGCTGGGAGCGGGAGCTGAATATCCTCAGCTCCCGCTCAGCTCCGGCTCTTGAGCCGGCTCTTTTAAAAAAGAGCGAGAGCCGAACCCCACCTCAACTCAAACCGGATTCTGCAAATCAGATACCTATGCAAATAAGGCAATGCAAGGCCAGAAATATTCAGTTTTATTGGAATTTTGGGAGATTTGCATAAATAACTACTTTGCAGCATCCGGTGGGGTAGAGCGGGGTGGGCTCCCGCTCTTTTCCAAAAGAGCCGGCTCACGAGCTGGAGCTGAGCGGGAGCTGAAAATTTTCCTTCTCCTTACCTCGTTTTGACGACGCTCGGCTCCTGCTCCCGCTCAGCTCCGGCTCAGCGCCGGCTCTCAGAATGACCAACCCTGCTGGGCATCTGAAACAGAATAGACATCTCCCTACTTCGGTTTGACGACGTTTTGACGATGGATACTAAAAAGTATTCTGACGTCATCTGGGTATTCAGAATTCATCGTTACTGGGCATCTGAAACAGAATAGACATCTCCCTACTTCGGTTTGACGACGTTTTGACGATGGATACCAAAAAGTATCATGACGTCATCTGGGTATTCAGAATTCATCGTTACTGGGCATCTGAAACAGAATAGACATCTCCCTACTTCGGTTTGACGACGTTTTGACGATGGATACCAAAAAGTATCATGACGTCATCTGGGTATTCAGAATTCATCGTTACTGGGCATCTGAAACAGAATAGACATCTCCCTACTTCGGTTTGACGACGTTTTGACGATGGATACTAAAAAGTATTCTGACGTCATCTGGGTATTCAGAATTCATCGTTACTGGGCATCTGAAACAGAATAGACATCTCCCTACTTCGGTTTGACGACGTTTTGACGATGGATACCAAAAAGTATCATGACGTCATCTGGGTATTCAGAATTCATCGTTACTGGGCATCTGAAACAGAATAGACATCTCCCTACTTCGGTTTGACGACGTTTTGACGATGGATACCAAAAAGTATCATGACGTCATCTGGGTATTCAGAATTCATCGTTACTGGGCATCTGAAACAGAATAGACATCTCCCTACTTCGGTTTGACGACGTTTTGACGATGGATACCAAAAAAGTATCATGACGTCATCTGGGTATTCAGAATTCATCGTTACTGGGCATCTGAAACAGAATAGACATCTCCCTACTTCGGTTTGACGACGTTTTGACGATGGATACTAAAAAGTATTCTGACGTCATCTGGGTATTCAGAATTCATCGTTACCGGGCATCTGAAACAGAATAGACATCTCCCTACTTCGGTTTGACGACGTTTTGACGATGGATACCAAAAAGTATCATGACGTCATCTGGGTATTCAGAATTCATCGTTACTGGGCATCTGAAACAGAATAGACATCTCCCTACTTCGGTTTGACGACGTTTTGACGATGGATACCAAAAAGTATCATGACGTCATCTGGGTATTCAGAATTCATCGTTACTGGGCATCTGAAACAGAATAGACATCTCCCTACTTCGGTTTGACGACGTTTTGACGATGGATACTAAAAAGTATTCTGACGTCATCTGGGTATTCAGAATTCATCGTTACTGGGCATCTGAAACAGAATAGACATCTCCCTACTTCGGTTTGACGACGTTTTGACGATGGATACCAAAAAGTATCATGACGTCATCTGGGTATTCAGAATTCATCGTTACTGGGCATCTGAAACAGAATAGACATCTCCCTACTTCGGTTTGACGACGTTTTGACGATGGATACTAAAAAAGTATTCTGACGTCATCTGGGTATTCAGAATTCATCGTTACTGGGCATCTGAAACAGAATAGACATCTCCCTACTTCGGTTTGACGACGTTTTGACGATGGATACCAAAAAGTATCATGACGTCATCTGGGTATTCAGAATTCATCGTTACTGGGCATCTGAAACAGAATAGACATCTCCCTACTTCGGTTTGACGACGTTTTGACGATGGATACTAAAAAGTATTCTGACGTCATCTGGGTATTCAGAATTCATCGTTACCGGGCATCTGAAACAGAATAGACATCTCCCTACTTCGGTTTGACGACGTTTTGACGATGGATACTAAAAAGTATTCTGACGTCATCTGGGTATTCAGAATTCATCGTTACTGGGCATCTGAAACAGAATAGACATCTCCCTACTTCGGTTTGACGACGTTTTGACGATGGATACCAAAAAGTATCATGACGTCATCTGGGTATTCAGAATTCATCGTTACTGGGCATCTGAAACAGAATAGACATCTCCCTACTTCGGTTTGACGACGTTTTGACGATGGATACCAAAAAGTATCATGACGTCATCTGGGTATTCAGAATTCATCGTTACTGGGCATCTGAAACAGAATAGACATCTCCCTACTTCGGTTTGACGACGTTTTGACGATGGATACCAAAAAGTATCATGACGTCATCTGGGTATTCAGAATTCATCGTTACTGGGCATCTGAAACAGAATAGACATCTCCCTACTTCGGTTTGACGACGTTTTGACGATGGATGCTAAAAAAGTATTCTGACGTCATCTGGGTATTCAGAATTCATCGTTACCGGGCATCTGAAACAGAATAGACATCTCCCTACTTCGGTTTGACGACGTTTTGACGATGGATACCAAAAAGTATCATGACGTCATCTGGGTATTCAGAATTCATCGTTACTGGGCATCTGAAACAGAATAGACATCTCCCTACTTCGGTTTGACGACGTTTTGACGATGGATACCAAAAAGTATCATGACGTCATCTGGGTATTCAGAATTCATCGTTACTGGGCATCTGAAACAGAATAGACATCTCCCTACTTCGGTTTGACGACGTTTTGACGATGGATACCAAAAAGTATCATGACGTCATCTGGGTATTCAGAATTCATCGTTACTGGGCATCTGAAACAGAATAGACATCTCCCTACTTCGGTTTGACGACGTTTTGACGATGGATACCAAAAAGTATCATGACGTCATCTGGGTATTCAGAATTCATCGTTACTGGGCATCTGAAACAGAATAGACATCTCCCTACTTCGGTTTGACGACGTTTTGACGATGGATACTAAAAAGTATTCTGACGTCATCTGGGTATTCAGAATTCATCGTTACTGGGCATCTGAAACAGAATAGACATCTCCCTACTTCGGTTTGACGACGTTTTGACGATGGATACTAAAAAGTATTCTGACGTCATCTGGGTATTCAGAATTCATCGTTACCGGGCATCTGAAACAGAATAGACATCTCCCTACTTCGGTTTGACGACGTTTTGACGATGGATACTAAAAAGTATTCTGACGTCATCTGGGTATTCAGAATTCATCGTTACTGGGCATCTGAAACAGAATAGACATCTCCCTACTTCGGTTTGACGACGTTTTGACGATGGATACCAAAAAGTATCATGACGTCATCTGGGTATTCAGAATTCATCGTTACTGGGCATCTGAAACAGAATAGACATCTCCCTACTTCGGTTTGACGACGTTTTGACGATGGATACCAAAAAGTATCATGACGTCATCTGGGTATTCAGAATTCATCGTTACTGGGCATCTGAAACAGAATAGACATCTCCCTACTTCGGTTTGACGACGTTTTGACGATGGATACCAAAAAGTATCATGACGTCATCTGGGTATTCAGAATTCATCGTTACTGGGCATCTGAAACAGAATAGACATCTCCCTACTTCGGTTTGACGACGTTTTGACGATGGATACTAAAAAGTATTCTGACGTCATCTGGGTATTCAGAATTCATCGTTACTGGGCATCTGAAACAGAATAGACATCTCCCTACTTCGGTTTGACGACGTTTTGACGATGGATACCAAAAAGTATCATGACGTCATCTGGGTATTCAGAATTCATCGTTACTGGGCATCTGAAACAGAATAGACATCTCCCTACTTCGGTTTGACGACGTTTTGACGATGGATACTAAAAAGTATTCTGACGTCATCTGGGTATTCAGAATTCATCGTTACTGGGCATCTGAAACAGAATAGACATCTCCCTACTTCGGTTTGACGACGTTTGACGATGGATACCAAAAAGTATTCTGACGTCATCTGGGTATTCAGAATTCATCGTTACTAGGCATCTGAAACAGAATAGACATCTCCCTACTTCGGTTTGACGACGTTTTGACGATGGATACTAAAAAGTATTCTGACGTCATCTGGGTATTCAGAATTCATCGTTACTGGGCATCTGAAACAGAATAGACATCTCCCTACTTCGGTTTGACGACGTTTTGACGATGGATACTAAAAAGTATTCTGACGTCATCTGGGTATTCAGAATTCATCGTTACTGGGCATCTGAAACAGAATAGACATCTCCCTACTTCGGTTTGACGACGTTTTGACGATGGATACTAAAAAGTATTCTGACGTCATCTGGGTATTCAGAATTCATCGTTACTGGGCATCTGAAACAGAATAGACATCTCCCTACTTCGGTTTGACGACGTTTTGACGATGGATACTAAAAAGTATTCTGACGTCATCTGGGTATTCAGAATTCATCGTTACTGGGCATCTGAAACAGAATAGACATCTCCCTACTTCGGTTTGACGACGTTTTGACGATGGATACCAAAAAGTATTCTGACGTCATCTGGGTATTCAGAATTCATCGTTACTGGGCATCTGAAACAGAATAGACATCTCCCTACTTCGGTTTGACGACGTTTTGACGATGGATACCAAAAAGTATTCTGACGTCATCTGGGTATTCAGAATTCATCGTTACTGGGCATCTGAAACAGAATAGACATCTCCCTACTTCGGTTTGACGACGTTTTGACGATGGATACTAAAAAGTATTCTGACGTCATCTGGGTATTCAGAATTCATCGTTACTAGGCATCTGAAACAGAATAGACATCTCCCTACTTCGGTTTGACGACGTTTTGACGATGGATACTAAAAAGTATTCTGACGTCATCTGGGTATTCAGAATTCATCGTTACTGGGCATCTGAAACAGAATAGACATCTCCCTACTTCGGTTTGACGACGTTTTGACGATGGATACTAAAAAGTATTCTGACGTCATCTGGGTATTCAGAATTCATCGTTACTGGGCATCTGAAACAGAATAGACATCTCCCTACTTCGGTTTGACGACGTTTTGACGATGGATTCTAAAAAGTATCTTGACGTCATCTGGGTATTCAGAATTCATCGTTACTGGGCATCTGAAACAGAATAGACATCTCCCTACTTCGGTTTGACGACGTTTTGACGATGGATTCTGAAAAGTATCTTGACGTCATCTGGGTATTCAGAATTCATCGTTACTGGGCATCTGAAACAGAATAGACATCTCCCTACTTCGGTTTGACGACGTTTTGACGATGGATACTAAAAAGTATTCTGACGTCATCTGGGTATTCAGAATTCATCGTTACTGGGCATCTGAAACAGAATAGACATCTCCCTACTTCGGTTTGACGACGTTTTGACGATGGATACTAAAAAGTATTCTGAGGTCATCTGGGTATTCAGAATTCATCGTTACTAGGCATCTGAAACAGAATAGACATCTCCCTACTTCGGTTTGACGACGTCTGACGATGGATACCAAAAAGTATTCTGACGTCATCTGGGTATTCAGAATTCATCGTTACTGGGCATCTGAAACAGAATAGACATCTCCCTACTTCGGTTTGACGACGTTTTGACGATGGATACCAAAAAGTATTCTGACGTCATCTGGGTATTCAGAATTCATCGTTACTGGGCATCTGAAACAGAATAGACATCTCCCTACTTCGGTTTGACGACGTTTTGACGATGGATACTAAAAAGTATTCTGACGTCATCTGGGTATTCAGAATTCATCGTTACTGGGCATCTGAAACAGAATAGACATCTCCCTACTTCGGTTTGACGACGTTTTGACGATGGATACTAAAAAGTATTCTGACGTCATCTGGGTATTCAGAATTCATCGTTACTGGGCATCTGAAACAGAATAGACATCTCCCTACTTCGGTTTGACGACGTTTTGACGATGGATTCTGAAAAGTATCTTGACGTCATCTGGGTATTCAGAATTCATCGTTACTGGGCATCTGAAACAGAATAGACATCTCCCTACTTCGGTTTGACGACGTTTTGACGATGGATTCTGAAAAGTATCTTGACGTCATCTGGGTATTCAGAATTCATCGTTACTGGGCATCTGAAACAGAATAGACATCTCCCTACTTCGGTTTGACGACGTTTTGACGATGGATACTAAAAAGTATTCTGACGCCATCTGGGTATTCAGAATTCATCGTTACTGGGCATCTGAAACAGAATAGACATCTCCCTACTTCGGTTTGACGACGTTTTGACGATGGATACTAAAAAGTATTCTGACGTCATCTGGGTATTCAGAATTCATCGTTACTGGGCATCTGAAACAGAATAGACATCTCCCTACTTCGGTTTGACGACGTTTTGACGATGGATACCAAAAAGTATCATGACGTCATCTGGGTATTCAGAATTCATCGTTACTGGGCATCTGAAACAGAATAGACATCTCCCTACTTCGGTTTGACGACGTTTTGACGATGGATACCAAAAAGTATCATGACGTCATCTGGGTATTCAGAATTCATCGTTACTGGGCATCTGAAACAGAATAGACATCTCCCTACTTCGGTTTGATGACGTTTTGACGATGGATACCAAAAAGTATCATGACGTCATCTGGGTATTCAGAATTCATCGTTACTGGGCATCTGAAACAGAATAGACATCTCCCTACTTCGGTTTGACGACGTTTTGACGATGGATACCAAAAAGTATCATGACGTCATCTGGGTATTCAGAATTCATCGTTACTGGGCATCTGAAACAGAATAGACATCTCCCTACTTCGGTTTGACGACGTTTTGACGATGGATACTAAAAAGTATTCTGACGTCATCTGGGTATTCAGAATTCATCGTTACTGGGCATCTGAAACAGAATAGACATCTCCCTACTTCGGTTTGACGACGTTTTGACGATGGATACTAAAAAGTATTCTGACGTCATCTGGGTATTCAGAATTCATCGTTACTGGGCATCTGAAACAGAATAGACATCTCCCTACTTCGGTTTGACGACGTTTTGACGATGGATACCAAAAAGTATCATGACGTCATCTGGGTATTCAGAATTCATCGTTACTGGGCATCTGAAACAGAATAGACATCTCCCTACTTCGGTTTGACGACGTTTTGACGATGGATACTAAAAAGTATTCTGACGTCATCTGGGTATTCAGAATTCATCGTTACTGGGCATCTGAAACAGAATAGACATCTCCCTACTTCGGTTTGACGACGTTTTGACGATGGATACTAAAAAGTATTCTGACGTCATCTGGGTATTCAGAATTCATCGTTACTGGGCATCTGAAACAGAATAGACATCTCCCTACTTCGGTTTGACGACGTTTTGACGATGGATACCAAAAAGTATTCTGACGTCATCTGGGTATTCAGAATTCATCGTTACTGGGCATCTGAAACAGAATAGACATCTCCCTACTTCGGTTTGACGACGTTTTGACGATGGATACTAAAAAAGTATTCTGACGTCATCTGGGTATTCAGAATTCATCGTTACTGGGCATCTGAAACAGAATAGACATCTCCCTACTTCGGTTTGACGACGTTTTGACGATGGATACCAAAAAGTATCATGACGTCATCTGGGTATTCAGAATTCATCGTTACTGGGCATCTGAAACAGAATAGACATCTCCCTACTTCGGTTTGACGACGTTTTGACGATGGATACTAAAAAGTATTCTGACGTCATCTGGGTATTCAGAATTCATCGTTACTGGGCATCTGAAACAGAATAGACATCTCCCTACTTCGGTTTGACGACGTTTTGACGATGGATACCAAAAAGTATCATGACGTCATCTGGGTATTCAGAATTCATCGTTACTGGGCATCTGAAACAGAATAGACATCTCCCTACTTCGGTTTGACGACGTTTTGACGATGGATACTAAAAAGTATTCTGACGTCATCTGGGTATTCAGAATTCATCGTTACTGGGCATCTGAAACAGAATAGACATCTCCCTACTTCGGTTTGACGACGTTTTGACGATGGATACTAAAAAAGTATTCTGACGTCATCTGGGTATTCAGAATTCATCGTTACTGGGCATCTGAAACAGAATAGACATCTCCCTACTTCGGTTTGACGACGTTTTGACGATGGATACTAAAAAGTATTCTGACGTCATCTGGGTATTCAGAATTCATCGTTACTGGGCATCTGAAACAGAATAGACATCTCCCTACTTCGGTTTGACGACGTTTTGACGATGGATACTAAAAAGTATTCTGACGTCATCTGGGTATTCAGAATTCATCGTTACTGGGCATCTGAAACAGGATAGACATCTCCCTACTTCGGTTTGACGACGTTTTGACGATGGATACCAAAAAGTATCATGACGTCATCTGGGTATTCAGAATTCATCGTTACTGGGCATCTGAAACAGAATAGACATCTCCCTACTTCGGTTTGACGACGTTTTGACGATGGATACCAAAAAGTATCATGACGTCATCTGGGTATTCAGAATTCATCGTTACTGGGCATCTGAAACAGAATAGACATCTCCCTACTTCGGTTTGACGACGTTTTGACGATGGATACTAAAAAGTATTCTGACGTCATCTGGGTATTCAGAATTCATCGTTACTGGGCATCTGAAACAGAATAGACATCTCCCTACTTCGGTTTGACGACGTTTTGACGATGGATACCAAAAAGTATCATGACGTCATCTGGGTATTCAGAATTCATCGTTACTGGGCATCTGAAACAGAATAGACATCTCCCTACTTCGGTTTGACGACGTTTTGACGATGGATACTAAAAAGTATTCTGACGTCATCTGGGTATTCAGAATTCATCGTTACTGGGCATCTGAAACAGAATAGACATCTCCCTACTTCGGTTTGACGACGTTTTGACGATGGATACTAAAAAGTATTCTGACGTCATCTGGGTATTCAGAATTCATCGTTACTGGGCATCTGAAACAGAATAGACATCTCCCTACTTCGGTTTGACGACGTTTTGACGATGGATACCAAAAAGTATCATGACGTCATCTGGGTATTCAGAATTCATCGTTACTGGGCATCTGAAACAGAATAGACATCTCCCTACTTCGGTTTGACGACGTTTTGACGATGGATACCAAAAAGTATCATGACGTCATCTGGGTATTCAGAATTCATCGTTACTGGGCATCTGAAACAGAATAGACATCTCCCTACTTCGGTTTGACGACGTTTTGACGATGGATACTAAAAAGTATTCTGACGTCATCTGGGTATTCAGAATTCATCGTTACTGGGCATCTGAAACAGAATAGACATCTCCCTACTTCGGTTTGACGACGTTTTGACGATGGATACCAAAAAGTATCATGACGTCATCTGGGTATTCAGAATTCATCGTTACTGGGCATCTGAAACAGAATAGACATCTCCCTACTTCGGTTTGACGACGTTTTGACGATGGATACTAAAAAGTATTCTGACGTCATCTGGGTATTCAGAATTCATCGTTACTGGGCATCTGAAACAGAATAGACATCTCCCTACTTCGGTTTGACGACGTTTTGACGATGGATACTAAAAAGTATTCTGACGTCATCTGGGTATTCAGAATTCATCGTTACTGGGCATCTGAAACAGAATAGACATCTCCCTACTTCGGTTTGACGACGTTTTGACGATGGATACCAAAAAGTATCATGACGTCATCTGGGTATTCAGAATTCATCGTTACTGGGCATCTGAAACAGAATAGACATCTCCCTACTTCGGTTTGACGACGTTTTGACGATGGATACCAAAAAGTATCATGACGTCATCTGGGTATTCAGAATTCATCGTTACTGGGCATCTGAAACAGAATAGACATCTCCCTACTTCGGTTTGACGACGTTTTGACGATGGATACCAAAAAGTATTCATGACGTCATCTGGGTATTCAGAATTCATCGTTACTGGGCATCTGAAACAGAATAGACATCTCCCTACTTCGGTTTGACGACGTTTTGACGATGGATACCAAAAAGTATCATGACGTCATCTGGGTATTCAGAATTCATCGTTACTGGGCATCTGAAACAGAATAGACATCTCCCTACTTCGGTTTGACGACGTTTTGACGATGGATACCAAAAAGTATCATGACGTCATCTGGGTATTCAGAATTCATCGTTACTGGGCATCTGAAACAGAATAGACATCTCCCTACTTCGGTTTGACGACGTTTTGACGATGGATACTAAAAAGTATTCTGACGTCATCTGGGTATTCAGAATTCATCGTTACTGGGCATCTGAAACAGAATAGACATCTCCCTACTTCGGTTTGACGACGTTTTGACGATGGATACTAAAAAGTATTCTGACGTCATCTGGGTATTCAGAATTCATCGTTACTGGGCATCTGAAACAGAATAGACATCTCCCTACTTCGGTTTGACGACGTTTTGACGATGGATACCAAAAAGTATTCTGACGTCATCTGGGTATTCAGAATTCATCGTTACTGGGCATCTGAAACAGAATAGACATCTCCCTACTTCGGTTTGACGACGTTTTGACGATGGATACTAAAAAGTATTCTGACGTCATCTGGGTATTCAGAATTCATCGTTACTGGGCATCTGAAACAGAATAGACATCTCCCTACTTCGGTTTGACGACGTTTTGACGATGGATACCAAAAAGTATTCTGACGTCATCTGGGTATTCAGAATTCATCGTTACTGGGCATCTGAAACAGAATAGACATCTCCCTACTTCGGTTTGACGACGTTTTGACGATGGATACCAAAAAGTATCATGACGTCATCTGGGTATTCAGAATTCATCGTTACTGGGCATCTGAAACAGAATAGACATCTCCCTACTTCGGTTTGACGACGTTTTGACGATGGATACTAAAAAGTATTCTGACGTCATCTGGGTATTCAGAATTCATCGTTACTGGGCATCTGAAACAGAATAGACATCTCCCTACTTCGGTTTGACGACGTTTTGACGATGGATACCAAAAAGTATCATGACGTCATCTGGGTATTCAGAATTCATCGTTACTGGGCATCTGAAACAGAATAGACATCTCCCTACTTCGGTTTGACGACGTTTTGACGATGGATACTAAAAAGTATTCTGACGTCATCTGGGTATTCAGAATTCATCGTTACTGGGCATCTGAAACAGAATAGACATCTCCCTACTTCGGTTTGACGACGTTTTGACGATGGATACTAAAAAGTATTCTGACGTCATCTGGGTATTCAGAATTCATCGTTACTGGGCATCTGAAACAGAATAGACATCTCCCTACTTCGGTTTGACGACGTTTTGACGATGGATACCAAAAAGTATCATGACGTCATCTGGGTATTCAGAATTCATCGTTACTGGGCATCTGAAACAGAATAGACATCTCCCTACTTCGGTTTGACGACGTTTTGACGATGGATACCAAAAAGTATCATGACGTCATCTGGGTATTCAGAATTCATCGTTACTGGGCATCTGAAACAGAATAGACATCTCCCTACTTCGGTTTGACGACGTTTTGACGATGGATACCAAAAAGTATCCTGACGTCATCTGGGTATTCAGAATTCATCGTTACTGGGCATCTGAAACAGAATAGACATCTCCCTACTTCGGTTTGACGACGTTTTGACGATGGATACCAAAAAGTATCATGACGTCATCTGGGTATTCAGAATTCATCGTTACTGGGCATCTGAAACAGAATAGACATCTCCCTACTTCGGTTTGACGACGTTTTGACGATGGATACCAAAAAGTATCATGACGTCATCTGGGTATTCAGAATTCATCGTTACTGGGCATCTGAAACAGAATAGACATCTCCCTACTTCGGTTTGACGACGTTTTGACGATGGATACTAAAAAGTATTCTGACGTCATCTGGGTATTCAGAATTCATCGTTACTGGGCATCTGAAACAGAATAGACATCTCCCTACTTCGGTTTGACGACGTTTTGACGATGGATACTAAAAAGTATTCTGACGTCATCTGGGTATTCAGAATTCATCGTTACTGGGCATCTGAAACAGAATAGACATCTCCCTACTTCGGTTTGACGACGTTTTGACGATGGATACCAAAAAGTATTCTGACGTCATCTGGGTATTCAGAATTCATCGTTACTGGGCATCTGAAACAGAATAGACATCTCCCTACTTCGGTTTGACGACGTTTTGACGATGGATACCAAAAAGTATCATGACGTCATCTGGGTATTCAGAATTCATCGTTACTGGGCATCTGAAACAGAATAGACATCTCCCTACTTCGGTTTGACGACGTTTTGACGATGGATACTAAAAAGTATTCTGACGTCATCTGGGTATTCAGAATTCATCGTTACTGGGCATCTGAAACAGAATAGACATCTCCCTACTTCGGTTTGACGACGTTTTGACGATGGATACTAAAAAGTATTCTGACGTCATCTGGGTATTCAGAATTCATCGTTACTGGGCATCTGAAACAGAATAGACATCTCCCTACTTCGGTTTGACGACGTTTTGACGATGGATACCAAAAAGTATCATGACGTCATCTGGGTATTCAGAATTCATCGTTACTGGGCATCTGAAACAGAATAGACATCTCCCTACTTCGGTTTGACGACGTTTTGACGATGGATACCAAAAAGTATCATGACGTCATCTGGGTATTCAGAATTCATCGTTACTGGGCATCTGAAACAGAATAGACATCTCCCTACTTCGGTTTGACGACGTTTTGACGATGGATACCAAAAAGTATCATGACGTCATCTGGGTATTCAGAATTCATCGTTACTGGGCATCTGAAACAGAATAGACATCTCCCTACTTCGGTTTGACGACGTTTTGACGATGGATACTAAAAAGTATTCTGACGTCATCTGGGTATTCAGAATTCATCGTTACTGGGCATCTGAAACAGAATAGACATCTCCCTACTTCGGTTTGACGACGTTTTGACGATGGATACTAAAAAGTATTCTGACGTCATCTGGGTATTCAGAATTCATCGTTACTGGGCATCTGAAACAGAATAGACATCTCCCTACTTCGGTTTGACGACGTTTTGACGATGGATACCAAAAAGTATTCTGACGTCATCTGGGTATTCAGAATTCATCGTTACTGGGCATCTGAAACAGAATAGACATCTCCCTACTTCGGTTTGACGACGTTTTGACGATGGATACTAAAAAAGTATTCTGACGTCATCTGGGTATTCAGAATTCATCGTTACTGGGCATCTGAAACAGAATAGACATCTCCCTACTTCGGTTTGACGACGTTTTGACGATGGATACCAAAAAGTATCATGACGTCATCTGGGTATTCAGAATTCATCGTTACTGGGCATCTGAAACAGAATAGACATCTCCCTACTTCGGTTTGACGACGTTTTGACGATGGATACTAAAAAGTATTCTGACGTCATCTGGGTATTCAGAATTCATCGTTACTGGGCATCTGAAACAGAATAGACATCTCCCTACTTCGGTTTGACGACGTTTTGACGATGGATACTAAAAAGTATTCTGACGTCATCTGGGTATTCAGAATTCATCGTTACTGGGCATCTGAAACAGAATAGACATCTCCCTACTTCGGTTTGACGACGTTTTGACGATGGATACCAAAAAGTATTCTGACGTCATCTGGGTATTCAGAATTCATCGTTACTGGGCATCTGAAACAGAATAGACATCTCCCTACTTCGGTTTGACGACGTTTTGACGATGGATACTAAAAAGTATTCTGACGTCATCTGGGTATTCAGAATTCATCGTTACTGGGCATCTGAAACAGAATAGACATCTCCCTACTTCGGTTTGACGACGTTTTGACGATGGATACCAAAAAGTATCATGACGTCATCTGGGTATTCAGAATTCATCGTTACTGGGCATCTGAAACAGAATAGACATCTCCCTACTTCGGTTTGACGACGTTTTGACGATGGATACTAAAAAAGTATTCTGACGTCATCTGGGTATTCAGAATTCATCGTTACTGGGCATCTGAAACAGAATAGACATCTCCCTACTTCGGTTTGACGAC
Organism: Mesorhabditis spiculigera; assembly: GCA_958295435.1. Taxonomy (NCBI): domain Eukaryota; kingdom Metazoa; phylum Nematoda; class Chromadorea; order Rhabditida; family Rhabditidae; genus Mesorhabditis; species Mesorhabditis spiculigera. Next base: position 1,676,126 of record CATQJA010002663.1, read on the forward strand.
GTTTTGACGATGGATACTAAAAAGTATTCTGACGTCATCTGGGTATTCAGAATTCATCGTTACTGGGCATCTGAAACAGAATAGACATCTCCCTACTTCGGTTTGACGACGTTTTGACGATGGATACTAAAAAGTATTCTGACGTCATCTGGGTATTCAGAATTCATCGTTACTGGGCATCTGAAACAGAATAGACATCTCCCTACTTCGGTTTGACGACGTTTTGACGATGGATACCAAAAAGTATCATGACGTCATCTGGGTATTCAGAATTCATCGTTACTGGGCATCTGAAACAGAATAGACATCTCCCTACTTCGGTTTGACGACGTTTTGACGATGGATACCAAAAAGTATCATGACGTCATCTGGGTATTCAGAATTCATCGTTACTGGGCATCTGAAACAGAATAGACATCTCCCTACTTCGGTTTGACGACGTTTTGACGATGGATACTAAAAAGTATTCTGACGTCATCTGGGTATTCAGAATTCATCGTTACTGGGCATCTGAAACAGAATAGACATCTCCCTACTTCGGTTTGACGACGTTTTGACGATGGATACTAAAAAAGTATTCTGACGTCATCTGGGTATTCAGAATTCATCGTTACTGGGCATCTGAAACAGAATAGACATCTCCCTACTTCGGTTTGACGACGTTTTGACGATGGATACTAAAAAGTATTCTGACGTCATCTGGGTATTCAGAATTCATCGTTACTGGGCATCTGAAACAGAATAGACATCTCCCTACTTCGGTTTGACGACGTTTTGACGATGGATACTAAAAAGTATTCTGACGTCATCTGGGTATTCAGAATTCATCGTTACTGGGCATCTGAAACAGAATAGACATCTCCCTACTTCGGTTTGACGACGTTTTGACGATGGATACTAAAAAGTATTCTGACGTCATCTGGGTATTCAGAATTCATCGTTACTGGGCATCTGAAACAGAATAGACATCTCCCTACTTCGGTTTGACGACGTTTTGACGATGGATACTAAAAAGTATTCTGACGTCATCTGGGTATTCAGAATTCATCGTTACTGGGCATCTGAAACAGGACAGACATCTCCCTACTTCGGTTTGACGACGTTTTGACGATGGATACTAAAAAGTATTCTGACGTCATCTGGGTATTCAGAATTCATCGTTACTGGGCATCTGAAACAGAATAGACATCTCCCTACTTCGGTTTGACGACGTTTTGACGATGGATACTAAAAAGTATTCTGACGTCATCTGGGTATTCAGAATTCATCGTTACTGGGCATCTGAAACAGAATAGACATCTCCCTACTTCGGTTTGACGACGTTTTGACGATGGATACTAAAAAGTATTCTGACGTCATCTGGGTATTCAGAATTCATCGTTACTGGGCATCTGAAACAGGATAGACATCTCCCTACTTCGGTTTGACGACGTTTTGACGATGGATACCAAAAAGTATCATGACGTCATCTGGGTATTCAGAATTCATCGTTACTGGGCATCTGAAACAGAATAGACATCTCCCTACTTCGGTTTGACGACGTTTTGACGATGGATACCAAAAAGTATCATGACGTCATCTGGGTATTCAGAATTCATCGTTACTGGGCATCTGAAACAGAATAGACATCTCCCTACTTCGGTTTGACGACGTTTTGACGATGGATACTAAAAAGTATTCTGACGTCATCTGGGTATTCAGAATTCATCGTTACTGGGCATCTGAAACAGAATAGACATCTCCCTACTTCGGTTTGACGACGTTTTGACGATGGATACTAAAAAGTATTCTGACGTCATCTGGGTATTCAGAATTCATCGTTACTGGGCATCTGAAACAGAATAGACATCTCCCTACTTCGGTTTGACGACGTTTTGACGATGGATACTAAAAAGTATTCTGACGTCATCTGGGTATTCAGAATTCATCGTTACCGGGCATCTGAAACAGAATAGACATCTCCCTACTTCGGTTTGACGACGTTTTGACGATGGATACTAAAAAGTATTCTGACGTCATCTGGGTATTCAGAATTCATCGTTACTGGGCATCTGAAACAGAATAGACATCTCCCTACTTCGGTTTGACGACGTTTTGACGATGGATACCAAAAAGTATCATGACGTCATCTGGGTATTCAGAATTCATCGTTACTGGGCATCTGAAACAGAATAGACATCTCCCTACTTCGGTTTGACGACGTTTTGACGATGGATACCAAAAAGTATCATGACGTCATCTGGGTATTCAGAATTCATCGTTACTGGGCATCTGAAACAGAATAGACATCTCCCTACTTCGGTTTGACGACGTTTTGACGATGGATACCAAAAAGTATCATGACGTCATCTGGGTATTCAGAATTCATCGTTACTGGGCATGACGTTTTGACGATGGATACTAAAAAGTATTCTGACGTCATCTGGGTATTCAGAATTCATCGTTACTGGGCATCTGAAACAGAATAGACATCTCCCTACTTCGGTTTGACGACGTTTTGACGATGGATACTAAAAAGTATTCTGACGTCATCTGGGTATTCAGAATTCATCGTTACTGGGCATCTGAAACAGAATAGACATCTCCCTACTTCGGTTTGACGACGTTTTGACGATGGATACCAAAAAGTATCATGACGTCATCTGGGTATTCAGAATTCATCGTTACTGGGCATCTGAAACAGAATAGACATCTCCCTACTTCGGTTTGACGACGTTTTGACGATGGATACCAAAAAGTATCATGACGTCATCTGGGTATTCAGAATTCATCGTTACTGGGCATCTGAAACAGAATAGACATCTCCCTACTTCGGTTTGACGACGTTTTGACGATGGATACCAAAAAGTATCATGACGTCATCTGGGTATTCAGAATTCATCGTTACTGGGCATCTGAAACAGAATAGACATCTCCCTACTTCGGTTTGACGACGTTTTGACGATGGATACCAAAAAGTATCATGACGTCATCTGGGTATTCAGAATTCATCGTTACTGGGCATCTGAAACAGAATAGACATCTCCCTACTTCGGTTTGACGACGTTTTGACGATGGATACTAAAAAAGTATTCTGACGTCATCTGGGTATTCAGAATTCATCGTTACTGGGCATCTGAAACAGAATAGACATCTCCCTACTTCGGTTTGACGACGTTTTGACGATGGATACTAAAAAGTATTCTGACGTCATCTGGGTATTCAGAATTCATCGTTACTGGGCATCTGAAACAGAATAGACATCTCCCTACTTCGGTTTGACGACGTTTTGACGATGGATACCAAAAAGTATCATGACGTCATCTGGGTATTCAGAATTCATCGTTACTGGGCATCTGAAACAGAATAGACATCTCCCTACTTCGGTTTGACGACGTTTTGACGATGGATACCAAAAAGTATCATGACGTCATCTGGGTATTCAGAATTCATCGTTACTGGGCATCTGAAACAGAATAGACATCTCCCTACTTCGGTTTGACGACGTTTTGACGATGGATACCAAAAAGTATCATGACGTCATCTGGGTATTCAGAATTCATCGTTACTGGGCATCTGAAACAGAATAGACATCTCCCTACTTCGGTTTGACGACGTTTTGACGATGGATACCAAAAAGTATCATGACGTCATCTGGGTATTCAGAATTCATCGTTACTGGGCATCTGAAACAGAATAGACATCTCCCTACTTCGGTTTGACGACGTTTTGACGATGGATACCAAAAAGTATCATGACGTCATCTGGGTATTCAGAATTCATCGTTACTGGGCATCTGAAACAGAATAGACATCTCCCTACTTCGGTTTGACGACGTTTTGACGATGGATACCAAAAAGTATTCTGACGTCATCTGGGTATTCAGAATTCATCGTTACTGGGCATCTGAAACAGAATAGACATCTCCCTACTTCGGTTTGACGACGTTTTGACGATGGATACTAAAAAGTATTCTGACGTCATCTGGGTATTCAGAATTCATCGTTACTGGGCATCTGAAACAGAATAGACATCTCCCTACTTCGGTTTGACGACGTTTTGACGATGGATACTAAAAAGTATTCTGACGTCATCTGGGTATTCAGAATTCATCGTTACTGGGCATCTGAAACAGAATAGACATCTCCCTACTTCGGTTTGACGACGTTTTGACGATGGATACCAAAAAGTATTCTGACGTCATCTGGGTATTCAGAATTCATCGTTACTGGGCATCTGAAACAGAATAGACATCTCCCTACTTCGGTTTGACGACGTTTTGACGATGGATACTAAAAAGTATTCTGACGTCATCTGGGTATTCAGAATTCATCGTTACTGGGCATCTGAAACAGAATAGACATCTCCCTACTTCGGTTTGACGACGTTTTGACGATGGATACCAAAAAGTATTCTGACGTCATCTGGGTATTCAGAATTCATCGTTACTGGGCATCTGAAACAGAATAGACATCTCCCTACTTCGGTTTGACGACGTTTTGACGATGGATACCAAAAAGTATCATGACGTCATCTGGGTATTCAGAATTCATCGTTACTGGGCATCTGAAACAGAATAGACATCTCCCTACTTCGGTTTGACGACGTTTTGACGATGGATACTAAAAAGTATTCTGACGTCATCTGGGTATTCAGAATTCATCGTTACTGGGCATCTGAAACAGAATAGACATCTCCCTACTTCGGTTTGACGACGTTTTGACGATGGATACCAAAAAGTATCATGACGTCATCTGGGTATTCAGAATTCATCGTTACTGGGCATCTGAAACAGAATAGACATCTCCCTACTTCGGTTTGACGACGTTTTGACGATGGATACTAAAAAGTATTCTGACGTCATCTGGGTATTCAGAATTCATCGTTACTGGGCATCTGAAACAGAATAGACATCTCCCTACTTCGGTTTGACGACGTTTTGACGATGGATACTAAAAAAGTATTCTGACGTCATCTGGGTATTCAGAATTCATCGTTACTGGGCATCTGAAACAGAATAGACATCTCCCTACTTCGGTTTGACGACGTTTTGACGATGGATACCAAAAAGTATCATGACGTCATCTGGGTATTCAGAATTCATCGTTACTGGGCATCTGAAACAGAATAGACATCTCCCTACTTCGGTTTGACGACGTTTTGACGATGGATACCAAAAAGTATCATGACGTCATCTGGGTATTCAGAATTCATCGTTACTGGGCATCTGAAACAGAATAGACATCTCCCTACTTCGGTTTGACGACGTTTTGACGATGGATACTAAAAAAGTATTCTGACGTCATCTGGGTATTCAGAATTCATCGTTACTGGGCATCTGAAACAGAATAGACATCTCCCTACTTCGGTTTGACGACGTTTTGACGATGGATACTAAAAAGTATTCTGACGTCATCTGGGTATTCAGAATTCATCGTTACTGGGCATCTGAAACAGAATAGACATCTCCCTACTTCGGTTTGACGACGTTTTGACGATGGATACCAAAAAGTATTCTGACGTCATCTGGGTATTCAGAATTCATCGTTACTGGGCATCTGAAACAGAATAGACATCTCCCTACTTCGGTTTGACGACGTTTTGACGATGGATACCAAAAAGTATCCTGACGTCATCTGGGTATTCAGAATTCATCGTTACTGGGCATCTGAAACAGAATAGACATCTCCCTACTTCGGTTTGACGACGTTTTGACGATGGATACCAAAAAGTATCATGACGTCATCTGGGTATTCAGAATTCATCGTTACTGGGCATCTGAAACAGAATAGACATCTCCCTACTTCGGTTTGACGACGTTTTGACGATGGATACTAAAAAAGTATTCTGACGTCATCTGGGTATTCAGAATTCATCGTTACTGGGCATCTGAAACAGAATAGACATCTCCCTACTTCGGTTTGACGACGTTTTGACGATGGATACTAAAAAGTATTCTGACGTCATCTGGGTATTCAGAATTCATCGTTACTGGGCATCTGAAACAGAATAGACATCTCCCTACTTCGGTTTGACGACGTTTTGACGATGGATACTAAAAAGTATTCTGACGTCATCTGGGTATTCAGAATTCATCGTTACTGGGCATCTGAAACAGAATAGACATCTCCCTACTTCGGTTTGACGACGTTTTGACGATGGATACCAAAAAGTATCATGACGTCATCTGGGTATTCAGAATTCATCGTTACTGGGCATCTGAAACAGAATAGACATCTCCCTACTTCGGTTTGACGACGTTTTGACGATGGATACTAAAAAGTATTCTGACGTCATCTGGGTATTCAGAATTCATCGTTACTGGGCATCTGAAACAGAATAGACATCTCCCTACTTCGGTTTGACGACGTTTTGACGATGGATACCAAAAAGTATCATGACGTCATCTGGGTATTCAGAATTCATCGTTACTGGGCATCTGAAACAGAATAGACATCTCCCTACTTCGGTTTGACGACGTTTTGACGATGGATACCAAAAAGTATCCTGACGTCATCTGGGTATTCAGAATTCATCGTTACTGGGCATCTGAAACAGAATAGACATCTCCCTACTTCGGTTTGACGACGTTTTGACGATGGATACCAAAAAGTATCATGACGTCATCTGGGTATTCAGAATTCATCGTTACTGGGCATCTGAAACAGAATAGACATCTCCCTACTTCGGTTTGACGACGTTTTGACGATGGATACCAAAAAGTATCCTGACGTCATCTGGGTATTCAGAATTCATCGTTACTGGGCATCTGAAACAGAATAGACATCTCCCTACTTCGGTTTGACGACGTTTTGACGATGGATACTAAAAAGTATTCTGACGTCATCTGGGTATTCAGAATTCATCGTTACTGGGCATCTGAAACAGAATAGACATCTCCCTACTTCGGTTTGACGACGTTTTGACGATGGATACCAAAAAGTATCATGACGTCATCTGGGTATTCAGAATTCATCGTTACTGGGCATCTGAAACAGAATAGACATCTCCCTACTTCGGTTTGACGACGTTTTGACGATGGATACTAAAAAGTATTCTGACGTCATCTGGGTATTCAGAATTCATCGTTACTGGGCATCTGAAACAGAATAGACATCTCCCTACTTCGGTTTGACGACGTTTTGACGATGGATACCAAAAAGTATCATGACGTCATCTGGGTATTCAGAATTCATCGTTACTGGGCATCTGAAACAGAATAGACATCTCCCTACTTCGGTTTGACGACGTTTTGACGATGGATACCAAAAAGTATTCTGACGTCATCTGGGTATTCAGAATTCATCGTTACTGGGCATCTGAAACAGAATAGACATCTCCCTACTTCGGTTTGACGACGTTTTGACGATGGATACTAAAAAGTATTCTGACGTCATCTGGGTATTCAGAATTCATCGTTACTGGGCATCTGAAACAGAATAGACATCTCCCTACTTCGGTTTGACGACGTTTTGACGATGGATACTAAAAAGTATTCTGACGTCATCTGGGTATTCAGAATTCATCGTTACTGGGCATCTGAAACAGAATAGACATCTCCCTACTTCGGTTTGACGACGTTTTGACGATGGATACCAAAAAGTATCATGACGTCATCTGGGTATTCAGAATTCATCGTTACTGGGCATCTGAAACAGAATAGACATCTCCCTACTTCGGTTTGACGACGTTTTGACGATGGATACCAAAAAGTATCCTGACGTCATCTGGGTATTCAGAATTCATCGTTACTGGGCATCTGAAACAGAATAGACATCTCCCTACTTCGGTTTGACGACGTTTTGACGATGGATACCAAAAAGTATCATGACGTCATCTGGGTATTCAGAATTCATCGTTACTGGGCATCTGAAACAGAATAGACACCTCCCTACTTCGGTTTGACGACGTTTTGACGATGGATACCAAAAAGTATCATGACGTCATCTGGGTATTCAGAATTCATCGTTACTGGGCATCTGAAACAGAATAGACATCTCCCTACTTCGGTTTGACGACGTTTTGACGATGGATACTAAAAAGTATTCTGACGTCATCTGGGTATTCAGAATTCATCGTTACTGGGCATCTGAAACAGAATAGACATCTCCCTACTTCGGTTTGACGACGTTTTGACGATGGATACTAAAAAGTATTCTGACGTCATCTGGGTATTCAGAATTCATCGTTACTGGGCATCTGAAACAGAATAGACATCTCCCTACTTCGGTTTGACGACGTTTTGACGATGGATACTAAAAAAGTATTCTGACGTCATCTGGGTATTCAGAATTCATCGTTACTGGGCATCTGAAACAGAATAGACATCTCCCTACTTCGGTTTGACGACGTTTTGACGATGGATACTAAAAAGTATTCTGACGTCATCTGGGTATTCAGAATTCATCGTTACTGGGCATCTGAAACAGAATAGACATCTCCCTACTTCGGTTTGACGACGTTTTGACGATGGATACTAAAAAGTATTCTGACGTCATCTGGGTATTCAGAATTCATCGTTACTGGGCATCTGAAACAGAATAGACATCTCCCTACTTCGGTTTGACGACGTTTTGACGATGGATACCAAAAAGTATCTTGACGTCATCTGGGTATTCAGAATTCATCGTTACTGGGCATCTGAAACAGAATAGACATCTCCCTACTTCGGTTTGACGACGTTTTGACGATGGATACTAAAAAGTATTCTGACGTCATCTGGGTATTCAGAATTCATCGTTACTGGGCATCTGAAACAGAATAGACATCTCCCTACTTCGGTTTGACGACGTTTTGACGATGGATACCAAAAAGTATCCTGACGTCATCTGGGTATTCAGAATTCATCGTTACTGGGCATCTGAAACAGAATAGACATCTCCCTACTTCGGTTTGACGACGTTTTGACGATGGATACAAAAAGTATTCTGACGTCATCTGGGTATTCAGAATTCATCGTTACTGGGCATCTGAAACAGAATAGACATCTCCCTACTTCGGTTTGACGACGTTTTGACGATGGATACTAAAAAGTATTCTGACGTCATCTGGGTATTCAGAATTCATCGTTACTGGGCATCTGAAACAGAATAGACATCTCCCTACTTCGGTTTGACGACGTTTTGACGATGGATACTAAAAAGTATTCTGACGTCATCTGGGTATTCAGAATTCATCGTTACTGGGCATCTGAAACAGAATAGACATCTCCCTACTTCGGTTTGACGACGTTTTGACGATGGATACCAAAAAGTATCATGACGTCATCTGGGTATTCAGAATTCATCGTTACTGGGCATCTGAAACAGAATAGACATCTCCCTACTTCGGTTTGACGACGTTTTGACGATGGATACTAAAAAGTATCCTGACGTCATCTGGGTATTCAGAATTCATCGTTACTGGGCATCTGAAACAGAATAGACATCTCCCTACTTCGGTTTGACGACGTTTTGACGATGGATACTAAAAAGTATTCTGACGTCATCTGGGTATTCAGAATTCATCGTTACTGGGCATCTGAAACAGAATAGACATCTCCCTACTTCGGTTTGACGACGTTTTGACGATGGATACCAAAAAGTATCATGACGTCATCTGGGTATTCAGAATTCATCGTTACTGGGCATCTGAAACAGAATAGACATCTCCCTACTTCGGTTTGACGACGTTTTGACGATGGATACCAAAAAGTATCATGACGTCATCTGGGTATTCAGAATTCATCGTTACTGGGCATCTGAAACAGAATAGACATCTCCCTACTTCGGTTTGACGACGTTTTGACGATGGATACTAAAAAGTATTCTGACGTCATCTGGGTATTCAGAATTCATCGTTACTGGGCATCTGAAACAGAATAGACATCTCCCTACTTCGGTTTGACGACGTTTTGACGATGGATACTAAAAAAGTATTCTGACGTCATCTGGGTATTCAGAATTCATCGTTACTGGGCATCTGAAACAGAATAGACATCTCCCTACTTCGGTTTGACGACGTTTTGACGATGGATACTAAAAAGTATTCTGACGTCATCTGGGTATTCAGAATTCATCGTTACTGGGCATCTGAAACAGAATAGACATCTCCCTACTTCGGTTTGACGACGTTTTGACGATGGATACTAAAAAGTATTCTGACGTCATCTGGGTATTCAGAATTCATCGTTACTGGGCATCTGAAACAGAATAGACATCTCCCTACTTCGGTTTGACGACGTTTTGACGATGGATACCAAAAAAGTATTCTGACGTCATCTGGGTATTCAGAATTCATCGTTACTGGGCATCTGAAACAGAATAGACATCTCCCTACTTCGGTTTGACGACGTTTTGACGATGGATACCAAAAAGTATCATGACGTCATCTGGGTATTCAGAATTCATCGTTACTGGGCATCTGAAACAGAATAGACATCTCCCTACTTCGGTTTGACGACGTTTTGACGATGGATACTAAAAAGTATTCTGACGTCATCTGGGTATTCAGAATTCATCGTTACTGGGCATCTGAAACAGAATAGACATCTCCCTACTTCGGTTTGACGACGTTTTGACGATGGATACTAAAAAAGTATTCTGACGTCATCTGGGTATTCAGAATTCATCGTTACTGGGCATCTGAAACAGAATAGACATCTCCCTACTTCGGTTTGACGACGTTTTGACGATGGATACTAAAAAGTATTCTGACGCCATCTGGGTATTCAGAATTCATCGTTACTGGGCATCTGAAACAGAATAGACATCTCCCTACTTCGGTTTGACGACGTTTTGACGATGGATACTAAAAAAGTATTCTGACGTCATCTGGGTATTCAGAATTCATCGTTACTGGGCATCTGAAACAGAATAGACATCTCCCTACTTCGGTTTGACGACGTTTTGACGATGGATACTAAAAAGTATTCTGACGCCATCTGGGTATTCAGAATTCATCGTTACTGGGCATCTGAAACAGAATAGACATCTCCCTACTTCGGTTTGACGACGTTTTGACGATGGATACTAAAAAGTATTCTGACGCCATCTGGGTATTCAGAATTCATCGTTACTAGGCATCTGAAACAGAATAGACATCTCCCTACTTCGGTTTGACGACGTTTTGACGATGGATACCAAAAAGTATCATGACGTCATCTGGGTATTCAGAATTCATCGTTACTGGGCATCTGAAACAGAATAGACATCTCCCTACTTCGGTTTGACGACGTTTTGACGATGGATACTAAAAAGTATTCTGACGCCATCTGGGTATTCAGAATTCATCGTTACTGGGCATCTGAAACAGAATAGACATCTCCCTACTTCGGTTTGACGACGTTTTGACGATGGATACCAAAAAGTATCATGACGTCATCTGGGTATTCAGAATTCATCGTTACTGGGCATCTGAAACAGAGTAGACATCTCCCTACTTCGGTTTGATGACGTTTTGACGATGGATACCAAAAAGTATCATGACGTCATCTGGGTATTCAGAATTCATCGTTACTGGGCATCTGAAACAGAATAGACATCTCCCTACTTCGGTTTGACGACGTTTTGACGATGGATACTAAAAAGTATTCTGACGTCATCTGGGTATTCAGAATTCATCGTTACTGGGCATCTGAAACAGAATAGACATCTCCCTACTTCGGTTTGACGACGTTTTGACGATGGATACTAAAAAGTATTCTGACGTCATCTGGGTATTCAGAATTCATCGTTACTAGGCATCTGAAACAGAATAGACATCTCCCTACTTCGGTTTGACGACGTTTTGACGATGGATACCAAAAAGTATCATGACGCCCACTGGGTATTCAGAATTCATCGTTACTGGGCATCTGAAACAGAATAGACATCTCCCTACTTCGGTTTGACGACGTTTTGACGATGGATACTAAAAAGTATTCTGACGTCATCTGGGTATTCAGAATTCATCGTTACTAGGCATCTGAAACAGAATAGACATCTCCCTACTTCGGTTTGACGACGTTTTGACGATGGATACCAAAAAGTATCATGACGTCATCTGGGTATTCAGAATTCATCGTTACTGGGCATCTGAAACAGAATAGACATCTCCCTACTTCGGTTTGACGACGTTTTGACGATGGATACTAAAAAGTATTCTGACGTCATCTGGGTATTCAGAATTCATCGTTACTGGGCATCTGAAACAGAATAGACATCTCCCTACTTCGGTTTGACGACGTTTTGACGATGGATACTAAAAAGTATTCTGACGTCATCTGGGTATTCAGAATTCATCGTTACTGGGCATCTGAAACAGAATAGACATCTCCCTACTTCGGTTTGACGACGTTTTGACGATGGATACTAAAAAGTATTCTGACGTCATCTGGGTATTCAGAATTCATCGTTACTAGGCATCTGAAACAGAATAGACATCTCCCTACTTCGGTTTGACGACGTTTTGACGATGGATACCAAAAAGTATCATGACGTCATCTGGGTATTCAGAATTCATCGTTACTGGGCATCTGAAACAGAATAGACATCTCCCTACTTCGGTTTGACGACGTTTTGACGATGGATACTAAAAAAGTATTCTGACGTCATCTGGGTATTCAGAATTCATCGTTACTGGGCATCTGAAACAGAATAGACATCTCCCTACTTCGGTTTGACGACGTTTTGACGATGGATACCAAAAAGTATCATGACGTCATCTGGGTATTCAGAATTCATCGTTACTGGGCATCTGAAACAGAATAGACATCTCCCTACTTCGGTTTGACGACGTTTTGACGATGGATACTAAAAAAGTATTCTGACGTCATCTGGGTATTCAGAATTCATCGTTACTGGGCATCTGAAACAGAATAGACATCTCCCTACTTCGGTTTGACGACGTTTTGACGATGGATACCAAAAAGTATCATGACGTCATCTGGGTATTCAGAATTCATCGTTACTGGGCATCTGAAACAGAATAGACATCTCCCTACTTCGGTTTGACGACGTTTTGACGATGGATACTAAAAAAGTATTCTGACGTCATCTGGGTATTCAGAATTCATCGTTACTAGGCATCTGAAACAGAATAGACATCTCCCTACTTCGGTTTGACGACGTTTTGACGATGGATACCAAAAAGTATCATGACGTCATCTGGGTATTCAGAATTCATCGTTACTGGGCATCTGAAACAGAATAGACATCTCCCTACTTCGGTTTGACGACGTTTTGACGATGGATACTAAAAAGTATTCTGACGTCATCTGGGTATTCAGAATTCATCGTTACTGGGCATCTGAAACAGAATAGACATCTCCCTACTTCGGTTTGACGACGTTTTGACGATGGATACCAAAAAGTATCATGACGTCATCTGGGTATTCAGAATTCATCGTTACTGGGCATCTGAAACAGAATAGACATCTCCCTACTTCGGTTTGACGACGTTTTGACGATGGATACTAAAAAGTATTCTGACGTCATCTGGGTATTCAGAATTCATCGTTACTGGGCATCTGAAACAGGACAGACATCTCCCTACTTCGGTTTGACGACGTTTTGACGATGGATACCAAAAAGTATCATGACGTCATCTGGGTATTCAGAATTCATCGTTACTGGGCATCTGAAACAGAATAGACATCTCCCTACTTCGGTTTGACGACGTTTTGACGATGGATACTAAAAAGTATTCTGACGTCATCTGGGTATTCAGAATTCATCGTTACTAGGCATCTGAAACAGAATAGACATCTCCCTACTTCGGTTTGACGACGTTTTGACGATGGATACCAAAAAGTATCATGACGTCATCTGGGTATTCAGAATTCATCGTTACTGGGCATCTGAAACAGAATAGACATCTCCCTACTTCGGTTTGACGACGTTTTGACGATGGATACTAAAAAGTATTCTGACGTCATCTGGGTATTCAGAATTCATCGTTACTGGGCATCTGAAACAGAATAGACATCTCCCTACTTCGGTTTGACGACGTTTTGACGATGGATACCAAAAAGTATCATGACGTCATCTGGGTATTCAGAATTCATCGTTACTGGGCATCTGAAACAGAATAGACATCTCCCTACTTCGGTTTGACGACGTTTTGACGATGGATACTAAAAAGTATTCTGACGTCATCTGGGTATTCAGAATTCATCGTTACTGGGCATCTGAAACAGAATAGACATCTCCCTACTTCGGTTTGACGACGTTTTGACGATGGATACTAAAAAAGTATTCTGACGTCATCTGGGTATTCAGAATTCATCGTTACTGGGCATCTGAAACAGAATAGACATCTCCCTACTTCGGTTTGACGACGTTTTGACGATGGATACCAAAAAGTATCATGACGTCATCTGGGTATTCAGAATTCATCGTTACTGGGCATCTGAAACAGAATAGACATCTCCCTACTTCGGTTTGACGACGTTTTGACGATGGATACCAAAAAGTATCATGACGTCATCTGGGTATTCAGAATTCATCGTTACTGGGCATCTGAAACAGAATAGACATCTCCCTACTTCGGTTTGACGACGTTTTGACGATGGATACTAAAAAGTATTCTGACGTCATCTGGGTATTCAGAATTCATCGTTACTAGGCATCTGAAACAGAATAGACATCTCCCTACTTCGGTTTGACGACGTTTTGACGATGGATACCAAAAAGTATCATGACGTCATCTGGGTATTCAGAATTCATCGTTACTGGGCATCTGAAACAGAATAGACATCTCCCTACTTCGGTTTGACGACGTGGTGCTTCCAGGTTAACGGCGGACGGTTATTTTAGCGGGGGACGGTTGCTAATTTTTTTTCAGAATCTCGTGCGGGTCGACTAATTAAAAATTTACCGTTTTCATAGACTTGTACGCCGCCCCAGATGGTTCTGGACTATTGGCGGGGAGGAGAAATTAAGAAATACATCACAAAACATGTTGAAAATTTTTGCTATTTTGGTCCAACGTATCTGAAAACGTTTTGAAAACAGCTAAAACTCAAAGTTTTGTTGACCGTAGGATAAATGTTGATTAATTTTTAGTTTATAGAAAACTACTAAAAACATTATTAAAATAACTACACTTTATGACTAGGCAAGTATAGGCTAAACAAAGAAAAATTTGCAACCGTCCCCCGTTAACCTGGAAGCACCGACGACGTTTTGGTTTTTGGATACTAAAAAGTGTCTTGACGTCATCTGTCTATTCAGAATTCATCGTTAATAGTCACCAGAATAGAATAGACATCTCCCCCACTTCCGTTTGACGACATTTTGGCCCTGGACACTGAAAAACAAGTTTTGATGTAAGTTATTTTAAGAAAGGCCAAAATAACTGCAATAAAAGCTACAATTTATTTCATTTACTAATTTAAGATCTAAGCTAAGGATTCAGAATGGTCAGTGCTCTGTTCTGCTAAAGCTTTCATTTCTATGGTAAACCATCCCTTTATGGGTTTAAAAGCTTTTAAAAAAGCCCGTTTCCATTTTTGTTGACCTATTTGACAACATAACATCTGCCTTGTCGCCCGAGGTCAGGCTGGCGACTAGAATGCGGGAAGTTTTCAATTTTTGAACTTAATGAAAATTTGAAAATCATTAAAGCCCGCGGCTACGCACGGCTACATGTCCGGTTTCTGGGCGCGAGAAATTGCGTGGGATCCCTTGACTTTTGTCGTGATTTTTTTTGGGCAAATTGACCTTATCTGGCTTTATCTCCGCTAGAATCCTTCGTTATATAAAAACCTCATTTATAAAACTCTCAATTCTTATCTCAACGTGGGCTGTTTTCATTTTGCTGAAACCCGCGGTGTCGTTGTTACGTTTTCTCGAAATTTCCATAGCGGCGTCATACTTTTCGGTTACCAAACTGGTTGGTCTATTAACGATCGATATTCGAAAAGTTTCGACATTCTGATGGCCATTTCTATAGGTATAGCGTTCTTCAATGCGAAATCTCATTGGAATTTGTTAGATCGGTTCGCGGATCAAACCCAGAACACCTCGCGCTTCATTTTCCATTCCATTTTCCATTTTCTATAATTTTGTGTTTTCCCACCCCCACCCGTTTCCACCTCAGGGACGATTTTTTTATTTTTCAGGCGAGCGGCTTTTTGAAGAATGTCCGATTCACCACATAAGTCCCAAGGTGATTAGTTGCGCTCAGATTCTTGAAATACTTTACTTTAGGAAAAGATCAGCAATGGGTGGTCAAGAAACTCGCGGAGCTGGTCGGGAAGAACGAGAAGATGATCCACGAATCGGCCTCCAACCAATACGATTACCCGTGGTTGTACATAGGAAGTGATGGGCATTCGGAGTTCCGCAAAAAGGTAATTTAGTAGCTGTTGCGCTTTTGTGTTGCTGGATTAGCGAAATGAGGGATGGAGCCTTTATCTAATAAATTCCATTAATTTCTCCGTTCTAGCTGGCCGACGAGCTGACAAAGCAAGAACCAAGGGCGCAAGGCCCGACGAGCCGGCTGTCCTTCTTGGCCAATCACAACCACCGTCGCCTAGTGGAGCAGCACAACATGGCCCTAACTCTGCAATGCAAGGTCTTGGCTCAGGTATATTTGAACAGCTTGAACGCTAGTAAATCATTATTTGTAGAGTGAAGACAAAAAACGACAGTGGTGGCACGTAGAACTGGTGGACGCGACGGGAAAACCCTACAACGAGGCGTGCGACCAGTTGAAGGTATGGCTTTTATCGATTTGCAGTCAGAACTTTGTTTAGATGAAACTGCCTTGGAAAAAGTGTGGCTGCGATTGGCAGCAGGACACAGAGCGCGTCGGAGGCCAGCAGTACCCGGTCCCCGGACCAAGTGCTACCAGTTGGACAGGTAACGGCTCTTCGCCTCGATTACATTTTTATTTTAGGCCCCGGTATCCACCAAGTGCAAGCTACGCAGCAGTGGAATCCCGACACCACTGGCTACGCGCCGTTCCAGCAAGCCGATTGGGTGCCACACGACCACGATGAAGAATGGACCGGTGAGGCTTTGATGTTTGCCTGTCGAGGGTTTCCCCCGAAAACCGTGACCGTTTTTATTCACAATTACGCTCTGCTTCGCACATTTATACTTTCAGGAATGATGCCCGGCCCAAGCCACCCGACCAGCAGTGCTCCCGGTGGCTCGATGAAGCGCCATCGCTTTGAATAATCGATTGTCTTCCGACTGATTTCGTTGATTATTTTTGTATTTTTCAGCCCTCAGGCATGTTCTTTCGTTAAGCGCGCTATTTCAGTGATAGCCTTTTAGGGCGCGTAATGCAACTGATTACTCGAAGTTTTGTTGAAGGAAAAGTTATTACAAGAGTAACAAAATGTTTTGCGTTGCTCGAAATGCGTCTTAGTCTAGCCAAAAGAGTGGGAGTTTGTGCGTACAAGGAAAAATTTCGCGCCCCGTTGTAAGGCCTCGACCTGCAGAAGATACGCAATGAGCCGTTCTGCTTATTTTACTACACTCACCGTCAAAATATAATTGCGAACATGCAGCTAAATATTTTGTTACTCTTAGAATAGTTTTTCTTTGAACAAAACGTCGAGAAATCAATTGCATTACGCGGCCTAAAAGGCTGTCAATGAAATAGCGCGCTCAGCGAATGAACTAGTCTGCGAGCTAGAAACCCTTGCGTCTCCCTCTGTTGACTGCTTTTGAACTTGTTTTCGGGATGTTGTAGAATAAAGGGTTGACTCTGTATCGTTCAGTGTCACTTTCCCCCTGGGAAAACAGCAGACGCCGCCCGGTTCTCTTACGAAAATTGTTGATTGTTTATAGCTTTTTGGGCCAGAAGTTTTTGCCTGCGCTCGTTTACCGTCTCCTCGGCGCGCGTTTTAGCGCTGCATTCAGGGTGGGTAGGCCAGCAAAAGCGCTTGCAGGAACTCGTCTTCAATCAAGCAAAACAACATTTATTGTGTGACCCAAATCGATGAGTACGAAAACAGCGAGAAACCACGAAGTATACGCAAAAACCTTTGAAAATAGAATTTAGATAGAAACAATATGCGCGCGAGGGTAAATAAATGTCAAACAACGTGTCCAGTACGTACAAAACAGACAACAATGGCAAGAACGGGCGACAATATCACGAGAGTCCGGGGGTTATTCGAGCGCTTGCAACTGCTGCATCATCCGCGCCATATCGGGGGTCATCATGTGCTTGTCCTGCGGGTACCGGAATCTGGAACGAAACGGAATTCAAAATCTCTGCTACAAGGCATACCTGAGATCGGTGACGCCATTCTTGTAGACGAACAAATCCTTGGCGGGTGTCGAGGATCGCCGTAGAATCTGTTGGCCCCACGTGATCTCGACGATGTCGCGCCCGTTCGCGTTTACCTGACAAGGAAGCGCTTTATTGGGTAGGGGTGGGAATGATTTGAATATCGCAATTTCGGTATCTTCCCTCACGACATACAAAAATTCCGAATCATAATTTATCAAAAATGGACAATCGCGAAACTCTGTAAGCTAAAAAACGTACCCGTCTTGACGCCATCTGCGGGCTCGGCATATTCTGGAGATCGCGCAGCATCGGGCGCGCAGGCGCTGGAGGCGCCGCACGCGCATCAGCGGACGCCATCGACGACTGGGCCCGCGACATTGCAGGGGCTGAGCGAGCGACGGAGACGCTAAAAATTATATTTTGAAGGATCGACATATATTAACCTCCTTGGTATCGTGCCCGAAGGTGGCGGCGGCACTGCGGCCGCTCCAGCTATTCGCCTTTCCGGCGCGGGCGCGGGGCGCGTAGGGCAAAGTTTGCAACTAGGGCTAAACGATGATAATTCTTTCGAAAAAATTGCAGGTACCGCTTGCACAAAGAGCCGATCGTCACCGGAAATCGGCCGCATTTGTGCACGGTTTGCACGGCGATCGTCTCGAGGTCCTGGAAGAGGGCTCGGAAATTCTGCTCCTCGGCGCCTAAAACAATTTTGGGTTGGAAGACAAAAAATTCCTACCTGGTTCCATTGGCCTAGACTTTTCGCCGTTTCGCTCCAAAAGTTGATCACTTCCGGCTCGTTGACAGAGAGCGCGGCCTAAAATAAGTGTTCTAGTGAAGTGAGAGAGGGAGAGAGAGAGAGAGAGAGAGAGAGAGAGAGAGAGAGAGAGAGAGAGAGAGAGAGAGAGAGAGAAAGAGAGAGAGAGGGAGGGACAGAGAGAGAGAGAGAGAGAGAGAGAGAGAGAGAGAGAGAGAGAGAGAGAGAGAGAGAGAGAGAGAGAGAGAGAGAGAGAGAGAGAGAGAGAGAGAGAGAGAGAGAGAGAGAGAGAGAGACAGTCATATCCTACCATTCGACAATCGTATCCAGCGATCCCCATTCTCCATCACCTCGGCGCGTCCTTCCGGAAAGTCGACCGGATGCGGACATAGGACCTAGACCAAAAATCGTATTGAAAAATCGCTGCTACCTTCGCCACCGAGCCGCGCATCACATCCAGGGCTTGCCAGGCGGCCGTGTAGTCGGCCAAATCCTCGCCGGCCAGCTCTTCAAAACTAAAAAAACCGATTGAAAGATCCCAGAGCAGAGTTTACCTTCTGAATTCGCGCTTCGATTCCGCGTCGACTCTTGCGACGTCTTCGGCAAGCGTTGGTATCCGTAGCGTTGGCGAGCCGGGCTTGTAGAACCAGACCTAAAACGATATTTTAATCCTGAATTTCTATCTTCATTCCGGGGACACGAGGCTTAGCAATCTTTCGCCAATTTAACACCACGCACCCGTTGGTTAATCGGCGGCGTCTTCGACAGTGCAATCACCATGACGCGCGTGATCCGGTCGACCGAGAAGGCCTCGCGTATCAGATGCGTGCCCCGGACGATATACTGGAATTTGGAGCGTCACGTAGTCGCCGACATCAAACTGACCCTAGCCTTGACGGACAATTTCCGCTCCCCGTCCAACCGCTCCAGGTCGATCGGCCATCCGGTTTCACGCGCTAAAAAATGCAGGTATCGATCAGAAAGAATCAGTATCTTACTTCTCTGCACGGACACGACGCGCTGGCTGGCCGACGGAAACGCGCTGCACGGGTTTGAGGCGGTGGCGCGCCGCGGGGGCGGCATACTGCCGCTCGGGCGTCGTGGCACGGCGTTGGCGCTTCGTAGCGGCTCGCGTGGAACACGCTGAATTACGGTCTCCAGAACCGTCGATAAAATATACCGGAACGTCTCGTATCGGCGGCGCTTCCCAGTTGTGATCGCGGGATATGGAGCGCCGTGCTGGTTGGTCTCGCGCTGGAATTTAGAAATCACTAGGACAGGGCATAGTTACTCACAGTAAATACGCCCTCGTGACCGGGATCGCTCTTCGGCATTTCTGGATCGCCCATTCTCGCGCTGGAAAAGCAACATTTAAGCGTGCGTAACGTAGCGTGCCGACCTCATATCACTTTCGCTTTTCAAGCCATTACCTCCATTCTGCGCCGTTCTTGCGACATCCCACGCCCCGAGTCGTAGTCCCCATCTGAGGCGCGACGAGAGCTAAAAATCGAGATAAAAATCTAGAAAATTTATCGTACTATGATACCCCGCCGCCGAGCGCCGTCTGGCAATCCTTGTAGAAATCGGAGGACTGGATCTCTAAATGGCATTAGAAATAGTTCTTCAAAAAACCCCTCACCTTTCAATTTTATCCGCTGGTCACCGTCGTCCGTCATATCCATGATAAGACCTCGTGCCGCTCGACTTGTCACTCTTCTCAACATTTCATCCGTGATCCGACCTACTCTAAACAAGGGAAATTGGGAAGGTTATGCTTTCTTTTACGTTGGCGGCGAGCGATTCGTAAGCATAAAGTAGAAGAGGCAGCCCATCGAGTAGACGTCGACGCCTTCGTCGTAGCCACCTCGGCCCATCACCACATCACTAAAATCGAATCTGTTTCAACGGCAAAAATCCAAACATAAAACAATTCAATAATGTTCAAAAAAATTCAGGTGGAAATTTGAGACTTAACCTATCGAGAAAACCTGGAAACTCACGGTGCCATATAGCCGGGAGTGCCGAGAATCGTCTTTGGGTCGACGCCTTTCCGGTCTCGCGAATAGCTCAAGCCAAAGTCACAGAGTTTCTGAAAGAATTTATCCGCTTCGAGGCTACAAAATTACTATTAACAATTTCTCGTAGCAATCGGCGGCCGTGATCTGGGCGATGAGGACGTTGCCGGCGCTGAGGTCGCGGTGGATCACTTTCATCATGTGCAGGTAGCGAATGCCCGAGACGAGCTGCCGAAGGACGTGGAAAGCTAAAAATCATTTTTCAGGAGCTCAAGAGCTCAAAAAGGAGCTCAAAAGGCTGTTCTTTAGGATTACGGGGGGCAGGGAAAACCATTTTATTTGTCCTATAAGCCCAGAAATGCCTAGTAACGCAATACTAAGTTTCTTAATGGTGCTGTTCGCAAAATTTACTATATTTTATTAAGTTGCCCCCGCCCCCGATAATGCTATGGAACCCAAAAAGCTCGAAATTACCCGCGTAATCGTGCATCGGCTGGGCGCGTGCCCTCATGTATTGGCTCAACGAGCCGTGCTTGCAATAGTCCATCACCAGGAATATTTCTTGGCCCTGCAAAAAAAGTCGTAATCTCCGGAAAATACGCTCGAACCTTGTAGTACCACCCATGAAAGGTGACGATGCTGGGGGAGTGCAAGTTCTGCAACGCGTACACCTCGTCCGAGATTCGATGGCTTTTCGGGTCTTTGAGGTCGAGCTAAAAAATACAATTTTAAGGAAGGGAGTTCTTGATTTTGTTAGTTGTTCAGGAAGATCGTATCTTTTTAAACAGGCCACTACTACAAAAGTGACGCTTTTGGAAAACCAGATTATGTATGGTAGCGAGAACGGCAAAAGGTCAAGTGATGCTGATAATGAACGACTCCCTATCATACTACCAAAGCCCGGGTCCCGCCCACACCAATTATAAGCTTCACCAGTGCTTTGAAAAACAAAATACCACTTTCTAGCCCCTAGTCGAGCCCAAAAACCCACCACTTTGATGGCCACCGTTTCTCCATCCCTTTTCCGGAGCGCTCGATATATCCGGCCGAATCCTCCGCGCCCAAACGGTTCGCGCTCGATTTCAAAGTCCTAAACGAAGCCGGGTTTTGTCAAGAATTGCATGAAACTACCTCCTCCGACACTGATGACTCGGGCATCGGTCGATGCCCCAATTCGCCGGCGCCTTGATGACAGGGCTTCTGAAAACAAAGGCGTTAAAACAGGCAGGAAAGGCATCGAAATGAAGAAAGCAAACGATATGGAACAGGAAAAGTACAAGAATTCATAAAAAGCTCTCTAATGGCCTAGCATTCAATGGAATAAGAAGCGCTTTTTAGTATTTTTACGCTGGTCAAAATCATCGAAAATCAAAACCAAAACGTCTAGCGCGGAAAAACAGTTGGCCTTTTTGATATCGAATCCAAAGAAATAAACATTAATAAAGCATTCGCGCCAAGGTATCGATCATTTTAGATATATTTAAAACTAGCTTCTTATTATTTTTACGCTTGTAGTGGCACAGATTCGAACCGGCCCCGTTCGCGCCAAAGCAGTCGCCCCGCATTCGCCCTTCCCCGCCCTCGTCACAAGCCCGTATTCAATGTTTTTCTTATCGAAAAAACGCTTTTATGGTGTTGTGATAGCTGGGCGGTCAGGTGAAGCCGACCGCAAAGCTTCAGTACACTTTCTTTGCCCTGGTGTCCGCGTAATGCCGGAATTTTTTGAGGTTTGGGCCTAAATCTATAGATCTTGTGGTTTTTGCGCATGGTTCTGCTAGTCCTTGTGCTTCATTTGAAGCCCTTTTCATCGAAAACACCTACTAAAACTCGGGGAAAGTTCAACTGAACTGCAGTACATTTACTTTCCCCCCGGGCACCCGCCGTCAAGTATGCCGTTTCGAAGCGCGGTCCTAAAATTCTGGATCTTATGGGTTTTCAAGGTTGTTTTGTGTTCCTGAGGCCTCATTTCAAGCCTTTATTTTCAAAAACACATGCTAAAACTCGGGAAATGGCCAAAGTACTTCACGAAATCTGCTACCATCATTTTCCAACCCGCCCCGCTTAGCCGCTGCCCTTTCGACGTCAGTCCACTGGCGTGCGCGTGGTTGTCACTAGAGTTGTTATCTGGCCTCCGGGTCCGGGTACCCGGTTGCGAACGGGTAGTTGGTGCGAGCGGGTCCGACCGGGTACCCGGTCGCGCGGGTAATTGGGTCGAGCGGGTCCGAGCGGGTACCCGGTCGAGCGGGTAATTGGTCGACCGGGTCCGCCAACGGGTACCCGGACCTGGAGGCCAGATAACAACTCTAGTTGTCACCAATCCAGGCGAACAACGACGCTTGGCTGACCATCTGGTAACAAAGTATCCCTGCTCCCCGGCGGGCTTCTTGTGACCAACATGACCTTGGCGCTCGGTTCTTTTCTTGGCAACGATCCGGAGAGATGGTCGACCAGGAGAGGGCGAAACGGGCGGGAAGAGCACATTCCTCGCGCCCTGACAAATTGCCCGTTATTTTGGCTGCAACCTAAGAAAAAACCGCCCACCAATTAGGGGCTGAATCCGCGCGCATTTGGTCGCAGCAACCGAAAAAAAGCGCTGCTGACCTTTTTCATGAGGAGTTAATTTGAGCCAGGGTCTTTACCTTTTTGTTCCTGTAAGCGAGCCAGTTTTGGATTTCCCCGCAGAAAGCACGCTTTACCCCCTTGATTACGAGACAATTTTAACCACCTATTAGGTTGTAAAATAAACCTATACTACTAGAACCACTAAAACCACGAAACTAAAGCTTGTCGAAAACGATTCCAGGAACTTTCGTCGCCCTGAAAAGGTCCGTTTTCAAATGTCGCTCCGCTTTCTGAGTCAGTCCTCTCAAAATAGTCCCTTTTCAAAAACTATAAAAATGACGCTTTCCCAAAACCATCGAAATACCACCGATTCGCGTCATTTTCCCCGGAAACCGTTGACTAACGAGCCGCCCAGCTCACCTTGAGCGCTTTTCGCGCCTTGGCTCACGTGCCGGTTTTGGTTTCACCATCGCGCAGCCCGGGCGCCCATCCCGTATTTGCGCAAATGGGGGAAACACACACAAATGCAGGGCTCCGCGCTGCCGGTGAGTCATGTTTTGGAGGCGGAACGCTGGCGCGCAGAAAACACAGCTGGGGTCGCCCACCGAGCGGTCGATGTGAAACAGGGCGCCGGTGTCTTTTCGATTCATCTTTTCCTTCCTCGTTGACGCGATTCCGCCCTCGAACACATCTTCAAAACACACATCGGGCACGTGGTTTGGTTGTTATTCCATCGGATAGCCGATCGGCAGCTCAATGTTTTGCTTTTGTTTTAGAAAATTTTGAAAAAAATCGCGACTTGCGACCGTCGAAAGCCTCCGGATTTAGTCTTGGAGTTTTAGAATTCAACTTTGCTTTAAAAAAGCTGTTCTAAAATGGGGGGGGGTCTTGAACCTCCAAAACGTTTTGGAGAATTGCCAATTCGCCAGTTTTAAATTTTTGTTTATAGGAGCGTTCGTACATAAGTATTGCATCCAATTCGGCTCCTATTTTTAGTTCTTTTTCAATTTACTAGGAATAAATCGATGCCGTCCACAATATATCTTATTTCCTGAATTCTTCTTTGATCTGTCGGCCCACTCGCGGCCTCTTTTGCCATTTCTAAACATCCGTCTTCACTGACCATTTTCTCTTTTCCATTTCCTCGACCCTTCACCTGGTCTCAAATTACCCGGCATTCATCACAATCGTCCATTCAGAGCTATTGCGTCGACGAAAATCGCGCAGCCGACGCTGTCGGGCGTAGGCGGCGGCCGCGGCGAGCTGGTGGTCGGCCATGGGCACGACACGTTGAAAGGTTGGTTGAATGAATTGGCAAGACTATGATTCACTGCCTTTTCAAGGCAGGTATTCCGAGCCAGCGTTGGCGGTATAAGAAGCAGAACTCTGAGATTACATCTCATTGTTTAGGGATGAAGAACTGTGGGGTGTTGATCGACCCGCGCGACTACCGTTCATTTTGTTTCCGAGGCGAGGGGCGCGCCAATTTTGTCATCTCGGCGAAGAACGAGGCCACCGGACAGAGGTATATCTTTTGCAAGGCTTTTTACCCTTATTCTAGAGAATTTGAAAAAATTTTAAAGCTTGGCAGGCACGTAGTTTACCCCCAGCCGGGCGGCCTGGCTTTGCGATTTCGGCTCCCCTTGTCTTTACAGGGCTGTAAAGTTTACCAAAATCTTCGCCGTGCTCCAATTTTTCAAATTTCATTGCATTCGAGTTTCGAGTCGCAAAACTAGCCTCAGACAACAAAACGGAGGTGGAAACCCGGAATTTCGCAGCGGGAGAGGCAAACTACACTTTAGCCAGAAGCTTTTTCTTAAAACTACTTTCCAGAATCGTCTGGCGCTTCGCCAAACAGCGAAAGTCCGGGCTTCTCACCGTCAAGGCGCGAAGCGAGCTGGTGAACAATTATATGAATCGACTGATCGCCCCGCTCTTCTCGCCCCACTACCTCGTCTCGCCCCGAATGGTCAATTTTAGGGTGGAGGGCGTGCATCAAATTGCAAAGGTATTTTGAGGGCGAATAAACTAAATATTGTTTTTAGATCCCGTCTCTTCCTCCAAATCGAAAAATCGAGCGTTACGAAGATCTCTTCGAACTACCAGAGAGCTCGTCGTTTTTCCCGTTGAACGCGATCCCGAAGGGGTGCAGCAGGTAAATCACTATTTCCTTAGTCTGAGGGATTCTTTCGTTATGTCGCGGCCGGGGGAGGGCATCAAAATTTTGTCCAATTTTGCAATATATAAATAGCGGAAGTGCGTCCAAACTGTTTTTTTTTACTATTGCTAAGAGTCTTACAAATTTTGATTACACAACAGCTTGAATAAACCATTCATATATTTAAAATTTACAAAAAATATAGATTTTTTCGACCAAAAATTGTAGCTTTTGGCCAAAATTTCACCTTTAGAGGCTTTGAAAGGTTCTTGGTTAGTTTTTCTTGTTGAAGTTAGCTGTTCTATTTTTTAATTTTCTTAAAAACTGATTAAAAGGCGCCCTATTTAGTTACCCCTACCCCGGCCAATAATACGAAAGAACCTTCTCAGGGTTCTATAGTTTTAGGAGACATGGAATCGAGCATTTCGTGTTGGGGTTTTTGTTTTGCTGGTTTTTAGATCTAAAAAATAGTAAAGATTCAGACTTTTCAGAATCTCGGCTCTCGAAATGGTGGACGCGACCCGGATCCCAAAAGAAGTCGATTGTTTCTACGGGCCTACGATTACGGTTTGCAGCTTTATAATTAAGCAATCGGTTGAATTTAGGTGGAGATCAAGCCGAAGCAGGGCTTCTTCCAGCGGCACGCCGGCTTTGAGCTGTCCCACTGCAACAATTGCGTACTGCAGGTAACTTTGAAGATAGACCATTTTTAGTTTTATATTCATCCCCATGTTTAGATCGAAAAGTGCTCATCTGATTCCTTCGAGACGATGTACGACTTTTGCCCTCTCGACTTGTACTCTGGCGAGCTGGGCCGGATGCGCGCGTCGTTGGAAGCGCTTTTCAAAGTGCCCCATAGGTACATTTTGTCGTTTGGTTCATTCGGGGGAACCACCTTTTTTGAGGATGACATTTTTCTACTACAAATCGAGAAATTAGCGTTTTAGACCTTTTTTACCGTAGCTAAACGTAAAAACATTACAAATTTTGATAAAAATAACGAAAAATATCAGGTTTTCAACCAAAAAATTTCCGTAAAAATGTTTTCTAAATTTTTAAAAAACTGTTTTTCCACTTAGAAGATAGTTAAAATGTGGGCAAATTTATGGTAATGATGTTGGGTTTTTAGAAATCTCCGCGTCTTCGTCAACGGCGACATGGTGCACTCGGACGAGCGGGCGCTCGAGTTCGAGAAGCTCGACGCCGTCCTGTTCCCCGACGGCTCGCAGAACATCTACGGGCTGATTGATGCGGTGGGGGTTTAATAGAAACGTTAAAATTAGTGAATGTTAGCTAGGATCTATTTAAAAGTTTAAACCTATTTTTGCAGCTCTGCTGCGCCTTGGCGGGTCAACGAAGCGCCGACGCCGCGAACTTTTGCATTACGGCCGACTCGGTGCTGGGGCAAATCCAAGCTGGCCAAGTGGTAGGCTTCAACTCTGTTCAAGTCTATTGATTTTCTACCGTTTCACGCTCTTCCGAAACGTTTTTTATTAAAATACATAAAATAACAGATTTATGTATTTTAATAAAAAACGGACCTAATTAGGAAAAGTTTCTAAAGTTTTCTGAGTGCCTTTTACCTCAAATATATTTAGTTAGGGTTTTAGTAAAATTCTTGCTATGACTTTACTAGGCGAAGTGTTTCTGGACTTTTACGAAAACAATTCGACCCCCGATAATTCATAAGGACTGGGCTTTATGATTGTCTGTGTATTTACGAAAGGATTCAAAGTGTATAGCATCGATTTTTTAGATCGACAAAATCGGAATCGCCGAGGCCCACGCCCTATTCACCAGGCTGCCCGCGCACGATCAAAATCAACTGAAGGAACGCGGCGCCCTGGCCAAGCGCACCTTGGGATTGTTAAATGGTAAATTATTGTTTTTTTTAAAGTTAAAGTTGACGATTATTGAATTTTTAGAAACCGATGACCGGGCGCTTCTGGAGCAATACTTCCTGGCGGCCACGATGAAGGACTGCTCGGTGATGATCTCGCTGCGCATGGTGCCGGCCGCTGTTGCGGGGACGGTCGCGCTGGAGGATACGGTGATTGGTGTGTTTTTGGCGTTGTTGTCGGCTACGACAAACCCCCAAAGAATCGTAATTAATAGGATTTTGTTGTAAACGTTTTTCTCGAAATTAAGGGGCATAAATTTTTCAAATTAGCAAGATAACATAAATGGAGAAAAATTGGCGACGAAGCTTAAGATTTCGGTATAATCTAATTCCTTTATTTAGTCGCTGTCCAAGACGTCTTCTTCGCCGTCTCCCTCAAAATCGTCGACCTCGACCCGAAGAGCGCCAAGAATTTGGTGAACGCTTACGAAAGGTGCGTCGTCGTTTTGTGATACCTGAAAGCTTAGTAGTTGCGTAAAGTTGCGTAAAAGCGTGTTTTGTTAGGTGTTTTGTAAATAATCTTAGTGATTTTTTATCTAGTGTAAAATGTAAATCTTGAAAAGATCTACGCTCACCATTTTTCAGATTCACTTCCGGCGCCGACCTCCTCGCCAAGCAACCGACACTCCGGCGCCCCTGCGTGCACATCACTAATAGTGCATGAGATGTGCTGGCCTTGTTTTTTTCCGATTTGTTGTGAGTTTTGGGTTGATTGCCATTTCGTTTTTTTTTAGCCTGTTGCGCTTACCTGTGATTTGCGAAACCCGGTTCTACGAAAGTGTACTTTTCTAGACTTCTACTCCCGTCCCCTGTAGTTAATTCCTGGCCCCAATGATTTTAAAGCTCGACATAGTCACAAGATTTTTACCCAATCGGTAGCTAACCACTTGATTCGTAATTTGTTAATCTTTTTTTGTTTGTTTCTAGTTTCGCATTATCGGAAAGGGGAAAAACCAACTTTTTCTTAGGATCCAATTTTTAACTATGAATAATGCAAGTGTTGGAAACGGTTTTTTTATTCCTAAACGTGAAAACTTTAAAAAAATAGCAAAAACATCCATGTTTCGACCAAAATCTCGATGAAGTTTTTTGAAATTTTGAAAGTTTTAGATGGGTTTTCGACTGGAAATTCAGTTATCCTTTGCCAAAAGCATTATTAAGACCTGCGTATGAAGTTACTAGACATTTCTAGGGTTATACAAGAAAAAGTTTGTCCTCGATACCCCCCGATAATGCGAAAGAACCAGAAACTCGATTTAGTCACAAGGTTTCTCCTCCCTAGGAGGCTAACCTATCGGTTTACAGAATTTTACGTTTTTTAATACGTTGCCATGCTTTCTTCACTTTTCTGCCTGCTTTCCAAGAAATTATGGAAATTGCCTTTTCGATTCCTCTGTGCATAATTCGCCTCCTGCCATATCCGAGCCCCACTCCCACTCACATTCCGTCGCCCGTCGACCACACCATCAACACAATCCGCCCGAAAAACCGGTTACAAAACACTCATTTTCACTTTTGACACACAATATACACCCCCCGATTGCTCACGCTACTTGCCTCGTTTGCTGAAAAGATACTTGTGATGATGACAAGGACATTTATGTCGATTTGCACGAATAAACGATTAAAAACCTGCTACCCGGCGCCCCGATCCGAACAATAGCATTGCCCGGTGCACACGAGAGATATTTGCAAGCAATCCCGCAAAATACGAAGGTCGAAGGGCAACTGATGATTTTTTTGAGGGTAGTCAAGCCGTGTCGACACGTTGACGCGCCACGGCCACGAGCCGCCCAGCCAACTTTCAGCACCCCAGTGTACATGTCCGTTGGCTTATGCGCTTCTTCCCAATCAGGTATACGAGTTTGTGGTGATGTAAAGATGGTAAAGCGCTAAGCGGGCCTACTCCTCGACAAAATGGCGTAGTTTTCGTAGTCTTTCATGCAGTTGCTTTGAATTTTATAGGGTAAAAGGTGGGGCATGTTTGCTATTTTAGACCCTTTTACTTAGCTTTTTTGAGCAGTTTCTGATAACAAGGACGTAAAAGCGTGCGTTCTAAAAAGTTGCAGGCACTTTTGCTCCCAGGGGACCGCCGAATTGTGACCCGGCGATTAGAAGCTTGTTTCGTTGGCTTTTTGAGTGATTTAGCTCGTGAAGTTGAACTTTGTAAACTGGGTCCTTGGTCCTTGAAGTTTTATATAGCTCTTTTGCATTGTCGCGTGGCGGGGGGGTGTCAAACACTTTTTTACGATTTCGGAACGTAAAGGTTTTTCCGAACCAAAATGGTCGTTTTTGGCAAAAATTTCAACGTTTTTCTAGTTGTACTATAGTTTTATTTTGCTAAAAACATTTTTAAAATACTTTCGCTTACTTGCTAGGCATTTCTAGACGTATACAAAAATTTTCTGGCCCCGAATCCTTTATTTAGCTAAATTAGTGGAATGACGACATGTTTTTTTGAACCTTTGAACGTTTTGACCCGGCATTGAACGAATCACGCCCTAGATCAGCACCATTTCCGAGAGTTATACTCCCCGGGGAACCGGCTATGTAAATTCCACGGTTTTTTTGAAAGTTTGTACGTTTAGAAGCTCTCTAGAGCCTCCATTTTCTGGAAATTACTATGGTTCTTGACTGTTAGCGGGGGGACCACTTTCTGTTTTGCACCTGGTGATAGTATATTATGTATTTTTGGTAGTTTTTGATTGTTAGAAAGTTATAAAAAAATAGTTTTAAAAATCTTGAAAACTGAGAATTTTGACCTTTTTTTGGTCATTTTTCGTACATTTTTGAGCAAAAAGTTGACATTTCTCTAAAATTATGATTGTTTTTTGATAACTTTTGTATATCTAAAAATAGGATGCTATGAAATGCTTGACATTTTGTTATAGGGCCGTAGAGAAGCACAGGGAAAAGTGGTTGCCCGCTAAATCCCCCCGTTAACAGTCCAGAACCAATACGATTACGACAGGTCAAAGCGGGGGCGCGGCTCGCCGTCCTCGCCGGCTTATCAAATCCACAACCCGCAAGCCGGCGATATTTTAGCCATATCTCGCCTTCCCGTTTTTCTCTTTTCCTGCTCGAATGCCGCTCTGTATTTTTTGGTGGGTGTCGAGGAGTGAATGTGCAATCCGTGGCGGCTAGCCGATAGAGAAACGCGTGATCCGGGCCCAGCGTCTTCCCTTTTTTTGAAAATGCTGACTGTTCGGCTTCGGCAGCGGCTCAGTTTGGTTTTTTTTGAAACTTAAACTATGTATTTGGGCGTTTGGATTCTCATTAATTATTTTTTAAATTTTCTAATACCCTTGTGCATGTTTTTCGCTCCCTAATAGTAGTAGCTTAGCACTGCTGTTAGTGTTTATTTTTATAAAGTTTTTGGAGAATCGTTGTTTTTTTAAATTCCATTCGAAAGCCTGGTTCCGTTATTTTTAATTTTATGAATTTTCAATAGTCTGATTTCTCGTTTTTTTCCTCGAAAAGCCGTTATTCCGTTAGTTTTTGGTTTTTGAAGTTTTCGAGAGTATTATATGCTTTTTTGCTCCTCTAAAAAATGGCGATTCGGTTGCTTTTTTTTGGGTTTTTCGGTCAACCATTTGGTCGATTCCATTCTATAGGATCCTCCCAAAAACTGGCAGACTAGCAGGGATTCTTCAGGAACGCACGGAGCCCCCTCTTTTTCTGCCCGCGTTTCAAAAACCCTATAAAATTTCACATTTTTAGGATCCAAACGGCGGGGGAAACTCGAAAATAGAGCCTCTCAGCGCCCCGGTGCTGCTGTCATTTTTGTGCTTTTTGCGCGCGTCGAAATTTGATGCTTTTCTGCTTTGTGCCGGGCGAAAGCACCACTTTCCGGTGATGAGAATTATGGGAAGCCGATTTTTTCGGCCCGAAAATTGTACTTTTTCTTTTGGGGTGTATGGAAATGCTCCGGACCTTTGCGGTTTCACCTGGACAATTTGGCAATAAAAAATAGAATCGCGTATGAGGATAAAATAGCGCTTTTTGCGAGCTTGGGATACCTTTTAAAGTGTGATTTTGTGTAATTTCACGTGTGAAATAGGATTTGATTTTAATGTGAATAGCTGCAATCGCTCAATTAATCGTGTTTGCGGTAAAAAAAACAATTAAAATGGATTTTTTTTTTCTGTTTCTGAAAGGGCGATTTGGCCAGAAAAGCCAGTTCGGGGTCTAGGATTTCTTAGCGTTGGTTGGACTAAAACAACTTTATTTTCCGCTAGCAGCTGCGCATTTTTAAGGTAATTTCGATGTCTTAAAAATTTCTATAAAAAAATTCCCAGAATTTTTGTGCGACAGACTTCAAAAAAATATAGGCCTGATCTCAGAATTGGGACGTCATGTTGAAATTCAGGCAATCAAAAAAATGTCCCGTGGTTCTCGCGGCGTTTTTTGTGGTGCCTTAACTATAAGTATCAGAGCCGTTACCGATAAAGTGCACCCTGATAGCCCCCGGAAACACGTTTACCTTGCGAAAATCGCTCGGCTTCACCGCCTCGGGTCTCTTTTCCTCAATTCACCCTGGGGCTATTTGCGCCGCCGACCCTCCCTCGCCCCCTTATCTAACACACAAATATACACATCCTTTTGTCTGTCCGAGTCGCCGGCGTTCTTCGCACTATACACCCCGAGAATTTGACGGTTTTTCGGCGCGTAAAAAATTGGTTTTTACAATTTTTTTTGGGGGACTGGACTGTTAGCAGGGGGAGCACTTTTAGCTTTTTTTTGTTTGTGACATATAAGGAATTTTGATTTCATTTTATATTCTGCGGTTTTTGAATGCTAGAAAGCTGCACAAAGTATTTTTTAATTTCTCAAAAATCGAAAACTTTGACCGTTTTTGGCCATTGTTCCCGGCGTTTTGACTACAAAGTCGAAAATTTTCAGAGGTTTTCATAATTGTTAATGTTGTTTTTGGATCTAAAAACGATGTATAATTACTGCGAAAAATTCGGGCTTCCTCCCGCTACGACCCCCCCGCTAACAGTCCAGAACCATTTTTTTTTGGTCGTCAGTCCAGAACCGAGCTGCTGGTTCCGCGATTTTCCTAGCAACGCTGAGCTCGGTTTTTACCTTTCCAAACTAACTGGTGTGGCTAGTCCCTTTAAAACTCGTCTATTTCGGGGTTTTCGACGTGATGCATTAAATTTGCGAATTTTTGAAGGCGCTGTCTTGACCAGGAAATTCCGCGCGTTTCCTATCAACTCTGGCGTTAGCTTTTAGCCCTTTCTAAACAAAACAGAGTTGCTGGCCCCTTGAAAATTCGATTTTCCAGGTTCGCCGGGCCGACCACGTTCCACCAGCTGAGCAGCACGATGAGCGGTGGCGCCTCGAGGATCGACACGATTTTAACGAAGGTGAGCGAGTCTGGCTACTCGATCGGGAAAACAGATTCTTTAATGGTCTCTGCTAGCTGGCCTTGCTTTCGGCGTTTCGGTGATAAAAATTAAAAACCCTCGTGCTGACGAGCTTTTATCGGATTTCCGGTCATATCTCCTAAATACATATCTCCTAATTCCATATCTCCTAAAGTCATATCTCCTAAAAGTCATTTCTCCTAAAAGTCATTTCTCCTAAAAACCTTACTTCAGGAATTCAGTAGATACAAGCAAAAATTTTTGTAATTTTTCTCGAAACATCTACAAAACCGCCCGCAGGCTTCGAAAAAACCCGATTCGAACATTCTAAAATGGTCGGATAATAGTGAAAAACATCGGATCAAACGCAAGTTAGCTGTAAATTAAGCAAAAGTTTCGCGCCTGTAAAAAGCTAAAACATATCATATCCGATGTCAACATAAAAAGGGAAGTTAGGTTTTTAGTTCGGGTTTTTCGAAGCCTGCGGACGGTTTTGTAAATGTTCCGAAAACAATTACAAAAATTTTTTGCTTGTATCTACTGAACTCCTGAAGTAAGGTTTTTAGGAGAAATGACTTTTAGGAGAAATGACTTTTAGGAGAAATGACTTTTAGGAGAAATGACTTTCAGGAGATATGACTTTTAGGAGATATGACTTTTAGGAGATATGACTTTAGGAGATATGGAATTAGGAGATATGTATTTAGGAGATATGGAAATGACCCCTTTTATCGTGATTTGCGTTAATTTTGGCTGCTGTTGGCAGGCTCAATCGACGCATTAATAGCAAACGAATTCCCTAGTTGTCTCTGCTAGCCTGCCCTGCAATCGCCGGGTCAAAATACCTCCCCAAAAGGCGGAAAAGCTCTTAGAAAACTTTTAATACCACAATTTCAGAAAGCCCACCCGCCGTTCAACCCCCGACGCGTGCTGATCCTCTCGAAAATCACGCGCTACGAGTTCGAGAAGCGCTTCCACTCGGAAGTGCACGAGGAGAATCAGCTCAAGGATTTGGTGAGTTACAGAGCCCCCTTTTTATGACTTGTTTTCTTACAGCTAAACAGCCGTGGGTCCGACTACAATCGCCTGCTCACCAAGCACCAGCAGCACGAGGCCTACGTCGACAAGATCAAGTCCGAGCTCGAGTGCGTGAGTTTCTGGGGCGGCGGTGGCGTTTTTGAGATCTTTTTCCTTCCTGCATTAAAGGGGCACCTTCAGCAGCGTCGGTTTTTCATGAACCGTGGAAAACCATGAACTCGTGGCGTAGCCTTCCGTCACGCCACGAGAAAGAACCCTAGCGTGCGTTGCGCATCGCGCGGAAAAATGAGAAGCGCAAAATTCGTATCCAGCGAAATCAAAAACCTTGTAGGTCCTTTGAATGGACGGCGGTCCGGTTTAAAGGAGCTGTGAAGCGTATAAATTGACCCCGCCCCTCCGCCAGGTCTCGACACGTCCTACACGCAGGAAAAAGCAATTTGTGGTTATACACAATCAGGGACGTAGCGTAATACAGCCCCCCTCCCCCCCTTTTTTTCCCCGTTTTTACGGCTATTTGTAGAGCTATGTAACCTTTTTTCAAAAATGTTTGCCTGCGGCGCTGTTTTCTCGCTAATGTTTTGAGTTTTTTGGACAAATTTTTTGGGCCCACAATCCCAGTTTGGAGCGTTTCAAGCGTGTTTTGTCGTTTCGCGTAGCTGTCTAGACCTAGTCGTGCGGAAGGGTCGAAAGTCCCATTTTCTACTATCTTTAATTCCAACTTCTTTCAGGAAACACAAAATCGAGTACCGCGTCGTGCAACGGTTCGACTACGACGATGAAGCCGTCGAGTGGGCCGACGCGGTGATGACGGCGGGAGGTGAGAGAATTTTTACTGGTTTTTAAAGGAGTGGTGCCATGAAACCGCTAAAAATTGCGCAAATTTTGTGCTACTGCTGGCACGCTCCATTTAAAACCGGATTTTTTTTTCGTGGTAGAAATTTATAACGATTTTCTAGGCGACGGCACCTTCCTGCTAGCCGCCAGCAAAATAAAGAGCCGCGAGAAGCCGCTGATCGGCATCAACACGGATCCTCAAGGGTATTTGCTAGCTTTTTTGAAGGTTTACCGTTTACTTTCAGTTCCGAGGGCTACATGTGCTTGATGCGCAAGCTGCCGAAGGAACGATTCGGCTCGGCGTTGGCGCAACTACTAGAAGGCGATTTTAAGTGAGTTTCTAGGTGGTTTGTGTCGAAATTTCGTTGGTTCGAAATGCCATGATGCCAGAATATCGAAAGTTCGACATGTGGAAATTTTAGAATACCGAGACTCGGAATTTGGAAATGCTGAATGTCGAAATTCGAAATGTCGCGCGATGCATAGCGTCGAAACTCGGAATTTCGAAGTGCATAGCGCCGTAATGCATAACGTGGAAATTCAGAATGTCAAAACGTCGATCTTTAATTGTAAAAATTTCGAAAATTCTATCCGATATTTTTAGTGTTTGGAGAAAAACGTGATACTTTTTCTTGAAAATGCTGAAAAACGACTTAAAAATTCGGGAATTTTAAAAATATCTCCTCAGCTCTCGTCGAGAGCTTTCTATTGATAACTGAACCAAAAAAATCGAACACGTACATTCCGGTTTGCCAAATCTCGAATTTCCAAGCCCTGACGTTCCAAGCCATGACATTCTTAATTTCGACACTCTGACTGCCGAAGGGCTGAATTCCGGCCTGCCGATCCCATTCGGAAATCGAAATTCGGCTGGCAAATCGACTACGTTACTTTGCAGATGGATCTGGCGACAGCGGATCCGGATATCTGTCACATCGGACCGCGCGCTCGAGACGCCCGTCGAGCTGCATGACGAGCAGCTACGGAGGACACCGTCGACGACGAGATGGAGAGAAGAACGCCAGACCCGAGAGAGCAGGTTGGACTTTGATCGGCTTTTCGAGCTTCTGAGTCTCTTTTGGAGGTCTCCGGAAGTCATTCATAAAAACATTTGTGAAAAAACCTTTTTTTAGAATAATCAGAGGGCGCCCGTCTGGCCGCAGGGACGACTCGGAAAAGAAGTCCGAAATGATCACCCAGCAGCTGCCGGTTTTGGCGTTAAATGAGGTGCGTTTTGGGGTTTTAGAGGGACTCGAAAGCGCCAAGGGTAAGAGTCTAGAAAACCCCCCCCCAGCCATAACTTTTCAGCCATACGTCCTATTAATGCGTGGAGTATCTCAAAATGTTTGCCGTCGTCGAATTACGATAGAAAAGTCGTTTCCATACATCAAAAATTGTTAGAAAATTTTTTACAAGATTTTGAAAGTTGAAAAGATTAAGCCGCGTGCTTCGATGTACCAGAAGTCAAAAACTCAAATATTTTTATTTTCCGCTATTTTTTCGGCTCAAGCGTACTGTAGGCTGATTCTACAGAGCACGAGCTACATTTTGGTACCATTGACAGCTCTGTACGACAAAAGATAGCCGAGATACGAAAACTCACTTTAGACCAGGAAAAATTAACTAAAGAAAACCCAGACGTATAATTGTTATAAAAATTTTTCCAACAATTTTTGATGTATGGAAACAACTTTTCTAGAGTAATTCGACCACGACGAACATTTTGAGCTACCCGGCGCATTAATAGGACGTATGGCTGAAAAGTTATGGCTGGGGGGGGGTTTCTAGACTTGAGCCGCGCCAAGATCACCCTTCCATGGACGAGGTCTCGACAGCTACGCCACAATCCAAAATACGCCCCAGCCATATTTTTGAATGTCACTT
Organism: Mesorhabditis spiculigera; assembly: GCA_958295435.1. NCBI lineage: Eukaryota > Metazoa > Nematoda > Chromadorea > Rhabditida > Rhabditidae > Mesorhabditis > Mesorhabditis spiculigera. Next base: position 1,712,832 of record CATQJA010002663.1, read on the forward strand.
GCAAGGGGCTGTCGAAATGTAATTGACACGTATTGGGTTTATTGCGTAACTGTTGAGACCTAGTCGAGAGGAGGGGCCGGTTATCGCACTACCCAGTCCCTTTAACAGACCTATTTCTTCCAGGTATTCATCGGCGAAAGCCTCTCATCCCGCGTCTCCTACTACGAGCTGCAGATCGACAGCGGCAAGTTGGTCAAGCAGAAGAGCTCGGGGATTACGATTTGTACAGGTATTTGTGGCAGAATTTTTTTTAGAAAAAATTTCTTTTAGGAACCGGGTCCACCAGCTGGTACTTCAACATCAACAAGCTGACCGAGCAGTGCGTCAAGGATTTGATCGGGATTATCGAGGAGAAGAGCGGCGTCAAGGTGAGGCAAGCTAGCGGGGATCATTTGGGAATGGAAGGGGCAGGCTAGCAGAGATCATTTGGGAATGGAAGGGGCAGGCTAGCAGAGATCATTTGGGAATGGAAGGGGCAGGCTAGCAGAGATCATTTGGGAATGGAAGGGGCAGGCTAGCAGAGATCATTTGGGAATGGAAGGGGCAGGCTAGCAGAGATCATTTGGGAATGGAAGGGGCAGTCTAGCAGAGATCATTTGGGAATGGAAGGGGCAGGCTAGCAGAGATCATTTGGGAATGGAAGGGGCAGGCTAGCAGAGATCATTTGGGAATGGAAGGGGCAGGCTAGCAGAGATCATTTGGGAATGGAAGGGGCAGGCTAGCAGAGATCATTTGGGAACGGAAGGGGCAGGCTAGCAAACTTCATTTCGGAAATAAAGGAATTTTTCCAGATACCGCGCGACAAACCGACACTAATCGAAGATGTCTGCCTGCGCTTTAACGAGCAGCTCATCTACGACCCGGAGGCGCAAAGTAAGCGCAATTCTTGCTTGTTCATTTTTTGACTTTTAGAGCTGGCATTCGCGATCCGGGACCCGATCTTCAACGCCACTTTTCCGACTACGAAGGCCCGGGGGCATGCCGACCAGATACGCGTGAAAAGTCGAGGTTACGATGCGCATTTGGTGAGTCGCTCTCTCTCTCTCCCGCTATATGTATCTCTCTCTCGCTTTCTCTCTCTCTCTCTTTCTCTCTCTCTCTCTCTCTCTCTCTCTCTCGCTCTCTCTCTCTTTCTCCCTGTGTCTAAAACAATTTTTCCAGGTAGTCGACGGCGGTGTCTCCTTCCACTTCAACGACGGTGCCGAAGCGGTGATGAGCGTGCACGAGGAAGACGCATTGCGGACGGCCGTTTTTCGATGATCCCCGCCTTCCCGGCCCTTTCAGAATGCCATTACCCGGTTTCCTACCATTCGCTCATCCACTCGAGTGTTTTTTTTGCCATGCTCCCATTTCCATCAACCAAACGGGCAATTTTTTTACCGTAGTTTCCCCCGATTTTCCATCTATCCCCGGCCATTTCCTACTTGAGATTTTAAACTGCGATTATTCAGAATTATCCTTATTTTTCGTTGAGAGAAACGTGTTTCCTACCGTGTATGTATTGTTGTTGCTCAACTCGACCGCCCCCACCCGATCGATTCAGCTCCTCCCTATTTCCTGGCCCGGTTCACCAAAATCCTTTTTTAGCGCTCGTGTTTTTTGCCAATTTTAATGTGAATAAATTTTTGACGCCTCCTACTCTACAAAATTTCGCATTTTCAGAAAAATAATTGAACGACCTTTTCCGTAGTTTGCAATCACCTTTCGGAACAAACTCCAGAGTTCCATCAGAATCTCTGCTGGCTTGCCCTGGGGACGCTGTATTTTGCGCATTAATAGACCGCAGAGGAAAGAAAGCTCTTTATTCCAATTTTTGTCTTGGCAAGGGAAAAACGAATAAATAGGGAAAACTAAAAGTGAAAAATGAAATAAACGCTATTTTGGGAAAACGGGGGTGAGCAAGTTTTGGGTCATCAAAATTCCTTGACAATGCTCATTTCCAAATCGTAGAAATCGTCATGGTTTTCAAAAATTAGCATTTTCTAGGTACAGTATAAAAATATATATATATATAATGTTTATCACATTTCAATGAGAAAGACAGGAAAGGGAAATATATGGGGGAAAATCGATAAATATCGCAAATTAAGTTGCAAATCTGCAAATTTAATTCGCAAAATCGTGGTAAATATTGTTATCAAATTAGACAACAACAAAAAATTCCAAAAACCGAAAACAATGAATTAATTTTCGAAAATGGTTTGAAAAATTTAGCCAAGGTGCGTACCGAAAAATTGGTATAACCGAGGCGAAAAAAATTCCAAATTTGAGTCGTGAATTTAATCCTTCAAACTTTTTAAATTCGGGGAGGTGAGCAACAATATCGGGAATCTGGTGAACTGGTGAAAAAGTGCAAAAAACACATTTTTTAGCTATCTTTTAAGAAGTGCCGAATTTCGGGGGAATTTGGTGAAAATGGCGGTGAAATTTGGTGTGTAGGGGAACCGTTAAAACGGCCCAAAAACGGATTAATTTCTAAAAGCAAGAGAAGGGTGGAGTCCTGGACTAACGCAGAACCATTTTCGCAAAAATTAGTTAGAGAACCACAAAAATCCGGCTTCTGGCCCAATTTAAAGGGATGGGGAAGTCAAAGGTGTGGGTTTTTCGTCTAAGCCTTGATCCCATTAATGCACGGATGAGGTGTAATCATTCACGTGCGGGTGGCTCGCTTTTTGTGGGGGCACACGGTGCGGTGGCAGTTGTTCCGGCACGCCTCCGTACAGCGTGGGTGGCGGACTGAAAATCGGGAAATTCCCAAATGATCTCTGCTAGCCTGCCCCTTCCATTCCCAAATCATCTCTGCTAGCCCGCCCCTTCCATTCCCAAATGATCTCTGCTAGCCTGCCCCTTCCATTCCCAAATGATCTCTGCTAGCCTGCCCCTTCCATTCCCAAATGATCTCTGCTAGCCTGCCCCTTCCATTCCCAAATTATCTCTGCTAGCCCTACCTGTTGCGCACTGCACATCGCAGGCGGATGAGCAGTAGGAGGCGCACGCTTCCGATGAGATTCCAGGAGAGGCCGTGACGAGCGAGATTCGCAACTGAAATGCGGGTAGGGGTGCATTTTGGGGTGGAAGGTGTACTCATTCGGAATTGCGGAATTTTGAGGTGCCGGGAGGTGTACTCCTTCGGAATAGGGGGCGATATTCACCCGGAATTCGATGCCGACAAGCCAATTGGAAAATTGTGAGGGGAAAATCGTGTCAGGGAGTGAGGTGTGGAGTAGTGCTTCGGAACGTAAAAAGGTGCCAAAAATCATCAAAAAGAAATCATAAAAACAATTTAAAAAAACTCATTTTGGTGCCGAATTCGGCACTGATTGAATACAAAGTTATGAAATCCAAAAGTAAGTTTAAAAAGCACATTAGGCCAGCTTAAGAATTCATGGTAATTCTAATGAATAAATTTAACTTGTCCTTTCTACCCAAAATACCGGTTAAACCTGAAGCCCCGCTGAACTGCTTGGAGAAGTGGGGTGGTGCGGTAAACGCGTGCCCTCGATTGGGGCACTAACGTGGGGTAGGGGAGATTCGGGCGGTGGTAGTCGACTACGGACTGCACCAATAGACGGTGGAACGTCTCGAGGACTGAGGGGGAATTGGAAGGGGGGATTGTCGAGGTTAAGGTATCGGAATCAGAATTTGTGGGCGGGGCCAGCGACAAATTTAAATTGAACGTCTCCATCGGCTCGGGGGTGGTCGACTGAAAGGAGGGAGAAGGAGAAGAAGGAGAAGAGTTGGAGGTGTACTGAAACGGAGGCTTAGGCTTTGGCTTAGGTTTGGGCCTGGCTTAAGCTTAGCATGGGCTTAGGCTGAGGCATTGGCTTAGCTTAGGCTAGGCTAGGATTAGGCTTAGGCTTAGGCTTAGCCTCAAGCTTAGGCTTATCGGCCAATTTTAGGCTTAGCTTAAACTGGGCTTAGGCTTAGGCTTACATCCGGCTTTTTTTGTTTTCTGCTTAAAATTTACTGTTTTTTTCTGGTGCCTTGAGCGCAAAGTGCCCAAATTATCGAAAACAAGTCAAAAACAAAATTAAAAGACGAAACTAAAATAGTGTAAAGAGTTGTTGTAGCATGCCAATCCCGAGACAAGGTTTCCGGTATTTGGCAGTTAGCCGAGAACCTTCTGGCTTACCTGTCCTGTGACAGCTGTCTGAAATGGATGCTGAATTTTGGGAACAGGGTTACAAGACTAAGAAGAAACCTTGAGGTCCCCGGTGGAAGCCGAAGGGTCGGCGGATTGGGTGGCGTAGGTGGTCGTGCAGGTTGGCAGGCAAGCTGGCATGCAGGCGCCGACACAGGAGGGTGTGCTGGAAAGTGGAAGCGTAAATCTGAGATATCTCTCTCTCTCCCTCCGTCTCTCTCTCTCTCTCTCTCTCTCTCTCTCTTTCTCTCTTTGTCTCTACTTCTCCCTGACTGTCCGTCTGTCTATCCTTGTCTCTCTCACTGGCTCCGTCACTCTCGATCTTCTGTTTCTCTCTCTCTCTCTCTCTCTCTCTCTCTCTCTCTCTCTCTTTATCTCTTTAGTGCTCGCGCACTCTCTAGCTCTCTCTCGCTCTCTCTCGCTCTCTCTCGCTCTCTCTCGCTCTCTCGTTCTCTCGCTCTCTCTCTCGATCTCTATCTCTCACACGCCCTTACCTGTAATCAAAAACACTTGGTGAAGGCGTCGTCGCCTGAGGAGCAGCTGTAGCTCCATTATAAGCCGGCTGCTAAAAATGAAGGACCCGGTAACCCAAAAAATCCTTGCAAGTCATACCAAACTCGGCGAAACAGCCGCAAAAAGTTGGGCCGAGCTCTGTTGGACCGTCGGGTTGGCACACGCCCGGTCACACTCCGGCTCACACTGGTTGACGCAGTTCGGGACGGCCGTGTTGCTGAATAGATGTCTTAAGGGGACCAGAAAGCGCCTGCATCGACTCTTTCCAGCGGCTAGGTCTGGACAGTTACGCAAAAAGTGAAAGTAAATGTCGATTTCGGGCGTGAAGTGGTGGTTTCGCGATCTGACTACGATTAGTATATATGATAGGAAAACTAGCCGAAAGGGTCCTTTTAATAAAACGCAGGACAGACAAAAATCAACTGCTGCTTTCCACTAGGTCTAGACAGCTACGCGAAACGGCAGAACCCTTGCAGTACCTATTATTAAAGCCCTTGAATTGCGAGTTTTGCCGTTTCGCGTAGCTGTCTAGGCCTAGTCGACCGACGGGGGTAGATTCAGGGGTTTCTAGTGCCTTTAAAATTGTGCTTACTGGGTCGTTTGACACGCCAAGCCACAGACATTCGTGCACTGGGATTTGCAGATGGTTCTTGGGTTCTGCATGGCGGCTGAGACCCCGCAAACCTGAAAAAGTTTGCTTCTCTCTCTATCGCTCTCTCTCTCTCTCTCTCTCTTTCTCGCATCAACTCACATCTTGACAAGTGTTATCACAGGTCTGCTGGCAGCCACCAGCCGGCTGTTGCTGCTGCTTTTGACACGAGTCGTTACAGCCCTAAAATCCTGCGTTGCTTCCATTCCCAAATGATCTCTACTAGCCTGCCCCTTCCATTCTCAAATGATCTCTGCTAGCCTGCCCCTTCCATTCTCAAATGATCTCTGCTAGCCTGCCCCTTCCATTCTCAAATGATCTCTGCTAGCCTGCCCCTTCCATTCTCAAATGATCTCTGCTAGCCTGCCCCTTCCATTGCCAAATGATCTCTGCTAGCCTGCCCCTTCCATTCTCAAATGATCTCTGCTAGCCTGCCCCTTCCATTGCCAAATGATCTCTGCTAGCCTGCCCCTTCCATTCTCAAATGATCTCTGCTAGCCTGCCCCTTCCATTCTCAAATGATCTCTGCTAGCCTGCCCCTTCCATTGCCAAATGATCTCTGCTAGCCTGCCCCTTCCATTCTCAAATGATCTCTGCTAGCCTGCCCCTTCCATTGCCAAATGATCTCTGCTAGCCTGCCCCTTCCATTCTCAAATGATCTCTGCTAGCCTGCCCCTTCCATTGCCAAATGATCTCTGCTAGCCTGCCCCTTCCATTCTCAAACCAGATGGTTCCAGTCGCTTCGCGACTGTAACCATCTGGCCTTCGGGCTACCCTTCATGCAATCCACTTAAAAAACTACTTCGATACCTCCCTGATGGCTTTAGATACCCCCCATGGCTGAAATCCCCTTCAAAAACTACTTCGATACCTTCCTGATGGCTTTAGATACCCCCATGGCTGAAATCCCCTTCAAAAACTACTTCGATACCTCCCTGATGGCTTTAGATACCCCCCATGGCTGAGATCCCCTTCAAAAACTACTTCGATACCTCCCTGATGGCTTTAGATACCCCCCATGGCTGAGATCCCCTTCAAAAACTACTTCGATACCTCCCTGATGGCTTTAGATACCCCCCATGGCTGAGATCCCCTTCAAAAACTACTTCGATACCTCCCTGATGGCTTCAGATACCTCCCCTAGCCGAAATCCCCTTAAAAAACAAAAATAACGACCGACCGGATGGAATGAGAGAAAAAAAAGAAATGAAATCCTCGTGAAAATTTTCATCCACGAAACGCGCGCGACCTGGCTCACTATGCGAAAATCATGCCAACCTCCGTCCCCCACCCCTTTTACTAAGGAAAAAACTTTCAAAGTTAATTTTAATAATTTAAACTAAAACTTTTTCATAATTTTTTTATCAGTTTGGGGGTTTCTGACCACGCTCTATCCGAATCCGAAGAGACCTAAGCTCTAGCTCCTTTCCTCTTCGAGTTGAATTCGGCTTCACACAGACACACACACAGACGGACGTTTCTACTTTTTTATTATAGTTGATGATCTCTGCTAGCCTGCCCCTTCCATTCTCAAATGATCTCTGCTAGCCTGCCCCTTCCATTGCCAAATGATCTCTGCTAGCCTGCCCCTTCCATTCTCAAATGATCTCTGCTAGCCTGCCCCTTCCATTGCCAAATGATCTCTGCTAGCCTGCCCCTTCCATTCTCAAATGATCTCTGCTAGCCTGCCCCTTCCATTGCCAAATGATCTCTGCTAGCCTGCCCCTTCCATTCTCAAATGATCTCTGCTAGCCTGCCCCTTCCATTCTCAAATGATCTCTGCTGGCCTGCCCCTTCCATTCCCAAATGATCTCTGCTAGCCTGCCCCTTCCATTCTCAAATGATCCCTGCTAGCCTTCCCGGCAACCGACCGTGCTGCATTGCTGTAGACATTGGCCAGCTTGCAGTGTGTTAATGACGACGTGAAGCGGAACGGGGGTGGTTGCGGACTTAAAGTGGACTTTTAAAGGCAGGAGAGAACCAGAGAGGGAGAGAGAGCGTGAGAGAGAGGGGAGGGGGAAGAGAGACCCACCAGGGTTGGGTTCAAGTAGTTGGTGGTCACCGTCTTCGACACGAGCTGCTGCTGCTGTTGTTGCGCTGCATCCGGGTGGGGTTGCTGAAGGTTGGGCTTTCGGGAGCGAAAGAGAGAGAGAGAGAGAGAGAGAGAGAGCGAGAAAGAGAGAAAAAGAGATAAAACGAGAAAGAGCGAGTCCGAGAGATCTAGCAGGTTACCATCTGCATATTTTGCTGCCCAGCGCCGCAAAGCGATGCGCAAGTATTCGTACAGGTACTCGGGCAATTCTAAAATACAATGTTAAAGGGCCAGTCAGTCGAGTTTCGACCCCATCGACTAGGTCTAGACTGCTACACTACACGCCAAATGACGCATCAATCTGATTTGTAAAGCCCGAAGGGTACAGCCAAGTCGCCACGCTTTCAAGCGTCACTTCGCCTGTTGGGTAGCTGTCTAGACCTAGTCGAGGGAAGGGGTCGATTCTCGACCCTCCAAGGTCCTTTAAAGGGACTGTGAAGTGAAATACAAGCCGCCGTACCTGTTGCGGATATCCGCAATGGTTCATGCAAGCCTGCTGGCAGCTGGGCATGCATTGCTGGCTGCTCGGTTGCTCTTGGCTTGTTTCCTGGGGCTCCGGGTAGGTGTGGGCGGTGATCTGAAGTTTTCTCTCTCGCTCTCTCTCTCTCTCGCTTTCTCTCACTTCCTCGCGCTCTCCCTCACTCTGGCTCTCTCACTCACGCGCTCGTACTCTCGCTCTTTATATCTCGCTCTCGCTCCCTATCTCTCTCTCTCTCTCTCTCTCTCTCTCTCTCTCTCTCTCTCGCTCCCTATCTCTCTCTCTCCCACCTGAATCTGAATTTTGACCGGCTCTTGTTGCTGTTGCTGTTGAGCGGGTTGCGCCAGAATTGGCGCCCGGGTCGTCGTGGTGGTCGTTGTCGTTTCGGCTAAAATTGCCGTAATTTGTAAGCTGAAAAATGTTATAGTTTGTACTTTGTTGTCTGGATGCGCAGACGGCGCCGCAGGATGCGTCGCAGCTCTGGGCGCAGGTTTGCTAAAAATTCAAAATATGGTAAGCTCATGAGTGAGTTTCAGGAGAGCAAGAGATAACGAGAGAGAGAGACAGTGAGAGACAGAGAGTGAGAGAGAGACAGTGAGAGAGAGACATAGCGAGAGAAAAAAAGGCGAGAAATCCCACTTGCGGGTAATTCTTCGCTGCGCACACGCTGCCGCACTTGTTCTGGCAGTCGGACTGGCAGTTGGAGTTCTAAAATAGCTGGTATTCGGGTCTCTAAAGGGCCTCTTAAGGCAAAAACCTGCCTCTAACGGCGCCCACTATCTAAGCGCCAGAATCGACCCAGTCTATCTACTAGGTCAAGACAGTTACGCCATACGCCAAGCGACCGCTGTTTATCGCATCTTCATAGCACTAGAACGTGGTGTTTCGGCAGTATCGAAAAGCCCCGAAAACGTAGCTGTCTAGACCTAGTCGACAATAGTGGTCGATTCTAGCACTTCCTAGTCCCATTAAAACTATTTCTCCAGGCTCACCGGTGTCTGGTTGATGACGATTCGAAGTTCGGGCGTTTGCTGCGGGTTTTGGCTGGGCGTCGGGGTGGTGTTCGTCGAGGTGGGGTTCGATAGTTGTGGGTTTGGCTAAAAAAAATCGTTTTTTGATGTTTTAAAATTTAATCAGAGCTTTTAAAACGCAAAAAACGTTTTAAAAAGAAGGTACATCCTAGATCAAAACAATTTACTCACATTCATCGCAAAGTTTTGCTGGGCAATCGTGCAGGAAGTTTGGCAGGTCCGGGCGCAGGTGCTCTGCAAAAAGGGTTTATTGGATTTTGCCTTTCTCTCTCTCTCTCTCTCTTTCTCTCTCTCTCTCTCACTCTCGCTCTCCCTTTCCTTCCGCCTCACCCTCTCTCGCCCTCCGGATCTCTCCCTATGTCTCTCGCCCTCCATTCTGTCGGTTTCACTCTTCCTTTCTCTCTCGCTCTCTCTGGCTCTCAATCCCTCTCAATCTCTCTTGCTTCTTCTCTCTCACTCTCTCTCGTTCTCTCTCTCTCACTCTATATCTCACTCTCTCTCACTCTCTCTCTCTCTCCCGCTCACCCTGCAGGCCTGTGGCGGTTGATTATGTGCAACACAGCTACTTTGGCAAGTTCCCTGGCAGAGCGATTGGCAAGTTTGCGGCTTCGAGCAGCCACAACCCGAGTACGGTGTACACCCACAGGATTGTTGACCTGAAAACTAGGCTTTAAAGGGACCGAGAAGCTAGAAGAGCCAATAATATGTTTGTCAAAATTACGAAAATTCTTCAGCTAAAGACATCGTCTCCTAGGAGTCCTTCAGTGATCAAACCTGGGGCTAGCGAGTCGAGAACAAGTCAAGGACCAGCAATTAGCCTTTCTAGTTCCTTTAAACATCACAGGAACCGCCGCATCGACCGCCTGTTGGGCTAGGTCTCGACAGAAAAGCTTTCGCGTAACTGTCGAGACCTAGTCGATCGAAGGCGTCGATTTTGCGCTAGCTAGCCGCTGTAAAGAAACGGGCAAGGCGCAATTCCACTCGTCTAGACCCAGTCTACAAACGGGGCCGATCCCCCGCTTGTCAACCCCTTCAAAACCTACCTCCATAGCTGCTGGAGCACTGGCACTGAAGTGGGGTCTGCCGCACGCAGCCGCATTGCCGCTTCGTTCGGATTAGGCCCTGGAAAAGCGACTTTGGAGGTACTTTGCTTAGGCTTAGGCTTAGGCTTAGGCTTAGACTTCTAAAGGGCCGGTGAAGACAATTTTAGGGGTTTCGTCGTGCCTTTAAAAAGATATGTTCTAAATTATTGCGTATTTTTCGGCATTCCCTTCACACCTATCGACGGTGCCACGAAAGGCGCGAAGATGGCACCCCGGGGCGGCCAATTATTTGGTGTTTGGCTCATCCCCAGGGAGGCGCGGGATTGACGCTTCCGCTTCCTCAGGTCTCTCTCTCTCTCTCTCTCTCTCTCTCTCTCTTCATCATCGAGGTGGCGGCATTACGCGCCGGAGGGATGATCCTCTCGGCTTCTTCCCACCCCCCTGCCCTTTCACGCACTGTTTGGGCACTCGACCCCCGGCGACGATGGAGTGTAGAAGGATGGATTCGAGCGGAATTTTGCCCTCGGGATAAAGAGCACTTTTTCTTATTTCGCATAACAGCGCGATGTGATTTGGCGCGGCGTGTCGCTGTCTATACCTATTCGATGCATGGGGTCGATTCTCGCGCTCCCTGGTCCTTTAAGCCTTCAATTTCCAAGCGTTTCCTACTTTCCGGCTCCCCAAAAAACTCTGCTTGTACCCCCGGGCGTGGCGCGGGTTCTAGGCGGCGCGCACCCACGTCAGTTTTTATGTGGTACGAGATGTTTGTGTTGAGTGTTTCAGTGTTGTCTGTCTGTTTGTCTGTTTGTTTGTTTACCCACCCAATAGCCCCCAAGGCGGCCGCGCCTAAAAAAATGACGCATCGGCGAACTAGATGCCACAGAGGACATCAGTACGTGGAAAAAGTAGTAGTTTTAGAGCTAGTTTTCAAGGCATGGGCCACCCTTCTTTACTCGAAAACCTAACAAAGACTGGAATGGAAGGGGCAGGCTAGCAGAGATCATTTGGGAATGGAAGGGGCAGGCTAGCAGAGATCATTTGGGAATGGAAGGGGTAGGCTAGCAGAGATCATTTGGGAATGGAAGGGGCAGGCTAGCAGAGATCATTTGGGAATGGAAGGGGCAGGCTAGCAGAGATCATTTGGGAATGGAAGGGGCAGGCTAGCAGAGATCATTTGGGAATGGAAGGGGCAGGCTAGCAGAGATCATTTGAGAATGGAAGGGGCAGGCTAGCAGAGATCCCTTAGGAAGAAATTTCACGGCCCTTTAGCGACCTCTTACTTATCTCATCCCTGCCATCGACACGGGCTAGTCCCCCAAAAATGGTTCCGGGCCTTTATGTGGGCCCTCAGCTGGGCCCTCCAAAGGTTTTTGGTTCGGGCCCCTCGAGATTGGCCACTGATCCGCCCTATCAGGCCAGCTCGGGGGGCCCTTTGTGGGCCACCGGGCCCAAAAACGGCGTCTCAAGTGCCCCACGGCGGCACTCGATTCGGTGGCTTGGGCCAGCTGCTGACTACGCCATGATACGTGGCAGCGGATTAGCTAACCGGAGTTTTATGGAGACAAAGAATCTGGACAAAAGGCGAAATGACGAGGTTGGATATCTGCTTTGTTGTTTTCTCTCTCTCACTCACTCTCGCGCTCTCCGTCTCTATCTATCTATCTCTCTCGTGCTCTCTTTCTTTCTCCTCTCCCTATTACCTTTTCCGGGGCTGCCTCGCCGGGACAGCAAAACAAAATCAGAATCACGGCTACGGTAGCCGTCGTCGTACGCGCAGCCATCGTTCGTTCTTTCTCTTAAAAATATACGAGTTAGAGAACCAACCCAACCTAGCGAGAGAGAGAGAGAGAGAGAGTGAGAGAGAGAGCAAAGAGAGAGTGAATTAAAGAAACAGCGGGAAACGGAGCGAGAGATATAGAGAGCGGGATATAGAGAGAGAGAGTGTGTGAGAGAGAAAGATAGAAAGCGAGGGAGACATAAGGAAAAGCGAACAAGTGAGAGAGAGCGAGAGAGAGAGAGAGAGAGAGAGAGAGCTAGAGACAGAGATAGAGAGAAGCAAAAGAGGACGAGCTAAGGGGCCAGCGAGAGATGGAGAGCGAGAGCAAGACATGGAGAGAGTGAGTGAGAGGCGATGCAAAAGCTTACAAAAAAATCGATATCAAAAAATTTTTCAACGGTAAAAATTTAGCAAAAATATTCCAGTTACTTCTTAAAAAGGCAGCAGCGTTACAGTAACCGTTAAGCTGGCAAAAATCCATCAAACTTTCGGGCCTAAACCGCGCAACGGCATGCCCCTCTAGTGTGGGACCCCGGCATCGGGGTGGACGGTCACGGAGACTGTAGGACTGGGGGTGGGGCCTTGCATCTCTCACTCTCTCTCTCCCTCTCTCTCTCGCTCTATCACGCTCTCTCTCCGTTCGTTTGCCAGCCCTTTTCAGCCACCGACTGGACGCCTTCATCACAGCGAAAAAAGGGTGGGGTCCGCTGGATTCTTAGGACCCAAGGGCCCTAGGAGCGTTTGCCAAAATTGACGTCAATGCTGCCGGCGGGTTTTGCTATCATAATGTCGAAAATCATAACGTGGAAATTTAAGCTTTTTTTGCTTCGGGGGGGGACCACTTTCTTTGTCAAGGATCCGAATTGACTAATATAACTGAAAGAGGTTTTCCAAACTGTTTTTTTTGCGATTCTTCGACGCAGACAATTGAAAATTGTTTTACAAAACTAACCATCGATTTTGCGGGCAAAAATGACCGCTTTTAGACTAAAATTTGAGCCCTGGAAGCTGTTTTCTGGCTTGGAATCGTTGAATTATCGTCTAGTGGCGCGCCTCGTAGCTGTCTAGACCTAGTCAATGGTGGGGTGGATTTTCTTCCTTGCCGGTTCTTTTCAGGTCGGTTATACTGAAATGGAGAGAGAAAGAGAGAGAGCGCGAGAGAGGGAGAGTGAGCACCAGAATGACAGCGAGAGAAAGAGAGAGAGAGAGAGAGAGAGAGAGAGAGAGAGAGAGAGAGAGCGAGAGAGAGAGTAGTCAACGTCGGTTAACACCGCCAAAATGATAAAATGCCAAGCGAGCACGAGCTCCTTTATAGCGCCCGTCAAGTATGGCCAAGTAGCTGTACCAAAAATACATATTTCGTATATAATATCTTCATCTTCTTCTCAAAATGGGTCCTAAGGTCAGCCGACCCTTCAAAAATCTGCAAAAACGAGTATAGTGCCCAAAATTATCGACTTCCACGGCGTTCCGCCGGAAATATGATACGTGGTAGTTGAGTGGCCGCCGGGCTAGTGGACAATACAATTTGCATAGTAGCTTATATAGGTGTGTATCGTCGTTTTTTGGTCCGGAAGCTCAAGAAGCTGGAATTGGAAGGGTTCTTGAAGGAATCTGAAAGAGAGAAAGAGAGAGAGAAAGAGAGAGAGAGAGAGAGAGAGAGAAAGAGAGAGAGTGGGAGAGAGAGGGAGCGATAGAGAGAGAGTGGGAGATAGAGGGAGAGATAGAGAGAGACCAAAAGTGTTTTTCGGTTTTTTGCGTCTCAAAGAGCATCCCTATTCAGCGGGGAATCCCCCGATGAAGCGAACTTTCGATCTTTTGTGGCCGCGTTCCGTTTCGCTCCGTTCCGCGCCGCTTTTTGTTTACAGTTACTTGAAATGGGTAGAAAGCGGTGGCAAGAGGGCGAGAGAGGAAGAGAGGGAGGGAGAGAGAGAGACAGAGAGAGGGAGAGAGACAGAGCGAGGGAGAGAGAGAGAGCCGGAACGCCAGGGTGTTCTGGGCTGTTAGCGGGGGGAACCAAATTTTTCCCTGTGATTCTCTACGGCCCTTTAACAACATATCAATCATTTTTATAGGCATTTTGCATGGCTTTCAGATATAACAACCGCATCCAGGAAATAATAAAATTTTTCGCAATTATTTGACTTTTTGATCAAAAATGTATGAAAAATGACAAAAAAAGATCAAAATTTCCAGATGCTCAAAGTTAAAAATCGTTTTTGCAAGTTTCTAGCAATCAAAAACTACTAAAAACACTCTAAAAATACATAAACATCATTAACAGGTAGGTGGAAAAACAGAAGTGGTTTCCCCACCCGCCGCGCCAATCCCCCCCCCCCCGCTAACAGTCCAGAACGGCGATGGGGTCAGAAATAGACATACAGCCGCAGGCTGCGAGATAGCCGAAGGCATACAGACAAATTAAAGGCTGAAACCGAAAAAATTGTGTTCAACGGCCATAATCTCCGGTTTCCAGGGACTGGGTGGGTACGGTAGTGGAATCGGTCTACGAACCGAGTCCATTTGATCGGTCCTCCAACCCACCCTGCATCACTTCACGCGCCAAAAATTCCCCGCCTAATCCTCCTGCCGTCGTGGTCAGGGCCGGCACCTCATCAGGCCCCCCTTCTCGCGCACCGGTCCCGGCGGCGTGCCATGGCTACGCGACAGTCCGGGGCGCTGACGACGTGGCTGACCGCCGTCTGTACCCCAAACAATTGACCGTAATTTGAGCCGCCGGGGTCCGTTCCGGGGACCGGGGAGAAGAAGAACACCTTAAAAAGGGGGCAGAGATCGACGGGGTTTCTTTTTTTAAGGTGCGCGAAACCCGAGTGGTTTGGTGGGGGAAGAAAAAAGGCTGACGGCGTGAAACTTTGGGGGCAAGCTTCTGTAGGGTAGTTGATGATTATGGAATGTAAAGGAAAATTTACGTATATAAAATGGAATGCTCGCCTGCTCGCTCTCTCTCTCTCTCCCTCGCTCACTCGCACTCTTTTTTTTCCTCTCTCCTTCTCTCTCTCCATCGCTCTATTTCTATAGCTCTCTCTATCTTTTACTGCATCTGCATCTTACAAGCCTTATAAACCCCTTAATAGACTTAGAGCCAGAGAGCGATAGAGCGAGACAGAGAGACGTAGAGAGAGAGAGAAAGCGAGATGAGAGGGAGATATATAGAGAGCGAGAGAGAGACACGAAGGACGCCTGAAATCGGGAAAGAGCTATCACAATATCATCAAGGCTGCACCCTGCGCTTGAATACTTTAAAATACACAAAACGCCTCACGCCATGTTACGGTAGGATTGCATGTCATCCCGCCTATTTGCATCTCGCCTACTGCTATTTCGCCTCCTCTTAATTCGCCTACATCCCATTCCGCCTACATCTTATTTCGCCTACATCTTATTTCGCCTACATCTTATTTCGCCTACCCTTTATCTCGCCTACATCTTATTTCGCCTACCATTCATTTCGCCTATTTTTCATATACTACCTGTTTTTGCTCATAAAACGTTAGTGGAGCTTCGGTATATAGTATCTTCCATGATATAAAAGCTGGACTGCCGTTTAGTTAAGCACTGCGCTGAAACAAGCCGGGTTTTTCTTTTCTCCTGACAATTCGAAATATGCTGTTCGTTTTTGTTCAACAGCATTAAACGATCCATAATTGGGTACGACAAATACCTTGGCACAAAGTAGGTAGTCTATAGAGTGCATTCAGAAAGAGCTCAAAATCTATCTAGGATTTTCAGCATGGAAAATACGATATACTGAAGTTGTATTAATGCTTCGTGCGCAAATAAAGGTAATATGAAAAATAGGCGAAATGAAAGGTAGGCGAAATAAGATGTAGGCGAGATAAAGGGTAGGCGAAATAAGATGTAGGCGAGATAAGATGTAGGCGAAATAAGATGTAGGCGAAATAAGATGTAGGCGGAATGGGATGTAGGCGAAATAAGAGGAGGCGAAATAGCAGTAGGCGAGATGCAAATAGGCGGAATCAAGTTTTCCCTACGGTAGTGGGCAAAAATAAAATTGTGTGGGCCAGAAAATGATCCGTACATTCTCCAGAAGCTTATAGTGGGTGTGGGGGTGCGAAACGCTACGGTACTCCCTCCATCTCTCTCTCTACATCTCTCTCCCTCTCCATATCTCTCTCTCTCTCCCGCTCCCTCTCCCTCTCTTTCTCTGTCAAGCTGCACTAATCTTTGCGCTTCTGAGAACGGCCCTCCGGAAATAGGCGTAAGGCGTACTTTGGGCCGTGAAAACAAGGGGATTCCCCCGCGGGGCGCGAAATTCGTGGCCGAAACTTCCGAGAGTGGAGTTTTTCGGGTTTTGGTGTTGTCTCGCCAGCTTTCCCTCTCCCCTGTCTATCTCTCTCGCTCTTTCTTTCTCTCTCTCTCTCTCTCTCTCTTTCTCTCTCTCTCTCTCTTCTCTCTCGCTCACTCTCTCTGCCTCTCACCCACTCGGTTTTGGTCGATTTACAACATTTGATCCGCGCCTATTTTTAGCGTTAGTAGCGTGGCGGAGTGTAGCGAAAAAATATACCCAACAATACCATTGTCGTTTTTGTTGGGCTTCGTAGGGATTTTTGAAGTTTATGCAGTTTGCGATCCAAATAAACAACGGGTGAACCCTTCAAAAATTAAATTTTATCTATTTCCAGGGGGACCACAACGTTTATTTTATAATAAAATAAAAACCAGTGGGAAAGACCGCGTCGCGGCCCTTTTCCACTGTACCGGGCCCAGGAACCATGAATTTGAATACCTTCTTTTCTAACCTGCGGCGCAAGAACCTGAGTAAAAGCGCCATTCTTTGGCCTGTGGCGCCAGAGCCAGCGTTGCGCTAGAAGTTTTCGAGCCGGCAGCGCTACTTACTGGTTTTTCTCCAGGATTCGGTCTGCGGCGCCGAGAGCCTGGGCCAGCGAGGGCCAGGCCTAACAATTTCGCAAACCGAGATCCTAGAAATAAGTTTTTTATTGCTGAACTACCAAAAAGCAATCACTTTACAAAATTCCATTTTTCGGTCTGAATACGCTGAAAATTTGTAAGGTAATAAGTTGCGCGTGATCCCCACAATCGAATACATAAGTTGGTCAAATTCCAGCCCGAACTTTCGAACGGGCTTCGATATATGGCCCGAACACCACGGCCCTTCGCCCAATTTGTTAAGGATTTTCAAGTTTTTTTGCTTGTAAAATTGTTAGATGAAAGAATTTCGTGAAAGAAAAGCGTGGATCACTGACAACTGTGTTTCTGCAGGTGCTTCCGTGCTAGCCGGGGTGCAAATTTTTAGCGGGGAGCCAGGCGATTTTCTTAATTCAGTCTATGCCTGCATCGTAATGAATTGAAATATAGTGTAATAAGTTTTTAGTTGTTTCTGATCATCAAAACACTATCAAATTTTAGCAGAACATCTTAAAATTCTGAGGTTTCTGACCAATTTGGTTTTTTTATGCGTTTGGGCGCAAAAAGTCGGTGTTTTCTAAAGTTTTGTAATTTTTTTTGAAAGCGTTTGTATCTGTGTTTGTGTTTTGTTGTTAAATAAAATCGCTGTTAAATGCTATTCGATATAGTTTAACTTTAATTGGCTCGCCCAAAAGAAATCACTAAACAGCTTATTAGTGGTTTTTAGGATAGACTTATAACCATCTACTACGACGTTAATGCTCGGAAAGGTCGAAAATTCACCCGGGGAATTTTTTTCTCCATACTAACAGATGTCTCGGGGTCAGAGCATAGAGACATTTTTGAACTACACAGGAGAGAATTATCAGAAATCCTGGCCTTGAGTGCCCTATCCTACAAATAAAGCTACTTAAATCAAATAGCTTTGTAGCCGTGCACTTTATTCCAGTTGGCGTTAGCCTCAGTACTAACAGTGCTAAGCCTTTGATCTTCAAGCGTACCCGGTACAATTCGAATAAGCGGGGGGGATTTTAGGCGGGGGGAAACCGAACTTTTTTCCGCCCAAGCCCATATTTTTTTATATGAATAATGGAAGTGTTTCTAAATTGTTCATAGCTATTCCTAAACCACAAAACTTTACAAAATTTAATTTTAGGTCGAAAAATCAAATTTTTCGGCCCAAAAATGACCAAATTTTCGACTTGAAGCGTTTTTCTAACTTTTTAAAAAGTTTTACCTATTCAAATAGGCTTAAATTTTGCTAAAAACAATGTGAAAACACTTTATATTTGATTACTATCCCCACCAGGGCCGACAAAAGAAAACTTGGTTCCCCCCCGCCTAAAATCCCCCCGCTTATCCGAATTGTACCGCCTACCCCTATGTTATATCGGCTTTTTAAGACGGCAGGTAGGATGTTTCCCGCTGGCCGCCTAGATCCAGCCTTGGCTGCGGCGCTGATCGATCAGCTGGGCATCGAAGAACTGCATAAATTGCAACGCGTCAGCAAAGGGTTCAGGTGAATGCTTTGATAATATTCGGCGCACGTATCTGAAGCTGCGCTATCGCGTCGCCAGTGTTCTGACCAGGTTACGCAAAGATTCATCCATGTTTCGAGACGATTTAAGACGAGTCAATTCATCATTTTGGAGGAGCTTCAGGATTGCGTACAAATTTCGAAATTCTTTTGTGGGGAAATTTCACGATATCGAGATATTTCATACTGTCTAGGTGGCAGACTAAACCAATCTCCAGGAAAGGTGCTTTCATATTATCGGGCGGGGGGGAGGGAAACCAGTTTTTTAACGTGAAAATTAGACACAATTTTGTTAAAGAATGTCAAAAATCTCTATTTTTGGCCAAAATTCGAATTTTTCAAAAATGTTTAAGTGGGTTTTCTAGTCGAAAGAAAGTTATATTTTCGCTAAAAACACTATTAAAGGCCCCTGGAAAGATGCATTTGGTGAAAAAGAAAGGAATTTCGCTAAGCCGGGCGTCATGAGATCCCTATATTATCGTAGCAAATGCTCGCCTCCTTCTAGTCATTTATTATGGTGGTTACAGAGATGCTGTTAACAGACGCGGATTGGTTCCACGTAAAATCGATTATCTCATGATCGAAGCCCGTGTACCGTCGAACGATGAAATGCCGCCACAGGCAAAGGTAGGGGTAACGTTGTTACTTCGAAAATTGCTAATGATCCATCGGGACTGTATTCGGAAGGGAAGCAGGGTGCCTACTCAGGTCCGTGCTTCTACGCTAAATCCAATCCGGTCGATTTCCCATAGCAATCGGAAAATCAATGGGAAGTCGATCGGATTCACCCGGTTTCCCATCGATTTCCGGGTGGATTTGGGGTGAAACGGGAGAAATCCGATCGCCGATCGGAAATTGAGGGGAAACCGAGCGGATCCGATTGACTTCCCATTGATTTTCCGATTGTCCTTTCGGATCCCCCCGGTCCTTCCCCGTGCTTCCGCCCCCTTTCCGCCCATCCGCCCCGTTTCCCATCGATTTCCATGCCTTCCACCCGCAATCCAGGTGGGATCCATATGGAATTCGGGTGGAAGCACGGACCTGAGTAGACCGCTGTTTAGATTTGCGTACACGAGACGGATGTGGTGATCGTGGATGTCGCCCGCAGCCGTTACCGGGCTCGCAGCTACGAAAATACGGTTCTTGTAAACACCGATCATGAACGGTTGGTTTTAGTCTTTTCGTGGCTTTACACGATGAGAGTTTTACCTATCAGGTTGGAAAGAAAGTAATGGCACAAAATCTTTAAACCGTTGTAAAAACCCGCAGGAACGTCCGATTTGAAAGTTTATTATATGGTTTGGTAGATCTTCGGATGCTCTATCACGAGACGACCCTCAAAACGCACAAAAACTGACGGACGATAAGATACAGGCCTTTGAAGTTTCACGGAAAATTAGGTGAAAGCTTCTAAGCGAGATATCTCTGCATACAGGCATTTGCATACCATATTTTTAACACCAATCGATAGCCCTCGAGGAGTAGATATCGATAGATCTTGAGATAATCCAAATTGGACACTGGATGGCCGAGATATGGGCCTTCCAAAATCAATGCATTTTCTGGATTTTGGTTCGGGAGCTGAAGCAAACGCAGCAGTTTTTGGCTCGCGCAGGCCTAAATGTATGGGAAATCGAGAAAAGTTCTAAGGAATGGGCCAAATTTCAAGAGGCCATATCTCGGCCATCCAGTATCCGATTTGGATGATCTCAACATCTATCAATATCTACTCCTCGAGGGCTATCGATTGGTGTTAAAAATATCGTATGCAAATGCCTGTATGCAGAGATATCACGCTTGGAAGCTTACACCTAATTTTCTGCGAAACTTCTGAGGCCTGTATCTTATCGTCCGTCAGTTTTTGTGCGTTTTGAAGGTCGTCTCGTGATAGAGCATCCGAAGATCTACCAAGCCATATAACAAACTTTCCAATCGGACGTTACTGCGGGTTTTTACAGCGGTTTAAAGATTTTGTGCCATTACTTTCTTTCCAACCTGATATATTCATACCTGGCTATAGGGCTACACTTTGGGAGTTTTCAAACTACAAAAATCTCCAAAATCGCCATTTTTCCGCCAATGGCCGAAAATTGGCTTTTCTGTGTGGCAGACCACAGACCACAAACTACAAAAATTTCGAAAAAGCCGTAAAACGGCAGTTTTAATCCCATTTTGGGATTTTCTGAAAAAAACGGGGTCTTGTGGAGTTTTCATTACAAAATGCGAAAACCGGACTTTTTGTCTGGCAGACCGATTCTTTGCGTCGAGATAAGGGGCACGTGTTTCTGATACCCGGCTTAAAGAACGATCGGGATCTGCAGGACACTGACGATGCCATTCTGCCGTTTTGTCAAGTTCCTGCCGCAAATCCGCTCCATCAAAACCGTTGAGATGAACGTATCGACAATAAATGAGGAGGTTCGCTCCCAATTATCGCACCCAGAAACGGTGTCGATTTAGATGTTGCTCTGGGCTGGACGTCCGCGAGCCGAACAGGGAGAAGTGCATAGTGCCGAACTTTTTGACGTGAGTGTAGAGAGAGAGAGAGAGAGAGGGAGAGAGAGAGAGAGAGAGAGAGAGAGAGAGAGAGAGAGAGAATGTCTAGCTTATAAACAAGGTGTCCCAAAAAAGCACCCCTCCAATACTTCGCCGGCGGCCCCTTCTTTCGCTTATAGAAACAGCGTGCTCGATTTTTAAAAGACCCCCAATAGATGGAAAAATGCGCCTTTTCGAGGGCTACACGACCTGCCAGTTAGCTTGGCGCCCAACTCAACCAGTGCCGCGATCATAGCGTTCAAAGAGGTGGCTCGACACGCCGTATAGCAACCCCAGCGCACCGACCATTTGCTGAACAATTCTTTAGCTAACGCCCTTTTGGAGATCGCTGGCTGCGATCGGCGAGCTGCAGCTAGTGGCAACAGACACCGGCGAGCTGTTCCGAAGAATCAATGCCAATTACGGCAACGGTTTCGATATACTGGACGTGTGGGTGAGTGATTTCTCATTTTTCTGAATGAGAATTTCGAAAACCCAAATGCATAACATCTGAATGGCTGACTCTTTTTTGCGTTTCGTTTTGCTACAAACAAAACTCTTAGTATATTTTTGGACGCGCTATCGAATGCCACTATAGAAATTTTGTTAAAAATATCGAATATGTCGAAAAGCGCCGAACATTTTGCAGGTGGACAATGTGCGGGACACACTGGACGGTGGCGCGATTTGGGAGACGTGGTGCGGACCACCGCTCCCAGCGCGCCACCAAGAAGCCGAGTTTTGTCACGATAAATGGTGTCTGCAAACGATCGTGAGAGTGACCGAGGTTGGTTCACGAAACGCTTCAACTGTTCCTGCGGTTCTTCAAATTTTTTTCGGCCCAAGCCTAAATTTTTTTTCTAAATAGCGCATGCGTTTCTAAATGGTTTTTAACTATTACTGAGCATAAAAACTACTCACATCTTAATTAAAAAATTATATTTTAGGTCGAAAAATCCTATAGAACCTTTAGGATTAGCGGGGGGGGGGGGGGGGGGGAAAGACTAAATGACTTGCAATGACTAAATTTTCGAGTTTTTCAAACATTTTTCTAACTTTCTTGAAAGGTTTTTCTACTTTCAATATAGTTAAAATTTACTAAAAACAATGTGAAAACACTTTATATTTGATTACTAGGTCAACCGGGAAAACCAGGAAAAAATTTGCATCCTTTAGGCCTGGCCCGCGCTCTAGCGCCGCAGGCCAAAGGAAAGGTCCTCCTTGGCCCAGGCTCTCGCGCCGCAGGCCAGTCCTGGAGAAAAACCAGTAACTAGCGCCGCAGGCTCAAAGGTTCTACCGGAACGCTGGCTCTAGCGCCGCAGGCCAAAGAAGGGCGCTTTTACTCAGGTTCTTGCGCCGCAGGTTAAAAAAGAAGGTGTTCAAATTCATGGTTCCTGGACGGGGTCCAGTGGAAAATGGCCGCGAGGCGGTCTTTTTCCACTGGTTTAGCAATAATGCTCTGTTAATAGTTTGAGTATAAAATACCCAGATAGCCAAAATTAGCCCGTATGGTGCCGTTTAGCACGCCTGGTGCCTCGCCCGTCCCTCACGTCCCGGTCTACTGCATAGGCATGCCTAGGCTTCCTCAGGCTTTTCTAATTTGCATCGCCTAGGCTGAGCCTGGGCTATGCAAATTACGCCTGACCTCTAATTAGTCAGGCTTTATCTGGGAATTTTATGTAAAGTCGTAGAATATTCGAAGTTTTGCCGAACAAATAAGGATTTTTTTAAGCTTCCGGGGGGTCGAAGAGCTGTATTGGGTCCAAGAATATTCTACAAAGTTAGGTTACTGTTTTTTGACAAACGATACGTTAATAGCACGCGGATACACAAAAGTCAAGAGTCGGTTCGAACGGGCGGGGGATGCAATTGGCTCTCCTGACATCCTGCCTATATTTTTCGCACCTGCGGCATCCTTGTAATTTGTTATTTCGTCAAAGATACGAACGTTTTAGATGCAGTAACCAGATTAACATGTTTTTGCGCATTGCATAAAAAGCCTGCGTAAATCCTTAGGCTTCCGCCAGGCGTCGGCAGGCGCGGAAATGCAATTCGGCCCAAGAAAGCCTGAGGAGGCCTGCCGCTCCCTCACTCTAGTTTCGATATACTGGACGTGTGGGTGAGTGACTTCTCATGCAGACGGATGGAAACATGGAAATTTTTCTGAATGGGAATTTCGAAAATCCAAATGCATAACATCTGAATGTCTAAAGGGTGATTGGGTATCATAACGTCGAAATTCATAATGTCGAAATTTACATAGGCTAATATTACCCGGTGAAACCGCCAATTCCAGCGAAAAAATTTTTTTCCACATTCTATTTTTTTATCTCATTTCACGACAACATTTTTTGCCTAGAATTCGGGGACTTTACCGGGAATTTTAGCTTACGTAAATTTCGACATTCTGACATTTCGACATTCTGACATTTTGACATTATGAAATTTCGACATTAGGAAATTTCGTCATTATGAAATTTCGACAATAGGAATTTCGACATTTTGAAAATAAGCCCTAAAGGGTATATGTCAGGGTATAGGCTGATAATGCCGATTGACAGAATGCCGATTTTACAAAATGCCGATTTACAGAATGCCGATTTTACAAAATGCCGATTCACAGAATGCCGATTTACAAAATGCCGGTTTACAGAATGCCGATTTACGGAATGCCGATTTTACATAATTTGGGTTCTACATCCAAAAAATTTCAAAATAATCAAAAAAAAGCAAAACCGGTTTTATGTAAAACCCAAATTATGTAAAATCGGCATTCTGTGAATCGGCATTATGTAGGTAAACCATATGTCGGCTAGGCCGGGGGTGGGGGGGGAGGGGAGGGGACGGACTGTTGGGGGACTCTTTTTTGGTGTTTCGTTTTGCTACAAACAAAACTCTTACTTACCTAGTTAGTATATTTTTGGACGCGCTATCGAATGGCACTTTAGAAATTTTGTAAAAATGTCGAAAATGTCGAAAACTTGCTTTCCTTCTATGTCCTCCCTGCAAAAAAAACATTTAATACTTGTTTTTGTCAAAACTATTTCATATTACATTATTTTTAAATAAAATTAAAAATTTTAGTATATTTTTGAATGCTCTATCGAATGGCGTCTTTAACATGTCGAAAAATAGCGCGAATCTTGGAGAACACCCGCTCAATCCGATTTTAAATGGCGGTTTTTGTTTTTGCCATAACTTTTTTATATTACAATAATTTGTGCTAAAAAAACTCTTAGTATATTTTTCGATGCTCTATCGAATGGCTTTGCGAAAATCGCGAGAAAATAACGAAAATATCAAAAAAAGGCACGTCTCTTCCCCCCCGCGTAGCCGACATATACCGTCCAAAGTCATAATGCGTTAATTTCAGAATGCATAATAAATCTTGGAATGCATAAATTTTGGAATTCTGAAATTCAGTTGAAATTGAATTAAATTCAGTGCGTGGATTAGGATTAGCACGAATCAAATTTACCCATTCCGAAATTTATGCATGTTGAAATTTAAGCATTCTGAAATTCCGGGATTCTAATTTTATGCATTCTGGACTTAGGCATTGTGATTTTATGCATTCTGATAGCAAATCGCGATACACCATCGGACATTTTGCAGGTGGACAACGTGCGGGACACACTGGACGGTGGCGCGATTTGGGAGACGTGGTGCGGACCACCGCTCCCAGCGCGCCACCAAGAAGCCGAGTTTTGTCACGATAAATGGTGTCTGCAAACGATCGTGAGAGTGACCGAGGTTGGTTCACGAAACGCTTCAACTGTTCCTGCGGGGGGGGGGGGAACCAATTTTTTTCGACCCAAGCCTAAATTTTTTCTAAATAGCGCATGCGTTTCTATCTAAATGGTTTTTAACTGTTACCGAGCATAAAAACTACCCACATTTTAATTAAAAAATTTAATTTTAGGGCGAAAAATCCTATAGAACCTTTAGGATTAGCGCGGGGGGGGAAGACCCAAAATGACTAAATTTTCGAGTTTTTCAAATTTTTCTAACTTTCTTGAAAGGTTTTTCTACTTTCAATATAGTTAAAATTTACTAAAAACAATGTGAAAACACTTTATATTTGATTACTAGGTCAACCGGGAAAACCAGGAAAAAATTTGGTTCCCCCCCCCCCCCCGGAAATCCTAAAGAACCCCATCGGAGAAATTAATTTTTTGCTTTTTGGTAGTTCAGCAACAATGCATATTTCTAGGCTCTCCGTGCTCGAGATTTAGGCCTGGCCCTCGCTCTGGCGCCGCAGGCCAAAGGAAAGGTCCTCCTTGGCCCAGGCTCTCGCGCCGCCGGCCAGTCCTGGAGAAAAACCAGTAACTAGCGCCGCAGGCTCAAAGGTTCGAGCGGAACGCTGGCTCTAGCGCCGCAGGCCAAAGACTGGCGCTTTTACTCAGGTTCTTGCGCCGCAGGTTAAAAAAGAAGGTGTTCAAATTCATGGTTCCTGGACGGGGTCCAGTGGAAAATGGCCGCGAGGCGGTCTTTTTCCACTGGTTTAGCAATAATGCTCTGTTAATAGTTTGAGTATAAAATACCCAGATAGCCAAAATTAGCCCATATGATGCCGTTTAGCATGCCTGGTGCCTCGCCCGTCCCTCACGTCCCGGTCTACTGCACCGCAATTATATATGCTTGGACATGGACGGTTTCGACGCCGACGTCGAATTCGTGAGTGCCATCGTGTCTTCATAACACCCGGGAAAAGCGTTAGAGAAAGAGCGGGAGAGAGCGAGAGAGAGAGAAAGAGAGATAGATAGAGAGAGAGGGAGAGCGAGAGAGAGGGGGAGAGAGAGCATGAAAGAGAAATAGCAAGAGATAGAGAGAGGGAGAGAGAGAGAGAGAGAGAGAGAGAGAGAGAGAGAGAGAGAGAGAGAGAGAGAGAGGAGGAGAGGGAGAGAGAGGGAGGGAGGGAGAGAGAGAGGGAGGGAGGGAGAGAGAGGGAGAGAGAGAGAGGGAGAAAATGAGTGTGAGAAATCAATTACTTAATTTAGAAAGTTACTTTACAGGACAACTTCAAAAAGCTTATACTGGCGAGTGGCCGAGGTCGGACGGTGGAAGATCTGGAAGCCACGGATCCCGATGCGGAGCTGAGCGAAAAATGGATGGTCGACTGTGACCTCGTAAGTGTGCCATTTAAAAGCAACAACAGGGGGCGGGGACGATCATTCTTTCGAAAATATACATGTTATGATCCAAATCGAACCTGAGGTTTTCAACTTTTCTCAGATTATTCAAATTAGATCGGTGCAGGACTGGCCCGGAGGTCCATTTCCAGGCCAGTCCTGCACCGATCTAATTTGAATAATCTGAGCGGACCAAAATTCCGCAAAAAAAAAATGTGAAAAACTCGATGCATAGCAGCGAGGATAGGGTGTCCCAGGAAAAAACACCCCCCTCAAACTCGACGCAGAAGTATCGGATCCGAATGATAGATGTCCTTGAAACGGCGAGTTTGCAACAATCTTCAAAACCATGTTCTACTGAAATGCGCTATTTTACAAGACATTTTGTAGAATTTTGCTGTTTTTCAAGGTTGAATATGAGTTATTTTGCCTCAAAACAACAAACAAAATGACCGGAAGTGGCCGTGCCTTAACGTTTTTAAACGCGTTGTACCGTGGCGTTGTCAAATCAAAAAATGGTTTTGAAGATTGTTGCAAACTGGCCGTTTTCGAATGGTGCAACACTATCATTGCGGTCCGACACTTCTCCGTCGAGTGAGGGGGGGTGTTTTTTTTATTGGGACACCCTGTATGATCGACGATTTCTTTCGCAAAACGGGGATAACATTGCCATTTCAGGGTCCTTTCCGTCCTCTCGTCCGTCGCTATCTCCGGATTTCTGTCACTGGCAAAGGTGCGCGCTCATCTGTCTGCTAAGTAGTTGGCTTAAGTGCATTTTCCCCCCCGCCAGCCGACCCCCACCCACCGTATCTCGGCTCCCCGTTATCCTACAGGTGTGTAAAGTGTGCCAAAATGTTCGCCTTGCTCTTGCGAGTATTTTGGTATACCTTACACACCTGTAGACGACCAGGGAGCCGAGATACAAAAATTGGGCGCCGGCTGAGGGGTCGGGGGGAGGGGGTAAACTGCACTCTAACCGAATAGTGAAATTCGGACCTATGCGGACCGCTAGAGGGGGTAATTTTTTTGTGACACCCGGTAGCCTTAATCGGTATCGGACCATTTCGCCGAAAACCATCTCGCCGAAAACCATTCAGCCGAAAATCGAATTTTGTATGCAAATCTTTTGCCTTTCCAGGTCCTAGTTCCCGGCAAGCTAAATGGGCAAAATATCGGGCTTCACATTTTCACAACTGTGGTTGATTGGTCTCGCCGAGAAAAATTAACTTGATTCAGATAAAACGCATTATCACGGGGGTTGGGCAACGGCGATTAATTAGCAAGCGGAATCAAATCATTGTCTAATCGAAAGAGTTGGCGAGCAGGTCGGTGAATTCCATCGGAGTGTCATCTTAGACTGGTGACTGTACCGGCTAACTTGATAAAATTTGGTTCCCCCGCTGCCCCCGCTGAAAGCCCAGTACTGATACTCTACCGATATATCCTTTCTCGAACCAGACGATCATCGGGATCAAGGGACGACGACGAGACAATCTCTCATTTATCTGTCATAATGCCTGAAATTTCAGTACCCCAGCAA
Source organism: Mesorhabditis spiculigera (assembly GCA_958295435.1). Lineage (NCBI taxonomy): Eukaryota > Metazoa > Nematoda > Chromadorea > Rhabditida > Rhabditidae > Mesorhabditis > Mesorhabditis spiculigera. The sequence continues at coordinate 1,740,208 of CATQJA010002663.1, forward strand.
CATTACCATACAAAATTAGATTTTCCGCGAGATGGTTTTTCGGCGAAATGGTTTTCGGCGAAATGGTTTTCGGCGAAATGGTTTTCGGCGAAATGGTTTTCGGCGAAATGGTCGGAATTCGCCTTAATCCTGTGAGATTGTCGGCCTCTTTTTAGACAAAAAAACCCACTCGTTCCTCTAGATTTCCTCGTCGTTTTCGAAATCCAGGAATTGGAGGAAGATATGGATGCAGCGGATGGCGCCGGAATTATTTGGATTTTCGACAAATGAGATGGACGTTCGAATTTACCTAAAAAGTTTTTGATGAGAAATTTTTCGGTCATTCAATTCAAAAAACTGAAAAAATTTCATATAAAGGTGCATTCGGCAGTACAGCTGCATACAGTACAATACAGTACGCCACACTAACTACGGAGAAAAGTAGCAGAACATCGGAATTGCGGCAATGTGCTCCTGGAAGCTAAAAACTCAGGGAAACATTGTACTTTTTTCTCTCAAAATTTCCATAATTGGGGGTTCACCTCGTCAGACGGCAGTAATTTGGAGGATATTGAGCCCCAAAAGTACGGTATACCTTCTAAATAGTGTAATAATCACCCTGCCACACTTTACCCACCTCCCGATGCACTATTTTGACTCCTACAGGCCAGCCAAAAATAGCCGGAAGCCTCAAAACTCGTCTCTCCCTGCCTGGATGGCCTCTTCCTCTGCCCCTCCTCCGGGCTAAAAAGTGCCCCAAACCGGTGGTCGTTAATTGTCGATATGCAAAATAGGCTAGAAAGGTGTATTTGGGCACAAATTTCTCTTGATTCAAAGTTGGCGGGATGGCGATTAGTGTGTATTTTCTTGCGGTATTTCTATGCCACGCAATCCACGCGCGCCAATCTATCGTCTATTGGTGTTGCATGGAATTCTCTATAGTCAATCGTATCAAAATCAAAACAAATTTGGCTACGCATCCGAAGTTGAGCCGAACTTTGGGCCTGGTAGTCAAAAGTCGCCAAAAATGTTTTTTATCAAATGCGTTTCCGAATCAGTTGGATCGTCAGACGACGGGATTCCGGAGATGAAGAAACTTCAAACGCACGGCACGCCATCCAAATCTGTAGAAAAAGTTGCAGAACATAGAGATGCGTGCCAATTTGGCGCTGGAACTTAAAATAATCGTGGAGAAAATCGTGTGTTTCTCCAAATTTTATATATTCCAGTAGATACGGATCGTCAGACGGTGGGATACGGAAGCTACAAAAGTTTCTGAAGCACAGTACGACATCTGGATACTGTAGAAAAAATTGTAGAACATCGGAATTTGTGTCAGTTTGTTGCTGGAAGCTAAAAATTCAGAGATAAATCGTATTTTCCTCTCAACATGCCGGTGTTTTTAGGGTCGACCTGGTCAGACGGTAGCGGTAATAATCACCCTGCCACACCTTACCCACCCCCGTTGCTTTATTTTGACTCCCGCATGCCTGCCAAAAATAGCCGGAAGCCTCAAAACTGGTCTCTCGCTGCTTGGATGGCCTCTTCCTCTCCCCTCTTCCGGGCTAAAAAGTGCCCCAAATCGGTGGTCGTTAATTGTCAATATGCAAATTAGGCTAGAACCGTGGATTTGGGCACAAATTGCTCTTAATTCAAAGTTGGCTGGCAGGCGATTAGTGTGTATTTTCTTGCGGGTCCCGCCACGACAATCCGCGCGCGCCAAACTATCGTCTATTGGTGTCGAGTGGAATGCTTGTCTATTGGTGGGTGATATGCAAATTAGGTCTTTTTGGGGGTGATATGGGTCCTGGGGGTATATAAAGGGGCGGGGGCGGGGCTATGGCATGCCGATTACAGGGTATATAAGGAGGGGATCGAGAGGGGGACCGTCATTCCCAAATACCTTCCAATTACCTACCGCCCCTACCCTCTGCCTGTATTCTAATTTAAGATGATGGCCATTCCTAGTACTACCGCCCCGACCACCCCCAAGTCGACGACTGCCGACTGCTCGACGCCGTCGACGAAATTCCTGCGTCGCCGTCACTCCATGGGAACCGTAAGTTTTTGAGAATCGATTACGATAGGATTTCAGAATCAGTTTAAATAGTTTTAAATTAGCTTTTAGCCTTTAAAGATTCATTGAATTTTGTCCAGGTTTTTTCCGTAATTTTTAATCAGCTTTTTAAGCAATTATCACATCTAATTGGCCTCTACAAATTTATTCTGAACCGTTAAAAAGTCGAAAAATTTAGGTTTAAGTTATATGAATTATTTGTATTTTTAGGCGATAGAAGTGCTTTCTAACCGATTTCGAGAAGTTTTTGCGCAATTTAACTTTATTTAACTCCTGTTTTCACTTGTAAAATATAGAAAAATTTATTTTTCCATTTCTAACCATATAATTCTCTGCTTCTGATCGATTACGACATCCTTATTTTTAGCCTTGGTTTTTTGCGAGGTTTTAATCAATCACGGCATGAATTTGGTGGTTGAAATACCGCAAATTTACAGTTTTTCATTTCTAAAATGCCTTAAACAATCCAATTCGCCTATTAAAATATATCAATCGCTAATACACGCGGTTATTGCAGTACTTCCCGGAGACGGCGGATCTGATGAAGATGGCCCCGATGGATGGCACTGTTCAACAGAAACTTCGCCGTGCCCAGCATCGACGCAGTCTCACCGTCGTCGAGTTGGCGGTAAGTGGCTATTTTATTTGATTAGTTAAATCAATTTTTAAATCTTTATTTACTTTAGAAATTTTCAAAAGCCTGTTACCCATTTTGTGGTTTGAGCCTTCAGAAAAAAAAATGGTTAATAGAGGACAGAGGAGAGGAAAGGACAAATTTTAGAGGGTTCGAATGCCCGATCTTTACATGAAGGCTTGTAAGTTTGGCCGGTCCGTTTTCTCTGTAGCTATTAAAACTATCTCAAAACTATCTGTTTTTCATGGATTTTTACATCAAAATTTGAATTATTTATCGTATTAATTACCAAACCTTTAAACTATAAGCTACAAAGCTTACAAAACTACAAAATTATAGCTTGAAATCATCTTTGAAGCAATTCGTTAGCGCAAAATTGATTTTCTAGCCTTGTTTTTAATTTTTTCAAAATTTCGAAGCTTTCCGAAGTTGTTTTTTTGCAATTTAGATGCCTGAAATTATTGGAAAGCTATAAACTACAACCTATAAAGTCCACACAATTTTAGTTGGTAGGTTACAGCCACTTTCCAAGCGATTAGAATGCTGAAAAAATGGAAATTTTTGCGGTTGTTCGAGATTTTTATAAAGTTTAAGACCTTCCGAAGTCGTTAGTTATGCTGTAGTTGTTCAAAATTCGTTGCAAAACCATAAACGACAGATTACAAGCTATTTACAAGCCACTTCCGATTTCAGCCCCTTCTCGTTGCGCAGCGATATGCGCTGGCAAAGAAGGCGCCTCGTCGCAGTCTTCGTGAACTTGCTGCTGCTATTGTTGATGGTGTTGATGGGGATATGGATCTACAGAAGACCCCTTCCCCAGTCATTTCTAAAGTTTCTAATGGAGGAGCCGTCGAAAAGGTATCGTTTTTCATAGTTTTAGCATTTTTCGATTCTTCGCGTAAATTTTATTAAATTTTAGTTAAGAAATGATTTTATATTATGGCCCGACCGGATTTTGGTATAATATGAGCTTTATAAACGCATACGGTTTTATTAAATTAATTTAATAACAATTCATCTACCAGCAAAATTAAAAAAAATCTTTTTGATCGAAAAATACAGTTTTTGGCGATTTTCAAAGTCTTGTCAATTTCATAAGATTAAATTTTGTCCAGGATTTCTAAAGTTTCTCAACAAAATTTGATAACTTAAAATAGAATTATTACATTCCGAATTTTGCAGAAAACGCGTCGTTCTGCCCGCCTTGCAAAGCCCGTCCCTTCCACGACGGCCCCTCTCCCGCCATCCACCCCAATCACTCGTCGAAGCCCGATGCTTTGAACGGGTTGGAGATGGTGGTCATCTTCATCCTCTTCTTCGTCGAATAATACGGTACTTTCCTTAATTACTGTATCGTCTACTGTATATATCTCTCCCCATTTCCCAGTCTCTCATTAGCGACTTTTAATCCCATCCCGTCCTTGCCCTCGCAGTTAAAACCACTAGAAAACCCCAAGAAAACCAAAAAAAATTATTTAAAACTTTCAAAACTACCTAAAATTACTTTGGTTTCCCTTAATAAGCTTTTGCAACTTTATTCTAAATTAATTTTCAAGTAAATTGAATCCGAAATTGCCTATTCTCAATATTTCCATGTTCCCCAATTTCCCCTTGCCCGCCCCGTAGCTGTGACGCCCCCTTTAAAAACCTGAAATCCCGAAATATCCCCCTCGAATCCACTATGTCTGCCTCTTGTCGATAGTACTCCGGTGTAACCTGTTTGCCGTGTCGTTTTCTGGTCGAATAAACTTGTAAATAGGAATTTTTTTGAAGCTACGATAGTACACTACTGTACTCAATACTATTCAACACGATAGGAGCAAGCGAGAGAGAGAGAGAGAGAGAGAGAGAACGAGAGAGAGAGAGAGGGAGAAACTGAGAGATATTGCGGGAATCAATACAATCGATAATTATCGATACATTATCTGGTATCCATGATTGGGCGGGAACGCTCGGTCCAAGAAGTGTAGAGACTCGTCTACCATTCTCCCAACACAGCCAAGCACGGCTCGAACGGCTAGGGAACCGAAGCCGTGGGTTACCTAGAAGAAGATTCTCTCTCTCTCTCTCTCTCTCTCTCTCTCTCTCTCTCTCTCTTTCTAGCTGCTCTCTCTGTATCTCCTGTCTTTCACTTTCCCTCATTCTCTCGCTCTCTCACACGCTGTATATCCCTCTCTCGATCGCTCTTTCTCTCCCCTCTCTCCCTCTCTCTCACCCTCTCTCCCTCCCTCTCTCCCTCTCTCCCTCTCTCTCTCTCTATCTCTCTATCTCTCTTTCTCTCTTTCGATCTAAGCACCCACCAACGTGAAGTGCGCCAAATGATGTTGAATTGCCGGGTCGACGAATGGCATCGATCGTGGCGAGATCGGAAGCGGTGCCGTCAGCGGGGTACGGTCAGATGCGACAAGTTCAGCAAGTTCATCGATGATCCTCCTGAAGCATTCTTTTAAGGGAACCGGAAAGCACACGCATTGGCTTGGTCGTGTCAACTCGAAAAAACGCGAGCAGGAGCGTTTTGGTTTTCACAAAATATTACGTTAACTTCCGCAAGAACGTTAAGAATCACATTAGTACTCCTTTTGGATTGTCGCGTAGCCAGGGCCGTAACAAACCCAAATTTCGGGGGGCGACCCCAAAAATTGTTCACTAATATGACTAAAACTACAGCGCCGCAGGCAAAATTTTTGAAAATATAGGGTTTATAACACTAAAACTAGTGTTAAAAATAGCCAAAAACAGCGCCGCAGGCAAAAATTTTTTGGAAAAATGAAATCATAAGGGACCCTTATGAACTTTTCGGCCTTCGGCCGATTTCTGGGGGCGGCTCGCCCTCTCCCCTCTTACGGGCCTGCGCGTAGCTGTCAAGACCAAGCCGGTAGCAGATAAATTGGGACGTACTTTGTCGCTTCTAGAGCCTCCCTCCTCTTTCCGGCACCTCCTTCCCTGGCCAGCCCAATCTTCGTCAAATAAATCCCAAATTCCCGGGCGCGGAACTCTTTCTCGCACACAAGCTGGAAATCCTTGGCCATGTGCACGGCTTCCTCTGAAAAAACAACATATCCGCAATGATTGCTAGCCTGCCCCTTCCATTCCCAAATGATCTCTGCTAGCCTGCCCCTTCCATTCCCAAATGATCTCTGCTAGCCTACCCCTTCCATTCCCAAATGATCTCTGCTAGCCTGCCCCTTCCATTCCCAAATGATCTCTGCTAGCCTGCCCCTTCCATTCCCAAATGATCTCTGCTAGCCTGCCCCTTCCATTCCCAAATGATCTCTGCTAGCCTGCCCCTTCCATTCCCAAATGATCTCTGCTAGCCTGCCCCTTCCATTCCCAAATGATCTCTGCTAGCCTACCCCTTCCATTCCCAAATGATCTCTGCTAGCCTGCCCCTTCCATTCCCAAATGATCTCTGCTAGCCTGCCCCTTCCATTCCCAAATGATCTCTGCTAGCCTGCCCCTTCCATTCCCAAATGATCTCTGCTAGCCTACCCCTTCCATTCCCAAATGATCTCTGCTAGCCTGCCCCTTCCATTCCCAAATGATCTCTGCTAGCCTGCCCCTTCCATTCCCAAATGATCTCTGCTAGCCTGCCCCCTCCATTCCCAAATGATCTCTGCTGGGCTACAAAATCGATAACCATGTTTTGTCAGTTCCTTTAAAACCGCTGTTACCTTCCACCAGGGCCGTCCAAGCCGTGACAATGGCTTGTTTGCGTCTGCCAGCCGGTAGCGCTAACCCGATTCGTCGTAAGGAGTCGCGTAGCGTTTTTCCGCCATCCTTGGCTTTGGCTCTAAAAATTACGGTCTACCTCTCTCCCGCTTTCTCCTTTTTCTCTCTCTCGCTCTCTCTTTCTCTCTCATGCTCCCTTCCTCTCGCTCTCTCCCTCTCTCTCTCTCACTTTCTCAAAATTCCGCCCAGCAGCGAGGCGTTCAAGCATTCCGGAGGACTTATTCTGCGCTGTATCTCCCCGACGGTCACTTTGTACTTTGTGGTCGAGCTGAGGAGGCTGGTACGTCCGGGTACGCTACAATACACCTGGCCGCAGCTATACAGCACGAATAGTCCATACCTCTCTTGGATCTACCGTAGCCCTTGGACACATGGCTTCGCTGAAGAGGCGGAAGGGGAACCCGAATTTGTCATCAGCAGCGGCGTCAAGAGGGCCGAAGAGGTGCTGAAAGAGAGAGAGAGAGAGAGAGAGAGAGAGAGAGAGAGAGAGGGGGGAGAGTGAGCAAGAGCTATATCCATACTTCCGTACCTTCATCTGAAATCCGGCCTGCCCGAATCGAGGATTCGTAAACGAATACGTAGAATGGAGCTAAATCCGGAATTTCCGGTTCATTTACGAAGCCTACATTGTGATACGGTAAAATTTCGTCCCCGAGTTGGTATCCAGCATCGCCAAATCTCTTCAGAAGCGGGTTCTCGAGGATAGATTCGTCCTCCTCGGCCGCCTTAAAAGCGCGAGAGTTTTCTCGATCTTTGGGCTTACCTCCTCGTCCTCCACGTCGTCCTCATCTTCATCGTCTTCGGCCTCCGGCTCCAGGCGACGGTGTTTGGCTAAAAAACGCCCCAAGCTTCAAGGAAATATGAAAATCGACCCATTTATCAACTAGGTCTAGACAGCTACAAGGCAGGCCAAAAAACGCATCGAACACATTTGCCGCAACGTTACTTCGCTAGGGGCTATCGTAATAACTCTACACGTTTCCGTTGTGCTGCGCAGCTGTCTAGATCTCGTTTATTGCCAGAAGTCGATCTTTGCGCTTTTTAGCCCCTTTAAAGGACCTGGAAGTCAGAATTGCGGCTGGAATCCGTTTGTTCCATCTGAAATTGCTTTTTTCTTACCTAGCGTCTCTTCAAGCAGGGCTGGACGTTTTCGGTATATTTTCGGAAGATGCCGTAGTTAAAAAATTTCCAGAATATGGGATTTGGAGCCTACTGTAGGCTTCAGATGAGGTTCAGGAGCTGTTGGATGAAATGCCCCCGGGCAAATGAAGTTGGGGGTCGTCCAACTCTATTGGATGAGCCCCAGGCTTCTTAAGGTCCTCTCCGTGCCAATACTCTCGACGCATATTGCCCACCTCATCCCGCGGGCGTTATTAATGAAATTTAGGAGAGTCCGGGGATCGCATCGGGGAGACTAAAAGTATCTTTAAATCTGACTAAATATTTTGAGATTATTTTGAGAAATCCGGCACGAGTTTGTTGATCTAAAGGCCGGTAAGCTTCAATGTAAACGAATTCCCAAATGATCTCTGCTAGCCTGCCCCTTCCATTCCGAAATGATCTCTGCTAGCCTGCCCCTTCCATTCCCAAATGATCTCTGCTAGCCTGCCCCTTCCATTCCCAAATGATCTCTGCTAGCCTGCCCCTTCCATTCCCAAATGATCTCTGCTAGCCTGCCCCTTCCATTCCCAAATGATCTCTGCTAGCCTGCCCCTTCCATTCCCAAACGATCTCTGCTAGCCTGCCCCTTCCATTCCGAAATGATCTCTGCTAGCCTGCCCCTTCCATTCCCAAATGATCTCTGCTAGCCTGCCCCGTTCCATTCCCAAATGATCTCTGCTAGCCGTCCTAAAAATCAAGGCTTATTTTTAATTCCCTAGCTAATTCTAAGACTTTTCTAGGTCCAAACTTGCCCAAAAAACGGAAATGAACTCTTTTCACGAACTTGCTCTGCTTTTCGGGGCGATTGTTTTTGGCGGGGCTGCTGGGGTGATTGCGGGAATTTTGTGGGTGCGCGGGGGACACGGAATAGGAAATTGGGATATTTCTCTCTCTGTCTTTCTGTCCGCGTTTTTCAATTTGTGTGTGTGGTTTTCCTTGTCAAATTTCGGTGGCTTTTCCCCCAGCCATTGTCCAGTTTGACAAGCGGGAACGGGCGCTGAAATGACAACCCGAGAAAAATATGCATAAAAAGCAAGGAATTGCTTTTTGGAAGGGCGTCTTTCGATTTTATCTGATTTTTGGTAATTGAAATTTACTGCAAAGCAGTTTTTAAAAGAACGGTAAAAACTTGGCTATATATTTGGCCGCGCTGCGACACGCAGCGCGCATGCTGCATTTTCCATCGCGTAATCGATTACCCCTAGATTACTCGGGTTAACCCCCTAGAAAATCCGTAGCAAAATCTCATCGAAGCGCCTTGCCGTGCCCTTTAAAGGGTCTAGAAATTGTCAGAATCGACCCTTGCATCGACTAGGTATCGACAACTACGCAGCCCGCCAAAATATTACAAAGTACCGTTCATTTTTGAACCAAGTTTGATGTCACGTTGCGTATGGCGGCGCGCGCGTTCCAAGCCGCGGACGTCGGTGCTCTTGCGGCACCTGCGTTGATTGTCAAGGCACGTGCGCTGCGCAGCGCTTCCTGCGTCGCATGTCGCAGCCCGACCGTTCAAAGTCGCGTTGCGGATCGCAGTATGTCGCGTAATTCGACCCTGTTCATCTACAGGTGTGTAAAGTATACCAAAATACTCGCCAGAGCAAGGCGAACATTTTGATATACTTTACACACCTGGAGATGAACAGGGGGCCGAGATACGGTAGGTGGGATCGGCTGGGGGGAGGGTAAAATGCAGTTAGGCCTAGTAAAGCCTTGCCAACCCCTTTAAAGCTTCAACTCGGCTGCCGCGCTGCTCGAGGTCACTTTTCTGGTGTCCACCCCTGATTTTGTCACTTTTCCGTCCAACCAAAAGCTGTAAAAGCCGCGTAAACAAGAGTAGAATCTAGGGATATCGCCGGGGTCTCGTGGTGGTCGAGGCGGAAATGCCTTTTGCTCTGTTTATCGCCCGTTTTCTTTGCCCAGATGGGGTGGGTTCAGCCCATTTTTGCCGGGGTCCGAATTACCGGAGAGACAAGAGGTCATTCCGCGGCGCGCCTATTGCCACGGCGGTGGTCAGGTACAAAAAGGGCGGAAACCGCGCGGCAGCGGTAATTTTTCTGAGCGATTCGACTTGCAACAAATTTGTAGGAATTTTTTAACATTCTTTTGAAGCTCTGCCGGCTTCACGCATTTTGCCCTTGAGCCCGAGCTCCTTCAACGCGTTTAGAGGACGCCGGCGTACTGTTTGCATAGGGTCCCTAGGGCATGTTGCACTGCATTGTGCCCCCGGGCTATGTTTCATACTTTGCTTAGCCCTGCATTCGAATTTTACGAATTTTTTAGACGTGTTTAGCTCCATGTTTGTCCCGTTTTCTTCCTGTTTCTAGGATTAACCCACTCTAAAAGCCAGTAGAATTTTAAATCCCCTCGAAAGCGACCAGAATCGACCCTTCCGTCGACTGGGTCTCGGCAGGTACGGAATCTACGCCAAAATTCGCCTCCAACCACGTTTCGATTTGTGTTCGGCTTTCAAACTACATCAAAACGAAATTGGGGCTACCAAATAGAAACTTACCGGCGTCATTTGGCGTGTAGCGTAGCTGTCTAGACCTGGTCGAGGGAAGGAGTCGATTTGCTGGTTTCCCATGCCCTTGAATTCGCGATCAAAGCGTTTCCATTTGGCTCCAAATAGTGTTCTGCTCCAGCTGAACTCGCCGAAGATCGCCAAATTTTTTGGTCAACCTAATTCGGTTAGCCGTAACCTTGAATTTGGGTGTGACGGAGGAGGAGCGGAACATGTTCAGTGTTCAAGGAAACGGGACAATTAGGCTGCTCCGGAGTGGTGGTCAGGAACCACTCTAGAAACGTTTTTTACCAGCGCTGGAGCCTTATTCTCTCCATCTCTTTCTTGCTTTGTCTCTCTCTCTCTCTCTCTCTCTCTCTCTCTCTCTCTTTATCGCTTTGGGTTCCTCTTTAAAGGGACAGACAAGGCTTGGCTTGGAGTTTCCTAGATGATTTCTTGCAAGAAAAGGTTAGGGCGAGTGCAGGAGAGGGTGAGAAAGAAAGCCAGAGTAAGAGAGTCAGATAAGGGGAGAGCTAGAGAGAGAGAGAGAGAGAGAGAAAGTGAGAGAGCTAGATAGACCATAGAGACATGCTATGGGCTGTACTGTTCCACATAAAAATTCCTCAAAAACCTCTGCTAGCACGTTGTTTTTCAAATTCCGAAAAAAAATTTGCTATCCACCTTCCAATTTTTGTTTTTCCATCCTCTCCGAGTTGACTGCCAAACTACTGACCGCTGACCGGCTAATCACCATTGTTTCTGATTCCCTGATTCCCGCTCCGCAAATTGCCCACCGGCAAGGTCATTTGTACAGTCTCGTAGCTGTCTCGCCGCGCTTCTCCTGGGAGAGAGGGAGAGAGGGAGAGAGAGAGAGAGAGAGAGAGAGAGAGAGAGGCCCCGCCCCGTTTCTACAGGGACCGGCCCCCGGTGGGTAGGTGGCCGTCTCGAGTACAGTCGCGTAGTCGTCCCCCGCACAGCCCCACTTTGCCCCCTGCGGTTCATAGAAACACCCGTTTTTCGAGTGTTTTTAAGCGATGTAAGCCCTTGTATTAAGTGGCAGTGTAAGTAGCGTACGAGTTTTTAGGCGCTAAAGCTTATTTCTGCATTTCTTTTTTAGACGAGCAAGCTATTGTTGCGGCTACACTTGACTTTACCCCCCCCCCCCAGCCGGAAGTTTTTGGCTATAAGGCGTTGCAAAAATCACGACAAAATAAAAATTCGTTTTTCTCGCTGATCCAGGTCGAAATCTGTCTGAGGTCTTCTTCAGAGCTCCTTTAAAATCGACTCAGTTTAGGTATCTTTTCTATGTTTTTTTGCTCGGCTCTGCTTAATATGCGTTCCTTAATGACGATGACTTCAAAGGGCCTTAAAAATCACTTCTTTCCAGAAAACTTGCTAAAATGGTGCAAATCTGGATGACGGAGCCGTACCCCTGCGGAGACCCACGACTCCCCCACCACCTCTTTCCCCCCGAAAATGATCACCCCCGATGAGCTGACGAAGAGGACGGGCACGCTGTATTGGAAGGTACGGTGCTAGGGAACAAGTTACTGTGGTAGAATAGAAAAAATCACAGCCGTTCTCAATTTCCATTCCCAAATGATCTCTGCTAGCCTGCCCTTGATTTTACGTCCAAGAGTGTTTTTCCTTCCTTGGCACCTCGAGCCGCTTTCATTGTCCGAGTTGATCAAACCATCCAAGCCCCAAGGACGCTGATCGGTTAGAGAGCGAGAGTGCGGGAAAGAGAGAGAGAGAGAGAGACGAGAAGTAGAGTGATAAAATAAGCTAGACCCTGCCAGCCAAGCGCTATTTTCCGGAACGCGGGCGCGCTTGGGAAACGGCAAACGCAATTGAAGATACGCGAGCAATGGAGAAACGGAAATTTCGGGATCAGTAATTAGAGAGAGAGAGAGTGAGAGGGAGAGAGAGAGAGAGAGAGAGAGAGAGAGAGAGAGCGATAGCCAACCGCAAAACCAGTTTCGTGGTTTTCCGCGTGTCCCCGGCTGATTAGCCGAGCACACCTCGTGCGGCTTGATTTTTGGGGAGCATACCAAAAATATAACATCAAAAACAATACAAAATCAAAAAAATCATTTCTCGATTTCAGCTGGACTGCCTCGACCCGATCGCGTTGTCGAAGCGGATCACGATGATGAAGCTTGAGCGCGGGTTCAACAAGGAGGACATCTACACCCTGGATGCCGCCACGACCGCGAATTTTGATGATAAGGTATCGTGTTTAGAATTAAATAGCGAAGCCAAGCCAGTCTAGCTAGGCAAGCTTCGCGCCGGCACCCATTTTAGAGGCAAAGCTTGTGGCAGGAACCATTTTTTGATGCCCGCGGTTGTTGCCGGGCCGCGACACGCAGCGCGCCCTGCCATGCTCAATGGCGCGGACGTGCTTGCGCGTCGCAAATTCATGAAAAATCCATAGCCAAAATCCGATAGCAACCGATCCCTTTAAAGTCGGAATTTTTCAGATATTAGATGAAGTTTTCGCCACAAATTTCCGTGCATTCTGCCGCTGCCGCGATACGCCAAGCGCGTCAGAAAAACCGGCACGTTGCGTTCCGCGGTTAAGACAAAATTTTAACCAATTCGCGAGCCAACGAAACTCATAGTCATGCTTTCCCGGTCCTTTAAAGGCGACGGAAAGTCAGGTTCTGCATCTTTTTGGATGCGTTTCTGTGGACGCGACACTCAACGCGCGCGCCACTTGGCTGCCTGAAACGTGTCGTAATCGATTACGCGGCATTACGCAAGTTGTCGTTGCTGAAAAATCGCAAAAAATCCATAGCAATTCCATGGAAAACTTGAATATTTCATCCTTTCCGGTCTTATTAAAATCGGAATCTCTAGATCGAGGAGCTGTTCGAGGAGGCGTCTTGCGTTGAGGATCAGGCCCGCATGATCATCGAGGGATCCTCGTACTTTGATGTCGAAGATAAGGTCGGTTTTGGGGACAAAATATCCTTTTAAAGGGGCTAGCAAACACCAAAATCGACCCTGAGGCCCGCTAGGTCTAGACAAGGACGCGACGTGCCAAAATGCCAAGTACGGGATTTCATATGGCCGGAAAATACACACCAAATATCGTATCATAGGCGTTTTTGCGCCTCGCATAGTTGTCTAGACCTAGTCGATGCATGGGGTCGATTCTCGGGTTTCTAGCGTTCTCTTCTTTCTATTTTAGCGCTATGGTCTGGCGATAGGTCTTTCAGCAATTTAGAGGCGCCTTTTGGCATGTCGCGTTCTAGTCTAGACCTAGTGGAGGGAAGGGTCGATTTTTAGGCTTCCTGGTCCCTTTAAAAGCGCATGTCAGTCACGAAAGGTTACATAAAGTTTTGCTTTTTGCAGAACGGAGCCTGGGTTCGAATTCTGTGCGAGTACGGCGACCTGATCCTCATCCCCGCCAAGGTCAACTACCGGTTCACCACCACACATAAGGTAATTTTTTTGTATTCTTAAATTAATTAAATTTTAATTTAATTTTTAGTTTAGAAATATTAAATATGACATTTTAAATTGCAGAACTTTGTGAAAATCCGCCGCTTCTCGAAGCTGACGGAGGATTGCTGAAAAAAAAATCAATTTACATCCCATTTTTTTCAATTTTTACAGTAACCCTATCAAGGAATTCTTTGTAAAAATGCCATTTTTCTGCGCCCTGCCCTTTCTACCGTACCCCGCTACTGCCTTGATTTCTCTGCGGAGCCGTTCGATTAATTATACCGGTGCTGTGCTTCCTAAAAAGTGGCCCCCATTGTACAGAGAGCAACGCGAATTTTGGACAATCGTTTTACTGTGTTTTAGTCAAGAATAAAAATCTGAAAAATGACAATTATGGAAGAACAATCGCGGATTCAAGCGTACAGTAGCGTACTGCAGGAATCAAGGCGATCCAATGCTGTATATCACACTGATACGTACTGAAGCATACTGTAATTCACAAGCATTTTATTCTAGCATAAGTCTAATGAGGCGTACGATGGCGTACTGGGGTGTACTGTTGCGTATTATGGTGCAACGCTGCGTACCGGGGTGTACTGCTGCGTACTAGGGCGTACTGATGCGTCCCAGGGCATAATACTGAGTAATATAGCGTACTGTTGGATATTAGGGTGTACTGCTGGGTACTAGGATTTGCTGTTGCGTACTAAAATTTACGGCGGCGTACTATGTACGGCATCGTAGGTAGGGTACTGCATCGTACCGGCGCGTACTGTGGTGTATTAGCCTGCACACTTTATGCGTTTCGCGTACGCAAGCGTACTATCGGGCATGGTGTGCTTAGGGTACAGTAGTGTCCTGTAGCGTACGGTAGTGGATTATGACGTACTATCATTTTGGGATTGTGCCACATAGAGCATTGTCAAGCCTGCTGCAGTGTATTCTACGTACGTGTTTTGTAATTGGTTTCACAAAATCACAATAAACATAGTATTTTCCAGTCGGTGATGTGTTGGAGTGTACTGTAGCTTCCAGAAAAAGGACGCGATTTCCTATTTACAAGTTTATTCGACCAGAAAACGACACGGCAAACAGGTTACACCGGAGTACTATCGACAAGAGGCAGACATATCGAATTTGAGGGGATATTTCGGGGTTACGATGTTTTAAAGGGATCGTGACAGCTAGGGGGGGCGAGGGAAATTGGGGGACATGGAAATATTGAGAATAGGCAATTTTGGATTAAATTGAATTAAAATTCAACTTAGAATAAAATTGCAAAAACCTAGTAAGGGAATCCAAAGTAATGTTAGGGGGTTTTGGAAATTGTAAATAATTTTTTTTGGTTTTCTTGGGGTTTTCTAGTGATTTTAACTGCGGGGCAAGGACGGGATGGGATTAAAAGTCGCTAATGAGAGACTGGGAAATGGGGAGAGATATATACAGTAGACGATACAGTAATTACGGAAAGTACCGTATTATTCGACGAAGAAGAGGATGAAGCTGAAGATGACCATCATCTCCAACCCGTTCAGAGCATGGGGCTTCGACGAGTGATTGGGGTGGATGGCGGGAGAGGGGCCGTCGTGGAAGGGACGGGCTTTGCAAGGCGGGCAGAGCGGCGGGTTTTCTGCAAAATTCGGAATGTAAGAATTTTATTTTAAGTTTATCAAATTTTGTTAATAAACTGAAAAATCCTGGACAAAATCTAATCTTATGAAATTGACAAAACTTTGAAAATCGCCAAAAATACTATATTTTTCCAACACAAAACAATTTTTTGAATTTTGATGGTGGATGAATTGTTATTAAATTAATTTAATAAAACCGTATGCGGTTATAAAGCTAATATTATACCGAGATCCGGTCGGGCCATAATATAAAATCATTTCTTAACTAAAATTCAATAAAATTTTCGCTAAAAATCGAAAAATTGCTAAATCACTAAATAACTTTACCTTTTCGACGGCTCCTCCATTAGAAACTTTAGAGATGACTGGGGAAGGGGTCTTCTGTAGATCCATATCCCCATCAACACCATCAACAATAGCAGCAGCAAGTTCACGAAGACTGCGACGAGGCGCCTTCTTTGCCAGCGCATATCGCTGCGCAACGAGCAGCGGCTGAAATCGGAAGTGGCTTTGTAAATAGCTTGTAGTCTGTAGTTTATGATTTTGCAACGAATTATGAACAACTACAGCATAAGTTATGCTGTATAGATAACTAACGACTTCGGCAGGTCTTAAACTTTAGAAAGCCTTCGAAAAACAGCAAAATTTATTTTTCTGCATTTTAATCACTTGGAGGTGGTTTTCACCTACCAACTAAAGTTTTGTAGACTTTATAGCTTGTAGTTTATAGATTTCCAATGATTTTAAACATCTACAATGTAAAAAACAACTTCGGGAAGCTTTGAAATTTTCAAACCATACAAAAAAGGCGATAACTGAATTTTGCGCCACGAAATTGCTTCGAAAAATGATTTTTTAGCGATAATTTCAAAGTTTCGTAAATTTTGTAGCTTGCAGTTTAAGGGTTTGGTCATTAATACGTTAAATCATTTAAATTTTGGTTATAAAAATCATGAAATACAGATTGTTTCGAGATATTTTTAATAGCTACAGAGAAAACGGATTGGCAAAACTTACAAGCCTTAATGTAAAGATCGGGCACTCGAACCCTCTAAAATTTATTCTTTCCTCTCCTCTGCCATCTATTAACCATTTTTTTCTGAAGGCTCAAACCACAAAATGGGTAACAGGCTTTTGAAAATTTTAAAGTAAATAAAGATTTAAAAATTGATTTAACTAATCAAATGAAATAGCCACTTACCGCCAACTCGACGACGGTGAGACTGCGTCGATGCTGGGCACG
This sequence comes from Mesorhabditis spiculigera, assembly GCA_958295435.1. NCBI lineage: Eukaryota > Metazoa > Nematoda > Chromadorea > Rhabditida > Rhabditidae > Mesorhabditis > Mesorhabditis spiculigera. Next base: position 1,756,612 of record CATQJA010002663.1, read on the forward strand.
GCGAAGTTTCTGTTGAACAGTGCCATCCATCGGGGCCATCTTCATCAGATCCGCCGTCTCCGGGAAGTACTGCAATAAGCGCGGGTTTTAGCGATTGATATTATTTAATAGGCTAATTGGATTGTTTAAGGCATTTTAGGAATGAAAAACCGTAAATTTGCGGTATGTCAACCACCAAAATCATGCCGTGATTGATTAAAACCTCGCAAAAAAAAAACCAAGACTGAAAATAAGGGTGCCGTAATCGATTACAAGCAGAGAATTATATGGTTGAAAATGGAAAAATAATTTTTTCTATATTTTTACAAGGGAAACAGGATTTAAATAAAGTTAAATTGCGCAAAAACTTTTCGAAATCGGTTAGAAAGCATTTCTATCGCCTAAAAATTGCATCAGAAAATACAAATAATTCATATGACTTGAACGTAAATTTTTCGACTTTTTAACGGTTCAAAAAGAATGTAGAGGCCAATTAGATGTGATAATTGCTTAAAAAGCTGGTTAAAAATTACGGAAAAACCTGGACAAAATTTAATGTATCTTTAAAGGCTAAAAGCTAATTTAAAACTATTTAAATTGAATCTCAAATCCTATCGTAATCGATTCTCAAAAGCTTACCGTTCCCATGGAGTGACGGCGACGCAGAAATTTCGTCGACGGCGTCGAGCAGTCGGCAGTCGTCGACTTGGGGGTGGTCGGGGCGGTAGTAGGAATGGCCATCATCTTAAATTAGAATACAGGCAGAGGGTAGGGGCGGTAGGTAATTGGGGGGTATTTGGGAATGACTGTCCCCCTGTTGATGCCCTCCTTATATACCCTGTAATCGGCATGCCTTAGCCCCGCCCCCGCCCCTTTATATACCCCCAGGACCCATATCACCCCCAAAAAGACCTAATTTGCATATCACCCACCAATAGACAAGCATTCCACTCGACACCAATAGACGATAGCTTGGCGCGCGCTGGATTGTCGCGGCGGGACCCTTGAGAAAATACACACTAATGGCCACCCCGCCAACTTTGAATCAAGAGCAATTTGTGCCCAAATCCACGGTTCTAGCCTAATTTGCATATCGACAATTAACGACCACCGATTTGGGGCACTTTTTAGGCCGGAGGAGGGGCAGAGAAAGAGGCCATCCAGGCTGGCAGGGAAGAGTTTTGAGGCTTCCGGCTATTTTTCGGACCCTGTGTAGTCAAAATAGGGCATCGGGAGGTGGGTAAAGTGTGACAGCGTAATTATTACATTTCTGAGAGAAGTACGCGCTTTTTGCGGGGTTTTGCAGCTACAGATGACGACAGCACGACGCTGAGAACCGACCCAAAATCCCGATTTTGAGAAAAAGTGGACGGTTCGATTTTTCGTCGTCCTGACCCAGTTGCAGCTGAATTTTGACCAATTGTTTAATTTTTTCACGTTTTTTATATTCGTTGTTCTTCATATGACCTGAGATGCAGAACCGCATGATCTTCTGAATCCTACCTTTCGACAATGAGATTCAACTAAAAAATTGCATTTCGAAAATGCATTGAATTTATTAGTTTTAAATTAAACCTGACTAAAATCCAGCCACTATTGTAATTCTTTCCAGTGTCTCCTTGATCTTTATAGTTTATACACTACAATTTACAGACATTTCGAAACTATTTTAATTCTTTTTAATTTCTGATCAATCTTTGTGCTTTCAATCGATCGCCATATCGATATATATGCTGTTATCTGGCAGAAAACCCGCGAAAGTACGGGATAATATCCGGAGGGCATTTGACTTATCACAGAGGTCAACAATGTCCCCCCAAATACACACCAAATACAACCACTATCTGGCGCAATTCGGGGGGCAATTCGGGGCATGGAAAGGGCGTCAATTGGCGTGTAATGTAGCCTGAATTATAGAAAATAGATTACTTCATAATATAAAATACTCTAACGTTTCAGGGACTATTAAAAATGCCTCCAAACCCATGGTAATCCGTTAAAACCCGACATAAATTCGGTCGTAACTCTTGAAAACATGATCCGACGTTTTCTAAAAAATATTCCACCGCTTCCTAGTCGCTTTGAAGCATGATAAAAGTGTAAAAAACGTAGATTAATAGCGTTAATACGCTTACCTAACGAAAAATACCCAAAAACCTGTGCGAACCTGTTTTAAGCGGGTCCGAAGAGCTTCACAAACGAGATAAGGCTTCAAGGAATTGGAAACAGATGCATTAGCTTTGGAAAAAAGACAAGGAAATTCCGGTATTCGGGGTCGACCATTTAATGAAATAGGTACTTTCTTTATTCTTTTTATAACATCGAAAACGCCATTTAGAAGAGCTAGAAAGTTGCGATTCAAACTATCAAAACCATAAATCGCCGAAAAATGTCAAATGGCGAGTCAAAATCTCGCTTATCGCTGGTAGTGAATGTTTAAATTCACAATTGTTATCCCATTTAGCAACCTAATTACCATTTAACGTAATCATACCTGGTATTATGACATTTTGGCGAGCTGAGGCGCGTAGTTTCGTAGCATCCACGTCTCAAGGATTATCCTAGACATCGAGAAGCGGAAATCGAATCCAAAGCCACCTCAAACCCGAAAATTTTGGCGAATTTTTCTGAATTTCTGCTCTTTATATACTTTTCGATATCTATCTGTGTTTATTTACATTTCCTGATACCGTTTTTATCTTCCTTTCCGTAGATTCGATAAGAAACGGGGAAGAAAAGAGATCAAAGGAGATGTAAAGGGATGCCGATCGGGGAATTAAGCCGAGAATTATTCTTTCTGTTGTTCCTGTTCATCTCCTCATTGTTGATGTTTGTTTTGACTTGATAAGGGCATTAAATCACGGGGGTATTACCTGGGGAATTATGCAAAAATGATCCCCGGTAGAGGAGGCGAGCGGAAATCTGGCTTTCCTTGGAATTCCGGGCGCCAGCTGGGAGGTGTTAAGAGTAGGAAAAAGTCAATTAAAAGCTATGGACATTACGAAAAAGTTCGAAAATTGTTAAGAGCCAGAAAATACGATTTTGAAAGGTATAAAACCACAAATCAGAGAAAATAAAGCCAAAAAACTATACAAAAGGATTTGGCGGATGAGAAGGCGTAAATGCACATACTGAAAGAGTAAAAAAATGGATACTAACTATAAAAAGTTGAACTAACTATGGAAAGGTGTCTAGAAAAAGATGAAATACTATTTAGAAGGCTTAGAAATCGTGCAAACCGATTAAAAACGGCAAAAACAGACAAAACCTGTTTTCTGAATTTCGTTTCTAAGAATTATATACCTTAATTTTCCTTTTAAGGAATTAGCGAAAATTTGTAGGGCAATATACGAGAATTCTGTGAAAAATATACGTATCAAAACGGCTATAATAAATATTGGGAACTAACGAAGACCCAAAAACACCCCCTGGTTGCATCCCATAACCGCCCCCGTGGGAGCGGCCTCCCACCCACCCCTCTTCACCCCCTACCGCCGCGCCTCTCCCCATGCAGCGATGTCCGAGTGGTTAAGGAGTTGGACTTGAAATCCAATGGGCATTGCCCGCGTAGGTTCGAACCCTGCTCGCTGCGAAAGTTTTGCTTTTTGGAGGTGGATACCGGATATCGCTTTCGGAACTCCAGAAATTGAATGTTTTTGTTGTAAAAAAGGTATGTTCATGTCATTACCATCTATTTTAATTGCAATAAGAATTTAGTCTACATTCTATAGTTCAAAACGGCGGTTTTTCTTTCATTTTCGATTTTTGATGGTAACATTATTTTTCCGGCCTCCAGGAGCTCATCATTTTTGCCGAAAAACTTCATTTAGTGGTCGTTGCAAACCTATATATAAGGAACAAGTTTCAGGTTACTTTTCCCTAGCTAAAAAATGAATTTTGATGTTTACCGCATCTTTAGAGAATTTTTTTGGACATTTTCTTACCGATTCATTGCTGCAAACCCAACTGGTCACTCGCACCACACCAACGGGTGGCCCCCACTAGGGCCCATAACTCAGAGGGGCCCATTTTTCCCGGGCGCTGATGGGCCCTGCACACCTGATCCCAGCCGGAGGAGACCGGCCGAGCTGGTGGCCACCCAGAACCGGGGGGAAAATGGGCCTTAAGGAGAATGAAATGGGAGGGGGAGAGAGAGAGCGCGAGAGAAAAAGAGTGGCCAGCACCGCCCAGCCCAGGACTCTCGGCTCCTCTGCACAGTCGGGAGGAGGACCAGCTTTCTGAGGTTTTTAAGCAGCCAGGTTTAGATTTTACTGGATTTTTGAGTATTTGTGGTGCCTATTTTTAGAAATTGTAAAATATAATTCCATTAAGCCACCATGGTGGGCCCGGTGGCGCCATGGCTGCTACTCCTCCAGCTTGCGGTCTTATTTCTGGTTTGCAAAGTTGAGGTGAGTCACAGATTTCAGGTGTAAATGAGTGGTAAGGTAGAAGGTTTCTCGCGCCATTTCTCGCTTCCTCACTCCCTTTATTTCAATCTCTGTTGCTCTCCGGCTCTCTCTCTCCCTGTCTCTCTCCCTCTCTCTCTCTAACTCTCTCTAACTCTCTCTCTTTCTCTCTCTCTCTCTCTCTCTCTCTCTCTCTCTCTCTCTCTCTCTTTCTCTCTCTCTCTCCCTGTCTCTCTCTCTCTCTATCTCTCTGTGTCTGTCTCTCTCTCCCACCAACTAGATGGAATTTTATTGCCCAACAATTTTCGATTTTCCATTTGAAACCGAATGCCCTTTCGACCTGGTGGACACAGTGATCAGCGTGATCAATCAGGCCCTGGCTGACACATGGCTTCACGGATGTTAGAATGGGGAGCTCCCATAGGAAAGGCTGACCCCAGCCCAGACTCCGGGAAGTGATTTTCGGGACTTAGAGAGGAGCTTGAGAGGGTCTAGCTAGTTTATGCGCTTTTGAAAAATAGCCAGAGCCTTGTCAAAAAAACAAATTGCTAGATTTTCTGTCGTCTTATGAAAATTTAATTGGGTATTTGAAAAGATTTGTTTATTGGTAGGTCTTTATTTTAATCTCTCTCTCTCTCTCGCTCTCTCACGCTCTCTCTCATCTCTCTTTCTGTCTCTGTCTCTCTCTCTCTCTCTCTCTCTCTCTGTCTCTTTCTCTCTTTCTCTCTTTTTTTTCTCCCTCTCTCTTTCTCGCTTTCTCATGCACTTTTGCATTTTTAGAAGCACTGCAGTCGGCAAATTTGGAATTTCTCCAAAAATCACCCCCATCCTAGCGGAAGCCTCCGGGAAAAGCGCGTAGTCCGGCCGCGAAACTTGAAACCTACCCATCGCGAGTAGGTGCTGTAACGGATATGGGGGAGACCGGCACAAAAAATTGCACACAAAAAACCGGAAAACAGCTGACTGGGGGGTTTTTCACAGAAAATGAATCCCGCGTGAAAAAATCTGTTAGACGACCATGATGTGGACAGGAATGAAATATATCTATCCGAAAATACCTTGTTTTCTAGGCCTACAACCACCCCTACCAACAACAGAATCGCCACCCACCGTACCAGCCCCAGCAGCGGCACCAAACCACGGCCAGCCATCAACAGCATTTGCAGCAGCAGCAACAACAACAGCAGCAACAGCAACGGGTTCGTCTTTTAAAGGCAATGGTAGGCAGAATCCATAGCCGCGATCTTGGAAAGTTGCCAAAAATGATTTTTAATTGTTTTAATTTTAATGATTTTCGAAGAACATATTTGCGAAAATCAATTTTCAAAAATAATTTTTTTTCGAAAATCATTTTCCTTGAAAAGGCTTCTCCGAAAGTGATATTTTTGAGACGCCATCTTTTCGAAAATCAGTCTTCCGAAAAGCGGACTTTCGGAAAATTTGCGCTGCATTTTTGCGATTTAAAGGAACGAGAAAACGTAAAAATCAACCCCTCCATTCGACTAGGTCTCGACAGCCGCGCGGCACGCCAAGAATTATGAAATTCTGTTTTGGCAGTCTCTAGTGGCGTGGATTAAACAAATAAAATCATAACGGATTCTCCAACTGGTTTTGTTGCATCGAATGGCTGACGGGAACTAGACTTAGCAAGGTCGATTTTCCAAATTTCCGGTTAGCACCAATAGCCTAATTGGATGAGCTAGCGCTGAAACTTTGCTTTCCAGATAACCGTAATCACGATTCTTACGCTGAAAATCAGATAACCGAATTTACGAACATCGTCTAAGATTTTAAATTACTCAGGCTCAACAACAACATCAACAACAACAATTGCAGCAACAACAGCTCCAACAGCAACAACAGCAACGCTACGCCGCCCAGCAGAATCACCCGAATCGGTATCCCCCTCAAAAGCCGGCGTATCAGCAGGTGGGGCCCTACAACTGTATTTGGTGGTTGATAATTTTCCTTTGTTTTTGAAGTAAGTCCCGGAATAAGGTAAGTTCTATAATGGTCGCAGCTGACTTACTTGTTTCCAAATTCAGAACACCCAATCGCCAAATTCCGTGACCGCCTACGACGTAAGTTGTTGTGCCGTGTAGCGTATTTCTGGTTTCTTACGAAGTGCTCGTCATTCTTGAAAATGTAGCTCTCTTTCTCTCTTCTCTCTCCCTCTCTTTCTCGCTCTCTCTCTCTCTCTCTCTCTCTCTCTCTCTCTCTCTCTATCTCTCTCTCCCCCCTCGCTGTTTTACCCTCACGCTTTCTCTATCGCTCTGTCTCTATCTCTCCCCGACTCTCTCTCTCTGTCTCTCTCTCTCTCTCTCTCTCTCTTTCCCTCTCACTCTCCGACTCTCTCGCTCTTTCACTCTAAAACTACCCAAGGTAAAACCTGCAACTTTTAGCGTTCCCGACATCCACCCGCACCGGTTCGCTATTCAAAACCTATAGAAATTCTAGAGTTTGTAGTCTAGAATTTCATAGTCTTTAGTCTATCGTTTCCAAGCCCTAACATCTAGGCTCAAAAATTCCCTTGCTAACTCCAATTCTCGGCCTGGCTATCGATCCTGTAGTTTTCGTTGTAGTTTGTGGAAGGCTGTTGTTCGTAGCCTATGCTACCCCCTAATTTGTAGTTTGTGGGTTATAGCCCGAGATGCACATTTCAGACTCCATATCCAGCCTATCCACACCACATCCCGCAACAACAAACGCCCACCTGCGACATACCACCGGATCTCTGGTGCGACTCGCCGCAGGTGAGATTGAGCGTTCCAGGCCGTAATTTGGCGTCCGGCGTTGGTGTCGAGACCTAGCCGACGCACGGGGTCGATTCTCGAGCTTCACTCCCCCTAATAAATCCTGATTTTAGTCGGCGCAAACGTGCAACGTGCAGCGACAATGCGACACGCTGAAGCGCTCGCATAAGAAGCTGAAAATCTCGTTGATGTATGAAGCGTTGTGTCCTTATTGTCAGAAGTACGTTGATCTTTCTCTCGCCCTCTCAGTCTCACACTATCTCTCCCTCTCTTTCTCTCTCTCGCTCTCTCGCGCTCTTTGTCTCGCTTCCAGTTATCTCTCCCTTTCTCTCGCTCCCTCTCGGTCTCTCGCTTTCTCTCTCCCCCACTCCCTCTGGCGCGCTCTCTCTTTCGTTCTAGCTCCCCCTCTCGCTCTCTCAGATTTCATGTTTTCCAGATTTATCGCAAACCAGCTTGGGACAATCGTCAACCAATTCCGAGGCCAATTCGAGCTCGAGCTCGTGCCATGGGGAAATGCGAGGATAGCCAGGGTCAGCCTTTTTCGATGTTTTCCTCTATCTCTCTTACTCCCTCTCTCTCTCTCTCTCTCTCTCTCTTTCTCGCTCTCTTTATCTCTCGCTTCAGGATGGACAATTCTCGTGCAACCACGGCAAAAAGGAATGCGACGCGAACAGACTACAGTCATGTGTGATCGACATTTTGGGGGTGAGTCTCGGAAGCCGGAGTAGGTATTTTTTTCATGTGACTTAGGTCGGCTTTTTGTTCTACGCATTCCGGTTGCGTTGTACCAAAATTTGTATGATTCGGGGGTTCACTTAGATTATGCCGAGGGCGCTAGATCCGGACGATAAACTTTCAATTTTTAGACCCAGCAAGCCCTCCCCTTCATCGTCTGCTTCGAGAGGGCTCTCGGGACGTCCTCGGTGGATGCTTCGATAAATCAGTGCATGGCCTTCGTCAGGAATCAGCATCGGCAAATACGGTAAGCCTATTTTTTGAGGGCCCTGAAGTTGCATTAATGTTTGTTCTGGACCATACTTTTGTTTAGACACTGCTACGATTCTGCGCGCGGGATGCAGCTTCAACGAGAAGCCGCGCAGAAGACAATGTCATCAAGACCGAATGCGATCTTGGAGGTATGTTTTCCGATCCCAAATGATCTCTGCTAGCCAGCCCCTTCCATTCCCAAATGATCTCTGCTAGCCAGCCCCTTCCATTCCCAAATGATCTCTGCTAGCCAGCCCCTTCCATTCCCAAATGATCTCTGCTAGTCAGCCCCTTCCATTCCCAAATGATCTCTGCTAGCCAGCCCCTTCCATTCCCAAATGATCTCTGCTAGCCAGCCCCTTCCATTCCCAAATGATCTCTGCTAGCCAGCCCCTTCCATTCCCAAATGATCTCTGCTAGCCAGCCCCTTCCATTCCCAAATGATCTCTGCTGGCCAGCCCCTTCCATTCCCAAATGATCTCTGCTAGCCAGCCCCTTCCATTCCCAAATGATCTCTGCTAGTCAGCCCCTTCCATTCCCAAATGATCTCTGCTAGCCAGCCCCTTCCATTCCCAAATGATCTCTGCTAGCCTGCCCCTTCCATTCCCAAATGATCTCTGCTAGCCTGCCCCTTCCATTCCCAAATGATCTCTGCTAGCCTGCCCCTTCCATTCCCAAATGATCTCTGCTAGCCTGCCCCTTCCATTCCCAAATGATCTCTGCTAGCCTGCCCCTTCCATTCCCAAATGATCTCTGCTAGCTTCTTTTTCAGGTACCATACCTCCTCATCAACGACTACACACCTGACCAAGATACGAACAATTTGAACGTGCTCATGTTGCCGCAGCTACTCCAAAAATGGGTCAAGCTTTATCGAAAATAAGCATTTTCTTTGCTCATTAATACGTCCCATTGACTGTGATCTCATTTTTGATAAATTTGCAATTTTTTACAGCAATACCACGTATTTTTGATACAAATTTATTCTGGTAGCCTGTAGTCTGTAGTCTGTAGCCGGAGAGGAGCAAAAGAGAAAGAAAACAGAGGCTTGTGCAAGCGTCAGTGGGCACAAAGTTAGGAGGGGGACAAGTGAAACGTTCAAAAATTAAGGCTCATTTGGGTGGGGTTTTTCGGGGTCTTTAAAGGCGCTGGGAAGGCAAAAATCGATGTATTTTGCAAGCCAGAAAACTTTTTTTAATTTTTTTCCAAAAATTTAAAATTTTTTTGTTTTCTATTTTTCCAAATTTGGGAAATTTTGCCTTCCTTGGTCCTTTAAATTGTAGTTTAAGCAGATTTCCGAGTTTTGTTTGGTTTTAAAGGGACCGGCAAAGCAAAATTTTGAGGGATTTTTCAACGCAAAAATGCAATTTTTTTTGGTTTTCGACTTTAAAAAAATCAGATTTTGCCTTCACCGCCCCTTTAAAACGGGCAGTTTTTAGGGAGAGCGAGAGAGCAGCGAGAGCGAAGAGAGTCTTAGAGAAAAAAGTGGCAGCGCGCGATTTTTGCTGGGATTTCATTTGTTGGGGAGGTGGAATGGACGACACACAACGACAATGACGACTGGGGGGAATGTCCGGGGCTCACCTTTTTTGGTGCTATTTTCGGAATACGGTGTTTGTCGGTATTTGCCGGGTTCTTGCTTAGTTTCCGGTCTGCACCGTCTTCTGCGTGTGCGTGGCGCGCTCCTCGCCGTCCTTGTTCAGCAGCGTGGTGACGACTGGAAAAAGGTTTTTTGGAGGGTAGGAGGATTTTTAGTTTTCCTCAATGATCTCTGCTAGCCTGCCCGGCAAAAATCCAATTCTTTAGCGCTTGATAGGTTTTAAAGGAGATCGATAACTTTCTGAATTCCTGAGTCCTCAAGGGTCTCTGCTAGCCTGCCCTCAAAATAAATGTAAAACCACAGAGCTTTGATCGATTGGAAACTTCATTTTTCCTCAAAAATCTCTACTAGCTTGCCCTAAAAGGGGATAAGTCTGCCCCGATTAGAAAAACATATTTCAGAACCACGGATGGCCCAAACTCATTGTTAACGGCTCTGAAAAAGCTAAAAAAACGGCGCGGATTGCTTTCCTCAATGATCCCTGCTAGCTTGCCTCCAAATCCTTAAAAAAACTAGGAAATACAGGACTTGTTGGATTCTAAAACACGTACCGTTGGCTCCGATTCCCCAGGTGTTCTCGAGGTCGTTGACGAGGGAATCGGGAGGGCTGTGGAGGCCACCCTGGTCACGGGCGTAGATCTGGAAAAAATATAGCTCAATACTGGTTTTTATTTGGCCGTAAATTCTCTCAAAATCTGTCGCTGCCGCGACACGCAACGCATTAGCCCCCTGGCAACGATATGCAACGCGTCGCCTGCTTCGCACGATACGCAACGCGTCAGTCGCTTTACAGCAACGCGCCAGTCACATGACCGCGACACGCAACGCGTCCGCCACTTGACAGCCATACGCAACGCCCCCGATCGTCTCATAATCCGCTATGAAATCGAGGTCCGACGCGCTGCACGTCGCGGCGCAATGACAACTTCGTAGAGAGGATGCCTTGTCAGTTCCTTTAAAGCAAGTCCCGTACCTTCATCGTGCGGCCGGCCTTGAGGGTGGTGTTGGCGGGGATGGTGTAGACAATCTCGCGGCGGTTGTCCAGCTTTCGCTTCAGCTTGTGCTCCCCGAGGTTCTCGTCCTGAAATAATGGCGTTAGAGACAGCGAGAAACAGCGAGAGAGAGATCGAGAGAGAGAGAGAGAGAGAGAGAGAGAGAGAGACAGGGAGGGAGGGAGCGCCCTACGTACCTTGGTCCTGTGGGTGTTCTCAAGGGTAATGAATTTTCCATTAGGATCGCACTCGGCGATCGTCACGTTGCCCTTGGCGGATCTGAAAATGAAATTAATTTATTTGCGAGAAGCGGGTTTCGAATTAAATGGCGTAATCGATTGAACCCTTACCGCTGGAAGGTGGTCTTGGTCGACACTTCTCCGCGAACATTTCGGGTGGAATCGGTGTCCTCCTGGGTCTGGAGCGAGTGCGTCTTCACGACCTGTTCGACCATCTGGCGGAGCCCGACGCTAAAAAATTGCATAAATTTGATGACTTCCTCGCTTCCCGGTCCTTTTAAACCCCCACTCACCGGCTCTCTTCTCCCTCCAACATCTTGCGGTAGATGGCAATCTCGGCGTCGAGCATCTGCTTGGTGTCGAGCAGGGCCTGCAGCTCGGCGACCAGGGTCTGGCACTCTTCGCGCATACGGCGGAGGGTCGCGTCGCGGTCGTTGAGGGCAAGCTCGTATTGTCGCTGGTCGTCTCCGAGCTAAAAACTGGTTAAAGCGGTTCCCAAGTGGCCTTTGCTAGCCTGCCCCTCCATTCCCAAATGATCTCTGCTAGCCTGCCCCTTCCATTCCCAAATGATCTCTGCTAGCCTGCCCCTTCCATTCCCAAATGATCTCTGCTAGCCTGTCCCTTCCATTCTCAAATGATCTCTGCTAGCCTGCCCCTTCCATTCCCAAATGATCTCTGCTAGCCTGCCCCTTCCATTCCCAAATGATCTCTGCTAGCCTGCCCCTTCCATTCCCAAATGATCTCTGCTAGCCTGCCCCTTCCATTCTCAAATGATCTCTGCTAGCCTGCCCCTTCCATTCCCAAATGATCTCTGCTAGCCTGCCCCTTCCATTCCCAAATGATCTCTGCTATCCTGCCCCTTCCATTCCCAAATGATCTCTGCTAGCCTGCCCCTTCCATTCTCAAATGATCTCTGCTAGCCTGCCCCTTCCATTCCCAAATGATCACCGCCCCGTTGCTCACCTGGTAGTTGAGGTTCTGGACCTCCTTCTCGAGCAGGGCATTCTTGTTCTCAAGATCTCCCAACTTTCCGCGCAGATCTCCAATGTTGTCGCGCATCCTCTTGACCTCCTCGCGCTGGTAGTTGCTCTCCATGGCTTGGCGGTTGGCGGATCCTTGCACCTCGGACACCTGAAAGCATGGGGTTAACGATTTTTTAGAGCCATTTCCCGCGATTTTAAAGGAACTAGGAAGTGCAATAATCGACCCCATTTCCTCGACTGGGTCTAGACAACTCCGTGAAACCCGAAAGCACCATTTTTCACAATTTCTGCGACTTATTTTTGTGAGCTATTTTTAGACGACCTATTTCCGTTCGGTTTCTATTTACACCCACACATTTTCCATTATTCCCTCGGAAATGCAAACACCCTCGGCATCCTTTTCAGGGCCCTTCCGTTCCCCCCTGGTTTCTTATCAAAAGTTTTAGTGTGCCTCATTTACGACACCCACCGCCCCGGCCAAATTCCGCAGCTAGGCCTAGCCCACGCACGGCCAATACGCGGATGGATGCAAATAGATAGGAATAGGAAAAAAAGTGAAAGTTTGGGCGAGTTTTAGGCTAAAAAGGGTAAATTCCTTTGGTAATTTTGCTAAAAAATGCCAAAATCACCGTACCTTGAGCTTGTACCAGCTCTCCATGTCCTGTTTGCCCTGCTTGGCAATGTAGTCGTACTCGTCCTTGATGTCTCTGAAAGGTTTTACATAGAAATGCAGGCAAAAATTTTCTCTCTGTCTCTCTCTCTCTCTTTGTCTTTCTCGCGCTCTCTCTCTCTCTCTTCCTCTCTCTCCCTCTCATTCCCTCTCTCGCTCTCTGCCTCTCACGCTCTCTCAGCCCCCCTCTCTCTATCTCTCTCCTCTTCAACCAACCTGATGGCGAGGGCGAGCTCGTTCTTGAAGAACTCGCGGGTGTCGGCGGGGGCCTGGGCGAGGAGGGCCTGGAGCTCCTTCACCTCTTGCTCGTGAACTCTGAAAATTTGCTTAAATCTTAGGGTATAAATTTTCAACAAACCTGCGCAAGAACTCGAGCTCCTCCATAAGGGTCTGCACCTGGTTCTGGAAATCGATGCGCCCGATCGTCTCCTCGTCGAGGTCCTGAAAAAAAGTTGATGCTCAGTCAGAGGAACTTGGTAGTGAGAGAGAGAGCGATAGAAAGGGAGAGCGAGAGAGAGAGAGAGCGAGAGAGGAGAGCGAGAGAGAGAGTGAGAGTGAGAGAGAGCGAGAGAGAGCGAGATTTTCAAAACGTACAGCGCGAGCCTTCTGCAGCTCCTCCCAAAGACGGGTGTTGTCGCCGTTGAGGCGCTTCTCCTCGTCGGTCAGCTGCTTGTAGCTGAAAATATCGGTTTGTTTGGCTTCAGTGGCCCTTTAAAATGCAGCTGAACGGCTCGAACGTGACACTTTCATCGAAAAATTAGCTAGGATATCTCCCATTAATGCGGCAATGGTTTTTATACGTTTTAAAGGAAGCGGCAACCCTAGAAAAGTTGACCTACCGAGCGCGGAGCATCTCGAGCTCGTTCTGGGCGTCGGCGATGGCGTTGGTCCACTGCTGGATCTTCTCGCGATCTCCCTCACGGCGGTGGCCAATGTCCTCATAGCTGAAAAAAGTTAATAAAAGTGATATAGACATTTTTAATCACGGAATTCTTGACTTTTCGAATTTTGGCACTGGAAGTGTGCCTTGCGAGCTACTTTAAATGCTCGTATCCACTGTTTTGCAGTAGAAATTCTCTCTTTCTCTCGCTCTCTCGCTTTCTCTCTCTCTCTCACTCTCTCTCTCACTCTCTCTCTCTCGAACTTTCTAAGCTTTACCCCCAATCGATCCAACAACTTTCCGTAATTTCCTAGAATTTGCGGTTGCCCCCAGGTTTAAAGGCTTTCGCGAGTGGCAAGCAAAAACTGGCAAAATTTGTTGGCCCAGGGGCTTACGCCGGGGCGCAATCGGCTTGGCCGGCTGGCCCGGCGGCGGCGCCCGTTTTTCGAAGCCCCGCAAAAAGTCGAAACGGGGCTGCCCCGGAAAAGCGGAACTGTCAATAGGCGGGGATTCGGGTGAGACAGGACTGAAGTTTTGGGGCCCGAGATATTGATGGGAATCGAGAAAAATCGATATTTTGTAGGCAGTAAAAAGCTACGAATCAACCCTTCGAGTGGACTAGGTATAGACAACTGCGCGACGCACCAAGCCTAGGCCTGAGCCTAAGCTTCAGCCTAAGCTTATGACTAGGCCGAAGCCTAAGTCTAAACCTAAGTCTACGCCTAAGCCGAAGCCTAAGCCTAAGCCTAAGCCTAAGCCTCGGCCTATACCTAAGCTGATGCTGAAGTCTAAGCCTAAGCCTACTCCTAAGCTTGTGTTAAGCTTAAGCCTAGGCTCCAGCATAGTCCAAGGCGAAGGCTAAGCCCAAACCTAAGTCTAAGCTTAAGCCTCTGAGCAAGCCATAGCCTAAGCTTTAGCCTAAACCGCCTAAAACCGATGGCGCAGTTGTTTTTTCTATTCTTCAGACCTAGTCATCGAAAATGACGATTTTTGCGCTTCTTAGTCTCTTTAATAAAATGAGACTTACCGAGCGCGGTACTCGGCGAGGTCGTCGCGCAGACGGGCGACCTTCACGTCGATCTCGGCCTTCTGGCGGGCGGCGTTGTCGATGTCTTTGCGAGCGTTTGAGAGCGAGTCCGAGTATTTGATCTGAAAAAAAAAGAAATAATTGGTTACGATATAAAATACGCTACGCTCCAAATTCCGCCCTCCACCGTAAGTAGTACGATTCCGTACTAATCCAATTCCCGGCCGTTCCCTAAACTGCGCCCCTACTACCCCCCATTCGGCTGTCCCCTTTATTTGTAGCCGGCGCAAATAGCGCGCCACGCATTGAATGGGCGAGAGAGCGAGAGAGAGAGAGAGAGAGAGAGCGAGAGAGCGGGAGAGTGAGAGAGTCAGCGAGAGAGAGAGAGAAACTCGTCCCCCGTGCGACTCGACTACGCTGCCCTGATACGGCGCTCGCCGCCATTTTTCCGGAAAAAGCGACAAAGCCACCAGCCAAAAAAATGCGCCCACAAAAAATGTGGGCGGTGGAAACTGATAGCAGGGTGGGCTTTCGGCTTTTCGGCTAAACGCTAAAGCCATTTTGAGGAGGCTAGAACCGTCATTTGGGCATTAGGCGGGATGGGTTGCGGTCTGATAGTACGGGCGGCTACGGTGTACTCGAGTACGGGATCGGAGCCGAGCGGAAAGCGCAAAAATCTGTAAAATTCGGGTAGTGAAAGAGACAGACAAAGTGAGAAAGCGAGCGAGAGAGCGAGAGAAGGTGAGAGAGAGCCAGAGAAAGTGAGAGAGCGAGAGAGCAGGAGAGTGAGAGGGAGAAGTAGAGAGAACCAGAGAAACGAAGCGAGGGAAAGAGAGCGCGGGAGAGAGAGCGAGAGGGCGGAAGATAGAGAAATACCTCAAAAAAAATCACCTTAATCTCGGTGGTGTCCTTTCCCCACTTGCCGCGCAGCTCATCCAAATCGGTGACGAGTTTCCGGTTCTGCTCCTCCAGCTTTTTGACGCGGTCGATGTAGTTGCCCAAACGGTCGTTCAGACCCTGGAAAATATATTGAATTTCATGTAGTAATCCAATCGTTTTAATTCCAATAAAAACTAAAAATAGGCGCTCAGTCGAAGAACAGATTTTTCAAAGATTTTAGGTTTTTCGAAAATACAGCTAGGCTAATTAAAATTGTAAATTAAATCTCGTACCTGGAGCTCCTTCTTCTCCTTGTCGGTCGACTCCAAGAAGCTCTTGGCGGCGTTGGCCGACAGGGCGGGTGAGATACCGCCGATCGTGGCGGAGCCCATCTCGGTGACCATCTTCAGGACGCGGCCTAAAAAGCAGATGATATTTGGGTATTTAATTTGCATCTTCTATCGCTAAGTGTGGTTCTAATTAACTTGTCTTTTATTGTATGTTCTTGCGTTGTAAAGGGTTAGTAAAGCCCAAAATTTTACAAAATTTATTTTTTACGTTATTAAAATGGTCCAATGCCGATTTCAAGGGCCATGGAAGCCAATCGGTGGTTTTTAAAGGGACACTGAAGTAATTTTTCATGAGCACGATTGTTCTTATTTTAAAACGACAAGTTAGTAATTCTATAGTTTTCTGACATTTTAAAGGCCCCTGGAAGTCAAATTCTACACTTTAAAGGGTCATTGAAGTCAAATGGACGCTTTTTATGGCCTCGAAAGTCATTTTAAAGGGCTCTTGACATCAAAACCACGCACTTAAAAGAAAATTTAAGTAAAATCTACGCTTTTAAAGGACCATTGAAGTAAAACTGATGCTTTTCGAGGCTCGGGAAGTCATTTTAAAGGGCTATTGAAGCCAAATCTTGCGGAATCAGAATCCACAGCATTTTAAAGGAGCTTTGAAGTCAATTCCCCCTTTTAAAGGCTCACTGCAGCCATTTCCACGATTTTAAAGGCCCACTGAAGTCCCTCCCTGCACTCACTTGATCCATACGAATTAGCACGGCCCGGATAGGTGGCCAACGGAACCCTGGGGCTACGCAGGGACCCAGTCGGGGTGTACGTTCCGGCGTAGGGAGAAGCCCCTCCACCGATCCCTCCACCATTCCCTCCACCAATCCCAGAATCCGAAGGTGTAGCACCCCCGCCAAGGGTGTGAATAGGAGTGTACGTAGCCCCTCCACCAATCGGATTGCCCAGATCGCTACGGTACGAGGCGCCGCCACCAATTCCGGACGTGGAACGGCGATCCGAGGATGAGCTCGACGACATGTGCACCGACTTGCTGGAGGTGTACATGGCCTGGCAAGAGAAGTGTTAGTAAGGAGGAGTGGAGTGGAAATTTTTGAGGTTAGTGAGGTCGAGGAAAACGTTTCCGATCGCATGGAGGCCGATATTTTCGAAGTACACGAAAGTAGAGGATTTTGCGACTAAAAACGTTTTTGAAAAGCACTTTAAGAATATTTTTAAAATTACTTTTCAGCGGGTAAATCTGTTGAAAAATTACATATTATCCTTAAATTATAACTCTACCTAAATTTCTCAAAAAAATTATAATCTAGCTGCCAGCATTATGAGAAAGAGTTTATAAAATTTGCATAATCCAGGAACTTTAAAAGCTCAAAAACAGTAAAATGTAGGACTATTCAGCAGGTTTTTGTCTCCAAAAACATCTAAGAGTGAAAAGGGACGTTCAAACGCTTAGAATTTTTTAAAATCACGGATATTCGGAATTCTTAGTTTAAAAATTCACAATCAGCATTTCAAGCATTTAATTTTTCGAAGTAAAGCCAATTGTAAGAGCTTTAAAAACCAATAAACAAATTCCGCCGAAAATAACCTCAAAAAAAAACTTCAATTTGATTTTTCAAGCCAAAAAGAAAGATTTGTTAAGATGGGTGTATTTTGAAAGAAGGAGAGATTTTACCAAGGCCGTTAAAGAAATAATAAAAAAAATCTGAAAATAAGAATTCGAGAATTCCTAACAAGATGAAGCCGTAGTGTCACTTGCCGGCCGGCCGGAAAATCGGTGCGAGCGCATTGCCGACCACCTATCTCTTCTGAATAAGGGCCGGGGCGCTTATCAAGTGAAGCAAGTCGGTGAGAAGGGGGTCCATAAACACCGGCATCTTCTTCTTCTTATGCTGTTTGTCTGTCTGTTAGTATCAATTTGTTTCTTGTTCTCTAATTCTCTCTCTCTCTCTCTCTGTCTCTCTCTCGCTCTCTCTCTCTGTCTCTCTTTTGCTCTCTCACTCTCTTGTTCTCTCACTCTAGCAGTCTCTCTTTTTTACTCTCTCTCTTTCTCTCACTTTCTCTCCCTCTCACCCTCTCACTCTCTCGCTCTCTCTCTCTCTCTCTCTCTCTCTCGCTCCCTTCCGCAACATTCCAAGTTATGAGTAACACTTCCACCCCCAAGTATACCCAGTCACACGGGCTTAACCCCCCCCTCCCACAGACGTCCCCAGCCTGTGATAATCTGCTTTACTGTTTTTTTCTTTTTTTTTCCTGACCGAGGCGCTTGGACTGACACTTGGCACCTTGCGTTCTACTCACGTCTAGGCCTCCAAGAAGTTTTGGGATGTTTTAAAGGGACCAGGAAGGCAAGAAAAAAGTCCAGTCTCTCAGAAATTGTCGGGCCAACTAGCAGAGGCCCTTTTGGAAACTGTCAGCCGTTTGTAAAGGGATGGTGACACGAAGCTATGACAGAGTGGTAGTCCAGGTAATGTTGAGAAGTCAAGAAAGCCCAGAACAGTCCAGTATTTTGGCGGGTTCCCGCTTTTCTTACCTCCAGAAAGCGGAACCGCCAAATCCTCCATCGACTTCCTCATCTCCTCGATGCGGCTCTCGACTACGTGTCTTTCCTCGCCCATCGTTTTACTAATGACTAATTACGATCGATGGACCATGAGAGAGAGAGAGAGAGAGAGAGAGAGAGCGAGAAAAACATTATACCGACATTTTTCGCCTTATTTTTCAGAAAGAGCGCGAAAGAAAGAGCGCCTTATTTTTCTGAGCTTGTCGATAACTCGAAGTTTTGAGTAAAAAACGGAATCCTGGATGATCAAGAGGGTTAAAAAGACGAAAAATGGAAGAAAAATGCGTAAGTTTTTTTGTGGTGGATTTCTAAAGAGACCATTCAGCTTTAGAATCGACCTCTTCCATCGACTAGGTCTAGACAGCGAAGCGAAACGCTTACGAGCGCTGCATTTTGCTAAAAATATCTATCAAAATAAAAATAAAAGACGTTTCTGTGTGTCGTAAACTTAGTCGAGACCCAGTCGATGGCAAGGCTCAATTCTGGCGCTTCCTGGTCCCTTTAAAACCGATAAAAAAATCGTTAAAAGGACGACTAGGCGCTAGGAATTAGTCACATCGCGTAGTGGCGAGCGTGTGTATCTGGGTGTGGAAGGGGGTTGAGTGGTGGGGAGCTCGAGCTCCCCGCAATCTTGCCCCCTCCACCCACATCCATATAGATAATGATCGGTGATGGCCTATCGATTATCCCGGAGCGTCGCCTCCTCATCTCTCTCTCTCTCTCACTCTCTCTCTCGCTCTCCACATCTTAGTGACACCCTGGGCGTGGCCGGGATCTCCGGAGGAGGAGCAGCACCCTTTCTCGTACACACCCGTTTTTCCTTTCCTGGCCGTGTGCTGACTGACCGTCCTGAGTAGTGCCACGGAAATCTTGGGGGGGGTGAGTAGCCGGGGATTTATGGGGTTACGAAAAAGTTTTTGAGCATTTTTGGGTGAAAAAAGTGCTGATGGCTGGCGGACGCCGTCATTAGGAAAAACCCGTAGCAAATTTATTGAAAATTTTTTAAAGGGGCAGGTTCGGTTAAAAAGATCTCAAAAATCCAGGCTTCTGGCAACAGTGCCGAATTTTGATAAAACTGAGCTTAGGCTTAGGCTTGGGCTTCGACTTGAGCTTAGGCTTGGACATAGGCTTAGGCTTAGGCATCGATTAGGCTAGGCTTAGGTCTGGGCTTAGGCTTTGCTTAGGCTTAGGCTTAGGCTTAGGCTTAGGCTTTGCTTAGGCTTAGGCTTAGGCTTAGGCTTAGGCTTAGGCTTAGGCTTAGGCTTAGGCTTAGGCTTAGGCTTAGGCTTAGGCTTGTGCTTAGGCTTGTGCACAGGCTTAGGTTTGTGATTTTTCGAAACCTTAAGCTTTTCTTGCCTTCTCGGCCCCTTTAGAACGCCCACCTAAACCTCCCGAACGCCCCCAGGCAATGGATACTGAGCCCAGTTTTGCAGCGTTTAGCCCGAACCTCCCACAGTCACCCTCCACCGACCATAAATTGGCGCATGAAACCGGCTGCACCCCCCAATAAATCTGGGTGATGCTGAATGAGGAGAGAGAGAGAGAGAGAGAGAGGGAGAGAGAGAGAGAGAGAGAGAGAGAGAGAGAGAGGGAGGGAGAGAAACGAAACCCAAGAAATCACGATAGCCGCGCGAGTCGACCCCCGATCGAATTCCCGTAGATGGGGAGTGGCACTCTGAGCGAAAAAACCGTCAGGGGGCACTGACTCAACTGCTTGAAACCTAATCGGGGATACGCCCAACAACAAGGTATCAACATCTAGCAAAAAAAACGCAACGGAAAAATTATTTTTTACTGATTTTAAAGGCACTATAAAGCGCCAAATCGACCCTATGATAGACTAGGTCTAGACAATCCCGCGACATGCGAAAACCTGTTTACAAGGATATTTCGTTATTTTTGTGCGCAAGGGCCACTTTCCTAGAAGTTGTCGAGCAGTTCGATAAGCATTTTCAAATATCGTAGAACTGTCTAGACCTAATCGATCGAAGGAAGGGGTCGATTTTGGCACCTGCACGCCCCTTTAAAGAGCTGGCAAGGCAGTCATAACATTTCCTCAAAAATATCTGCTAGCTTTCGCCTCGAAATTAATGATCCGATTCCTCAAAGCTCCGCTAGCCTGCCCGAAGTCTTAGTTTCGAATTCCGCAAGAATCACTGTTATAAGAATCTGGATTTTACGACTCACCCGAGCTCGTTTTGTGGAGTCCGTTCATCTTCGGAATATTATCGCGTTTTTTCACGTTTTAACGCTTCAAAAGAAGTAACCTTCACAAGCTTAGTGCAAGCTTTTGAAGAAAAAATGGAGTCTGTAGCTGCGAGCCCGACTTCAAGCAGTTCAAATAGGCCAAATGAAGGGTTGCCGAAAATCTCGACTCGATCAGAATATAGCAACCAACGCGGACCGGCAAAACATGCGTTGATGTCGGGGCCGAGGAGGAGAAGGGTGGGGGGGACACACTTCTCAATGTTTATTCTTTCTTTCCTGGGCCCAACACTACGGCAGAAGGCTCTGTTTTCTTGTCCCCGACACGTTGGCTGGGGTACTACACGTCTCTCTCTCTCTCTCTCTCTCTCTCTCTCTCTCTCTCTCGCTCTCTTTTCTATACCTCTCTCGCGCTGTCTCGCTCTCTCTTCTTAAGGCCCAGATCGCATCTCCAAACCGTCAGAATTGAGAGCCTGCAGATTTGTCTGAGATCCGAGCGTTTTTTTGATCATCTGGTTTCCGATGGGCTAGCGGAGATTTTTAGGATTTTCTTGAGATCGGGCAAGCTAGCAGAGATCATTTGGGAATGGAAGGGGCAGGCTAGCAGAGATCATTTGGGAATGGAAGGGGCAGGCTAGCAGAGATCATTTGGGAATGGAAGGGGCAGGCTAGCAGAGATCATTTGGGAATGGAAGGGGCAGGCTAGCAGAGATCATAGGGGAATGGAAGGGGCAGGCTGGCAGAGATCATTTGGGAATGGAAGGGGCAGGCTAGCAGAGATCATTTGGGAATGGAAGGGGCAGGCTAGCAGAGATCATTTGGGAATGGAAGGGGGCTGGCTAGCAGAGGTCATTTGAGAGTAACTTTTTAGCTCAATTGCTCTTAAAAAATACAGTATATGTCTCCTACCATACCCTCGGGTTTCTTCTGCTTGTCGAGCTGCTCAGCGTACTTCGAATAATATTTCCACCACGGCTTCATGGCTATTTAGGTGGTGCAGTCGTTTTGTTATTTGGAGCTGTCCGGAATATGAGTCGATTCAACAAATATTTGATACGACGCTTTAGTATCCTTTTTTGGGGCCTTTTTAGTATCTCGTTGCCCTGGGCCGGGAATATAAAAAACCGGCCGATTTTGCTGTGGGGGGGGTGTGGAAAAGTTGAAGCCGCCGAGTTGGCAGACAAAAAGCCCGGGTGTGAATCGGCCCCAGCGAGTTTTATTGTAAATTCGGTGTGTCAGTGTTTTTCACGCGTTTCCGGCGTTTTCTTGAGGAATTTTTGGGATTTGTTTTCGATTTGCCAATCCGTTTTTGGATGGAAACAGGCAAGAATTACTGCAAAAGCAAAAAAAAAACAATCATGTTGAGCAAATTAGTGTTTCCTAAGTTATGTTTGCTAGATTTCTCCAGTTCTAGCTAAATTTTCCCAACTCCTAAAGAATCTTTGCAAGCTTTCAGCGACCCTTTATCGACTGGGTCTCGACAGCTACGCAATACGCCAAAATTACCCGCGCCAGTGCTTTGCACATGCCGAAAGTTTTTGCGTCTCTAGCGCCATCAACGTACGATGATGCGTCTTTTAGAGTGTCACGTAGCTGTTTAGACCTATTCGACGAAACGGTTCGATGCTGATGCTCGCTAATCCCGCGAATTCCAAGCAGTACGCTAAGCGAATTCCCTGGCGTAATCGGATGAAGGCGGAGTCGTTCGGTTATTTTTAAGGGCGCCATCGAGGCGGGTATATCGATCCGCTAGTTTTTGGATTCTTGCCGAAACTCAAAGAGGAGATGGTGCTGAACAGGGTGAACTTGTTGAATTTGTGGGGAAGCGGGGTTTTGGGGGTTAAATCGTGGGTTAAAGTTGGGATAATTGCCGAATCGGGCGGTTGTGTAGACTGTTTTGAGAGTGGTTTCTCTGACGGATAAAGAGCTATTTGAATAAACTAAAAACGCTACCCTATAGTTGCACGTCGTCTTCCTTTGCGGCTCCATCAAAATTCCAATTATAGTTACAAACTGGGGAAAAACTGCGTTTATAAAGGTCTGGATTTAGGGAAAATGATCATAATTGTAGCGGTTAGGAGGGTTGCCAGGAGTCACCTGATAGATTCCTCTGCCTTTCCATTCCCTTTAAAACCCCCTCGACCCCTGGAAATTTCCGTAAAGCACCCCTAGCCCGTTGCAGCCATGCATTGCCCCCCTCCCCCTCGACCCGTCGGTGCGTGTGGCCTATTTTATTTGGCTTTTTCGTGGTTGGAAGGGGTGAATGGTCGAGGTTGGGGGGAGGCTGTTTGTTGGCCGGGGCTCTTGTCGCCCCTACCAGACCGGAATCCACGATTTTTGCCATAAAAAGTCAGAGGAGGAGGCCGCGCTTGAGGGGGACAAGGTCAACGCCCCCGGGAATTGAAGTGAGTCTCGAACGGGGGTGATATCGATCGAAAATGGTGGATAAATCGATAATTCGGCTGCTTCACCATCAGTAGTGCGAAATCTTATCTTGTCGGCATTTTTTGCCGAGATTTTATTTTGTCGTCATTTCGTAAATTTAATTTTGTCGAAATTATTTTTTTGTCTAAAAAATCTTCTCGTCATTGATGCGTCACAAATTTGAAGATTAAATTTTTAAATTATTCAGAATGGTTTTCGACAAAAAGAAGCCGTCCACAGATAAAATACCGACAACCGAGATTTTCGAAAAATAAAACCCCCGCAAAATGATTTTCGGAAAATTAATTTTGTCAATTTTTTATTTTTTATTGTACCTTTACGTCAAAAATTTTGACTTTAATGGCCCTTTAAAACGCGAATTCTGGTAATTTAAGTATTTTTTTGTAAAAATCAGCATAAATCAATGCCCACCTCCGCCGCCTCCGGTTCCGCCGGACGCATAGTTGCCGGACTGGCGCGACTGGGTCCTCACGGCCGTGCGGGGCTGAAAAAAAAATTGATTTTGGTGGCTTAATCCGTTCAAGACAATTTTTCCTACGGTAGCTGAATAATTTGAATAATTGAAAGATTTT
Source organism: Mesorhabditis spiculigera (assembly GCA_958295435.1). Classification (NCBI taxonomy): domain Eukaryota; kingdom Metazoa; phylum Nematoda; class Chromadorea; order Rhabditida; family Rhabditidae; genus Mesorhabditis; species Mesorhabditis spiculigera. Next base: position 1,780,103 of record CATQJA010002663.1, read on the forward strand.
AATAAATCGAAAAGCCAAAAAAATGACGGGCCACCGTACCTGGATGGTGGAACGGTAGCTGATCTCGTAGTCGGAGCCCGATTCTTTCGACATGGCGGATTGGCTGGCCTGAGGTTACCTGGAAAATCAAGCATAAATATGCATATAGAAAATAAAAAATAAAAGTAAAACAAAAAAGTGACAACTACAAAAAAATTCAGCCAAATCGAGCATTCAAAAAAGTCGAAAAACATGAAAAAATCGTGGTTTTTGGATGCCAGGGCGACAGACGGTAGAATCTGCGTTTCCGAAACGATACAAATGACTCAAAAACCCGAATATCACGGATCCAATTGAAATGAGTAAGAAAGGTGACCGAAATGGGCGGAATTTCCACTCTAAAGGAGCCCTAAAAAGGCGCGCTTACTCACGCCCCGGGGACGCCCACCACCCGATGAAAAAGATGGCAAGTACGAGTTGTTGCAAGTTGTCTATTGGTCTCTCTCTCTCTCTCCTCCCTCTCTCTCTCTCTCTCTATCTCGTTCTCTCTCTCCCTCTCTATGTCTATCGTTTTTCAAGGGGCCAAAAAGGCAAAACTATGGATTCACTACGCCTACCCTACAATACGCAGCTTTACGCAACGCTATTCAGCCCTACGCAACGCTACGCAACTCAACGCTACGTAACGCAACTCAAGAAAACGTTGCGCTACGCTAGGCATTGCCTGCCCATGGCTTCTAACTAACGCTACACAGCGCTACGCCAAGATACGCAGCTCTACGCAACGATATTCAACGCTACACAACTTAACACTACGTAACGCTACGCGACACTACGCCGCCCAACGTTAAGCTACACAATAGTACGTAACGCTAAGCTACGCCAAGCAACACTGCTTAGTGACACTACTAAGTGAAATTAACTTAAAGACATAACATTTTGACGCAAATTAAGGACTTCTTCGCGTTAGAATTTCTAATTTTTACTCTAGTACTTCTGGAACTCTACACACTTTTGGATACGGCGAAAAATTGTTGATTTCTTAGAGGCCGGGGCCGGAGCCTGATACGCTAAATCCGGGGATTTCAAAAGTTTCAAAATTTTGAGCCATGGAGTTTGCCTTCCAAATCCCTTTAAAACAGATCCTAGGCTTCCAATGCCTAAAAAGCGCTAAATAGTACAGGTCGACAAACGGAATAGGCGAAAGTTTGCTGATTTTTTGCGGGTCGAGGGGCTGAAAAGGGAAAAGTGCCGAGTGGGGGGTGGTAGAGGGGCCGGTATTCAGCTGTTTCGGGACCCAACAATACCCCCCTTCTACCACCACCCAACCCCACGCCAATACTCACGACAAATGCCCCGGGAAAATATTGGGTTTCTAGGGGTGGGGGTGGAGGTGAAGGGTGACGAATTGGGCACTGATAAAAATTCTCTAGAATTTGGGAGAAATTTGGGAGTGTCCCGGAATTTTGGGACATTTTTGAAGCGTGGTGAACGGCGTGAAAAAGCGGCGGAATTTTTTTAAAGACTCCTATTAATGCTCAGCACATGTTCGGCAATCAGCAAATAAAAAATGTCCAAAATACCATCTAAAAATACCGAAAAAAATCGTTTGCATCGAAAATGCTGATAAAAAGTATAATAAAGCTTGTTTTCGGTTATAGAAAATTCCAAAAAAATTTTTGCAGATAGTCTTTTGCTTTTTAAAAGTTAAAATAATTAATAAAATGACAATAACAGGACAAAAACTCGGCTTTCCAAGATTTAATTTTTTGAGGGAATTTTCAAATAAAAATTGAATAAAAATTCATATAAAACCAAGGACAGCTCAGCTTGTTCTCAGCGTTCGTAGTAGCGAAATGGACATACAGTAACCTATAAAGCAAACTTTTTGTATACCTTTAGCCCGAAAGATATTAAGTAGCAGTTAACCTTGGCGTCAATAGTACCCTCCCGGAATTCGGGTCAGCCCTATCCGAGAACCCCCAAGTTTGGATCGATATTCAAATCAGGACTATTAGCCGAGAGGAGCACGAGAGAGGCACCGCGGGTAGACCCGTAAAGAGGAGTAAAACGGACGCTACACGGCACAGTCAAGAGGAGCGTTTCGGAAATTTGCGAATTCTCTGTATGCCGCCGGGCCCCAGCCGGGGCGGTAAGTAGACGAGCTGCTGCTGCTGCTGGAGGTGGAAGGGGCACCGTAATCCGCTCGCAACACACACAGTCACCCCCGGAGAGAGACGAAGCACCAGCCCCCCACGGCAAGGAGTATTTGCTCGGAAAATTTCTGTCCCCACCACCACCGCGGCCAGCAGCCCCCCGCCCACCCAGGGTTTCGTCGAAAAATTCTGGAAAAAACGAGGTGGTAGACGTGGGAGAGAGAGAGAAAGCGAGAGAGAGCGAGAGAGAGAGAGAGAGAGAGAGAGCGAGAGAGAGAGCGGGAGAGAGAGAAGCCGAGCAAGACGAATTGTTGCGAGTATGGCCCCGGAATGCAAATAGAGGGGTCGAAGGGAGGAGCAGCAGGACATGGCTAAACCCTTAAACTTGTCGTTAGAGATAGCAGATAGTTTTGACGTCGTTTTCAAGGGGCGGTGACATCGTTTTCCGGGTCTTAAAGGGATTAGGAAGCTCGCGAATCGACATCTGCCATGGACTGGCTCTAGACAATTATGCGACACGCCGAAACACGTTTAAATACTAATCTGACGGCCCCCAGAATTTTCAACGATTTTTTTAGTTGATTTTTTGTATTTTCCAACGCAAAAAACAGGACGCATTTACATTTGAATTCTGGCGCTCCGCGTGACTGTCGAGACCTAGCAAAGAGACGGGGGTCGATGCTGGCATTTTTCAGTTCTCTTAAAGCAGAGGGACACCTAACGACTTCGAAGAAATCGATTGGAGGAGTTTTAAAGGGGCGCTGACAGCCGAATCCAAGCATCAAAAAAAGATGCCCTTCGTCGCAAACTAGTTAAAACTCTTTTAAAGGCGCAGGGGCAGCCGAATCTGCGAGAATTTCGATTTTTCGGAATCCCGGGTTTTCGGCGTCTACGTTTGGATGTGGCAAACTAGCAGAAATCATGGATTCGAGAGAGAGAGAGAGAGAGAGAGAGAGAGAAGATAACGAGAGAGAGAGATAACAGAGAGAGAGAGAGAGAGAGAGATAACGAGAGAGAGAGAGAGAGAGAGAGAGAGCGGGAGAAACAGACAGAAAAAGTAGTGTGCAAGTACAGTAACCCTCCCTGGCACTCATTTAGCGACAGTAATCCTAATGGTCGACGATCGGGTGGTTGTGGCTGTGGACGTGGTTGGGTGGGTGGTGAAGTCGAAGGGGGCTGCCCTCCTCTTCTCCTTCTCGAAGAACAGGCAGAAGAAGGGCCTCCACATAATCTGTGGGCACTTCGGCTTCTTTTGGCCCTCCTCCTCCTCCATCGGCAACCCGACTAACGCCCACCACCACCCGGGTGGAAGATGAAGAAAATGACTGCGGGAAAACGGTCATCATTCCTGGTAGCTTCTGTAGTAAATGGCTTTTTAAAGGGGCTAGAAAGTGGCGGAATCGACCCCACTGCCGACTAGGTCTAGACGGAGAGGCGGTGCGCCAAACCCTTGTTACACGCGCATTCTCATGGAAATAGACGTATAGCACTTTATAGAAGCCGCGAAAAACTGTTCTCACAACTGGACGCAGCTACTGGCCCCCGAACGAGGCTAGCGAGCGCCAGAATCGACCCCTTCTGCCGACTAGGTCTCGACAGCGACGAGAAAACTAAAACCACACGTCGGTAGAAATCGCCTTTTAAAGGCATTAGGAAGCGCGATAATCGACCCCTTAGTCGATTAGGTCTCGACAGTTACGCGCCAAAAACGACATGCCACGCGTAATCGTATTCTCGCGGAACGCAGGACCCCGATGCTAAAAGATGCTGTCCAGACCTGCTAACGCGCAGTTAACAAGTCCTTTTAAAGGGACCTGGAAGCCAAAAACTGAGCGCTTAGGCACTAGTAAAGCACGATCAAATTGAGACGTCCGATCTGACAAATTCCCAAAAACCCTGCTAGCCTGACCCATATTCAAAAAAAAAACATTGTTAGACATTGTCATTACCGCCCCCACCACACAACAGCGAGACGTGCGCCGAGATAAGTACAAAATGGGCGCCATCCCTCCGATTCTGCAGGTAGGGAAATAAGGGAAGGGAGAAGCCTGAAAAGCTGAAAAGCGCCCCCTTCTTCAATACCCACCCCACCCACAACCGACCGATTCGGCCCGGGCGCGCACGTCCATTTGTCCCAAAGATTCTGTGACTCACACCGCAGCCGCTGACCGCCTATATAGATGGCGTTCTGAATGGGACGTTTTGAATGTTGGAGAGGGAGAGAGAGAGAAAGAGAGAGAAAGAGTGGAAACTGCCAGAGTGGCCTTAGGAATCTGGACAGGCTAGCAGAGATCATTTGGGAATGGGAGGGGCAGGCTAGCAGAGATCATTTGGGAATGGGAGGGGCAGGCTAGCAGAGATCATTTGGGAATGGGAGGGGCAGGCTAGCAGAGATCATTTGGGAATGGAAGGGGCAGGCTAGCAGAGATCATTTGGGAATGGAAGGGGCAGGCTAGCAGAGATCATTTGGGAATGGAAGGAGCAGGCTAGCAGAGATCATTTGGGAGTGGAAGGGGCAGGCTAGCAGAGATCATTTGGGAATGGAAGGGGCAGGCTAGCAGAGATCATTTGGGAATGGAAGGGGCAGGCTAGCAGAGATCATTTGGGAATGGAAGGGGCAGGCTAGCAGAGATCATTTGGGAATGGAAGGGGCAGGCTAGCAGAGATCATTTGGGAATGGAAGGGGCAGGCTAGCAGAGATAATTTGGGAATGGAAGGGGCAGGCTAGCAGAGATTATCGAGAGGCTGCTGTCCAAATTTTGATGACAAATCCAGAAGTTCAACCCACAGCTACGTAGTGCGTTTTTCAAGCTGTCAAAATCACAATAAAATTTTGCCGAATTTTCCGAAAAAAAAACGTACGCATAGGCGTGATAAATCTACGCGCCGCCAAAGGGCCGTAAAATTGGCGGGGAAGTGAAATTGCTCCAGTTTTTTGGGCACTCATCGCGCCGGGGTGCGAACGGGACTGGCAACAACGCGATCCGAAGAGTTTCAAGGTCTTTTAGGGAGGTGGGGTAGTCCGGGAAAACAAAAAAAAGCAGTTTTTGCTTGTTTTTCGGTTTTACGAATTTCTGACGCTTTTTTCTAGGTCTTTCAGCAATTTCAAAGCCGTATTTTGTATAGATCCGAGCGCGAACAATCTATGAAAATTTTTATAGGTAATTTTGCGTGCACAGGAATTCAAAATTCTTTTTTCGATGCTGTAGCGCCACGCAAAAAATTACGCCCAGCTGCACGTTCGCCAGCTGGCTACGATATTCAGACCTTATTTGGCTAGGCAAAAACCCATCGGCGCACCGATCAACAATTTTCCGCACCCGGCTTGTTAGTGGCTGGGGCCAAAATATAGCAAAAAGATGCAGGACCGGTTCTGAAACACCACGACTAGAAAAGACTATACTATTAGGAGCTTAAAATATAAAACTTCAAGACATAAACACAGCTGGAAAGAAAAATGGAAAAAGGCCCAGAAAACGTCAAATGTTGACTTCATAAGCCCTTTAAAATCCGACTAAAAAACGTCTAAAAGAACGTGAGAAGAACTACGATTTTTTGTGTATCGATAGTGAAAGAGTTGGCTTCGGATAGCTTTCAAAGTCTCAGAAAAACCGATTTCAAACCGAAATCCCAGAGTTTGCTTGCGGAACATAGATTTTGGGTCTACGTGCCTTTAAAATGGCTAAAAAAAGCGTTCTAACAAACTTTTCTACAAAAATTAAGCTAACTAGCAGAGATTCTTGAGGCATTTTAAGCCTTTGCGGCCACAGTACTGTAGTAAAAGTAACTTTGAAAAACTGCGAAAATTGTGAAACCACCGCGAAATCGACTGCCAAAAAGCGCTTATCGGTGTCACCATCCCTTTAAAACGTCGAAAAGTGTTGAAATTGAGATTCGGTGATTTCAAGCAAAATCCGCCAGGCAGCCGACGCAAAGCATTCTTCAAAAATTTGCATAAAATTTTGAACTCCTGAGCCTGGATGACGCATAAAGTCAGGGGCGGAATTTCGATTCGACGGGCGCCCCAGGTTTGTGTTGGGGAGCAAGAGCTATTCGGAGGGATAGGGGGCGGAGGGCGGGGGAGGCCGAGTCCTATTTTCTACTTTCCGCGAGGTTCCTGTAGCCAGTCTCTCTCTCACTCCCGCTCTCTCTCTCTCTCTCTCTCTCTCTCGCTCGCCCGTAAAGGGAGGGGCACCAAACAGGCGGACAGACACACAGACCTACGGAATACCGGTTATGGGGACCGGCCTATACCTAGCCGCCCGAATCGGAGCACCGACCTACGAAACCTAGTTGAAGCAGGCAGGCTAGCAGCGATCATTTGGGAATGGAAGGGGCAGGCTAGCAGAGATCATTTGGGAATGGAAGGGGCAGGCTAGCAGAGATCATTTGGGAATGGAAGGGGCAGGCTAGCAGAGATCATTTGGGAATGGAAGGGGCAGGCTAGCAGAGATCATTTGGGAATGGAAGGGGCAGGCTAGCAGAGATCATTTGGGAATGGAAGGGGCAGGCTAGCAGAGATCATTTGGGAATGGAAGGGGCAGGCTAGCAGAGATCATTTGGGAATGGAAGGGGCAGGCTAGCAGAGATCATTTGGGAATGGAAGGGACAGGCTAGCAGAGATCATTTGGGAATGGAAGGGGCAGGCTAGCAGAGATCGTTTGGGAATGGAAGGGGCAGGCTAGCAGAGATCATTTGGGAATGGAAGGGGCAGGCTAGCAGAGATCATTTGGGAATGGAAGGGGCAGGTTAGCAGAGATCATTTGGGAATGGAAGGGGCAGGCTAGCAGAGATCATTTGGGAATTCGGTTTTAAAGGCACGTTGAAGCCAGCTTGAAAATCACTCTGACTAGCCGGGTGCAGACTCGCATTTTGTTTGCTTAAGGAAGGGGAACACAAGTTGCAAGTGTAGACAAGTCATCAGCGATACCCCCCTTTGCTGAAATCTCGGCCACCCAAATCGTCGTGTCTCGTCAATCTGGAAAAAGCGGAAAACCAAACAAGATGCCGCCCGTTTCTGGTGCGTGGGGCGTTCGGCACGGATAGCACACGCCCGGGGAATCTCTGTTTGTGGACGCGAACAAGTGGCATTGGGTGGGGGAGGCAAGGAAAAGGAGAAAAAGGAATTGAGGTAAGGGGAAAAGTTTTATAAAAGGTCAGTTAAGGTATTAGTCATCGAAAATGCTCGAGAACCAGTGAGAATTCCAGGCAAAATCCCGACCGCCAAAATCCCGAAAAGGCAAATTCTGGCAGTCGGACTCCCGCCAAATAAAAGTCCCGACAGGCCAGACGCTAATTTGACTTTTTAAACTTCTTAAACAGCTATTTGCATGTCGGATTCTGGAAATCAGGATTTTGGCCTGTCGGGGGTTTTGGCTTGTCGGTATCAGGCTATCGGGACCTTGGTTGTCCAGTGTTCGGCTGTCGGGATTTTCCCATTTTCCAAAACGTTACACAGCCGGCATGCTTCTTAAAGGACCTGGCAAGTGCGGAAATCAACCCTAACATAGACTAGATTCAGACCAGGACTACGAGAAACACCATAATACGCGGGATGACTAGATTAACTTGACTTGATTGACAAAAAAGGCAGGTTCAAAGTTCGGAAAATGTAGGGACAAATTTAATCTTAGAAGCTTCTGAATCGAAAGTAGATTTAAAGAGGCCGTGAAGTTCCAAAATCGACCCTCCCAACCACTAGGTCTAGACGCAAAGGCCACCCTTCCAAAATTCGTCGATCTCGGTCTTGATCGCACTCCGAAAGCTGATAAACATTGCAAAGCGCATCCGTCTTCGTGTTTTGTAGTGCCGCGTAACTCTCTAGGCCTAATGACTGGAAAGGGTCGATTTTGGCAATTTCCAATCTCTTTAAAAAGTCGATAAAGCGGAAACAGCCAACGAAACGAGAACCCGTAAAGAAAACCGTTTCCCTTATAAGGCAAAATAATGACTAACAACACCTAGAAGGAGATTTAGATCTAATTCTAGCGTCAGAATGGAAGGGCTGCTGGGGTTGGATGAGTGGGGGGGTGTTCCCCATATTTCAATCTCTCTCTCTCTCTCTTTCTCTCTCTCTCCCACTCTCTCGCTCTCTCTCTTTCTTCGCTCTTTTTTCGGATTTGGGTGTGGCTGTGTGAGTGTGAGTGGATGGATGGCTGGATGGTAGTTTTCGATGTCTATACAACAGGTTGGCGACCCTGGGCGGTGGGGGACACGCCCAGCTGATTCAATTAGCGCCCCCTGTTCACAGGCCTGCAGCGGAATATTTCTGAAATAGGAGCAAGGGCATAAAAGTGTATTAAAAAGTTGCTAGATTACGCAATCAGGCTCTCTCTCGCTCTCTCTCTCTCGTTCTCTCTCGCTCTCACTCTGTCTCGGCCTGGCTCTCTCATTTTCTCTCTTGCTCTCTCGCTCTCTAGCTATCCCAATTTGTAGTAAGTTGCAACTTCTCAGAAAAATTTATGCAGACCGGAAACGAGAGATAGACAAAGAGAGAGAGGGCGCAAACGAGAGAGAGATAGAGATAGCGAGAGGGAGGGAGAATTAGAGCGAGAGGACAGAGCGTGAGCGAGAGAGAGAGCGAGACAGAGCGAAAATGAGAGAGAGCGGGAGAGAGCACGAGAAAATGAGGGTGAGAGAGCGAGCGAGCGAGAGTGAGAATTTTTTCTCGATTGAAAGTTCCTGATCTTAAAAAAATCCCGAGGAAAATTTAAAGCACAACTTTGAACCCGACTTCCGGCAAATCCTAGGGCTTAGAATCTCCGAGCAGCGACTGACCGTTCGCTGATAGGATTCCGAAAAAGCCCACCCTGCGACATCCCGTTCCCTCCACCTCAAAAGGTTCCCAAGCCCATTCCACTCGAATGGAGTCCGACTGCAGGCCTGGAAAAGCTAGCGACCCGGTGAAGCCTGGAAAAGGGTAGAAAAAGCCTTCTAACACTCCATCGAACATTGAATCTGGCGGATGGGGGATCGGAGACGGCAACTAGCAACTGCAGCTTCAAGTCTTTGTCGACTTTGCCTTCAACAGACCTTTAAAGGTGCTAGAATAGACGTGGAGAAATGCTGGAATCTAGGCGCGCTTACACGCCGGTTGCAGTGCGGCGCGTGGTAGATCGTTTTTGTTTGTGTTTTCGTTTTGAATCAATGGCAGCCAATATTTTTTCTGCGATATTTATACGAGCATACGTTATTTCGGTTCAAATTTTACGGCTCCTTGACTTCAAAGTGGATGCGGAAGCGTAAACCACAAAGGAGACCGACCTAAAAATTTATTTTAAAAGCTTGGAGGTCGATGTATACCCAAGCCTTCAACGCCCCTTTAAAATGCACCTGTTTGTAGTCTTCTCCGGCAGCCATTTGCTCAGCCACCTTGTGCCAGATCACGGCCGCGTAGGCCTGGAGGGGGATCAGGCAGAAGAATACTGGAATCAGGTATTTAAGTTAGCAGAGATGACTTGGCAATTCGAGGCAGGCTAGCAGAGATCATTTGGGAATGGAAGGGGCAGGCTAGCAGAGATCATTTGGGAATGGAAGGGGCAGGCTAGCAGAGATCTTTTGGGAATGGAAGGGGCAGGCTAGCAGAGATCTTTTGGGAATGGAAGGGGCAGGCTAGCAGAGATCATTTGGGAATGGAAGGGGCAGGCTAGCAGAAATCATTTGGGAATGGAAGGGGCAGGCTAGCAGAGATCATTTGGGAATGGAAGGGGCAGGCTAGCAGAGATCATTTGGGAATGGAAGGGGCAGGCTAGCAGAGATCTTTTGGGAATGGAAGGGGCAGGCTAGCAGAGATCATTTGGGAATGGAAGGGGCAGGCTAGCAGAGATCATTTGGGAATGGAAGGGGCAGGCTAGCAGAGATCTTTTGGGAATGGAAGGGGCAGGCTAGCAGAGATCTTTTGGGAATGGAAGGGGCAGGCTAGCAGAAATCATTTGGGAATGGAAGGGGCAGGCTAGCAGAGATCATTTGGGAATGGAAGGGGCAGGCTAGCAGAGATCATTTGGGAATGGAAGGGGCAGGCTAGCAGAAATCATTTGGGAATGGAAGGGGCAGGCTAGCAGAGATCATTTGGGAATGGAAGGGGCAGGCTAGCAGAGATCATTTGGGAATGGAAGGGGCAGGCTAGCAGAGATCATTTGGGAATGGAAGGGGCAGGCTAGCAGAGATCTTTTGGGAATGGAAGGGGCAGGCTAGCAGAAATCATTTGGGAATGGAAGGGGCAGGCTAGCAGAGATCATTTGGGAATGGAAGGGGCAGGCTAGCAGAGATCATTTGGGAATGGAAGGGGCAGGCTAGCAGAAATCATTTGGGAATGGAAGGGGCAGGCTAGCAGAGATCATTTGGGAATGGAAGGGGCAGGCTAGAAGAGATCATTTGGGAATGGAAGGGGCAGGCTAGCAGAGATCATTTGGGAATGGAAGGGGCAGGCTAGAAGAGATCATTTGGGAATGGAAGGGGCAGGCTAGCAGAGATCTTTTGGGAATGGAAGGGGCAGGCTAGCAGAGATCATTTGGGAATGGAAGGGGCAGGCTAGCAGAGATCATTTGGGAATGGAAGGGGCAGGCTAGAAGAGATCATTTGGGAATGGAAGGGGCAGGCTAGAAGAGATCATTTGGGAATGGAAGGGGCAGGCTAGCAGAGATCTTTTGGGAATGGAAGGGGCAGGCTAGCAGAAATCATTTGGGAATGGAAGGGGCAGGCTAGCAGAGATCATTTGGGAATGGAAGGGGCAGGCTAGAAGAGATCATTTGGGAATGGAAGGGGCAGGCTAGCAGAGATCATTTGGGAATGGAAGGGGCAGGCTAGCAGAGATCTTTTGGGAATGGAAGGGGCAGGCTAGCAGAAATCATTTGGGAATGGAAGGGGCAGGCTAGAAGAGATCATTTGGGAATGGAAGAGGCAGGCTAGCAGAGATCATTTGGGAATGGAAGGGGCAGGCTAGAAGAGATCATTTGGGAATGGAAGGGGCAGGCTAGAAGAGATCATTTGGGAATGGAAGGGGCAGGCTAGAAGAGATCATTTGGGAATGGAAGGGGCAGGCTAGAAGAGATCATTTGGGAATGGAAGGGGCAGGCTAGAAGAGATCATTTGGGAATGGAAGGGGCAGGCTAGAAGAGATCATTTGGGAATGGAAGGGGCAGGCTAGAAGAGATCATTTGGGAATGGAAGGGGCAGGCTAGAAGAGATCATTTGGGAATGGAAGGGGCAGGCTAGAAGAGATCATTTGGGAATGGAAGGGGCAGGCTAGCAGAGATCTTTTGGGAATGGAAGGGGCAGGCTAGCAGAAATCATTTGGGAATGGAAGGGGCAGGCTAGAAGAGATCATTTGGGAATGGAAGAGGCAGGCTAGCAGAGATCATTTGGGAATGGAAGGGGCAGGCTAGAAGAGATCATTTGGGAATGGAAGAGGCAGGCTAGCAGAGATCATTTGGGAATGGAAGGGGCAGGCTAGCAGAGATCATTTGGGAATGGAAGGGGCAGGCTAGAAGAGATCATTTGGGAATGGAAGGGGCAGGCTAGAAGAGATCATTTGGGAATGGAAGGGGCAGGCTAGAAGAGATCATTTGGGAATGGAAGGGGCAGGCTAGAAGAGATCATTTGGGAATGGAAGGGGCAGGCTAGCAGAGATCTTTTGGGAATGGAAGGGGCAGGCTAGCAGAAATCATTTGGGAATGGAAGGGGCAGGCTAGAAGAGATCATTTGGGAATGGAAGGGGCAGGCTAGCAGAGATCATTTGGGAATGGAAGGGGCAGGCTAGCAGAGATCATTTGGGAATGGAAGGGGCAGGCTAGAAGAGATCATTTGGGAATGGAAGGGGCAGGCTAGCAGAGATCATTTGGGAATGGAAGGGGCAGGCTAGCAGAGATCATTTGGGAATGGAAGGGGCAGGCTAGCAGGAATCATTTGGGAATGGAAGGGGCAGGCTAGCAGAAATCATTTGGGAATGGAAGGGGCAGGCTAGCAGAGATCATTTGGGAATGGAAGCGGCAGGCTAGCAGAGATCATTTGGGAATGGAAGGGGCAGGCTAGCAGGAATCATTTGGGAATGGAAGGGGCAGGCTAGCAGGAATCATTTGGGAATGGAAGGGGCAGGCTAGCAGGAATCATTTGGGAATGGAAGGGGCAGGCTAGCAGAAATCATTTGGGAATGGAAGGGGCAGGCTAGCAGAGATCATTTGGGAATGGAAGGGGCAGGCTAGCAGAGATCATTTGGGAATGGAAGGGGCAGGCTAGCAGGAATCATTTGGGAATGGAAGGGGCAGGCTAGCAGGAATCATTTGGGAATGGAAGGGGCAGGCTAGCAGGAATCATTTGGGAATGGAAGGGGCAGGCTAGCAGGAATCATTTGGGAATGGAAGGGGCAGGCTAGCAGAGATCATTTGGGAATGGAAGGGGCAGGCTAGCAGGAATCATTTGGGAATGGAAGGGGCAGGCTAGCAGGAATCATTTGGGAATGGAAGGGGCAGGCTAGCAGGAATCATTTGGGAATGGAAGGGGCAGGCTAGCAGGAATCATTTGGGAATGGAAGGGGCAGGCTAGCAGGAATCATTTGGGAATGGAAGGGGCAGGCTAGCAGAGATCATTTGGGAATGGAAGGGGCAGGCTAGCAGAGATCATTTGGGAATGGAAGGGGCAGGCTAGCAGAGATCTTTTGGGAATGGAAGGGGCAGGCTAGCAGAGATCTTTTGGGAATGGAAGGGGCAGGCTAGCAGAAATCATTTGGGAATGGAAGGGGCAGGCTAGCAGAGATCATTTGGGAATGGAAGGGGCAGGCTAGCAGAGATCATTTGGGAATGGAAGGGGCAGGCTTGCAGAGATCTTTTGGGAATGGAAGGGGCAGGCTAGCAGAGATCATTTGGGAATGGAAGGGGCAGGCTAGCAGAGATCATTTGGGAATGGAAGGGGCAGGCTAGCAGAAATCATTTGGGAATGGAAGGGGCAGGCTAGCAGAGATCATTTGGGAATGGAAGGGGCAGGCTAGCAGAGATCTTTTGGGAATGGAAGGGGCAGGCTAGCAGAAATCATTTGGGAATGGAAGGGGCAGGCTAGCAGAGATCATTTGGGAATGGAAGGGGCAGGCTAGCAGAGATCTTTTGGGAATGGAAGGGGCAGGCTAGCAGAAATCATTTGGGAATGGAAGGGGCAGGCTAGCAGAGATCATTTGGGAATGGAAGGGGCAGGCTAGCAGAGATCATTTGGGAATGGAAGGGGCAGGCTAGCAGAGATCATTTGGGAATGGAAGGGGCAGGCTAGCAGAAATCATTTGGGAATGGAAGGGGCAGGCTAGCAGAGATCATTTGGGAATGGAAGGGGCAGGCTAGCAGAGATCATTTGGGAATGGAAGGGGCAGGCTAGCAGAGATCATTTGGGAATGGAAGGGGCAGGCTAGCAGAGATCATTTGGGAATGGAAGGGGCAGGCTAGCAGAGATCATTTGGGAATGGAAGGGGCAGGCTAGCAGAAATCATTTGGGAATGGAAGGGGCAGGCTAGCAGAAATCATTTGGGAATGGAAGGGGCAGGCTAGCAGAGCTCATTTGGGAATGGAAGGGGCAGGCTAGCAGAAATCATTTGGGAATGGAAGGGGCAGGCTAGCAGAAATCATTTGGGAATGGAAGGGGCAGGCTAGCAGAGATCATTTGGGAATGGAAGGGGCAGGCTAGCAGAGATCATTTGGGAATGGAAGGGGCAGGCTAGCAGAGATCATTTGAGAATGGAGGAGTGTAGATTACCACAAAAATGGACGGGCGAGTACATCCCGGTGGCGGCAATAATGACGCAGGGAACGAGGGATAGCCCAGCGAGCGTCACCTAGATATTCATATCCATAAAATCTTAGGGCCAACCAGCAGATAGTCGAGGATCAAGATGGGGGTACTCTTCTTGGTGAACCAATATGCAAAACCGACATGCATCGACAGGAAGTAGAAGATCAGACCGCCCAACACGGCCACGGGCACGGTCATGATCTCGGTGTCGGCTCTGTAGGGTAAATTTTCAATGCGGATAAATTCGTGGAATCGAATCTAGCGAAATCAAAAAAATCATCAAATCCAATCAGTCAAATCAGAAACTCGTACTCCTTGCAGATGGTGGCCCAGGCGACGACAGTCCCGGCGAGTAGAAGTTCGGTTGCGACGCAGAGATGGATCTGCAAAAAAATGGGGAGTCAAACTGTTTTGCGGTTCTTTTGCATTATCGGGGGTGGGGGAAATGGGATACAGTTTTTCGAATATAAATAACGCGTGTTTTTAAACGGTCTTTTTTTTATTCCTAAACGTAAAAGCCCTACAACTAAAGAAGAAAATAGCAAAAAATGGCCATTTTTGATCAAAATTTCGACTTTTTGAACTTTTCTTAGTAATTTTTAGGCAGTTTTTCTAGTGGTAACATAGTTTTATTTTCATAAAAACGTTATTAAATTTATGGGTATTAAGTTACCAGGCATTTCTAGACTCATACAAAAAAATTTGTTCTGAAAAGCCTACCCTATCCCTCACTTCTGCCGCCCATTCACGTGTGTAGCGCCTCTCGTCATCATCCCAAAGCTTTTTCTAAAACGGGGCGGGCTAGCAGAGATTCTTGGGGAAATTCTCAGTCAACTGGAATTCTAGACTTGTCAAAAAAATCTACTACTTACATATGGCTTCTCCAGATCTGCCGGGCCAGTGACAAACGTTTCCGGTGAGGGCGGCTCGGTCATTTTTTCTTCAAAATAGAGCTTTATGTATGAAAAATCTAACATTTTCGCCAAAAAAAATATGAAAAATAGTAATATAAAAAATCTGAAGCTATTGATTGTTAAAGGTATAATGAGACCACCTCCCCCCGCTAACGCATCAGAACTGATTTTTATGTATATTTATGTAAAATTCAATTAATTGGTTTGAAGATTGGAAAATAGCAAGCTTTCACAAGCAGCTGGGTGAAACAAACATTGAAGAAGTTAGCATAACGTCCCCTTATCGTGTTCGTTTTGGATCGTAGGGGAGGCCCCCCGGCCTCCAGATAAGGTCAGAAAAACCGGAACCGGGCATGTACTGACATTTTTTAAGGAATGCGAAAAATGTTGGCTTCAAAACGGCTGTCTCTCTCACAAACACACTCTCTCTCTCTCTCTGTCTGTCACTATTTCTTTCTCTCTCACCCTCTCTCCCTGATTCTCTCGCTTTCTCTATCTCTCGCACTCTCTCTCACTCTCTCACTCGCTGTCACCCTCTCTCTCTCTCTCTCTCTCTCTCTCTCTCTCTCTCTCTCTCTGTCTCACACTCTACTCTCCTCTCTCTTGCTTTCTCTCTCTTTCTCTTTCTCTCTCCCTCTCTAACTCTTTCTCTCTCTATTTCATGTGCCCTCTCTCATCTCTGTGCTTTTTCATAGTTTGCACATTTCAATAACTAATATTATATATTTTATTAAACGCACATAAAGGCCACAACTGGTCACAAAAATGCATAGAGTAAGACAATAAATTATTGCACATCGAGCAAAAATCCAAAAATTACAATTTTTCGCGGGGCTAGGTACAAATCGAGCAACGAAATTAGCATATAAAAAGTCTGTTGAAATAGTGGGAAAATCGAACCGTACATGGCATGAGCACACTGGAAATTATTGGGCGGGTTTGAAAGGGCTAGCCTTGGGCGTAGGCTTAGGCTTAGGCTTAGGCTTAGGCTTAGGCTTAGGCTTAGGCTTAGGCTTAGGCTTCGGCATACGATTAGGCTTAGGCTTAGGCTTAGGCTTAGGCTTAGGCTTAGGCTTAGGCTTAGGCTTAGGCTTAGGCTTAGGCTTAGGCTTAGGCTTAGGCTTCGGCATACGATTAGGCTTAGGCTTAGGCTTAGGCTTAGGCTTAGGCTTGGCTTGGCCTAGCTTCGGCAAAAGACGGGACAACGGATAACATAACGGGACCGGTATCGGGAAGGACAATTTTCGAAAAAATAGTTTTAATATTTTACATATCATAATCGGTTGCTAAACTAGTTAGGGCACTCGGGAAATTTTACAAGACTTTACAAAGGGAAAAAGGATTATTTGCGTTTTTTTCGATGAGGTATGGGACCCAATTTAACCTAGTTAAACCGAAAAAAAGTAAAATGACAAATGCAAAGGTCGGATGATATGAAATAACGGTGGTTGGTGATATCACAGACGATTCGGACGGGGTTGGTGAGGGGCGTACACAGGACTACACTTTACACGGGACGGTGGGGATAGGAGTGGGGCGTACTAGACTGTAGGGTGGGCTTTTTGGAAATTTCGGACTTGTTGAACTCGCCGAACTCGTCGTAACTCCCGAAAATCAGACAAAGAACCCATTGTCATTTCCAGCAGCACCACTCCTCGCTAAGGTTGTTGATCCCAGATGTGGCGGTCGTCCTGGAGCAGTTCGGGGGTACGGTAGCGTCTGGACGGGGCGACCAGGAGGGCAAAGACCGTCTCGGATTCGCTCGTACTCCTCGGTGGTGAGGCCTGGAAAATATATATTATAAAATTCCCAATCCTCAAATGATCTCTGCTAGCCTGCCTCTTCCATTCCCAAATGATCTCTGCTAGCCTACCCTTGCTAAAAGTGAAGAAAAACCAACCTGACGCTAGGCAATCGTAGTGATCCCTCGTCGCCAACTCTCCCAACGAGTACACATTCCGCTTGTAGAGATTCTCGATGCAATGCGAGAGCCCGATCGACCTCAAGAAGTCCTCCATCTCGTACGAGGCAGAGGAAGACGTGTAGGTCGGCGTCAGGCGTGTGGAGTTGTCCAGACCTTGGTAGGGCGTTGTCAGGCTGCAAAATCAGAATAGAAAATTCGGCCGTATCCCAAATGATCTCTACCAGGTTGTCCCGAAAAACCTACTCGATAATGGAGTGTCCATTCCTGGGCGGCTCGTCGATATGGATCAACGCCGGGTCCCTCGAATACCGCTCGAGTACTTGTAGAAGTTGTCCAAATGTCGGGCGCTCGTGTCTCTCCATCTTCCAGCACCACAGCATCAGTTTGTGGACGGCCAGTGGGCAGTCCATCGGGGCTGGGAGGCGGTAGCCGCGCATCACTTCGGAGATAACCTAGAAAGTTCGAGTGAGTCTAGTTTTCTCTCCCTCTCCCTCCTCTCTCTCTCTCGCTCTCTATCCTTCTCTCTCTCTCTCACCCTCTATCCTTCTCTCTCTCTCACCTTCTGATTTGTCCACTCCCAGTACGGTCTCTCGCCCATCGACATCACCTCCCACATCACCACGCCGAACGACCAGACGTCGGAGGCGGCCGTGAATTTTCTGGAAAATCGAAGTTAGTCGAGGTTTGGCTTAGCTTAGGCTTGGGCTCAGGCTTAGGTTAGGCTTACGTTTCGGCTTCGCTTAGGCTTACTTTAGGCTTAGGCTTGGTCAACTCCTACCTGTGCGTAATAGCCTCCGGTGCCGTCCACCGGACCGGGATCTTCCCGCCGTTGGTGGTGTACTCCTGCTCGGCCGTGTTGTCGACTCCTCTCGACAGTCCGAAATCGGCGATTTTACAGGTTAGCGACTGGCTGACGAGGACGTTTCGGGCGGCGAGGTCCTGGAAAGACGGAAATTAGCCGATAATCCCTAAAAAAAACCGCAAAATTGGTTGCTAGCCCGCCCCTTCCCTTCGCAAATGATCTCTGCTAGCTTACCCGATGCACATATCCCTTGTCGGTGAGGTACTTCATGCCACTCGCCACTCCTCTCAACATGTCCATCAACCGGGGTACGGTAAGCGGTTCACCAAGTCGGTCACGGCTTCGCAGGAAATTATCCAAGGATCCGTTTTGCATGTATTCGGTGACGATCATCACTGGTTCAGTCCTGGAAAATAGGGTTAGAGAGAGCGAGGGAGTGCGAAAGAGAGTGAGAGAGAAAGAGAGAGATAGAGAGTGAGAGAGAGAGAGAGAGAGAGAGAGAGAGAGAGAGTGGAAGAGAGACTTACTTGGTGACGACGCCGATCAACTGGATGACGTTCAAATGGTCGAATTGGCCCATAATCGAGGCTTCCAAGAGGAAATCGGCTTTGGCCTTCGGTGGGCTGCCCGGCTTGCACGTCTTGATGGCCACGGTTTCGATCTGGAATTGGGAAATTGGCTTGCCCTCGCTCCTCGCTCTCTCTTTCACTCGCTCTCTCTCTTTCTCTCTTGCTCTGTCTCTCTCTCTATCCACCTACCTGCTTCTCGCCAGGACCAACATTCGCCAGAGCTCGATCCAAATGTCCCATACAAACATCTCCAAATTCTCCGCCTCCAATCACAGAAGTGATATACACGGCCTGAGGATCGATGTCGTAAGTGAAGTCGACAAGAGCCTAAACAATGGAATAAACTGGTAAATTTCGATGATTTCGATACTTTAAAGGGACTAGAAAGTTCACAAATCGACCCTTTCCATCGACTAGCTCTAGACAGCTAGGCAATATACAAAATCTAGCTGGCTATATATAGCTATAATCAATAGCTAAAAAATCTCTAAAAAAACTCAGATGGCAACCGCTATTTAGCTTCTCGCATAGCTGTCTAGACCGAGTCGATGGGGATCGATTTTCATGCTTATTTGACCCTTTAATGAGTTTAGAAAGTGCCAAAATCGACATTTTTGCTTTTCAAGCCATTTAAAAAGTTTTGAGCAATTTCTTTACATGTTGGAGGTCTCTGAGCGCGTCAAACTCTTGTTGGCTGGTTGCCAAAGATCTAAATGGGCTCGATTCTGCCTTCCAAGCCCCTTTAAAAACCCTACAGTAATTTCTTCCTGCTTTTGCATTTTTTTTACCTGATTCGGGTCCTCATAAGTCGTCGGATCCACGTAGGGCTTGAAATTAGCGCCGTAGTGATGGGCACGCGGCGAGTTTGAGCCGTACGTCGGGATCAGCGGCGCGTTCACTAAATTTCGACGTTTTAAAGGACCATTGAAGCCTCAAAAAATCCCCCAAAAGCGCTAAAAGTGTGTTTTAGATATAAGCGAAGCTTGGAAAATTGATTAGTGAAGAAAAAAGACTCGAAGCAAAGCAAAGGAATGACAAAAAAAGGCAGTATACGGAATACAGTAATAAGCTACAGTATGCCGTATAACTCCAGCCAAAAATGCCAAAAAAACACTGGACAGAAGCGAAAGTGCAAGCCGAGTAAAAACACTGGCACAGAAAAAGCGCGTCGATGCGGAGCGGAACGGAAAAACTATTTTTTGGCTTTTTTAGTTTTATTTTGTGATTTTATTGAGGCCCAAGCGTACTCCTAGATACTGTAGAAACTATATAAAAAAGCCCAAAAATTTTATAAACTATAAAATTAAATTAGCTTTTATTAACGTTCTTAATTAAGTTTTTTTGCCTATTCTAGCAAAAATTAAAAGTTTTATAAATTAAATATACTTAACTTTTTTAATCGTAAAATATTGCTTTTTGTCGATTTTAAAGCCTCCTCTAAATCCTCGAATTTTCGACCTGCTGTATAGATTTTTTAATCGTCAAAAAAATTCCTCCAAAATCCTCAAAAAAGCTAAAAGCAAAAATCCACAAATTTGCATGTCATTAAAATTAAGCTATACCTGTAAAAAAATCAAAAAGCTGTGCCGAAAAACACCACATTTCAGCTAGGTGTAAACAGTACGGTATCGTAGCAAAATACCGTACCAAAAATAAGCAAAAAATGCAAAAATCGAGATTTTGACCTGTCGGCGGTGAGCTTCTACGCTCCAACAATTCCAGGAGTACGCTTGGGCTGGAGGCTAGAATACGTAAGAGTACGTACGTACGCCAGTACGCAATAGTACGGTATGCTACGGTGGAGTAGGTGGCGTACGGTTCGTACGGTACTTCAAAAAAGCAAAAACCCGTCCAGGGTACTGTACCTTTGGCGGGACTCGTGTGGAATGGATGGGGTAGGGTGGCTGGAGGTGGGAAGGTCGTGGCGGGACGCTGGCCGGACGGGTAGTCGGGTGTCATCGTGTCTGGAAGGGCACAAAACGGTACCGGGGTACGGTAGGATACGGGAACGGGTTACGGTATCGGACGGGGTACGCGGGGATACTGTAGCGGTACTGTAGATGATTCATGGGCTACGGTGGCTATGTAACGCTAGTACTGAAGTAACTAAATATGTGCTGCGCAGAGGTACGCTTTGTACGCTTCTTTACGCTACACCACGCCTGTGTGTTACGGTACGCTCCAATACGCTAAGATACGGTACGCTCCAATACGCTCCGATGGGCTACATTACAGTAACTGGCACGATCTGGTAAGCTACCGTATTCTGATGTTGTAGGTATGGTCCCGTAGCTATTACGTTATGCTACGCCACGCTACAGTAACGTCATTTGGCGCCTACCGTACGGTAGTACTGTAGCCACTGTACGCTACGATACGTTGCTATCGTACAAAACGTTACGATATCACTCTAAGGTTTGTTGGACAATTACCTTACCAGAGCACGGAAAATACTGTAGACACGGGTTACGGTAACTTCAAATACGAGCTAGATTACGAGACTCGGTACGGCACATTTTCGCTTTCAATGGCCCTTTAATGGAAGCAACACGGGGGAATTTTAACGAGGGGAGGGTAGCAGCACGGAAGCCAGCCATTCGATTAGGGGGGACACGCCAAATAATGCGAATTAAGAGCAAATTGATACCTTGCTTGTACGTGTCGAGGACGTCGAGGTCGCTCATCTGCTTCCGGTTGATGGTACGACGACGGCAGACGACGATCTGGAACAAAAAGTTGAATCTTGACTTCGGCATCGCTTTCTCTAGCTTTCGCTCTCTCTCTCTCTCTCTCTCTCTCTCTCTCGCTCTCGCTCTCTCTCTCTCTCTTTCTCTCTCTTCACTCTTTCTACTTACCATGAACAAAATCAGCGTGATCAGCACCAAAATCAAGGCGCACAGCACCCAGAGCGAAACGTCTCCCAAGCCCGATCCGTGACGTGACATCTGAATCGCCTCGATTTTCGAAATTTCGAGTTTATTCCCCACCTCGGCCGTCTGACGTTGCGGATCGTACTGTAGCCCGTCACTCCATTCCCCGGCTCGACCGTCGATGATAGCACGGACCTAGAAAATGTAGTAGAATAGGCTTCGAAAATCCCCAAAGATCTCTGCTAGCCTGCCACTTTCATTCCCAAATGATCTCTGCTAGCCTGCCCCTTCCATTCCCAAATGATCTCTGCTAGCCTGCCCCTTTCATTCCCAAATGATCTCTGCTAGCCTGCCCCTTTCATTCCCAAATGATCTCTGCTAGCCTGCCCCTTCCATTCCCAAATGATCTCTGCTAGCTGCTGCTCACCTTGAATTCATATCTGCCGTGCGGGCTCAGCTCGCTGGCGTGGTAAGACTCGACGGCGGCATGATGAAGTCCACGTTCACGACCGTTTTCGATGACCTTCACTTCGTAAGACACCGTTCCACGTCCTGCCGCGACCGCTGGAGGCTTCCAGGAGATCATCACGCCGTCCTGAAAGTTGGCGATAGAGAGAGAGAGAAAGCGGACGTACCTCCTGAACCATTTCGACTCGAAGATCCACAACACCGTGGGCATCTGGAGCATAGGTGCTGAAGTTGATGATGTCGAAGGAGGATTCCTGGGAGGTGAAGAGGGAAACCTGAAAGTTAATGCATTAATGAGAAGAAATTACCCAAGGATCTCCGCTGGCTTGCCTCAAACTCAAGCTCTTGCTCACCTCATTCTCTGCATAGATCCTGATCGTATACTGTCGATTTGGCTCGAGTCCGGACAGCTTCAGATGACGTGACGTCAGCTTAGAATCCTGCGGAGTGGCGTGGACGTTCTGTGGGCAGTTTGCGCATTCCCAACTGAAAAAGGACACTGTGATACGATTTACACTTTTCCGGATACTTTCAAAGTTTTTTTTTTGCATAAATAACTTGTTTTATACGTGACTTTGCCTTGCCGATCCCTTTAAAATCAAATTGTATTCATTAGCTTACCGATACCAAAGCTCCTTTCGGCCTCCGAGACTCGTCGGCTCGACCCAGTCGATGGTGACGGACGTGTGACTCACGTCGATGACGCCGAGACGCAACGGCTTTGATGGGGG
This sequence comes from Mesorhabditis spiculigera, assembly GCA_958295435.1. Lineage (NCBI taxonomy): Eukaryota > Metazoa > Nematoda > Chromadorea > Rhabditida > Rhabditidae > Mesorhabditis > Mesorhabditis spiculigera. The sequence goes on from CATQJA010002663.1 coordinate 1,802,282, forward strand.
CTCTGAAATTAGCGGATTGAAAGGCTGACATTTATGTAATTAAAGCGAGAGAGAGAGAGAGAGATAGCGAGCGAGTGAGAGACAGCGAGGAAGGAGAAAGATTTTCTAAACTCACTCGAACAAGGCGTCATCGGGCTCTCACTCGGCGTACGGTAGAATCCGGGCAGACACCGGCAAATCGACGACCCAACGTCGCTGCTCGTGAAGTCTGGGCAACGTCGGCATTCCCCATCTCCAGCGCGAGGCTTGTAGCTGGCGACCGGGCAGGCTGAAAACAAGGAGGTTACCTAAGGTATTCAATTTTCGATCAATCCATATTTTTTTGGGTTCAGGCGCCATTCAAAACGTCAAGGTTCGGTTCCATTCCCTCAAAAAATCAAAAGATTTTGTCTTCAATATCGCTTTAAAATGCTAGATTTTGCTTTTCTGGTTTCTCCAAGTCATGGCTTTTGTCTTCATTGTCCCTTTAAGCCACATAATTTGCTTTTCGTGGTTTTTCCAGTGATCGATTCTGCCTTCAATGCCACTTGAAAACTTTGCTTGCCAAAAATTGTTGCTCAAATTGTGGTTTTCCGATTATTCTAAGTGGTGGCTTTTGCCTTCACTAGACCTTAAGCCACACGTTAACTCCATTCTAATCCCATTTCCTGATCAAAGCTCTCCTTCCCGGCTAGGTAAGTTTATAAACAATCACCCCCAGACCGTGACGGTATCGCCGAAAAGCCTTAATACCCGCGGCGGGGTGACTTTTAGTCTCCCCCCCCCCCCCAAACTGTTTGTGCTCGGCGCCTGGGTCCCAGCCCTCGGGCCACAGGTGTGGCCCAAAAGCCACTTTGGCCCTAACACTTTCAAGGCCAACCCCGCCCAATCATAACACTCAAATATTCGGCCATTAAAGGGCCCCGAAAGTTGGGGTGAAGATACTTGAGGCGTGATGGATCACTGGCTTGAATAAACCGGAGGGTAGCAATAAATTCGAAGTTTTCAGTTTTCCTAGCTACAGTAACCCAACAAAAATTTGCAGCATTCCACAAAGTCACTCTCCAGCCCCCCCGTATATCCCAAAAATCCACATCCCGGCGATTCTCCACTCTTTCATCCCCCCACATCAACGACACGGGCCATAAAATTCGCGGAACCGTTGTGGTGTGCGTGGCCGGTGTCAGGTGGAGTGTACCGTAGCCCCCTCCTCTCATCGAGTCGCCCGCCGTTCATCCAAATAAAGGACCGAAGGGAGGCCATTCCTGGGGCAATTGGGCGATAAATCACCTCCCGTTTCCTAAAGGGTGCCCTTTTTGGGATCCCTTGGAACGTCCTTTTTCGGATACCCTCGCCCTACACTCGATAAACGGGTCGTAAAACCAGGGGGAGAGAGTGGCAGGAATCGAGAGATTCAGACGAGCAGCGCTACGCGCGGCTCCTTTGAACGCTGTTGATTGCGTGCGCCGTGGGGTGGGTGGTGATATCGGGTAGGGCAGACTAGCAGAGCTCGTCCGGGAATGGAAGGGGCAGGCTAGCAGAGATCATTTGGGAATGGAAGGGGCAGGCTAGCAGAGATCATTTGGGAATGGAAGGGGCAGGCTAGCAGAGATCATTTGGGAATGGAAGGGGCAGACTAGCAGAGATCATTTGGGAATGGAAGGGGCAGGCTAGCAGAGATCATTTGGGAATGGAAGGGGCAGACTATCAGAGATCATTTGGGAATGGAAGGGGCAGGCTAGCAGAGATCATTTGGGAATGGAAGGGGCAGGCTAGCAGAGATCATTTGGGAATGGAAGGGGCAGGCTAGCAGAGATCATTTGGGAATGGAAGGGGCAGACTAGCAGAGATCATTTGGGAATGGAAGGGGCAGGCCAGCAGAGATCATTTGGGAATGGAAGGGGCAGGCTAGCAGAGATCATTTGGGAATGGAAGGGGCAGGCTAGCAGAGATCATTTGGGAATGGAAGGGGCAGACTAGCAGAGATCATTTGGGAATGGAAGGGGCAGGCTAGCAGAGATCATTTGGGAATGGAAGGGGCAGGCTAGCAGAGATCATTTGGGAATGGAAGGGGCAGACTAGCAGAGATCATTTGGGAATGGAAGGGGCAGGCTAGCAGAGATCATTTGGGAATGGAAGGGGCAGACTATCAGAGATCATTTGGGAATGGAAGGGGCAGGCTAGCAGAGATCATTTGGGAATGGAAGGGGCAGGCTAGCAGAGATCATTTGGGAATGGAAGGGGCAGGCTAGCAGAGATCATTTGGGAGTTATTTCGAGCTTGGATTACTTTTTAAATGATCAGCGAAAAATCGAAGTCGTTTCGTCGTTTCCTTTCGGGCCGAAAGAGCTCATCCTGGTTTCCTCAAGAATCTCGGCTAGCCCGCCCCTTCCATTCCCAAATGATCTCTGCTAGCCTGCCCTTTCCATTCCCAAATGGTCTCTGCTAGCTCGCCACAATCGAAATTCTTTCTCTCCTCTGAAACTTTTCCAAAAACCCCACGTCTCGATAAACGAGTCGTAAAGAAGCGACGGTGATCTAGGAGGGAGAGAGAGAGAGAGAGAGAGAGAGAGAGAGACGACTACACGCGGCTTCTTTGATCCGTTCCCTCGTTGATTGCGCGGGCGTGCTATTGGGTGGTGATGGTGATACGGGTGATCGCCCCCCGGGGCGGAGACGATTCATGGCCCCTTTAACCTCTCCCGAAAACGGCTACGACGAGGGACGATACGTTGCGCAAGCGATACAAATCATCGATGAGAGAGTTAGAGAGAGAGAGAGAGAGAAACTTTAGGTTACCATCAATTGAGCGGAAGTGGGTAATGGACCACTAAAACTTTGATTATTTCTCGCTCTCGCCCTCTCCCTCCCTCTCTCTCGCTCTCTCTCTCTCTATTTCTCTCTCGCTCTCTCTCCTTCCAAAAACTAACCTTTTCTATCAAGATACAGTACGCCGATAAGCAATCGGGAATACCTTTGAGGGCAGCTTTCGAGGTCGTTAGACGGTTTTTAGGGGAAAACAAGGTTTGAGATTGGATCTCGACGGATCTCTCACTTTTTTGGTTGACCTTAGCTAGAAAATATTTTAAAGGGATTAACAAGTGCGGGAATCGACCCCTTGCATCGACTAGGTCTAGACAACTACGCGATACGCCAAAATTGCATATTCAGGCGTCGGTCGACATTTGAAGAACGATACGTGGTCCGAAGCCTTTCATATTTTGGCGTGTAGCGGAGCTGTCTAGACCTAGGCAATTCAAGGGTCGATTCTTTGCGCTCTTTCTGCTCGTTATAACCCGAAATTTTTTTTGGATTACCGAAAAGTAAAACTTATTTTAGCCAGTGGCTTATTTGTCTAGATCTAGTCGATGCGGTGCGTCGTTTTTTTGGATTTCCGAGCCCTTATAAGTGTCTCTGAGGACCTAATTTTCCAGCTGTTCCCTCGAAAATTGGAAGCTTTCGAAGGAAGACTTCGCAAGATTTCCTTAGCTGACTGGAATGCCCCCCAATAGATCCGATCCCCAGATATTGGTTTGTAAAGACAAAAAGCCGGCGGCCGCGATCTGATCCCAAACGAGATTACAGTGAAGGAGACTCGTCCCTTTCATGCTCCATCCCCATTTCCCTCATTGACTCATTCTCACCCTCTCCTAAACGGGAGGTCACGTGTAACGAATAAAACGTGAAAAACGCGCCCGAATTTGTGCAGCTTGGGGGGCCTTGGGGGAATGCGGAAAAAGCTGTGAAACGGAAAAACACTGGCGGTTGGCTTTGATGAGGTCAAAGAGGGCATGAACAAGTGCTAGAGAGTGGCTATGCAAATTTTGTGGCTTTTTTATCTTGCTTTTTTCCAAACTATGCAAATTAGGCTGATTTCGGGTTTTTTATCATCGCGAGAATTTAGCTTTTCATAAAATGCAAACCTTGCAAATCATAAAAAAACTGAAAATCGGCAAGTTTGCCTTCAGAAGCCCTTTAAAGGAAGCCAATTGGTTGTTGTAAAAATTTACTTCACCAGTCCTTTAAAATGTTAATTTTCGGGGTTTTTGCCTAAAATCACGTTATTCGATCAGGTTTCTTTCCGAATTTTTGGCGTTTTTCGGCTACGGTACCTGTCTCGCATAGATCTGACTTCACCAGCCCTTTAAAATCCCAATTTTCTGGGAATATCGTCTAAAATCACGTTAGTTTTTGGCTTTCCCAGAGTTCTTCCAAATTTTTTGGACACGGTATCGATCTTTTGATACATGTCCTTACTATAGTTACCAGTTATTCATTTTTTCACGTAGCTGTCTAGACCTAATCGTTCGAAGAATCGATTTTTACGCTTTCCAGCCCCCTTAAGCCACAATACAAACCTAAACCAACCCAAGCCCATTAAGCTGCAACCAATCACCCGAAAGCCCCCCAATTTCCAGGCGCCAAAAAATCACCCAATTCTGACACCTGCCTCCAGGTTACGGTATCCCATTACCCACACCACACACATTGGAAAGGCATGCTCTTGTGGCCTCTAGGCAATAAAGTGCACCTGGCCGGCCTGGGTGCCAAAATATGCTCAAAATTACGAGGGCCGCCCAAGAGAAATTGGGTCAAATTAGGTGGGAGAGAGGAGAGAGAGAGAGAGAGAGAGAGAGCCGAGAGATGGAGATCAAAGAATGCTTCCGGCATCACCGCCCCGAGTTCATTCAACCGATTCAACAATATAATGAGGTAACTGGGCCATATTTTCGCCCCGGGACCCCTGGGGCGGTACCTTAAAAAGGTATGGTATGCTAATTAGGGTGGGAATACGGGAGGCGTTTTAGAGCTAAAGCGAGAGAGAGAGAGAGAGAGAGAGAGAGAGAGTGATGGCGCTCTATATTTAAGGGATGGTGGCCCGGGTAAGATGCCCTCCAGGCATTGTTTTTCTTGAGAAGGGCGCATCTTTGACCTATTCAAAATGTGCCGCGCGGACAGTGGGAGAGGCTGGCAGCTAATAGGGGGTATGGTGCGTCGCATCGTAATGAGGATACTGTAGAAAAGGCAAAAAGCACTAGACCTCCACGATGAAATTTAGGCGGGCATTTTGCTGTCGTTTTTGCCTTACGGCTTCCTTTAAATGCTAGGGAATCGAATGGCAATATATTTTTGATTTCCAGATCCCTTTAAAAATACTAGAGCCAATTTCAAGTAAGTTCAGAGCGTCAATATTTTCCATCGGAGTCCCTTTAAAATGAAAATCTGAAACTCTAATTTTTTTACTTCTTCAGGACTTTAAATCGGAAAAAATCAATTGTTGAAGCTGACTTAAGGTATTGAATTTACAGATTTTTCTTTAGATATCCTGTAGAAGCAGAAAAATTGGCTTAAGAGTAGCTTTGTGACTTCACAAAACCTTTAAACAGCAAAAATCGGCTTGCCACAGTAACCAAGGTTCCTGACTTTCCTTCCCAATCCCGTTAATTTCCCAAAACCCCCAACTGCCCAATTCTGATCCCGTTGTCCCCTTCCCAAATCCTCTCCCCCAACAACCCCCTAATCCCTAAAATCTGCCCCTTGTACTGTTATTCAGAGGGAGCGAGTGTTCCCCCTACATGTCGCACACAGGCGCGCGCGTAGCCCTAATTTTACGATTATCTCCGCGCGGGTGCTTTCCGCGGCCTCGCCCCGGCACTCAAGGCATTGTCGCTCTCTCTGGCTCTCTCTCTCTCTCGCCCTCTCACTCTCTCTCTCTCGCTCTCTCTTTCTCGCTCTCTCTCACACAATAGGTTTTTGTTTCGTGCCCTCGGGTGAAGGAGGCCTAATGGATTGACGTGTGTAGCGGATAGGCGAGCTGATGGGAACATAATTACGGGCAGTTCTAGTATGCCAGTTACGGTATTATACCGTTTTAAAGGGATTTGGAAGTCAACAGCTTGGGCTTAGGTTTAAACTTAGGCTTAGGCTTAGGCTTTGTCTTAATGTTGTTGGGCTTAGGCTTAGGCGTAGGCTGAGGCTTTGGTGAGACTTGGAACTTTTGAGGCTCAAGCTTGAAAAGGAGCACGATCAGCCTAAATTTCCCCCTCTCTCTCACTCTCACTCTCTCCTCTCTCTTTCTCTCTCACGCGCTGTCTCTCTCTCATTCACTGGTCTTCTCTGTCTTTCACTCGCTATAGGCTGGGGCTTCGCTTAAGCAGCTAGGCTTGGGCTTGCTTAGAATAACCCAAAAAATTCTCTACCATAGTCCAGTATCTGTTTTTGTTTCCCTTTGCCCTAGTTGGCTAATGGATTAACGCGTAGTCGCGGGCGGGCAACTACGACCCCGAACTATCCACACTCACAGGCACACAGCGGGTGAGGGACATCCATTCACCAATTAGGCGGGTGTTCCGCTGTCAAAATCGGGCAAATGGGTTTGACTGCTGGTCTCTCTCTCCCCCTCTCTCTCTTTCTCTCTCTCTCTCGCTCTCTCTCTCTCTCTCTACTAAGAATCTACGCAAAAACTCTTTTATTATACCCCCGGCTGGCCGATCCCCCGGGGCGGCCGACCTGTAAGAGGTGTCAATTTACCTAGGTCACTGTCAGGTCGACATACAAATGTGGCGAGAGACCGAGAGAGCGAGAGAGAGAGACCAAGATAGACAGACAGCGAGAGAAACAGACAGAATTACCTACTCCTAGTGGAAAAAGGAACACAGACGACATTCACCGGGTCAACAGAGCGTCGCATTTCCGGGGCGCTCCTCAGGACATTAGAGACTATTAGGAGGGGGGTAAAAACTGTAACTCAGAGTGGTGACCGAACGCCGTATTCCGTACAAAAATATATCACCTTTTCTTGCCTTTTAAGCCCCCAAAAACCCACCTTGACACCGATTCCTGGACTCCGGAAAGTAGCCGGCTTTGCATTGGCACCCTCCATCGACCGGAGTTTTCCATTGGCCATCAGCTCGGCACATTCCCATAGGTGGGACACCCTCACGGACGGGTTCGGCGTGATCGACGCATCTGAATTCATAAAAATTAGCTTATTGAAAGATTTAAACATTATTGAAATTGAAATAGAACGTTCAGCAATGCCGCAGAAATTTTTTAACCTCGAATTTATTTTTCAAGACGGATCAAGTTCGCAGTCTAAACGTGTGCAAAATGTTCGAATCGCGGCCAAAATTGTAAAAATATGAAAATATCAAATACATTATGATTTAATAAAGGTTTAAACATTAAAATCCAAAGTTAAAAATACTGCACTCACCGTCCTTTCACGTCGACCGTGTCGAAGACCTTGGCTGAGGTGGACGTCTCCGGGAACGTCGTGAAGCCGAGGGTTTCTTCGGCACACAGCTCGTAGTAGATCTGGAATTGAGAGGGTTAATGAAGTAAGATACACCCTATATCAAGACCATTTCGCTTCAGGAGCCCTTAAAAATCCTCAAATGACTAGGAACCCTTAAAAATTGAAAATTAATGATTTCAGCGGAGAAAAAATGGTCCTAGGCGCAGGATTTTGCTTTCAATGGCCCTTTAAAACGTGCATCGCCTCGAAAAGTGCCGGATATTAGAAAAACTGCTGATATTAGCCTTCAATGGCCCTTTAACGTTTACAAACAGCTTGGAAAATTGCCAAAAATCCTGGAAAGCGCTAAAAATCAGCAAAATTGGTTTTTAGTGGAGTTCGGAGCGCGGTTTTTAGTTGATTTGAATATTTTCGGGTTGGAAAATCGCAAAAATCTATTATCCCTGCCTTCACCAGCCCTTTCAAACCGTCCTCAATTTCCGATCAGCCCCATCGATTCCCCTAATCGGTTGGCACTTTGCTCCCGAGGGGTGCGATTGCTGGTCGTCCCTCAGAGATTCTAGCTGTCAACAAAGAAAGTCTCGTTCTCTCTCTGTCTCTCTCTATCTCCCTCTCTCTCTCTCGCTCTCTGTCTCTCTCTCTCTCTCTCTCTCCTCATCAAGGCCGGGAGGCACCAAAAAATCGCAGGGGGGAAGGTCGCTCGCGCGCGCCGCCAATGCGGAAGCCTAATCCCACACTGCGAGGGGGGGCCCTGAATTCGCCCGCAAAATGCGACGGGTAAACGGAATAATCGGGAGGGTGTGGGAGGATTTTTGCTGGAGGTACTCTTTGTTTCTCTGATCCTCTTCTTCTCTGGGTTCTCTAGTCAAAAAAACTGGATTTAGCAAGTGAAAAATGCAAATTTTAGCTCCGGCTTTCTCTCTCGCTTTCTCTCTCTCTCTCTCTCGCTCTCTACAACAGGTAAAATTGCTGTTTCAATAAAATGCTATTCAAATTAGCGCCAAGAATGGGTCGGCATTGTTCTGTCGGCGTTTTGTTTGTCGGGATTTTGGTTTTCGGGACTTGGTTGTCGGGCTTTTTCCCCTGCCAGGATTTTGGCCTTTTGCGATTTTGGTTGTCGGGGTTTCCGCTGTCGGTATTTTTCCCCGTCGATATGTTCCTGTCGGGATTATGGCCGAAATTCCTTCCTTCCCTCCACCCCTAGAGCGGAAACAATGGCAACCCCCCTCCCATCCATCTGCACGCCTAGCTGCCCTGGGCTGGCTGTAAAATGGGATTAGCATGAGCCACATGGATTGGGGTTGACCTCGAGGTATTCCTAGGCACACCTGAGCCTCCCCCTCCCACTCCCCCCACTAACCTCTATTAGCCGATCAGATCCCGAGTATTCTGGGGTGAGGCTGGGAATGGGCCCCCCAAGCATCTGCCTAGCCCCCAATAACTTGATTAGCATGGCCGGGCCATAGAAACGGTGGCCCGCGATTCGATTAGGCTTATGAATCGTGCCGACCCCGACACCGACGCGCTCAAAGCCACGCGCAAATTGTCATTAGTGCGCGAAGAAGGCGCGTAAGTGAACATCGGGCCCTCGGTATTGCTAGGTTCTAGCCCTCGCTTCCAGCGCTTAAAAACCCGCAAAAACATCACTTCTACACTTGTAGATAAGGCTAAGCCTTGAAAAACAGCATTTTCGATCTACCCTTCAAAAAGCAAAAACAAAGGTCTTGGCCGGGATCGAACCGGCGACCTTCTGCGTGTGAAGCAGACGTGATAACCACTACACCACAAGACCATGGGGCGGAGGCGCTGGGAGAGGGTTATGAAGGGAGAGCTCGCCACAGGCTGGCGGTGCGACTGCCGTCCGAATTTTTAGATAAAATTTTTTGGCATCAGAAAAGGTTTAAAACGCGCATCAATAGTAATTACACCCCAATTTAAACAATAGCGAAACCCGCCTAGCTTTCAGCCCCGAGGAATTTTTTGTATTTCAAGTTCATGAAGTCACCCCAGGCCGCAAAATTGTGAAAAATCAAAACAGAATTATTCCGAAACTTTCTACTATTTACGCCTTCCTCGCCAACACGGTCTGCCCCTCAAGGTGTTGTGCCCCAGGGCCCCGGACCCACACGCGAATGGGCCCCCTATTTGTTTGCCAGGTTGTCTTTCACGCCACTATGGTGTGAAGGGCACTGTTTAGCAGGTCAGGGGCCAAATACTCGCAAGAAATCGGATGTGCCCCGAGAGTATTTGGTGTTGGGGGCCACTAATGAATATTTGCACGCCAACACCCTTCCCCTAGGGTATCTCTCTCTCTCTCTCTCTCTCTCTCTCTCTCTCTCCCCTGGGGTGTCAATAAGTTAAGAGGGGCCCCTGAGGAGTCAGGAACTGCCAATTTAATGCGCGTGTTGATAGGATGGTGCCGGAATTTTGGAGTGGCTTAAGGAGCTCAGGGAGTAATGAAATTTTAGGCCTAACGAGTCAGTCGGAAATTTGCATATCAAAGGGAACGGAAGAGCTTTTAGAGAGGTTTGAGAACAAAAAAGAGAAGCATCAAAAAAAAATCGAAAAAGCGGAAAAATCTAAAAAATGACAATTACCAACCTTCACGGCCAGGATGGAAACGCAGCTGCCAGTATCGCGAAAAGCGAATCGAACATTCGAGCCGTTGACGACCACGGTGTGGACTTCTTCGTTTTTCATCAGACCGTTTTCACGGGTTCTTTCTCCTCCGGTTAGACGGCTCAGAAGGGTCCTTAACGATCAAATATTCAATCCTTTCTCTCTCTCTCGCTCTCGCTCTCTCTCTCTCTTTCTCTCTCTCTCGCTCTCTCTCGCCGACTTCAAAACTCACCAATCACTCTGATTGGGGTTGAAGCCCTGGAGAACATCATCCACTCCTTTCGGAACGGTTTTATAGTAGAGCCCAAACGTCTCCTTGCAGTATTTTCCGGCTTTCCCGCAATCACGAAGGGAGTAATTGGTATAGATGTGGACTCTAGAAAATAATCTAGCGATTTTCGGACGTATTCTTACCGATTTGCCCTTCCGGAATCCCTCAGCGGAGTGAAAAGCCAATTATCGACAAACTGCTCATCGAGGTTGCAGGAGACGTAGGCGCGCTCGTTTGAGTTAGAGACGCCGGAGTAGGTTTCTTCGCTCCACTGAAAATATAAATTTAGAATCTATCTCTCTTTCCCTCTCTCTCTCTCTCTCTCTCTCTCTCTCTCTCTCTCGCTCTTTCTCTCTCTCTCTCTCTCTCTCTCTCTCTCTCGTTTTCCGGTATAAAATGATTCGATTTTTTGACATAAAGTTTGTATTTTTAAGCGCTGTTTAATTTTTGTCATGACTTTTTTGGTTTTAAATTTATCATAAAACAACGTTTAGAATTTTTATGATTGAAATCAGCATGGTTTCAGCCTTCCGTCACCCTTTACAAGTACTCCCCGCACCATTTTACATGCCAACACCCCAAAATTGGTCCCGCCACGCGCGCCCCATAATCTATAGCCCATCAATCTCGCAGCCTTGCCGACCCCTTTAGCGCTTCCTTTTCACGTTTCTTGGGTTGATTTATAAGGGTGGGTTTCGGCTGGCGGACGACACCCCCCACCAAAAGCCATTAGTCATCACCCGTAGGCTCGAAAGGGTGGAGAAATTGGTGTTCTAAGGAGTGGTACGTAGGCGCGTGGGGATTAATTGGGTTCTGAGATCTTTAAAGGAATGGCGCAAGGCGGGAAAATTCCAGGATTCCGTTCAAAAGTGCATTTTATAATACGGTACTAAAAATCTCAAAAAAAATAGGAAGAAAAGAAGGGAAAAGTAACAGTAAGTCGCGAAAAATTACCTTAAAAACTACAAAAAGCAGAACTGGCTCCTATAAAAAATTTTTTGCTTGTGATTTTTCTTTGCGGTTCTTTTAAAACTACAGAAATTTTGTGAATAACTATAATACGCGATTAGTCGCCCTAAAAAACACATAAAAACCTGAATCTCGGACTAGAAAAATCTACGAATTTGGATTTAGACCTCTAAACGCCTTCAAAATTACAGTATCTCTTGCTAAAGGAGTTCTTATGCCATTTTCTCGTATTTAATTAAATTTTCTTCATTTTCCCATGCCCTTTCCAGCCCCAGGGCGGCGCCTTTAAAGGTATCGGGCCGACGGGTCGGCGCGGGGACGTGCCCTCGAGGCATTAGCCACTAACATGACATTTCTCTGGTTGTGGCTGGCGTAACGTGTGTTTATGAGCCGATGAAGACGAATCGCCCATCCCCCCATGGGAAGGTCTTTGCCATTTCTTTTCGAGCCATCATAACGGCTTGAAAAAGGAAGCCGCGCCGCGCCGGAAATGGCATACGAAATGACAGGATTATTGGCCTTGGGGTGATTGGCATGAGAAAGTTGGAAATCGAGGTTTAAAGGCACCGGGAAGGGAAGCGGCTATGGATTTTTTACTTATGATTTGTTCTGATTTTTTAAAGTTCATTTTTATCGGCTACCCCGCGGGATTTAAATTTTCCCATTCCCTCGAAAATCAAGGCGGGAAATCGTATGTGTTTGCGACAGCTCTTATAGGGGGATTGGTGGCCGGGTGGGTGCCCGGGCGCAGAGGGCCCAAGGGCCCACTGAGAAGAAGACCCTGTCAAAAAAGGGCAAAATGTCCATATGAATCCCCGCGGCTACTCGGCAACCCGATGGACATTTGCGACGCCTCGGGACATGCTATAGCAGATGGAAACGGGAATTTAAAGGCGCTGAGAAAACGTCAAAGATCCTCAATGATCTCTGCTAGCCTGCCCCTTCCATTCCCAAATGATCTCTGCTAGCCTGCCCCTTCCATTCCCAAATGATCTCTGCTAGCCTGTCCCTTCCATGCCCAAATGATCTCTGCTAGCCTGCCCCTTCCATTTCCAAATGATCTCTGCTAGCCTGCCCCTTCCATTCCCAAATGATCTCTGCTAGCCTGCCCCTTCCATTCCCAAATGATCTCTGCTAGCCTGTCCCTTCCATGCCCAAATGATCTCTGCTAGCCTGCCCCTTCCATTCCCAAATCATCTCTGCTAGCCTGCCCCTTCCATGCCCAAATGATCTCTGCTAGCCTGCCCCTTCCATTCCCAAATGATCTCTGCTAGCCTGCCCCTTCCATTTCCAAATGATCTCTGCTAGCCTGCCCTTCCATGCCCAAATGATCTCTGCTAGCCTGCCCCTTCCATTCCCAAATGATCTCTGCTAGCCTGCCCCTTCCATTCCCAAATGATCTCTGCTAGCCTGCCCCTTCCATTCCCCAATGATCTCTGCTAGCCTGCCCCTTCCATTTCCAAATGATCTCTGCTAGCCTGCCCCTTCCATTCCCAAATGATCTCTGCTAGCCTGCCCCTTCCATTTCCAAATGATCTCTGCTAGCCTGCCCCTTCCATGCCCAAATGATCTCTGCTAGCCTGCCCCTTCCATTCCCAAATCATCTCTGCTAGCCTGCCCCTTCCATTTCCAAATGATCTCTGCTAGCCTGCCCCTTCCATTCCCAAATGATCTCTGCTAGCCTGCCCCTTCCATTTCCAAATGATCTCTGCTAGCCTGCCCCTTCCATTTCCAAATGATCTCTGCTAGCCCGCCTCGAAAATTAGCATACACCCCTCCAAATTTCCCGCATAATGCACTCCCCTTCGCTTCCCGGGGCAATAAATCTCAATCTCCCGCAAATCCCATAAATCGGCACACGCTCGGATATATCCCTCTGCGCTACGGATCTCGCAGTGGTAATCAATTAATCACCCCTTCCCGATCCCCTCAACCCCCATATGTTGCGGCTGTCAGGATGTGGAGCGCCGCGGAATGTTACCAATCCCTTTAACCAGATCCTCGTCTTTAGGAGCCACCCGTAGCCCCCTATCTCCGCTGGGGGATCGCCGAAAACAAAGCACTAATCTCGAATGCGGGCGAGAGAGAGAGAAAGAAAGAAAGAAAGAGAGAGAGAGAGGTAGAGAGAGAGAGAGAGAGAGAGAGAGAGAGAGAGAGAGAATATCGTCAGACAGGTCGTCGACCTCCTCGAGAATTAGAACGAGATTTATGGGGATCACCCTCAAAAATCTCGCCGATTGTTGGAGCCAAAATTTGCATTTTCGGGAGGCAAACGAGCAGAGAGATTTGTGGAATGGACACCGATAAAGGAGCAACCAAAAAAATCGGAATTTTTAGGGTTTGAAACAGCTCGAAAACCTAATTTTATGCAAATTCTATCCGTTTTCGTGAAAACTAATCGATTACGCGATGAAATTACCGAATGTATTTTATAAATTACGACGATTAAACAAGAATTTTCGAACGCAATCGATGACGCTATGAAATACTCACCGTTTCCGTGTCGTAGAACGTGCGCACCTCCCATTTCAGCTCGTTTTTCTCGCCGGACGTGGAGAGGATTTCGACTGAAAAAATATGGATGATTTTAGCGTTTAATTTATCTTTCTCGTTCTTTCTCTCTCTCTGTCTCTCTCACTCTGGCCTCATTAGCATACATTTGCCCGGTTACACAACAATTTGACGAGAGGTCATCATCTCGAGTCACTCCAACGAATAGGCGACAAGGGCGCAACTGTCTGACGCTTTTTGTTTGACAATCAGAACCGGAGGGTAGAGAGTGGAGAGATAGAGAGGGCGAGAGAAAGAGGGCAAATCGGCGCGACAGGTAGCACCTGGCCACCCACCTAGGCGTGCTCATGTCAATTCCCCTTAAGGGGACGACCAGCTGCGAGTTGGACAATGCCTGCAGGCATTTATGCAAATTTGGTGCGGAGGATACTTGGGAAAAATTGCTGGAGCGCGAAAAGATGAGGGTGAGCTAGCGGAGAATTTTTAGGAATTGGGGCAGGCTAGCAGAGATCATTTGGGAATGGAAGGGGCAGGCTGGCAGAGATCATTTGGGAATGGAAGGGGCAGGCTAGCAGAGATCATTTGGGAATGGAAGGGGCAGGCTAGCAGAGATCATTTGGGAATGGAAGGGGCAGGCTAGCAGAGATCATTTGGGAATGGAAGGGGCAGGCTAGCAGAGATCATTTGGGAATGGAAGGGGCAGGCTAGCAGAGATCATTTGGGAATGGAAGGGGCAGGCTAGCAGAGATCATTTGGGAATGGAAGGGGCAGGCTAGCAGAGATCATTTGGGAATGGAAGGGGCAGGCTAGCAGAGATCATTTGGGAATGGAAGGGGCAGGCTAGCAGAGATCATTTGGGAATGGAAGGGGCAGGCTGGCAGAGATCATTTGGGAATGGAAGGGGCAGGCTAGCAGAGATCATTTGGGAATGGAAGGGGCAGGCTAGCAGAGATCATTTGGGAATGGAAGGGGCAGGCTAGCAGAGATCATTTGGGAATGGAAGGGGCAGGCTAGCAGAGATCATTTGGGAATGGAAGGGGCAAGCTAGCAGAAATTTTTGGGAATTATGTTTCTATGATTTTTAAGGTAGATCTCCTAAAAATTCGATTCCGCAACTTTACTATGCCCTCCCATCTCTCTCCGTTCCACTACACTCCCCCTAGCTTGGCGCGCCAATCCTTTTCGGGACCCAGGCCAATCGAGGGTTTGTTAGTTCGCCGATCTCTCTCTCTCTCGCTCCCTCTCTCTCTCTCACTCTCTCTCTTGCTCAAGATTCGGGCTGTCTAATGAAGGCCATAGATAAACACGGGCCAGTGCTTTTGGAAGGCGGGCGAGCGGCCAGCGAGTGCCCAATGCTGGGGTCATTTGAGGGCCTCTCGGCCTCCAGAAAAACACCATAATTTGCCCCAAATTTCGCGGGGCCACATGTGAAAATAGTAGGCAATTTATGGGGGTTCTCACCTGCGCCGAAATTTTGAGGAGACTAATAGATTTATGAGTCTTTTTCAAGGTAGAATATCTCTAGTTTGGTTTCATGGATTTTAGAAAATAAGTGGCAGGCTAGCAGAGATTTCCCACGAAAGTAATGATTTTCTGAAAAAGGCAATCTGGCAGAGATCATTTGAGAACTTCAGGTTTTTCTACTTAAAGGCAAGGTAGCAGAGGGCATTGAGGAAATGCCAAGCCGTTTTTGTTCTAGGAAGGCTAGCAGAGATTCTTGAGGAAGGCCAGCAGAGCTTCCTTAGGAACGCAAACCCAAATTCCGACACTGTACACATTACAAGGGGCTGTAAAACCATAGAATTCCCGCCCGGGCAACAATTCCGAACCGTTCCTTGGGGTACACGGATCGTTCCGCTTTTCACATGCAAATTTTGGTGCATTACGGGTTCACGCGGTCGGCAAGGGGCGTCTCAAGGGTAAAATCGGGAATCGTAACAATAGAGGGGAATTTTGAAGATGTAAGGATTTTAAAAAAATCTCAGAAAGTTTTTGATAAATACCGAAAAACTTGAATTTTGCGCCTTTTACAATGATATTGCCATTCTCAAAGGATTTCTGCTAGCCTGCCCCAATTCCTAAATGATCGCTGCTAGCCTGCCCCACTCGATTCGTACAGCCCTTCGAAAACTTTTCACCTAACTCGCGCCTCGCTTGCCCCTTAAAAATGCATGCCCAACCCGGTGAGCGGGGCGAGGGTGACACCCGAAAAATATGAGCGGGTTAACTTTACTTCTTTCTACTGGTGGTCAGTCAGCCTGCTTAAATTTTCAGGTGGTCAGCCGGAAAAGCAGAATGGAAAACTACCTCTAGAAAGAGTAAAAAACGTACTACGACTTTTTAAAGGGGCCGAGAGATCGAAAAAGAGCTCACAGCCCCATGCCAATACACATAAATTTTCAAAAATCGCTTTTTCAAATTTTTTTAAAGCCATTGGATGCATTTTCCGCGTCTTTTTAAGTGTCTTAAATTTGGTTCTTGATTTCCCGTTTCCTTTAAATTTTGCAAAAGAGCTGAAAAGGGTTTTAAAACGCTAAAATCGCTTGAAAATGGCTAAAAAGTTAGTGCCATTTTTAAGACTCTTTTCTAGGCTTTTGGATCGTAAAGGAACCTTCTCAATACCTTTAAACTACGCTGCAAGGCGTTACAAAAACTTTCCACCCGCCGAGGGGCCGGATTTCACACCTCACGCCCGGCCCATTAGGGATCAAATTTCGAGAGCTGGCCGGGCACCTAGGGGCATTAGAGCCGTCAGGTGCACAGGTGAGAGAGAGAGAGAGAGAGAGAGAGAGAGAGAGAGAGAGAGCGGCAGATAGAGATCGAGGAGCACCACCTTAAGCCTTGGGCTATCAACTGAAAGGTGGCCGGGACGGGGAGGAGTGAAACGTACTCGATCGCTCACACCTGATCTCCTCGGCGGCTCGCGCGCGAGGAGGTGTAACTTTTCACGGGTTTTCCGAGGGTTTCAAGGGACTGTGACAGGAGATTTTTGCTAGAAGTTGGCATGGTTCTAAATGAGGCCAAGAATCACCAAAAACCGGGAAGGACGAAAAGCCTTGAAGACTCGATCTTTTCGCACTTTTTTGGCATATTCGAATTTTTCCAAGATTTTATGAGCGCTGAACCCGATTTAAAATTCTTTACATTAAACCCTAAGGCCCTTAGAGAGCAGCTGAACCGGTAAAAAAGCATTTTTCAATTTTCTCGCTGATGAATTCGATTAAAAACCCACCTCTTTTACATTCAGCCACCCGCAGCAATAGCAATAAACAGAATATCCGCAGCCGTCGCATCGACAACTGGAGGAACGGCGGCTTGGGCTGCATTTTAGTTTTTAGTAGATAGATGCGCTCAGCACATTCTTCGCTGGGGACCCCGACAGCAAAATGGGGTGGCGGAGTCTGGAGTTTATCTGAAAAAACCGAGCGTAAAATTGCAGGTTGCGGTTTGGAGAGCGAGAGAGAGAACATAAAACGAGACAGAGTTAGAGAGAGAGAGAGCGAGAGAGAGGACGAGGAAAAAAAGAAATACAAAGGCTGAAACCTAGAAAAATACAATGAGAAACGGGACAGAAGAGAGTGCGAGTGAGACTGCGAGAGAGTGAAAGAGAGTGAGAGAGAGAGAGAGAGAAAGAGCGAGAAAGGGAGAGAGAGGTAAGTAAACATAAATTTAAATATCCAAAAATAGCTTCCTTAGGCCCAGGCTTGGGTCATTAAACCAAGCACTCGACCCCAAGCTCTTATGAGGGCCAACATTCATTAGCCATTTCCGTCAGAGCCACCACCCCAAAAAGCTCGGGAAGCCAGGGTGTCAAAACAGGAAACTGTGGGCCTCTGTTTGTGTGTGTGCATATTTGTCTGTCCGTCTTTTCGAGACTCGAAAGGAAGGAGCAGGCAAATTAGGGGACCCCGCAGTCGGCTGGGGGGAGGAAGGGGCGGGGCCGCGGGCCCGGCCCCGAGGCTCCGCCCCTTTTTAGGGGCTCGCGGAACGTCTCGGAGTTTCAGGCGATCTCTCTCTCTCTCCAGCCACAAATTACCCCCAGCGACTCGATGTTAATGAGTGTGGATGATTGATGAAGTTCGGGGGAATGGTAAGGGCCGGGAATTGGGGTTTGAATATCCTAAAGGAGTCTGTAAAGAATTAATAAAGGCTCAGTACCACAAGAATTACTGCCAACTTGCCTAAAAAAGCACTTTTGCGGCAGACTAGCAGAGAACATTTGGGAATGGAAGAAGCAGGCTAGCAGAGAACATTTGGGAATGGAAGAGGCAGGCTAGCAGAGATCATTTGGGAAAGTTGGTAGTAGTAAGGAACCTCCCAAGTCTTCATCTCTTTTACGACCCGCCCAGCCACCTGATGCCCTCCCCAAAACCCTAGATAATGCGCCGTCTTGCTTGATTTTATGTTGTGCGCCCCGGATCGTCATCATAATCTGGGTCCCGTAGTCAGTAGCCCGGCGTACTCGTCTGACGGGATAATTGCCCCGTGGCTTTCGGGGGGAGTGGGTTTATGTTCGTCCGGGCCTTGGAGCAAGAGTCATCGCTCATTCCAGCTCTCGCTCTAGGTCCTGCCATATACCACAGTAGGATTCGATTCCTAAGGGATCTCTGCTAGCTAGCCATGCGAGGCAATTGCGCATTACTGGTAGTCCCAGGCACATTCTTCAAAGTATTTCTATTTCTTTTCTTGCTTGACTTGGCTTAGGTTCAGATTAGGCTCCGGCTTAGGCTTGGCTTCGGCTTCGGCTTAGGCTTAGGGAGACTAGAGCTTAGAGAGAGACGGAAAGCGAAAGAGAGAGAGAGAGAGAGAGAGAGCGAGAGAGAGGGAGAGATACTCCGAGTCATAGCAACCTTTCTGAAGCTCTGGTCATATACAACAGTCCTCCTCCTCCTCCTCCTCGAGCATCCCCTAGCCCTCCCCATCCTCCTCCCTCCGGGTAATCAAAGTCGTAAAGAGTAGTGGAACGGACGGCGGAGAGGGGGGCTCCGCGCGACGCCCATATACGCCCGGAATCAAGGGGTGAAATCTCTTTCCTGGCAAGCCGATCGCCATGGGTCAGGGTGACTTTCTAGAGGGGATTTCCATGACTCGGAGGAAAAGGGTGAAATTGCACCGGTCGGATTTTGGAGCAACCTGGAAAACGGAGGAAATGGAGCTTAACCTAGTGAGTATTTTCGAGAAAACTTTGAGCGCGAAACCTCGGGGTAGAAATTCAGTAAAGTGCAAACCAGTAAAAAAACCGCCAGGCAAGCTAGCAGAGATTCTTAGGGATGCGAGTTGCAGTTCACATTGAGGCTCGCAACATCTGATAGGCAAGCTAGCAGAGATTCTTAAGGAATACAGATGTCCAAGTCAAAAATTCAGATGGCAGGCCAGCAGAGTTCTTTGAGGAACCTAGTCCAAGCTCTCCAGAGGGCAAGCTAGCAGGGATTTTTGAGAAAAGGTGGAAAAGCATAGTGAGAACACGAAAACCAGACAAGACTGAGCTTCCTGCCGCGCACTAATAGCCAAGGATAATGGACAACCCCAGGAAAAGCCGGTGGGCCACTTGGGCCCTAAGGAGGCTCATGGTTGCATCGCCAATGGACCCCCTCCTTGGCCGACCATATGTGCCCCCCAGGGCAATTAGCGCGCGCTTTTGTCTTGGCCCTCCCCTGGCCAGTAGCAATGGAGCTAATCTGATCAAAGTCGCTGGCGTTGGGCAACGAGCCCATATCGTTAGCCCATCCCCTTCCCATCGGCTTTCGGCTTCTTCCCTGCCCCATTCATTAGGGATCAAGCCCCCGTACCGCCACCCCCGAGCCTTTAGACGATCACATTATTTCTGGGCGGGGCGCAAAATGGGGCGCGCGTGGCGCTGCCTTTGCCCACCGCTTTGCATAATCTCGCTCGAAATGGGCTGAGAAAACGGCTTTTCCTGCCCGAGAAACGGTTTGAAAGCTTCTGAAATGGTTCGGGCAAACTGGCAGAGAGTATCGGAGAAATGGTAAGATACCGGAAGTTACAGGCTATCATAATAGAGCTAGTTTTGAAAACGTCGAACTTGATAAGGTCCAAATTCAAAATGTTGAAATGTCGAAATTTAACATAAGCGAATTTCTTAGAAAACCGGTCAAATCCTTTGCAGAAAAAATCGACATCAAGAAATTTTTAAGAGGTCTATAAGAAAACAAGTCGGGCAACTAGCAGAGATTCTTTGAGAAACTGAAAACGCAATTGACTGCCCCTTAGATTAGTGGCAAACTTGCAGAGATCCTTAGGGAATCCTGTGCACGTAAAACTGCTACTTTGTTACTGTTTCTGCTCTTAAAGATTGAATAATGCCAAAAGGGCGAGCTAGCATCGATTCTTGAGGAATATATGACCGATCCGACTTGATGATGAAAAATTGCGCATTGCGAGGGGGCAAAACCGCAGTGATTTTGAGAAATCTCGATAACACTACCAAAAGACGGGATATGGCCGAAATGGCTAGCCAGCAGAAATTCTTATGGAATTGGGGCACAGCCCATGGAATTCAGAGTAAATTCCTCCACCTCCCCGCCCCTTGAAACACCGCGAAAATGATGAGCTTCGTCGCGTGGGCTAGCCCGTTCTCGAGGGTGGTCTAGATGAGCTTCAACCCCCCAGAAGGGGAGGGCCAAACGTTGAGAGACTAATTTAGACGAGCCCCGCACCAGAGCCGGGGGCCCCCGAAATTGGCTTCGGGCCCACCAACAGGGGCCCCCCAATGAATTGTAAAAGTGGTGTGGGCCCCTGGTGGGTCCTTGGCTAGGGGCCCATGTCGGAATTTGGAGCCTGGTGGCCCCTGGCGCATACTTGAACTCTCTGCGGGGAGCAGCTGCTACTCCTTTTTGGGAGCTATGGACAGTAGGTTGGGCTTGAATAGGGTCCACCTGGATTTTGAGAAGCTGTGACTTTTCGAGCGGAAATTTTGGGGTTGACTGGGTTTTAGTGAAGAATTTAAGCCAGAAAAAGAGAGCGAGAGAGAGTGAGAGAGAGAGTGAGATGGGAAAGTGAGAGAGCGAGAGAGAGTGAGATGGGAGAGAGAGAAACTTGCTTATTTTTGCCGCACAAGAAGGGCCTTACGAATTTAACTAAATTCCCTAATGGATTCCGCTAGCCTGTTCAGAAAAACAAACAAGTTGAATGTCATTTTCTTCACAAAAAAATCAAAAAACTTTAATTTTAAAGGGGTTAACGACGGCCAGATCCTACCGACCTGTCCACTAGGTCTAGACAGTTCCACGATACGCCAAATGACGTGACATTTAGCCAAACAAGAGCTCGAAAGACGACAGCAATTTGAAATCTAAAAGCGAGCAGCAGAAAAAGCCAAAAAAAAACGGGTTTTACGTGTGTTACGGCGTGTCGGGTAGCTGTCTAGACCTAGTCAATCGAAGGGGCCGATTCTCGCGCTTCCTAGTCCCTTTAGAAAGCAAAAAATTGGCACAAAAAGCTACAAATCAGCTAAAGCGTCGCCAGGCGGTAAAGCCAAGGTGCCTGCCCATCATAACAATTCGCCCACAAGAATCGCCGCCCGGTGTTTACCCAGAGTCCCGTGTATGCAAATTCGGACAGGCCAGGAGAGTTTGTGGAGGGCGTGCATCTGGCCCTTGCCCGCAAAGTTTACAGGACATTTACGGCTCGAGGGTTGGCCTGTCATTGTGGTGTCATCTGGATTGTCTTGGAATATATTCAAGCCAGACCCTAGTTAGGGGGGAACGGCAGATGCGCGCCCTCAACTAAAATGCCCCGGGGGTAACGGTCGTAAAAATTGGGGTACGGGTAGAGCCTCCTGGGAACCTACATTGAGGAACACATTTTTCGGGACAATGCAGCTACTACCCGAGACGAAGCGGAATTTGCATATCGTGGGGAATTCCCGGGGTCCGAGGTTGCGAATTGTAAGGATGGCGGGCAGATCAAAGGGATAGGGTGAGAGAGAAAGGGAGAGAGAGGGAGAGAGATAGCGAGGGAGGTCAGCGCAGGCTAGCAGAGATCATTTGGGAATGGAAAGGGCAGGCTAGCAGAGATCATTTGGGAATGGAAGGGGCAGGCTAGCAGAGATCATTTGGGAATGGAAGGGGCAGGCTAGCAGAGATCATTTGGGAATGGAAAGGGCAGGCTAGCAGAGATCATTTGGGAATGGAAGGGGCAGGCTAGCAGAGATCATTTGGGAATGGAAGGGGCAGGCTAGCAGAGATCATTTGGGAATGGAAGGGGCAGGCTAGCAGAGATCATTTGGGAATGGAAGGGGCAGGCTAGCAGAGATCATTTGGGAATTGAAGGGGCAGGCTAGCAGAGATCATTTGGGAATGGAAGGGGCAGGCTAGCAGAGATCATTTGGGAATGGAAGGGGCAGGCTAGCAGAGATCATTTGGGAATGGAAGGGGCAGGCTAGCAGAGATCATTTGGGAATGCAAGGAGCGGGCTAGCAGAGATCATTTGAGAATTTGGTGAGGCCGGCAGGTATCCATAAAAAAAATGGAGAAACAGGATAGTCTCTCGAATCACGTGCCAGTCGTGTTTTTCTATCAGATTCGCGTATGACCTCCAGATTTTAGCGATTCCGAGCTGAAAAATGCATGCGGCTGAAAGTCTAATAGGGCCTCCGATGCGTCAGCTTTTCCCTAGATCCCCGATAAGCTTTTTTACCGAATTTTTCACATGTCTAAGGTAGACTAGAAGCCGCCAAAAACAGAAAAAATATTGAAAACTAACTAAAGAGGTTTTGAGGTCCATCCGGCTCAAGTTTTGCCCGCCAGAAGTTTGCACTTAAACAAAGAAGGGCTGAGCATTTTTGTGTAGTCGAAATGGGTTGAAAAGTTCAACTTTCAGAATTCCGAAGCAGCACTTCTGGCGCTCAAAACGGGCGCAGCTACGCGGATGTACTCTAGACAAAAGGGGTCCCTTGGAAACGGAGGGGGCACTTGGGTCAGAAGGGCCGTTTTCGGCGGTTTTCGGAAGGGTTGTGTCTGTGTGAAAAACTCAAAAACAGAATAGACAAACTAGCTTGAAGAGTTTTTCAGAGTTTTGGGGGCAGGGGCGTAGCCAGAAAAAAATTTCGGGGGGGGCCCCCAAAAAATTTTTCCAAAAAACTCAAAAGATGAACGAGAAAACAGCGCCGCAGGCAAAAATTTTTGAAAAAAAGGTTACATAGCTCTACAAATAGCCGTAAAAACGTGAAAAAATAGCGCCGCAGGCAGCAAAATTTTTGAGAAAATGAAAATCATAAGGGTCCCCCCTTATGAAATTTTCAGGCCCCGGCCGATTTCGGGGGGCCCGGGCCCCCGGGGCCGGTATTACGCTACGTCCCTGTTTGGGGGTGTCGGGCGTAAAATTCGGAATTTGAGTGGATTTTACGGTTTTAAAGGAGCCGGGAAGCCAAAGACCTGCCTCCGTCCTAGGTCCGGTTTTTCGGTGCATTTTAGCGTCTACAAGAGTTCCTCCCCAAAACTGACTGCACTCCGCTTAGCACCTAATCCCGGTCGAACCGGTCGCCCTACCAGAAGAAAAGCGGGATGTGAAAACGGGGGAGAGCTCACAAAAAAGTTGGTCGCGTGGGCGAGGAGGAGGATTTTCTAGTGAACGACTCGCGCCTCTGGACGCCTCATAAAATCCGTTGAAGAGTGAGATGGGGCACACTAGAATAGGAAAGGAGCAAGAACAGGAACGGGATGGGAAGGGCACCTCGAGATTTCGGGAATTTCAATGGATCCCGAACGAATGTCGGATTTTAAAGGGATTAGGAAGCGCAAGATCGACCCGTTAGATCGACTAGGTCTAGACAGATGTCAGAGAACGCGAGAAAAATTATAGATTTTGCTTATCGAGCCGGCATGAGTCGCTTGGCGCTCGGACGTCGCTGTCTAGACCTAGTCGATGAGAGGGGTCGATTTTTGCCCCTTTTCGCGCTTTTAAAGGGGCAGTGAAGCCTGAAATCATGGCTCGTCCATCTTCAGAATTGAAGGAATTGCGTGAGGCGACACCTAAAAAACCGTATTGGAAAAATGCACCGGCGAGCAATTTTAAAGGCATAGTGAAGGCAAAAAAAATGGGCAGAAAACCAAGTCAGCAAGCAGAGATTCTTTAGGAGAACGAACAAAAGCTAGCAGGGATCATTTGGGAATGGAAGGGGCTGACTAGCAGAGATCCTTGAGGATAAATCGAGAAATGTTGCGAACTTTCCCCAAAGGTCAAAGCAAAGGATTGGTGTGGTAGGTGTGAGATTGGCGGATGTTAGTTGCCGTCCCCCACTGTGAGCCTGATTGATGACCTCTAGCAATTGGACTAGAGCCCATTGGAGCGGGGAAGGGCCCTTTAGCTAACAGTTACAACCTTTACGGCCAACATATCTCTAACCTCGGGTCGGGAGCGGATAGGCGTGAGAATATTGAGCAAATGGACTTGGCCTTGGGATTTTGTGTCATAATATAACTTTAAAGGGATGGTACCAGCTAGGAAACGGTGAGAGAGAGAGAGAGAGAGAGCGAGAGAGAGCGAGAAGGTCCGAGAAATTCAGATAAACGCCAACAAACTAGCAGAGAACCTTGCGGATTTCTGCTAAACACAGAACATAAAGTATATCCACAAAAACCCGCAGAAAGTTGGGTATCATCTCCTCATCTCCTCCTCAGTCTCCACAGTTTTGACCTGACCCCCGTTATGCAATTTCTGTCGCGAGGCTATAAATTGCCCTTCGGCATCTGCCCCCCCCCCCCACAACCCCCAATTTTATCATCTGCCCGAAGAGAGGGAAAGATGACTCGTTGTCATAACACCCATACCCAGGCAGAGGCATCGTAAAAAGTTTAGGAGTCGAGTCGTAAATGGGCAGAAGTTGGGGGGATGGGTCAGCCGTGTTTTGGGTCGAGTCTGGCTAGTGTTAGGTAATTCTGGGCTGTAAATGGGGGTGTGTAATTTGTAGCTCCGCGGAGCTATCAGATTGGGAGGATTAAATTCGAAAATAGTCACTCATGCTTGCCTTTATCATACGAAGAAATCCGGAAGCAGGGGAAATGCCGACACACAAAATACCGACATCAAATGCAGGCAAGCGAAAATGCCGACATTCAAAATATCGGGAGCGTAATATGCCGACAGGCCAAATATCGGAAGCGAAAACGCCGACAAGGAGGAAAATTTTGGATTCATAGAGTTTTCCCACTAAAAATTTGGCATTTTAAGTGCCGGCATTTTCAGGGGGTCTATTTTCTTTGTCGGGATTCTGGATAAATCTACACGAAATCGTACTTAAAATAAGCCGGATTTAAAACCGGATCAAGAATTTAACCAAAACGAGAGCGTGAGCGAGAGAGATAGCGAGAGAGAGATAGCGAGAGAGAGAGAGATAGCGAGAGAGAGAGAGAGAGAGAGAGAGAGAGAGAGAAAACGGCGGAGAGATAGATAGAATTCGCAAGTTATGCAAAATTCAGATTAACCGAAAACCACACTAATCCCGCAAAATCGAGACCGATTTTCGGCTCTCCACACCCCGGCTCGAGCACCAGCTGTGAGCTGGTGATCCGCGCGGCGTAATGAAGCGGAAAATGGCACATAGACACACACACGCGATCCGCCGGGCGAAGCGTGCCAAAGTTGACACATTTCAGCTGGTGCTCCGGCTGCGGGGCAGAGAAGGGGGATGGGGTGTGAAAACGATTTCCGAGGTCGCGATTTAGTGGCCGCTCAAAGAAATGGGGGGCAATCGTTTTTAGGCCCTTTCAAGTGGCCGCCACTAGGAAAAGCCACAAACAGGCAGTGGCCAGGTGGCCCGGGAAGATGGGACGGAACGATTCTTGAATGTTGGCGATCTGCCCTCCGGCATTTATGGGCTCTCTGTCCATCTCTCTCTCTCTCTCAGGCGCTGTTGGACGATGTAAATCCACCTTCGAGAATATTGTGGCCAATGTAGCTCTAGGGACCGATCGGCTAGCTTTATGAAAGATAAGTGTGACACTGCCGATTTTGCTGACTAGCTGGACCATGCGCGAGGGTGAGAGAGAAAGAGCGAGAGAAAGAGAGAGAGAGAGAGAGAGAGAGGGGGGGAGAGAGAGACAGAGATGGAGGGAGAGAGAGGGAGAGAGAGAGAGAGAGAGAGAGAGAGAGAGAGGGAGGGAGAGAGAGGGGGAGAGAGAAAGGGCAAAGATCGAAGCGACATTGCAAAGAGCATGTTCAAAATTACATTTTAAAAGTTAGATTAAAAATTAGCAATAGTCAAAAGATAATAAAAAACGTAAACTAAATTAAACACCAAACTAAACGAACAACAATGGGTTTCCGATCCAGAAGATCATCTCCAAATCCATCTGATCACCCCCGCAAGTGTGAATAGCCGCCGGGCACGATCGGGGGATCTTAAAGGGCCCCGGAAGTCTCAAAAGGAGTGGATAGATCCGCCGAAATACCCGGAGGTGCCGGATTTCGCGCCTATCAGAGGCGTGTGCGGGACGGGGAAGCGATTTCTGTCACCAGCGCCACTCAACTCGCCTCTAAGGGCTCTAGTGGCCCGTGAATTGTGTAAGGATAGGGCGATCAATCAGGCGAGATGGCCAAACTTCCCACACACCTCGCGGATTGCCCGCAACACACACCCCATAACAGCCAGAGGGGATGAGAGATGGGAATAATTGTTTTTGGAGGGTAAGCGAGCAAAGATTCTTGAGGAATGTGATTTTCGTATACCTGGGTGAGGCCTATCTGGATCGCGAATTTTGGGATCTCAAAAATAGCACCTCGGATTTTGAAAATCATGAATTTTCAGAATCTCGGAATTTTCATAGTCGAAATCAACATTAGGGAGCGGCAGCAATTTTTCTATACCCAAAAAGCAAAAAAATAATTTGCCAAAGGGTAGCTGGCAGAGATTCTTTGGGGAATTCGGGAAAAACCACAAACGAAAGCGCTAAGTCACGCTGATTCAACATGACGTTTTTTCGATTTTTGCGCACTTTTACGAGATCAAACGCTTGATAAAATGGCAAAAACGAAGAGCTACAAGCATCCCGAATCCTGAAACCACGGCCCATCAAACTGCTCCACTCATGGGGCCTACCAGGCAATCGGGTGAGCAATCTTGACTTGACACGAGAAGCCGAATCCACTCCCCCGCGCCAAACACGATGTGGCGTGTGAATTTGGCTGCTGTCTTTTTTGTGTTCTTGACAACCACAAGCAACACGAGATTGAGTGGGGGATAAGGGAGAATGGAAGGGGAGGAGGAAAAGCTAGTAAGCAACTAGCAAATAGCCTGAAAATTTCGCAAAAAAATTAAATACGAAAAACGACAAAAAAGGCTAATATTCTTGGCAGGCTAGCAGAGATCATTTGGGAATGGAAGGGGCAGGCTAGCAGAGATCATTTGGGAATGGAAGGGGCAGGCTAGCAGAGATCATTTGGGAATGGAAGGGGCAGGCTAGCAGAGATCATTTGGGAATGGAAGGGGCCGGCTAGCAGAGATCATTTGGGAATGGAAGCGGCAGGCTAGCAGAGATCATTTGGGAATGGAAGGGGCCGGCTAGCAGAGATCATTTGGGAATGGAAGGGGCAGGCTAGCAGAGATGGCAAGCACGCGAAAGTTGTAATACCAATATCAACTCGTCAGGATAAGTAGGTCGTTCTCCCCGGGAGTGCATACCCCCCGCTCAAGAAAACCGGTTTCGCGCCTCGAGACGACTAATTTGCATATGTTGTCGGCTGGCAGGAAATGCCCCTGGGGTGCACTTCATCAGATCCCGGATCGTATAGGTTTTCGTTAGAATAAATGACGAGTGAGCGAGAGACAGCGAGAGAGAGAGAGAGACGGAGCAAAGACGGAGAAGCGTGCGCGCGCGTAAGATTCACCCCCCAAGGAGCCATAATTCGTGCCCTTAGTCAGCCACCATCCGGGGAATCGTGTGTGCGTGTGCGTGTCTGTTGAATTGTGACACCCGGCAGAGGGTGGCTCCTTGATTCGCGTTTCGCGTGAATCCGTCAAAACACCCGGGCAGAGAAGTGCTATATAGCGCCCTTAAATCTTCGGAAAAATAGGCGGAAAAATTGGATTGGCAGATAATCTCTGATAGCCTGCCCCTTCCATTCCCAAATGATCTCTGCTAGCCTGCCCCCTTTCATTCCCAAATGATCTCTGCTAGCCTGCCCCTTCCATTCCCAAATGATCTCTGCTAGCCTGCCCCCTTTCATTCCCAAATGATCTCTGCTAGCCTGCCCCTTCCATTCCCAAATGATCTCTGCTAGCCTGCCCTTCCATTCCCAAATGATCTCTGCTAGCCTGCCCCTTCCATTCCCAAATGATCTCTGCTAGCCTGCCCTTCCATTCCCAAATGATCTCTGCTAGCCTGCCCCTTCCATTCCCAAATGATCTCTGCTAGCCTGCCCCTTCCATTCCCAAATGATCTCTGCTAGCCTGCCCCTTCCATTCCCAAATGATCTCTGCTAGCCTGCCCCTTCCATTCCCAAATGATCTCTGCTAGCCTGCCCCTTCCATTCCCAAATGATCTCTGCTAGCCTGCCCCTTCCATTCCCAAATGATCTCTGCTAGCCTGCCCTTCCATTCCCAAATGATCTCTGCTAGCCTGCCCCTTCCATTCCCAAATGATCTCTGCTAGCCTGCCCCTTCCATTCCCAAATGATCTCTGCTAGCCTGCCCCTTCCATTCCCAAATGATCTCTGCTAGCCTGCCCTTCCATTCCCAAATGATCTCTGCTAGCCTGCCCCTTCCATTCCCAAATGATCTCTGCTAGCCTGCCCTTCCATTCCCAAATGATCTCTGCTAGCCTGCCCCTTCCATTCCCAAATGATCTCTGCTAGCCTGCCCCTTCCATTCCCAAATGATCTCTGCTAGCCTGCCCCCTCCATTCCCAAATGATCTCTGCTAGCCTGCCCCTTCCATTCCCAAAAGATCTCTGCTAGCCTGCCCCTTCCATTCCCAAATGATCTCTGCTAGCCTGCCCCTTCCATTCCCAAATGATCTCTGCTAGCCTGCCCCTTTCATTCCCAAATGATCACTGCCAACCTGCCCTCAACTCCAAAATCCGATGTCTGGCACCCAGCCAAACTACAGCTCTCAACACCTTATTCCGAAAGTCATACGTCGCTTAAAAATTCCCGGAAATTCCGAGTTTAGTTGGGGGCAGTCAAGTAGTCAGCCATCTCTAAAAAAGTCATCGCTTCTGCCGGGCTAGTAGCCTTTCCGGGGGCCCTAGTCGACCGATGAATTTTTCCAGATGGCCAAGCCGAGAAGGCTAAACTTGGGCCCCGGGGTCCCCAAGGGCCCTCCCCACCCGGATGGCCTCATTTTCCGGGCAAAACGGGGGGGGTAAGAAGGGCGAAAAGTCGTGTAGCATGCGGCGGAGGAGGAGATCTTTTCGGGCCCTTATGGTTCGGGTCAATCAAGCGCGTGTAGTAGATTTTTGAGGGGACGGGGATGAATTCCTCGAGCTGAGCTAACGAGCAGAAATCATTGAGGAATGTCAAAAAAACCCATTGAAAAAATATGATAAAGGCCGGCAAAATCCTGTAAAAATTTCTGGATCAGCCTAGAAATGATTGTTTACGAAATTTATGAGTGTGAGTGAAATAGAAAAGATATATAGTGAGAGAGCAAGAGAGAGAAAGAGAAAAAGACAGAGAGAGAGAGAGAGAGCGAGAGAGAGAGAGAGAGAGAGAGAGAGAGAGAGAGAGAGAGAGAGAATCGGTGTGGATTGGGCGTCAATTTGCCTTTTTTTCAGCAAGGAGAGCTTGCACTCGCCATTTAGGAATTTTCGCGAAAATCGGAAGCTTGGTGCAAGCTGAAAAATCGAGGGCAGGCTAGCAGAGACCCTTTAAGCAAGCCTCAAAACCCGTCAACACCAGCTTGGGCAAATTTGAACTGCCCGGCACCATTCGGATGCCTTTAGAAAGCCCATCTGCTCCACTTCCCTTCCCCGTCCCTTTAAAGGTGTGGTGTGAAGGGGTGTGGGCTATCTATCCTCTCTATAATCGACTGGGCATCCAAGTATCCCCCCTATCTCGGGTCAAGCACCCCTCCATTGCGTCGGTGTCAAGGGCCCAAAACGGGGGGCCCAGACCTTATGTCCAACGGGGACGTGATTTTGGTTTCAAGGGAGTAGGAAGGGAAAAAAACTTAGAGCCGAGCTTCGCCAAAACCGCAAGAAGCACAAGCCGACGACAAAATTCGAATCTGAAACGGCAAAATCCGGTATTTTGTACTACGGTGCTCACGGGACTGCGATACCGTAACCACTTCCGCGGAAGTGTCAAAAAATGTAAGAAATAGTGGAAAATAATAAAAAATGAAATCTGAATCATGAAAAATGGATTAAAAAATCATGATTTATAAAATTAAAAAATTAAATGAATGCATAGATGCAGAAAATCTAAAAATTCAGAAAATAGCTTTTTTCTCCGTTTTTTTTGTGAATACAGTAAGTCAGGCAAAAAAATCTCGAGTTTGCGCTAAAAATGCGCAGCACTTGCAAGGAAATCTCAGATTACTCTAGGAGGTAGGAATTTCAAGTTCGACAGTACCCTAATGATCCAAAAAAACACGATTTTTGGGTGATCTGGCAGCGCCGGATACTGTAGAAATGCAATTTTTTTTAATTTTTTGATTTTTTGCATTTTCTGAAATTTTTAATTCTGATTTACGAAAAATAAGTCAAAGTATACCCTAAAGCCGATTGAGCAGTTTTTTTAAAAAAAAAACAATTTTTAAGAAAAACTAGGCAAAAATTCGGGATTACGGTAGAAAACCCAGCTCTTAGGTACAGTACCTACCAAAAAATCCAAGAAAAAACACAAGGTCATCCATGTTTTTGCCGGTGTTTGCCGGTCAATACATATGTCTACAGTTGTGCCCCCGGAACGCGCGGACAGCTGCGCGCGCCTCCGTGTCGTCGCCCGGGGGTCAGAACCGTAAATTTGCATACCTCACTCCCCCCCCACCCAGGGCCATAAAATACCCAGAGAGCGGTTGGGTAACCACAAACAAAAAACCTCAGCTCAAAGCCGATGCGTCAAAAAGCCGCCAACGGGGCGATTTGTGGCCCCCGGGGGGCACAGGTGTTGGGCCACCGTTTTTTTAGGTATTTTTTTTAGGTGGCCGTGCTACGGGGCAGGCTAACGGGGGCATCCGGCTTTTACGCCTTTTTGCCCGCTTTTTTTTGGGATTTTAGGGTTTCAAACGGGGGCAATTTGACGTAAATTGGCTTCAGGACGCTAGGGAAAGTCTGAGGGTTTTGAAAATTCGATTTTAAAGGGGTCGGAAAGCCTGAAATTCATCCGGACCTAGTTGGAAATCTCGGATCCTTTAACGAAATCTGAAAAAAATCCGGAACGTACGAAAGCTCGTAGGGCTTCCGGAAGGGCAAGCTAGCAGAGATCATTTGGGAATGGAAGGGACAGGCTAGCAGAGATCATTTGGGAATGGAAGGGGCAGGCTAGCAGAGATCATTTGGGAATGGAAGGGGCAGGCTAGCAGAGATCATTTGGGAATGGAAGGGGCAGGCTAGCAGAGATCATTTGGGAATGGAAGGGGCAGGCTGGCAGAGAAAAATTCTCGAAATCTGGGAAACTCTGGTTCTCAGGCTCCTCGACAAAAATGATCGCCGCTCCTCCAGGTACTTACGCCCTAATCCCATTGTCCCACCCCAAAAAGGCCGAAATTCGCGCGCGACCTGGCCCCCGGGGCGCCGTTTGATGTGTGTCTCCGTCCAGGGGTGCCATTCGGAAACATGAGACTAATCCTCGGGTCCCTAATCTGTCCGTTTTGCGGCTAAGGTGATGGGTACTTGGGGGATTTTGCATAACAAAAAGAGTTGCCGCCCATATTGTCATTTGGAATGTTGGGGAACAGATGTGCGAGATAGGGTGTAATTTGCATAATTGATTCTGCAAATAAAAAAATGGAGATAGAGAGAGAATCTAAAAACTAGGGAAATCAGGCAGAGAGAGAGAGCGAGAGAGAGAGAGAGAGAGAGTAAGGGATTTCCCGGTCCCTTTAAAACCGGAGGAACCTTTCAGGAAATACGGTTTCCACAGTGCTCCTAAATCCGCCTCTCCGGCTCTTCCATTCCCATTTCCCTTCCGCTTTAATTTGAATGCTTAGCGGAGCGCGGAAATGGGGCCAATCCCTTCCAAGGAAGCGCCGCGAGGGAGGAGTCCGACTGATTGAGGTGTGCAGCGCTCCCACGGCGCTTGAAAAGGTGCCAAAAAAGGCGGTCAGTGGGGGAATGAAAAGCAAATATTGCTTCTAGAGGCTCGCGTAGACAAAACCACATCTTCAAGGAGTCCAGTAGCAGGAAATACCGGGTTTTTTGCCTTTCCACTGCTCTAAAAAAATTGCAGTCTACAAATTCGGACTCGATTAGGAAATTTGGAAGTTAAATGTCGACAATTGGAATTTCGACATCATAAAATTTTGCCATTGAAAAATTTCGAAATTAAGCATGAATTTCGACATTTTAAAGTTACCCTGGCGAAGATGCGGATTTGCGCAAGAGCCATGGCCTTTTTCTGACTTAACCGTGCCTTTATAGGCATTACGAAGCAAGAAAATTAACCCCTTCGATCGACTAGGTCTAGACACCTACGTGAAATGCTAACATACGCGGTAAGTTTTTTCCGGAATCTGATAGTTAAGAGAGGGAGCGAGAGAGCGAGAGAGATAGAGAAATAGAGAAAGAGAGGTCTGGCTTAAAGTGTAGAAGTCTAGACCTAGTCGATTAATAGATCGATTCTCGCACTTTCCATCCCCTTTAAGCCTAAAGTAAGGTCCGACAACCCGCAAAAATAGTACTAAAAGCTGCCATCTACACTCTAGAAGGCCACTCCAAATGGAATGCCGCGCGAGAAAAGAGATGAGCCGGGGTGGGGCGCGAAATTGGTTAGTCGTCGTGTGTTGGGATGGGTTTGGTTGGGGTGTATGGGGTACTGGAGAAAAGAGAAAATAGCCACAAAGTGGGGAGAAGCCGAAAAAGAGCGAAGGAGGGGGGAACGGCCAATGGTGGGCCCTGCAACTGGGGTCCCTGGAGGGCCCCCGGAAATGCCTTTGATGCCCCCGGGGCACACCCTCGCAAAGTACCCCTGGGCTAAAGTGGCAACGCGAAAGTATACATTCAGGTGTTCAAGTGACCTAAAAGATCTTTGCTAGCCTGCCCCCTTGCATTCCCAAATGATCTCTGCTAGCCTGCCCCCTTGCATTCCCAAATGATCTCTGCTAGCCTGCCACTTCCATTCCCAAATGATCTCTGCTAGCCTGCCCCTTCCATTCCCAAATGATCTCTGCTAGCCTGCCCCTTCCATTCCCAAATGATCTCTGCTAGCCTGCCCCTTCCATTCCCAAATGATCTCTGCTAGCCTACCCCTTCCATTCCCAAATGATCTCTGCTAGCCTGCCCCTTCCATTCCCAAATGATCTCTGCTAGCCTGCCCCTTCCATTCCCAAATGATCTCGCTAGCCTGCCCCTTCCATTCCCAAATGATCTCTGCTAGCCTGCCCCTTCCATTCCCAAATGATCTCTGCTAGCCTGCCCCTTCCATTCCCAAAAGATCTCTGCAAGCTTGCCTCTTCCTTACCTAAACGATCTCTACTAGCCTGCCCCTCCCATCCCCCAAATGATCTCTGCTAGCTTGCGTTGAAAAAGAGGATTGCCGTAGAGAAGTTAAAAACGCTAAAAGGACGACGTTGTGAGTAGCACGTTACATTGCAATAAACAAAGTTTTAAACTCACAAGAAAACTCCTGCTAAGCGTCGCTATCTGGAGCTCAACCCGCCCAAAACCGTTCCCGAGAAAGCGCTTCCCGGGTCTAGTGAAAACTTGTCTCGAAACCCGTTTGGGAAGATAGAACAGTACTTTATTACTACCTCAGAATATCCTTACAATTCCGCTACTTTCCTTTGAACGACCCGAAAAGACACCCCATTCCGGCGCCGGATGCCCCCTCGGGGGCAAAAAGGTTGGTGGTATGTGGCTGGGAACGGGAACCAACCACAACCACCACAGCAATACAATCGACAAGAAATGGTCCCTAACAATGGAAGGTAGCTGAAAGAGTTGCTTTTACTAGGTGGTAGTACTTTTACTACTAGGTGTACACAGGTGTCGCGGAACCGGTGCGCTGATCTAGCTGTAGTGGTGGGCAGGCTAGCAGAGATCATTTGGGAATGGAAGGGGCAGGCTAGCAGAGATCATTTGGGAATGGAAGGGGCAGGCTAGCAGAGATCATTTGGGAATGGAAGGGGCAGGCTAGCAGAGATCATTTGGGAATGGAAGGGGCAGGCTAGCAGAGATCATTTGGGAATGGAAGGGGCAGGCTAGCAGAGATCATTTGGGAATGGAAGGGGCAGGCTAGCAGAGATCATTTGGGAATGGAAGGGGCAGGCTAGCAGAGATCATTTGGGAATGGAAGGGGCAGGCTAGCAGAGATCCTTTGGAATAGAAGGGGCAGGCTAGCAGAAATCATTTGGGAATAGAAGGGGCAGGCTAGCAGAGATCATTTGGGAACGGAAGGGGCAGGCTAGCAGAGATCATTTGGGAATGGAAGGGGCAGGCTAGCAGAGATCATTTGGGAATGGAAGGGGCAGGATAGCAGAGATCATTTGGGAATGGAAGGGGCAGGCTAGCAGAGATCATTTGGGAATGGAAGGGGCAGGCTAGCAGAGATCATTTGGGAATGGAAGGGGCAGGCTAGCAGAGATCATTTGGGAATGGAAGGGGCAGGCTAGCAGAGATCCTTTGGAATAGAAGGGGCAGGCTAGCAGAAATCATTTGGGAATAGAAGGGGCAGGCTAGCAGAGATCATTTGGGAACGGAAGGGGCAGGCTAGCAGAGATCATTTGGGAATGGAAGGGGCAGGATAGCAGAGATCATTTGGGAATGGAAGGGGCAGGCTAGCAGAGATCATTTGGGAATGGAAGGGGCAGGCTAGCAGAGATCATTTGGGAATGGAAGGGGCAGGCTAGCAGAGATCATTTGGGAATGGAAGGGGCAGGCTAGCAGAGATCATTTGGGAACGGAAGGGGCAGGCTAGCAGAGATCATTTGGGAATGGAAGGGGCAGGCTAGCAGAGATCCTTTGGAATAGAAGGGGCAGGCTAGCAGAAATCATTTGGGAATAGAAGGGGCAGGCTAGCAGAGATCCTTTAGGATTCCACCATCGACTACCTGACTGCTATTCAAAACAAGCATAAAGGGTGCGGTGAGATGGAAAAAGCGGTGGGGAGGAACGGCAGCCGCATTCCAGCGTCCTGCAGGCCGCGATGGGTGCGCCCAGGAATGGGTAAAATATTGGGCCCTTCCTGCCCACGAAGCGGAATAGCAGAGAGACCCTCAAAATGCACAAACATCAATCCTACGAAGGGATTTGAGGCGGCGCGCCTAAACCCGTAGAAGTAGCGGCACACTTCAAGGGATTTCTGAGAGTGAAGGAGGTTCCCAAAGATCTCTGCTAGCCTGCCCCCTTCCATTCTCAAATGATCTCTGCTAGCCTGCCATAGAAATCTGATTAGCAAAGGGTCGCGGCTAGCCTGCTTTTCATCAAAGCATCCTAGCAGCGATCATTTGGGAACCCGAAGTCAGCATAAAACTTGTAGAGATTATTTAGAACCTTCGTCGGAAATGGAGGCAGGTTAGCAGAGACTATTTAAGATGCCCCCAAAAATCTACTCTAGTCAACAGATAATCCTGCTTCTAACAGAATAAAGCACAGGAGGAGGAGCCCGTTATGATGGTAAGGGGATGGCCCTTGAAAGCTAGGGGGCAAAGAAGGCGGCTCGTTTCGGAACGAGTTTTGGCGCGTAGCGGAGCGCAGAGGGCGATGGAAATGGACAGACAGATAGACACAGACAAACAGATCCCACCCTGCAATGCGAAGAAGAAGAAGAAGAAGAAGAAGCTCTTCTTGGAGTGCCTCTAGCCTTGCCACAACCCCCCCCCCCCACGGCCCATTTGAATAAACAGCCGAGGGGGGACTAGCAGGGATTTCCTCAGGTGGATAAAAGCTCGAGTGTGTCCTCGGGCTATGTCCTCAAAAACCCGGGATTTTGATCAGATGGATTTTGAGTGCGAGATGTTATTAGGGCGCGCTAGCAGAGATCATTTGGGAATGGAAGGGGCAGGCTAGCAGAGATCATTTGGGAATGGAAGGGGCAGGCTAGCAGAGATCATTTGGGAATGGAAGGGGCAGGCTAGCAGAGATCATTTGGGAATGGAAGGGGCAGGCTAGCACTGTTCATTATAAATTTAGATCGCTAGCAATAGTTCCCTGGGGAACTTTCCAGGCTCAAGGCAGGCAAGCGGTGAACTTTAGGAGACTTTAGGAGATCATTCAGGAAGTCTGCAAATTTTAGGTCCTAAAAGTCCTAAAAGTTCAGGTACGAACGTTTTTCCACAAAGAACGTCACTAGGCATAGTATCCATTCGGAAATCCTGAAACCCAAAGAAAAAGCCAAAAACAGGCCGTCAAGTGGTCCCGGGTGGATTCAGGAGTGTGGGAGCCGTTCGCGCCGGGGGCCCGGTCGTTCGATTTGATTCCGAACCATTCGTTCTTGCACTCCGTTTCCTCGCTCTCTCTCTCTCTCTCCCTCTCTCTCTCTCTCGTTGGTCCTCCTCGGATTGCATCCAAGACAAAGGTCGGCCCGTCGAACGGATCCCCCTACCCACAA
The DNA here is from genome assembly GCA_958295435.1 of Mesorhabditis spiculigera. Classification (NCBI taxonomy): domain Eukaryota; kingdom Metazoa; phylum Nematoda; class Chromadorea; order Rhabditida; family Rhabditidae; genus Mesorhabditis; species Mesorhabditis spiculigera. The sequence goes on from CATQJA010002663.1 coordinate 1,838,554, forward strand.
AAAGCCGCAATTCCGCAATTCACACACAGCGCGCGCAATCCCAGTGAACACACACACCAGGCGCGGAAAAATTGGTGGGAATGGATGGCAAGAATTCTTAAAGGAACACTGCTGTCCTGCCCCTTCCATTCCCAAATGACCTCTGCTAGCTTGCCCCTTCCATTCCCAAATGATCTCTGCTAGCCTGCCCCTTCCATTCCAAAATGATCTCTGCTAGCCTGCCCCTTCCATTCCAAAATGATCTCTGCTAGCCTGCCCCTTCCATTCCAAAATGATCTCTGCTAGCCTGCCCCTTCCATTCCCAAATGACCTCTGCTAGCCTGCCCCTTCCATTCCAAAATGATCTCTGCTAGGCTGCCCCTTCCATTCCAAAATGATCTCTGCTAGCCTGCCCCTTCCATTCCAAAAATGATCTCTGCTAGCCTGCCCCTTCCATTCCCAAATGATCTCTGCTAGCCTGCCCCTTCCATTCCCAAATGATCTCTGCTAGCCTGCCCCTTCCATTCCCAAATGATCTCTGCTAGCCTGCCCCTTACATTCCAAAATGATCTCTGCTAGGCTGCCCCTTCCATTCCAAAATGATCTCTGCTAGCCTGCCCCTTACATTCCAAAATGATCTCTGCTAGCCTGCCCCTTCCATTCCAAAATGATCTCTGCTAGCCTGCCCCTTCCATTCCCAAATGATCTCTGCTAGCCTGCCCCTTCCATTCCCAAATGATCTCTGCTAGCCTGCCCCTTCCATTCCCAAATGATCTCTGCTAGCCTGCCCTTCCATTCCCAAATGATCTCTGCTAGCCTGCCCCTTCCATTCCCAAATGATCTCTGCTAGCCTGCCCCTTCCATTCCCAAATGATCTCTGCTAGCCTGCCCCTTCCATTCCAAGATGATCTCTGCTAGCCTGCCCTTCCATTCCCAAATGATCTCTGCTAGCCTGCCCCTTCCATTCCCAAATGATCTCTGCTAGCCTGCCCCTTCCATTCCCAAATGATCTCTGCTAGCCTGCCCCTTCCATTCCAAGATGATCTCTGCTAGCCTGCCCCTTCCATTCCCAAATGATCTCTGCTAGCCTGCCCCTTCCATTCCCAAATGATCTCTGCTAGCCTGCCCCTTCCATTCCCAAATGATCTCTGCTAGCCTGCCCCTTCCATTCCAAGATGATCTCTGCTAGCCTGCCCCTTCCATTCCCAAATGATCTCTGCTAGCCTGCCCCTTCCATTCCCAAATGATCTCTGCTAGCCTGCCCCTTCCATTCCCAAATGATCTCTGCTAGCCTGCCCCTTCCATTCCAAGATGATCTCTGCTAGCCTGCCCCTTCCATTCCCAAATGATCTCTGCTAGCCTGCCTGGCACTTCTCGACGTTCGCACAAAACAATAACTCTCGCCACCTAATTGCCCGGAACTAACTTGCATCCCACCCTATCTCTATCTGAGATCGAGTTGATAGTGGGTACCGGATAGGAGATCTTGAGCCAATAATTGACCCCAAACACCTACATAGCCCCAGGGCACCCGAATTGCTCTCTCTCTCTCTCTCTCTCTCTCTCTCTCTCTCTCTCTCTCACTTTATCCGGCCACTTGCGTTGGTGCCAAATTACGTTTGAGAATCTGCCCCCAGGGCATATTGGTGTTGGGGAAGAAGACTGATTGCCAGCAATCGTCAAGTACCGACCCACCACCATACACAACCACGTAATTAGGTGTGAAATGGAGCTGGGATGAGCATGGATGCCTGGGAATGTCGTGGAGGGCAACAAGCGAAAGCCTAGCAGAGCTCATTTTGGAATGGAAGAGGACAGGCTAGCAGAGATTTTTTTAGTTTTTTACGTTTCTACAACACTCCTGCTATTTCTGCGCATGATAAGTGCTGATTGATGATTCGGGAAGCAAATCCAAGGCCCCAAAAATTGCTGCAATCCACACGCCGAGCCAATCCGGAACTCTCAAAGAAGTGTAGGCTATCCGTGGGGGTGCGGAAAGCTACCCTGAGCACACTTCCCCCATCTTCCCCACCACTACGCAACACTCCAGATGGCGCCCAGTCGTCAGAGATAATGATACGCAAAATAGGGCTCGATAAAAAGAAATATAATTATTGTTTTCCGTGTTGGAAAGAAGCTAAAGAAATAGACAGAGAGAGAGAGAGAGAGAGAGAGAGAGAGAGCGAGAGAGAGAGAGGGAGAGAGAGCGAGAAAGAGCGTGAGAGAGATCGCGATTCAGAGAAGCATGTGCATGCTCTGGTAGTCCATAGTTTTCGAACTTTACGGCCCACTAGTTCTTCAAGTGCTCGTTTTCAGGCTGAAATTGGGTGCTCCAGGAAAACGACTGGAGTGATTATCACCAAAAAGTGCTGCTCCGTCAAGAGGAATGTTCGGAAAAGCATTGCAAAGCGCTGGGAAGGCAAAATCCAAATTCCTGGTACTGCATGGCTTCCAGAAGAGTCGCTGCTAGGGTGCCTAGGTCGGGTCCCTTGAGGTTGCTGCTAGCCCCCCCCCCCCCACGCTCATTTCAAGCCAGTTAACATCGAGAAAGAGAGAGAGAGATAGGGAGAGAGAGCGAGAGAGAAAGAGAAGGGGGGAGCGACAGACTGAGAGCGACTCTTGAACTGAAACTTAAACTACTTTTAAGATCCAGATTTCCATTAAAGAAAACTTCCCCCATCCCCAAGGCCGCCCCCTAAAACTTGCCATCCTCACCCTGACCCCTAAATGCTCACATTTGTCGGGTGAAACCACCTAAAAACCCAAAAAAGCGCCTCAAAAAACCCAAAAACGGGAGCATCAGGCACGCGCGGCCTTGGGACACTTTTTAGCTGCCCCAGCTGGGGTCTTGGGGGCGGGGGTAAAAACGTACGGTACCCGACTTCGAGGCGCCAGAAAATACCCTAGGGTTCGGTAGGGAGAGAGAGAGAGAGAGAGAGAGAGAGAGAGAGAGAGAGAGAGACGGAGGACCCCATAAATCCTGGTACCCCATTTGAATACCGGGGGAATTGCCAGGTAAGGGCCCCATTTTTCGCCAGGTATAACGTAACGACTGGTCATAGAAGAACAAAAAAAAAACTAAAATTCCACATTCCGTTCACAGGTGTCGCGTGGAATCGCAAAAATTTTGGCCCTCAAAAATGGTTAGAAGGGGGTCGGCATCGAAATAAATTCTTCAATTAGCAAATTATTTAGTGGATCCCTCTACCAATCTATGTTAATCTCTCTCTCTCTCGCTTTCTCTCTCTCTCTTTCGTTCTCTCACTCTCTGGCTAGTCGACTACAGTAATGTTTCAACTTGTCTCGTAAATCTCAATCCTCCTACACAAACACCCACCATCCTGGACATCCCGCAACTGGAAGGAGTTGTCCTTGGAATCGTTCGACCGTTCCGAGCCCCTCCGCCACCCGATTGCCCGGTTCGGGAGCGCCGAACCGACAAAATGGCGGTCAAAATTTGCATGAGAATTGAATGGCTGGGGATACAAGGAAACATCGGATCACTTTGGCGTCGTTAGGAGTGCCATGTAGCGGAATTTGGGAGAAAATGGTATTGAGGGATGTGCAAAAATTCGGAACTCGAAATGAGTGAAAGAGAGAGAGAGAGAGAGAGAGAGAGAGAGAGAGAGAGAGAGAGAGAGAGAGAGAATGAGATATAATGAGAGCGAATGAGAGAGAGATGAAGATAGAGAAAGAGAGAGGATAGGGAGCGGGCTAAAGAGAAACAGAACCAGAGAAATAGAGAAAAACTACAAAGTACAACTGTACTTTCCAAGCTTCCGAGACAATCCTATGACCCTGTGATCCGTGTATATAGGTGGGTAAGGTAGTGGTTACGATAGACGCAACAGCGAGAGAGAGCGAGAGAGAGAGAGAGAGAGAGAGAGAGAGAGAGAGAGAGAGAGAGAAAGGACATCTTGCCCCAAGGTACCCATTTTAAAGGATTATTTTGTCGCCATCGTCCTGACTGAGGCCCAAATTGGCGGCTTCCGGCCCGGGCTAGCCCCTCCATTCCGCACCACTCCTCCTGACAGCAACAGCAACAGCACAAAAGGCTAAAAATTGCCCCCCTTCCTGCGCAAAAATGTTGGCCCGGGGCAACACATTGCCGGGGCGCTGATTGGGGTCAGTGTGGAAAATTGGACCAGGTCAACCGGAAGGATTAGCGGGGGAGTAACGGCTTGCCTAGGTGAATTAGCTTGGTTTTTGGGGGTGGGGCAGAAATTAATGTTATATGCAAATCATATTTAACGCTGCGAATAAAGCCTAAAATGCGTGGAAAGAAAAAAATCGCGTTACGGTTCAATTTAATGCGTCCAATTTGTTTTCAACCATGAAAAAGTATAAATGTTCAACGGTCCGTCTCCCTCTCTCATTCGCTTTCCCTCTCCCTCTCTCACCCTCTTTCTCTCCCTCGCTCTCGCTCTCTCTCTCACTCTCTCTCTGCCAAATAATTTCAGAGCTCTTCCTGGGGCCATTCCCAGGAAGCCGTAAATCCCGACCGGCCGCCCTCTCTTGCCACAACCTTCAATCGCTTTGATGCGCCGCGAAAATAACCGATACGCTCGGCAAACAAATTACACATGTCAACCTGCGCCGACTACAGCGCTAGGTGCCGACCGGAAAGGCCTAAAGCGAGGGAAGAGGCTAGATATAGGACTCTGCGTAAGGTTGAATGGACCACGGAAAAGTGGGCGCGGAGCCCAATTATTGCGGTTTCTAGTGCGTTAAATTACTTTTTAAATATGATTCTGCAGCAAGTTCGAAAATCGGTTCGGAGTCAGCGCAAAAATTCTGCAATTTGGTCCCGAAACGAACGATACGAAAAAGTTTGTGGCGGCTAGGTAGCGGCTTTTCAACCCTGGCTAAAAAGAAAATGTATTTTCGCTATAACTTTCAACTAGCTGGCCGACCGGGCTGAAACTTTTTTTATGTCACCGGGAATTGGGCACGCGACCTCTGTGCAAATTATCAGTTTTTTTTGGGTAAATCGACCATGCTGAACACGATGGTGATGTCTTTGGAACGGAAAATGCCTTTAGCAAAAGTCGATTTTTGGAGCTATTTTAAATTCGATATTTAAGCTACTAAACGTCATTTTTGCGGCTTGGGACCCTGCCGATCGGATTCTACAGCGTCGAGTACACTAGGAAACATTCGGTTTGGCGCAAAATATAACGAGGCAGCCGGGTTACAAGAGCTACCGGGGTGTTGCCTTCTTTTTTCACGCTACTGTAGGTCCATTCCACCGTGTAATGACGTATCAAACATCCCCCGAAAAGCTTTCCCAAATCGAGTTATCCTCCGGACACGCAGACGGAAGTTGTATGTAAAGTGGCGGGCATAGACAAGATTTTTTATTTGTGGGATTTGTGGAGGCACTCATCAAATCGAGTCGCGTGTAGCTGATGAATCCCATCTTAGAGCGATTCCCTCTTTCGGTCCGGTCAATCGTTCAGCACAGGTATCGGAAAGCAACCATGGCGACTGAAACAAGGGCCGAGTTCCTTCCAGAGGAGTTGCAGTTACATCGTCAAATAAAATTGCACTGGTTTTAAAGAAGCACCGAAATAGAATATCGATTCCCATACACGATTTCGAAAATCACGATTTCGAAAATCACGATTTCGAAAAATCACGATTTTGAAAAACACCATTTTGAAAGTCACCATTTCGAAAAGACACCATTTCGAAAAGACACCATTCCGAAAATCACCATTTCGAAAAGTCACGATTTCGAAAATCTTCATTTCGAAAATCACCATTTCGAAAATTACCATTTGGGAAACACAGGATTTAGCAATAGCCTATTTCGCAGTCACAGAAAAAAACTGATTTTCGTTGGCTGGTTTGAGGTTCGGGGGTCTATTGTCCACTGGAGATATGATTGATTTCATTATAGACACCACTAAAACAATTTCTATTACATCACTAGTCATATCCGAGAAAAATAATGGTTCTTCGACACTGCAATTTTTATATCCGTTTGATGACCGGGTCTTTTCCAACTGGTGCTTTTTCGAAATGGTGTTTTTCGAAATGGTGATTTTCGAAATCGTGACTTTTCGAAATGGCGATTTTCGAAATGGTGTCTTTTCGAAATGGTGTCTTTTCGAAATGGTGACTTTCGAAATGGTGTTTTTCGAAATCGTGATTTTTCGAAATCGTGATTTTCGAAATGGTGATTGTCGAAATGGTGATTTTCGAAATCGTGTACGCCAACCTAGAATACCACTATCTTCCCTTATAGAACGCTTTCAATGAACACCATTTGTTTTTCGCGGCCCGCCCGGCCCGCGAAAAAGAGGGTTGTCGGGCCGGCCCGCGTCCAGGCCTGGGTTGTAGTGGCAAACCCTTGGTACTGGGACGTCCAAAAATAAAACCCCGAAATCGTACCAGGTGGATCAGCTGTTTCGAGTGAGGCAAGGAGTAGTTTTGGGCGAGAATTATCCGAATTCCGGTTCGTACGCATGGCGGGGCGCCTTTGAACATTCTACGCCCACGTCCTCCTTCTACGTACAACTGGAAAATTTTCTGTATGCCCTTAAATCAGCGTAGTGATCATGCGGTTGATTATGTGGCATCTTGCTGGAAAAGTCGAAAAAAAGGGGGGGTGGTTAAAATCAGGCCTGATGTTCTTCCTACCTGTACTTGTGTATTGAAATGGGATTGGCAGTTATTGAAGGATTCGATCAACCTCTCCAGCATCTTTTCCCTTGCACATAGATACTCCGAACGTTCTTCCTACAAGATTTTACTCTAGGGTTAGTAACATTCAACAGGCGGCAAGTATCCTCAATAACGCTACCTCGGGCGGCAAGTATCGGCGAAACAGTAGGGTGTGAAAGGCCACCAGGCGCCTTTGGCCGCTGGGCGGTGGACTCTGCGAGAAAGATCATTTTTGGGGACGTCGGTAGCTTTTAATTAGACATCGGTAGCATGAGCGATTTTCAAGGCCTCAAGAACGATGGCTTCGTCAAAAAGCAAAGCATCGTTGCACCTGGCGGGAGTCGAACCCGCACCGTTCGACCCACAGCCCGGCCCGCTATCCACTATACCACGCCCACCAATTGGGAAGAGGGGGCGAAGAGGAACCCCCTTCCCAACGCGGCGCGCCTATGTACGCCGGCGGCGTGTCCGCGCCCTGCCGCCAGCCGCAACCCCTGCGGATGGGTACCCCAGCGTCCCAGAGGCCTTTAAAGCCAAGGGCCGGGCGGCGGTGCATTTTGGCCCCAAAAATTAGCTTGCTCGCGGGCCTGCCGACGCGACCCCACGCGACCCCACTTCCGGCTGAGCGGGGCGCGAGAAAAAGCTCCTGGAAAGCCGCAGTCTAATTCCGCCGTCCGGTATTCGAAAAAAGAATCCGCATACCTTGACGATATGGTGAATCATTTGCTCGATGACTGCCAGCGACTCGAGACAGTCGGCTTTCACGCGATAAACCTGATTGAGGTGCAGCAGTGGTAGGTCTTTCAACTGAAAGTAAACGTTGGAGCATTTTGAACAAGAACAGTGTATGCGTTCAATGTCAGGATTCCTGTGGAATTGTCCGATAAATATTGTGACCTTTTCAAATGCATCCATGAGAATGGGCAAATAATCATCGGGGGCGTAGTAGCCAGTCGGCCAAATCGAAGCCTGAAAAACAGCTGGTTCTTATACGTTTAGGTTGAACCGAAAGTTTTTATAATATTTTCCCTTTTTATATGTTTGTTCTAGAAAAGGGTTCAGAACTAAAATGTGCTAGCGATCGACCATCGAATTCTCTATCCATCTCTTGCGGCGGAATCGCAAGGCTTTTCCGATCGAATCTTTTATTGCGGTTTGCCAGAAAACGAAAAGCGGCTTGTACCCACCGTTCACAAAACAGTTGCGGTTTTCTTTTTTTTTGCAAATTCCGGCATCAACTATCAGGTTGGAAGGTAAGGTAACGTAAAAATTTGATTTTAGACTACAAACTACCCAAATAAATTATCGCAGCACGGATACAAATCCCGGGGTGTCGAATTTTTGTAGTCTAGGAGCTAAGCAAATCCGAACTAAGCTCATCAAACTACCCCAGAATAGTTGCTTTTACGCCGATCGGGGCTGTCCGATCGGCAAAATTTTTTGACGCCATTGGGGCCATCAGACTTAAAGGGCTGCCGACGGCATGTGTCAATCCCCCCCCATCAACAAATTGGCAAGTAGCCAACAGGGCAGAGAGCGCGCCCAGGGGAGAGGCGCAGAGAAATTTTCTTTCCAGCGCGTAACCGATTGACTATGCCGTCGGCATCCCTTTAGCTAGCTCCAAAAGTTCTAATTTTTATCCTACATACTATTGAACTCAACAGATATATGGAAAAAGGAACAACCTTAGCGGTCCATAAAATATTTAGAAAAAAAATTTCCAAAGTTAGACTATAAGAACTTTCGGTTTAACCAATTTTTAGCAGCTAGTGCCCTTCTAGACGAAGCAGGGGGGTGAAAACGGGACAACCAGATGGTGGAATTAAACTGAAAAGGGCGGGTCGTCTGCAGTTACTCATGGTACGACCTAATATTTATTGACTGGACTTGAGAGGCCAACCTGGTATGGCCGCAATCCGTTCGGTATCCATTCGTCGAGGCGCAAATAGCTAAAAAAAAGCTGTTCAGATTTCGGCTATCCTGTAATCTGCGCAGCAACGTACGTACGTACGTAAGTTTCGTACGTAAAATATTTGAGCAAAACCGAAAGTTCTTAGGGCGAAAAGGCCTTGTTGAGTCGGCGTCTACATGTCGTAATGCCCTGTAAGGCACCCAATCTCTCGATCTCGGTCATTCTCTCCTCAATTTTCAAAATTAAAAAATCGAGGATGATCAAAATTCGATGAGGATTACAGAAAAAGCTTCAAAATTTTGAAATTCGCGTGTTTTCACGTGGAAACAGGGAGCGAAAGATCGTGCAGCGCGATCACGTTGCGCTCGCATCTGGCTATATTCCAGGAATTCAAATCAGAGCGGACTGTACCTTTAAGAGCCCCTGTTACGTTGATTCAAGCTTACCGGTCGTGGTGCCTGCCGGCCCACAGCGCGCCAAATTGGGCAGCGATCGTGATTGGGCAGCGACGGAAAAAGGACATTTTCGTGATGGCGGGTAGCGGACGGCCCTAAATATAGCGATTTAGCAGTCCCGAGGGGACATCTTTTTGACCGCTACTGTACCAATAACATGTGTTGTAAGCAGACGGCCTGACTAGGCAGGCTGGAGGTCAGCTTGTCAAGGATTCGAAGGGCACGGCGTTCATCCATTGAGATTGTGGATTCGAATCGGAGAACTTTAGGCCTGTTGTAGGCTGTAGTAGTAGTCTCTATGAAGTAGGGTCCAACGTCATCCGGGCTCCGTTGCCGGAAGCCACAGTCAATTGCATAGGACTCATCGCGTTCCGAGACTCCGATACTTATGTTGATGAAGTCGCTGGGCTGTAGCGTGGGATCTAGACAAAGGTTGTACCAACAAGGCCTCTCGGAACTGTTTTCCGATCTGGAAAAAGATATCTGGGAAAAAAAATTGCGTTGACTCGCGCTTGGCCAAGATTCTCTCTCACATACACTCTCTCGCTCGCTCGCTCTCTCTCTCTCTCTCTCTCTCTCTCTCTCTCTCTCTCTCTCTCTCTCTTTCTCTCTCTCTCTCGCTCTTGTGCTCTCTCGCTCTCCCTCTCTCTCGCTCTCTCGCTCTATCACTCACTCTCTCGCTCTCGCTCTCTCGCGCTCTCTCGCCCTCTCCCTTTCTCTCTCCCCAGAAAGGCTTGATATGGCATTTCTTTGGCCCTTTAATGGAGCAACCTGTTCTGCGTTAATGATGCACTTAATGGTACCTGGCATTTCTTCTATGTAGAAGCTGAAGGCGCAATGGCACTGAAGGCCCTAAAAATGACAGTTGACCTCATTCGTATTCTAGATGGCCGATTATATCGAATTCGCCTGGTCCCATCGCCAAACAGCAACCCGCCGGTATTTGCCGATCCCTCGTACGTTGCGGAAAGTTAGTTAAGATGGCTGACCTTGATAAAGAGTCGAACGAAACGGTACTGGCCGACGAGCAGAAAAACGTCCCCTGGCCGCTTGGAGAACACCTGAAATGTATGAATAAATAAATATGAAATGAATATGAACAACCCAAAAAATGCTGCGCACGAGATCCCTATTTCTCATCACATTCATATTTTGTGTCCCAAAGAAAAAGCCCCCCACGCTTACAAGGAGACGTTTTTGAGTGTCGTCGGGACTTTGGCACGGGACCAAGCCTATCTTGTGCAGAATTTTACGCTGATTCCGAATATGGTAACCGTTTTTGCCGAATAGCCATTTCTCGAAAGTTATGAACGATTTAAACCTCAAAACAGCCCGAAATCGGCTACTTTCAATAGTCATAAAAGGCTTAAAAATAGGTTTTAGACAAAACCAGATAGTATATCTTGTTCAGAAAAAATTCTCTATAAAATGTATCATCTTTTCCAAAATCATTGAAAAGTTGGAAAAATTTCCATCCATAATTTTACAAAAATTTTCAAAATTCCAGCATTTTTGAGTTAAGTTGCTTATTTTATAGAGAATTTTTTTCTGAACAAGGTGCACTATCAAGTTTTGTCTAAAACCTATTCCGAAGCCTTTTATGACTATCGAAAGTAGCCGCTTTTGGGCTGTTTTGAGGTTTAAATCGTTCATAACTTTCGAGAAATGGCTATTCCGCAAAAACGGTTAACATATTCGGAATCAGCGTAAAATTCTGCACAAGATAAGCTTGGTCCCGTGCCAAAGTCCCGACGACACTCAAAAACGTCTCCTTGTTAGCGGTCCGCAGTGATGTCCAAATTTTACGAATTAGGTATCTCGACGAGCTGAGATACCTTCTCCCGGATTTTTTGAATTCCCGAATTTTAAAGCCGATTTTTATTGTCTTTTGGGCATGAGATTCATGAATTAAGAAACCTTTTGCAGAAACGCAATTTGATCGGCGCCAGTCCCATCCAAGCTGTGTTTATCAAATGTGTTTCAAAAAGCGGGCCCTGGGCTGCCCGGCAATATGTGAAAATTTGGAAACTGGGCTTTCCTGAAAAAACCTGCGTGGGGAAAAGCATCGAAAATTCAGTTATTAAACGAAACGAAACGAAAAAAAAACGAAACGCAAAAGTGTTATTAAACGTTATAAAAATTCTGGAATTTAAAAAATCGGGGTGAACATGGTTTCTCAGTTCGTCGAGCACTTTCGATAGATACCTAATTCGTAAAAATCCGGGCATTCACACGGCGAGTTTGCAACAAGCTTCAAAACCGTGTTTTTATATAAGCACGCGTTTTACAACGCATTTAAAAACATCAAGCAACGGCCTCGGCACCTAATTGACGCCTACATCCGGTCGTTTTGCTTGCAGAAATTGATAGCTCGTCTGCAACCCCAAAAACCGCAAAATATACCAGGTGGTATGTAAAACGGCGCATTTCAATAAAAACTTGGTTTTGAAAATGGTTTCAAATTCGCCGTTTCAAGGGCTTTCGAATGGTGTAACTGCCATTCCGACCATTTTTCTGTGTTCGGTTAGAAGGTGTGTTTTTATTATTGGGACACCCTGGAAGTGAGCTTCGAGCTTCGAGCTTTTTTGCGACGTATAATTTCGACGAATTCGATGGTTACTTTCTAAAATAACTCAAACCTTTGACGTGGCGCGCAGCTGAACACGGGCCCCAAAGCTGAGCTTGCAATTTACGAGATGTTGAAGACGAGCCGGCAATCTGACATACGGTAGCGGTGCACGGCGGATCGACGGCTGCGCATCCATCCTCTTCCTTAAAGGGACATTCCGGTCTCGTTGATAATTTCAAGACCTTGAAATGGTCAACACTTTAGCATGCAAGGTTACGGTAGGTGCAAAACGTCGGGCAAAACCGAACCCGGACCAGTCGGCCTGGGACAAGCGCCATAGACCACTCGGCCATGGGAGGGACGGGCAGGAGAGAGGGGCGAGGGGTTATGAAGGGTGCCTGCGGCCGGCCGCCAGAGTGCCGAATTCCCGCCGCCGACCAGGGTTTCAGAATGAGAGCGGATTGTACCTTTAAAGGCACGTTCCGGGAAATTTTTATGGAAAAAAGCAAAGATTGTTGCCGTGGCCGGGCGTCGAACCCGGGGCCCCGTTCCGGAGGCACGGATGGATTGAGGGGCGCCCCAGGCCGCAAAGGAGGGAAATTGCCTGCCACGGCACGGGCAGGCAATGCGCGCGGTCCCTACGTCCATAGGGTGCGCACGTTGGGACGCGTACACGGCCCCTCCCTGAACGTGCGCTTTAACGGGTTTCGTTGTCTTGATCCTACTTTTCAACTACAGGGTGCCCGAATAAAAAACACCCCCCCACTAACTCGACGCAGAAGTATCGGGTCGGAATGATAGGCACACCATTCGAAAGCCCAGGAACCGGCGAGTTTGCAACAATCTTCAAAACCATGTTTTTATTGAAATGCACTGTTTTATAAGCCATTTTGCAAAACTTGCCGGTCTTTCGTGGTTGCATACGGTCTAATTGCCTCAATTTCTGCAAGCAAAATGACCGGAAGTAGCCGTTAATGAGATGTAGAGGCCGTTCTTTAATGTTTTTAAATGCGTTATCAAAATTCGCGTTACAATAAGAACACGGTTTTGGAGATTGTTGCAAACTGGCCATTTCAAGGGCTTTCGAATGGTGTAACTATTATTCCGATTCGATACTTCTGCGTCGAGTTTGAGGGGGTGTTTTTATTGGGACACCTACACATGGTCAGGGGTTTGAAAATCCAAAAATTGGACAAAAAAATCACGTTAAAACTCGAAGGGAGTTCCGCAAAAACTAATATGAAGGCCTCAACTTTATTTTCAATTCTCTATCGATTGACGTATGTTACATAGCAATTTGCCACCTGGGTCAAAAACATTTCCCTTATTTGGCTTTGGCTTAGGCATGGCTTAGGCTTGGCTTAGGCTTGGCTTAGGCTTGGCTTAGGCTTAGGATCCGCAGGGTAGGATTCCGGGAATGGCGGCAAAGGGCGAAGCAAATAACTTGGTTCCAAGGCCCAATTGGCCCAAGCAGTCGTGGTCAACCGAATTTAAACGGGCGCGCAAAAAAGTCGGCCCCTCAGGCCACGTTTTGACACTTGAGAACTGATCGTTGAGATAACGATGGGAAATCTGCCATCCCATTCAATGAGGGATTAAAGGAACATTATTTTCGTAAAGTTTGATACCTTATGTATCTTAAAAAGCACGTGGCTGAGTTTCGTAACCATGTTGTAAAATACAAACATACAAACATTGTAAAAAACAGTGCCCCCGCCTTCTTCAAAATTCAGCAAATTCCGGCCACAACGGAACTGCAAAATTATCTGTTGGGGATTTATTGCAGAGAGAAAATATGCGATAAATTCCAGCATCTCCAGCTTCTTCAAAAAATTGCAAATCTCGAAAAGTTAATCACAATTAATGCGTAGAACACAGTACGAAGAGATCAGACTCGTCAAGCGCATGTCTTTTTGGGTCACCGATATTGTTGAAAGCGGGAGAGAGAGAAGAGAGAGAGAGAGAGAGAGAGAGAGAGAGCAGAGAAATATATCGACTTTAAAGGTATTGGACGAACAAAAATAGCACAAAGAACGTGAACAACATGCCGGCGAACAGGTTGTTGATGGCCAGGTAGATGTGGCGCCAATCTTGGGTGTATTCCGGGTCATTTGAGGCGAGATTCCCGCCGCGGCCCTCACTAAATTTAGAGATTTTTGGAGCGAGAGAAAGAGAGAGAGAGAGAGCGAAAGAGAGAGAGAGAGAGAGAGAGAGAGAGAGAGAGAGAGAGAGAGAGAGAGAGAGAGAGCGCGGACTAACCTCTCATCCAGATGACGTTGGTACGATGCCCCGGGTTCCGGCTCGATGCAGCAGATTAGCCTGCAAATTTGTGATTGTGTATTTTTGTAAACTGAACGACTTTTCAAAATTGAAGCTGTTTTTGGGCCCTACCGGTTGATGACCTTCGCAAAAAGGTAGACACGATGAGTTGGGGGTACGGTACGCTTCACCCGAGATACGGCCATCATGCTGACCGTCACTAGGATCGAGAGGAATGTGATGGTGAAGAGGAACTCGTAGAAGACGTCTGAAACGCAGAGTATCGCGGAGTCGCTCTCTCTCACTCTCTCACTCTCTCTCTCACTCGCTCTTTCTCTCTCTCTTTCGCTCTCGCTCTCTCTCTCTCTCGCACTAACTTACAAATCTTTGGCTTAGCCCCGGCGAAGCCATTGGGCGGAGCGATCGAGACGAGGAAGAGGAAGCAGGCGGTCTGGAGGCACAGTGTCAGCAGCTTCACCCAGGCTTGAGTCTTCAGCTCGCCGAAGAGCGGCGAGACGAGCATGATCAGGGTGGCGATCGTGACTGGTAGTCTCAAAGCGAAAGCGACGGTGCTCATCTTCTTCTCGGCATGCACGCAGACACGGAGCATCTGAAATCGAGGAGCATTAGCGAGAGAGTGGTTGGGAGAGATAGAGAGATAGGGAGGGAGAGAGCGAGAGAAAGAGTGAGAGAGAGAGGGAGGGAGAGAGAGGGAGAGAGATAAAGAGACAGCCGGAGAGATATCTTACCTCCAAGGCCGCAAATGGTGCCACCTTGACGACCCCCGTGTTCCGCATCTCCTAAAAACAAAAATGTTGGAAAAATTTCGAATTACACACGCTTTTCGGGATGGGGACGATCACGGAGTGCGAGGTGATAGTGCGACTCTAGAAATATGGGTAGAAGAGAATTACCGATATAAAAACCACATAAACCAAGAAACTCGGATTCATACGGCTTTCCAGGGAACCTGGCAGCGCGAAAATCGACCACTTGCGTCCGCTAGGTCTCACGAAGCTGTCGAGACCTAGTGGAAGCAAGGGTCGATTTTCGATTCTAGGGCCCGTAAAGCGATTTTAAAAACATACGTCAACAACCCAGGCCGTGTGGTCCTCCTCCATCGCGTAGACCGAGTCGATCAGATGCCGGGTCGCGGGCGGCGCCGCTCCCACGGCGTGCTCCATTTCGTGGTTTGTTTTCGGCTGAAAATCCCAAATGATCTCTGCTAGCCTGCCCCTTCCATTCCCAAATGATCTCTGCTAGCCTGCCCCTTCCATTCCCAAATGATCTCTGCTAGCCTGCCCCTTCCATTCCCAAATGATCTCTGCTAGCCTGCCCCTTCCATTCCCAAATGATCTCTGCTAGCCTGCCCCTTCCATTCCCAAATGATCTCTGCTAGCCTGCCCCTTCCATTCCCAAATGATCTCTGCTGGCCTGCCCTCTGTTTCCCAAAACTAACCAAAACATCGAAAGCCAGCGTCACTTCCTGCTCGAAGCCACTGAAAAAGACGCAGCAGTTGTTCTCCTCTTCTGGGTATCTGAAAGATGCTGAGAAAATTGTCTCTAAGATTTTCTGCTAGCCACCAGAAACCCGCAATGTTCCTAAATTCTCTAGAATCCCTGCTAGATACCTTGAATAGTCCACACTGCAGTATGAATCATAGCTGAAGTGCAATCGTGCATAGACCCGGCCGTCTGACAGAAGATCGACGTCGGCTAAGGTGGTTATGCAGGCCAGCGGGTCGTCTGCGCAGCGGCTGTAAAGTGGATTTTAGTGTAGTCTACGGTGTGCCTAAAATTCCTCAAGAATCTTTGCTGGATAGCACCCCCTGGAAGTTGGAGGCAAGGTGAGACAGAGCGTGAGAGAGTGATCGAGAGAGAAAGAGAGAGAAAGAGAGAGACAGAGAGAGACAGAGACAGATAAAGAGAGAGCAATATATATAGAGAAAGAGAGAGAGAGCGAGAGAGAGAGAGAGAGAGAGAGAGAGAGAGGCGAGATAGCGAGGAGGGAGAGAGAGCGCGAGAGAGAGAAAGATAAGATTGTAAACTTCCACAAAAATCTTTGCCAGATAGCCCCCTATCAAAAGCCCAGATGCAAAACTGAAAATATATAAAAAGCCAAGGAAAAAAGTGCAAAATCCCGCGATAATTAGACAGGCTGAATTGCCCTTTTTACCCTGAAAACTCAATGGATTACGGTAGCAGGTGATTCCCTAAAATGTGCCCTTTCCCACCCGAAATCCTTCAGTTTTGGGCTCCAGATGTGATGGGTGTCGTGCAGAGTGAATTGTTCGATATGCCACTCGGACAGGTCCCACGTCAATCGCGTGTCGAGCCAATTCTGAAAATCGATCGATAGCTGGGGTACGGTGGGCTTTAAAGGGACGGGGAGTCGAAAAATAAACTTTTCAAACTATGGTATTCGCCCAAAATCCATTTTTCTTACAGTATTCCCAAGAAAAGTTGGCATTTTTCTCGAAATCACGGCAGCTTTCAGACAAAATCGCCATATTTTTTCGTCTACAGCAGCCCCAGAAATTGCCGTAATTACGATACGTATTTTTTGGATTTCTACAAGGCAGGAATTTTTCTGAAACGGGCTTTAATTGCAGTAATTACGGTCCAAGGAAAATAGCTAGCCTTGGGAAGAGGTCATAAAGTAGTCATTTTCTGGAAACTACAGCCAGCCTCTGATTACAGTACGCTACGCACGACTACGGTACTTCGGAGAAAAATCGCCCCGAAAAAATGCTAAATCTCACCAAGTAAATGTCACCCTCGATGCGGAACTGGTAGGTGGACTGGGGTTTCTGAAAAAAAAGCTCAATATCTTCTGGATCTACGATACTATTCGGACGACAAGGTACTAGCTACGCTACCGTATTAGCTACCGTATCCCAAAACGTACCAGCTGCACGCGGTGGATGAGAATATCCTCGATTTCTACCCGCAGAACTCGCCCCGTCTTCTCATCCCCGTCGGTTGGCGGGGCGCGGTGGATTAGCGAGTTGAATTCGTTGCTTCTAAACCATAAAACCGTTTTTAAGTTATTTTGAGCATTTTCTAGCACGCTTTTCAATTCAGGAAAAGGGTGTTTTGAAGCAAACGGACTAAAAAACGTTGACAAAAGCTTTTTAGGAAAAAACGGCGAAAATATGACTTTTTAAAGTTATTTTTGATTTTTTGGAATGTTTCAACGTTACTTTTCATTAGCTGGTTCTGATCATATAACAATTTTTAGATTTGTATACTTTTCCAAGCATATTTTTAATTTTCGTTAAGTTTTATAAGGTCTGAACATCGTTAAAAAATACCGGCCAAAAACCCTTGAAAATAGACAATTTAGATTCTTTTATTTGCTTTTCGCAACTTTCCACAAGCTGGAACTTATAAAAACCACAGGCTGCGCCCATTTTTTCACTCCAAACTCACTTCTCGTACTCCTTGTCGATCAAGTAGTAATATAGACAGTCTTCGAGGTCTCCGATCTGCTTCACATACTCCTTGGTGATGAATTCTGAACAAAGACCACGTTGAAAAAAATAGATTTTGCTATGTAACGCTTGTTTTTTAGGCCATTAACGATTCAACTCGCTTCACGCTGCTCCTATTAGCGACAAAAAGCCCAACATCGGTTAAATAATCTTAGAAAACGTGGGTAAATTGGGAGATATATTTTCGACGACCCTTTAAGGACTTTTTCAGATTTACCCGGATTCTCGGTAAAGTTCTTCTTCCAGGGACAAGCGTCCGGCAGGCCATAGACTAATATAAAACTAGCGAGCAGGCTAAAGCCCTGAAATATCCCGCGCATCGTCGTCGAATTCACAAGATTCCAGGGACAAGGTTTCGCGCGCTGTTCCGCGGGCCCTTTGTGCAATTAGGGCCCAGTGTATGTGGTGGGGGCCGCTGTGCCGGTGGGGTCAGTTGCCCCGGAAACCCGGTGTGCTTCACCGGGCCCGTCGGCTTTCGTCTCCTCGCATTTTTGCACATTGATTCTGAAGCCGGGGGCTGGTGACAATGAGCCGCCCGGGCAACGGTACCAGTTTTTCTCTTGAAATCCCCACGAGAAATCACTGGGTTCATTTGAGCAGACTTCAGCCGTCACGGCATGTTTTGATGGAAAAGCTTCCTACAGGCAGCACTTCGCAATCAAATTAGTGTCTTGGCCACCTGAAAAAAATATCAACCTGTTACAACCGTTTATTCGACACGATTAAAAACCTCTGTATATATCGTTTTTCAGCTAGTACATACAAAACGAAGGAAGGAAAAGTACGGGGGTGGGTGATGTGATTAAGGCGGGCTGCTCACAACAAATCGATAAACTATCTATAGAGACGGGGTGTATAAGAGACCTAATTTAATGGAGCCACATTTACAAAGAGCACAAAATACGGAGGGGCAGGTTCGTGGTGTGTCGCTTTACAACCAGTCGGTCGCTGCGCGCACGCGTCCGCCTAGAAGTTCTTCTCGGGCACCTCGTAGCCGCCGCGCTGGAACAGCTTCCAGAACAGTGGGCCGCCCCAGTGGCCGGCAGAGCTGTGCACGGGCGCGCGGTTCTAAACACATGAGATTATTTCGAAAAACGAATTCCAGGCACATTTTGGGAACTCTTTGGAACAACAGAGTTTCCGGCCTTGCGCCCAGCTCAAACAGCTCAAGATGAAAAAAGGAGCGACACTTCTTCGAAATTTTGTGTTTCGAAAATATCAGTTCCGTCGTAAGATGCTCCCAAAAGCTTTGATTTCCGGTAACTTTTTACAAATATTCAAAACCGTTTCGAATCAAGCCGAGCTCAAACCACAAACTGCAAAATCTTAAAACCACAAACCTGAAGGCCAGCCTCCGAGATGCGCGTGTAGTGGAAGGCGGTGCCGAGCACGGACGCGACGAGGAACGCCGTGATAGCGATCGGGAAGCTGTGCTCTGCAAAAAAAAAACTTGGAATAAGCTCGAATCGCCTTACTCAATGTTCCCAAAGCGAACGCAGAGGCGCCGGCCGCATAGTACTGGTTGTAGATGTCGTCCTAAAACAGAAATTGTTAAACAATAAATTCTGAATTTTACCTTATCACGGATGGCCGAAGCAAACGACAGCGTAAAGGCCCACGATCCGGCGACGGCGAGCGGAATTGGGGCCAGTTGGGAGTATCTAAATTTGAGATAAAATCAATGTTTTCCAATTACCTGGCAAAATACATGCGCGGCCTGAAGTTGACTGGCGGGTAGCCGACCGGTGGGTTGGCCTTGATGTGGAACATTGTGTACGGGATCACTAAAAACATTTTTTTTAGGTTTAACCTTTTCACAAATCAAAAAAGCAAAAACTCACTGAACGCAGCGGTGTACTTCATCGCGGCAAACGCCTTCTCGTGCGGGGCGGCGTTCAGCGGCTTGTCGAAGAAGCGAGGGCCCAGGTGGGACCTGGAAATTATGATTTGAAAAATTGAGTAAAAATCCTCACCAAGAAACCGGGAAGAAGTTGCCGGTACCGATCAGACTGTGCTTCCGGTACACCAGATCGCTCATCGTCGGGCTGACGTCGAGCCCTGGGTGCTCCTTGGATAGGTTCCACTTCTCGGCGATGGCCTTGTATTGGTGCGAGCCCTTCATCACCTGAAGAACGACAAAATATTTTTGTACTCCTTCTGATGCCCAAAAACAAAAAAAAAACATCAACAAACCTTTTCCTGGAACTCGCGCAGATCCCCGGGCGTGTCGGCCTTGATGCTCAAATCCTTGTGGCGCGTGCTGTCGAGTCCCATCGGGCCGGACAGCGATGTTCCGTCAGGGACCTACAATATAGAACTTGTTTAAGGGATCACACGTTGATCGAGGCAAAAACAGACACTGAATGGCGCTGCCGGGGATTAAATATACGTAACACGTGATTATCTGCTCGCTCTATTGCTTTAATTTTAAAATTTTTATACCTTCGCATCGTACCAATCCGGGTCCTCCTCCTTGTACCGGCTGCCGACCATGCGCCATTTGCCGTGTCGTACCACGTCGTCCTTCAGCCCGCACTCTTTCCACCAGTCCGGGCGGCCGCGACTAAAAAGGAATATTATTCAGAAAAGACAGATCAGGAAATAGCCACTTTCGAATTTTACACTTTTTTTAGATAGACAACCAGGGTTGAAAAGCCGCTTCGCGACTTTTCAACCCTGGCGCCGTCTCGGACCCCATACTATTCTGCCCTTTGCGTAAGTTGTCCTTCATCCAGAAGACAAAAAAAAATGAAAACCAACCCCTTCTGCCTCTTTATATCGGCGAAGGCCCACTTCCTGTCTATGCTAATTATTCCTAACAAAGAGGTTTTTACAAAAACCTAACATTAATAGCGAAAATGGCTAATTTTTAAAAATCTGATATGTGTGCAGTCTTCCCTAGACCATTACGCACCTAATGACGTATCATACGTAGCCTAATGTCCCTCCGTTCTTGAGATATCCTCCGGACAGACAGACGGAAGTGGATGCAAAGTGGCACACACACACAAACACACACACAGACACTATTTTTTTATATATAGTAGGATTCATACAATTTTTTAAAAACCCACTATTCGCGGCTACTCCATAGCCCTATCCACGGCGGTTTTTGCGTGGTGTAGGTCGCTTCGAGGTGCTCCCCGTGGCCCATTACTACAAATATTTGAATAAATGTTGTGCCGTCATTAGAGTGAGGGAGCGGCAGGCCTCCTCAGGCTTTCTTGGGCCGAATTGCATTTCCGCGCCTGCCGACGCCTGGCGGAAGCCTAAGGATTTACGCAGGCTTTTTATGCAATGCGCAAAAACATGTTAATCTGGTTCCTACATCTAAAACGTTCGTATCTTTGACGCAATAACAAATTACAAGGATGCCGAAGGTGGGAAAAATATAGGCAGGATGTCAGGAGAGCCAATTGCATCCCCCACCCGTTAGAACCGACTCTTGACTTTTGTGTATCCGCGTGCTATTAACGTATCGTGCCGTAAAGTTTGTCAAAGACAGTACCCTAACTTTGTAGAATATTCTTGGACCCAATACAGCTCTTCCACCCCCCGGAAGTTTCAAAAAAAAATCCTTATTTGTTCGGCAAAACTTGGAATATTCTACGACTTTACATAAAATTTCCAGATAAAGCCTGACTAATTAGAGGTCAGGCGTGCTTTGCATAGCCCAGGCTCAGCCCAGGCGATGCAAATTAAAAAAGCCTGAGGAAGCCTAGGCAAGCCTAGGCTTTAGCCTAGGCCTCCCTCACTCTAGCCGTCATACTTATTAAGTTACTGATAAAAACATATTCCACAACGGTCCATAAGACGCGAAAAATTTGATATGAATGGGAATCTAATCCCAAAAAATTCGCACCATAGCACGAAATAGCTTATGAAAAGTTTATTGGTGATTAAACGTTACAGCAGCCAACGGGTGATAAAACAACAAAGCCACAAAAAGAAAACAAAACAAAGAGTATCAACAAAGCAATTCAGGAGATACATGGAAGGGTGTAGAAAGCAAGGAGGAGAACGTGTGTGGTGTGTGGGCTGAGCACGCGCGTGGGGGTAGGCAACATATAAAAATGGGCATCGTGGTGGGGAGACAACAAGGGTGGCAATTTGATAGGGGGTCTAGTTTAGCACGGGCGATTGTCTTTGACGCGTTGACGTGGCGCGTTCTTGATGATGTTGTCGACGCGGATGACTTGTTCGGCGGCCTCGGCGGCTGCGGACAGCATGCACATCTTGACGTTGAACGACTCGATGATGCCCATCGCGGCCACGTCGGCAACGATACCGTTTTCGATATCTAAAAAATTGTTGAAAATTTGGAGCGCAAAATTACCAAGTCCCATTTTGTGGTTGCCCTTGGCGTGCTCGGCGCGCAATTGGGTGACCAGCTCGGCAGAGTCGAGGCCAGCGTTGTCGCAGATGATCGTCGGCAATTGGGCCAGAGCACGGGCGAACGACTCGATGGCGAGCGCCACCTTGCCGGCAACCTAAAAAGAAAATATTAGATAGAAGAAATCTATTTTCAGCCGTAATCCGGCATAAACTCGAGGGCAGCGAGAAAGACGAAAAGCCGGAATGACGGAAGCCCAAACGACTCAAGGCAAAAAGACTGGGTCTAATTTAGTCATTCTGGCCGCATCATCCTGGTTTTTCGTCATTTTAGCTTTTTTCTAAAGAGATCACCTTCTGTGCACCAATCGCGACAGCCGAGCTCATCAAGATTTCGCTGGCTCCTGCCCCGGCGACAGTCTTGGCCTCCTTGATGTGGGTGACGAGCACGCAGAGGGCATCGTGTAGGGAGCGTTCGGCCTCGTCGAGGATCTGTTGCGTCGCTCCACGCAGCACAACTGAGCAAGCCTCACCTAAAAACGAGGGTTTTTATGACTAGAAAGATGCGTACCAAGTGGGACACCGCTGAAGCGCATCAGACGATCTTCTCCAATCATCACCTCCTCGATCAGCGCGCACGTGCCGAGCTTGACCGTCTCCTGCGAGTCGAACGTGGACACAATTTCACCACCTACAAAAACAATTTTCGATTGCTAAACCGGTTTACCTAGAACAAGGGCCAATCGCTCGATTCCCTCAAAATCGGCGTGCTCGATGGCCATCACCTTGGCGTCGGCGAAGAGCTGCTCAGGGTAGTTGTAGATGAGCTGTCGGTTGATGAACACGTCGCATTTGTGCGAGAGGATCTTGTCAACCTAGAAAAAGCGGAAATGCGAAAAGGTTTCAATATCTACCTTGTCCTTCATCTTTTCCTTCTCAGCCACCTCCATCTCGGCGACCTTCGCCACGGAGTCGACCCTCACCTTGCTGCCGAACACTTTAACCTAGAATAGTTGACTTTAGAACCCGATTTAAAAACGCATACCTTATCAGTGTCCATTGGAGTGTTGGCGATCAGAATCTTCGGGTTCTCGACTCGGCGAGGCTGCGCGTGTCCGGGCAGCTTCTCGAGCAAGAAGCCCTCGTCCAAATAGGATTCGGCCATCGAGCCGCCGAGCTTCTTGATGATGTTGATGGACTCCAGGTTTCCGGTGCCCTAGAAAGCGTTACTTTGGCAAGACAAAAAAGATTACCTTGAGTCGCAAAACAGCATCGACAGCCAGCTCGGAGAAGTGGTCGCTGTGCTGGGAGAGGATCTTGGAGCCGAGGGTGGTGCGGGCGATCTTCAAAAGGTCTTCACGCAGGTTAGCGCTAAAAAGAGACTCATCGAAATTTCGAACAATCTTACCCAGACTCGATAGCACTCTCCTTTAGCGCTTCCTGGGCAATCTTGAGGGCTTGTCGATATCCGGTGATGATCGTCTGCGGGTGGATACGTTGGGCGACCAGCTTCTCGGCTTCACGCAAAAGTTCGGCGGCCAACACGGTAACGGACGTCGTCCCGTCTCCGACCTCATGGTCCTGCGTCATTGAAATGTCTGAAAAGAGGAAATCGTCGATGAGAAAAGAGGAAGGCCCTCACCAATAAGAATCTTGGATGACGGGTTGTCGACGCCGATCGACTTCAGAATCGTCGCCCCGTCGTTCGTGACCTTGATGTTTTGATGGTCGGGCGTGCCGGAGATCAGAATTTTGTCCTGAAATTGGAAAGTTAAAGCGGGTGGTCAGAAACGTACCATCCCCTTGGGGCCCAAGGTTGATTTGACGAGATCCCCGATCGCGATCGCGCCGACGAAGGTGCTGAGCCGGGCGTGCTCACCACGCTCCTCCTGCGCGTTGTCTTTCAAAATCTGGACGGGAAGCATCGTCTGAAAAAAGTATGTAAATACCTGTAGCGATCCGGTAAAGAAAATGCTTGCAATGGAGAACAAAGAAAGGCAAAAATACAACAAAAATTTGCGATTATCTAAGCGACAAAATCTGGAAAAAAACTAATAGGAATCCAGGGGGCAAACGAATTTGATTACTGAAATCCTAATCCCTGAGAAACAGGATACCCGAAAAAGATTCCCAATGCAGAAAGATCCAGTGTAATCCAAAATTCTAGACCCTTCGTGAGCGCACGGAGAGCCAGTGGGCAAAGGATGGAGCTGTAATGGGGGTTCCCAGAGTTTACCCGCCGGATGCTACTACCCTAGAAGGAAGCCCAATAATGTCGAGCTTCCTGGAATTCCTTCAAAGCAACAAGCATAAAACGTTCCGGCCCAAGAAGAAGTTCTCGCCAGGGACGATGCGGTATAATCTGCATAAGCAGGCCGTCGCCACGCTGCATTCTGGAGTCGACTTGAAAGCCGCGGTCCGAATGCCCGCTAATGAGAACTTGGACGACTGGATTGCCGTCCATACTGTCGACTTCTTCAATCGGATCAATTTGATGTACGGGACGATAGCCGACGCGTGCACCCCGGCGACTTGCCCGACGATGTCAGGTGGACTAAAGTATGAATACCTATGGCAAGACGGCACTGCCTATAAGAAACCGACAAGATTACCCGCACAGGAATACATTACCAAACTGATGGACTGGATCGAGACGCGCATCAACGACGAAAACTTGTTCCCGACGTCGATGGATGTACCATTCCCATCGGACTTCCGGCAAACTTGTAAAAAGATCTTGACCCGGCTCTTCCGCGTGTTCGTTCATATCTACATCCACCATTTCGATCGCATCGTCCAGCTGAGCGCGGAAGCCCACGCGAACACGCTGTACAAGCATTTCTACTTCTTCGTCACAGAGTACAACCTCGTCTCGACGAAGGAGCTTGAGGCACTAAAAGATATGACGAACAAGCTATTGGCCTGCCAGGGCCCCGGAAAACCCCGATAATCTTTCCTTCTTTTTCTTTGAATTGTTGTCTTTGCAAAACTCATGAAGTCACGATTTCGAAAGCGCAAAACGAACCATTCTAGTACCCCTTTCGCTATCACGATTTCGCAACCCCCTTCCCCCCGCTCTCTGCAAGCGAGTGTAAGAGGAAAAATTTGGTAAAAACGCGAATAGAAAATCTAGAAAGATACTAAAACAATAAGAAAACTGAGATGACTTCATGAGTCCGCCATGAATCAACCATATGAGCTTCTCGCTTCCCGCGCCATGATATTCGCTTGGCTTGCCCGCATTTATCCCCAGCCCTCCAAATGGTGTGCCGTGCATAAGATTGTATTAACTGTATGAACCGACAAAATCCCCGTTTTCAAGTCATATGAAAAGATTCCAATACGCAGGGTCCCCCAATTGCATAATCCCGTTTCCCCCAAACTTTGCCCTCCTTCACTTTGAGTTGCTTGCCCAGTCAAAAATGAATAAATTTTAGGGGACGGCGCATTTCCCATTCAGAAGGGATGAGATGAAGGAATGAAGTGAGAGAATGGGCCGAAAGGTTAGTTCAGAAAAATGTATCAAAAAGATGAAAAAATCAATCAAAGATATAAAAAAAAGAAATGAGAGAAAATCGGAAATCCGGGTTGAAAACGACTACACGATGCTCCAAAAGACGATATCCGTCATTGTAATGCCTTGTAGCGTCACAAAATCCCCTTCGAATTTTTTCTTTTTTTTTCACGCGAAACTAACGAAAAAGGATTGCCACCAACTTTTGGCCTACAAATGTTGGGGAGAAGCTCTCTTTGCTTCAAGGATAAGCCGGTCCCTTCTGCCTCATCCTCTCCAAGTTGCCACGATGATCCAGAGGATTCGGACGCTGATACTTCGCGCCAGCAACGACATCAAGTGTGGACCGAGAACAAGGTACAAATTTAGTAATCTTTTTAAGCGCTTTTTAGGTCCTCTTCACCGCGCTAGCCGCTCGCTTCTGCCTGGTGCTGTACTCTGCCGTCCATGATTACATGTTTCAGGCAAGAAACTTACCAATTTTTCATCAAGTTTTTAGCCCCGTTTCACTGACATTGACTATGATGTCTTCACGGACGCTGCTACTTATGTAGCTGCTGGCGAGTCTCCCTACAAACGCGCCACTTACAGGTACTATATTTGCTCGAGTTTTATGAGCCCGTTTTTAGGTACACTCCAGTCCTCGCGTGGATCTTGGTCCCGAACGTCTATTGGGGGAACTTTGGTAACCTTGTGCAAGATTTATAAAGCTTTTGTTTAGGCAAGTACCTCTTCTGTTTTGCGGATATTCTCGTGGCGTGGTTGATTTTCCGGATCGATCACATCCTGTCGCGTGGACGGTAAGTTTCTTGTAGCAAAAATAAATTTTTTGTTGAGGAATAAGAGCATCATCTCCTACGTGGTCGTCTTCTGGCTGGCCAACCCGCTCACCGCCATCATTTCGGCACGTGGCAGTTCGGATTCGTTGGTCTGCGCAGCTGTGCTATTCGTCTTGTATCTAATTTGTAAAGGAAAGGTAAAACATGGTTTTGCGGCGTTATTTTCTTGCTTTTTAGTGGTTCTATGCAGCCTTGGCCCACGGAGCTCTGGCCATCCACCTCAAGCTGTATCCGATCATCTACCTCCCTTCCGTGCTCATGCTCATCATTTCTGAAGGTAGGACTTGCCCGATCTTATACAGGATTGTTTGCGTGTTAGGTGAAGACATTCGCGAGATGTGGGCCAATTGTTCATTCTTCGGCTTCGTCCGCCGTTTCTTCAACCTGCGAGCTATCGGTTATGCACTGGTAATGTTATCCAGGTTTTTTTAATATAATTTTTAGACTGCCATCGGCTCATTTGCCTTGATCGTCTTCGGACTCTACCAAATCTACGGGCAAGAATTTCTGGAGGAGTTTCTGCTCTACCACATCGGGCGCCGAGACATCAAGCACAACTTCTCGCCGTGGTTCTACCTCCTTTACGTGGTGAGGAACAGTTTTGACTTCTGAATGATCTTTTTTAGGCTCAAGAATCCCCTCTGTCCGTCTACATTGGATACCTGCCATTCTTCATCCAAATCGCGTCGATCCTCCACGACGCCGAAACGTAAATTTGTGACGTTTTACCAATTTTTAGTTTTAGGCTTTACTTTGACCTGCCGATGTGTTGGTTCATGAGTACTATGCTGTTCGTGGCCGTCAACAAGGTCTCTACTAGCCAATACTTTATCTGGTATTTGGTCTTCTTGCCATTCGTCGCTTCGCGGGTCGATGTAAGCCTTTTTATGTCAGCGCTGATGAAATCTTTTTTAGATGTCACTTAAACACTGTATCATCCTGATCTCGTTGTGGTTGTCCGCTCAGGCAGCTTGGCTCGGGCTTGCCTATCTCTACGAATTCAAGGTAAATCGAAGTTTGTTTAACCACATTTTTGATTTCAGGGGTATGACACGCTGTTCTACGTCTGGATGGCAAGCTTATGGTTCTTCTTCGTCAACATGGTGATTCTGATCGCCATCGCTAACAGCTACCGGAGGAATGTGCGAGACCAAGTGTTGATGGAACAATTCGCCGTCAAGAAGAAGAAAGAAGAATGATATCTTGATCTTATCTTGATCTGGTAACAATTGGTCTTATATCGTGGATAAATGTTTTCCCTGCTTTATTTGTGGAAATATTTGGTTGGCTTGGTAAGAAGCGAAAGTACTTGAAAGTTCTAAAAAGTTTTTTGGTATCTTGAATGCTCGTGAAATGGGGAAAATGACTATGATTAGGATGGTGTTGTCAACCAGCCATCGTTGCTTTTTTCTCTGGTTACACTTGGCTATAATTCTGCTCGTGCTCGTCATCTATTTGGATAAGGAGGACGAACACAAGGTGAGGTTTATAAATCAAAACCATCAAAAGACTTTGGAAGACGCGACAAGTTGAAGATTGTTTCAGGACCCGTTGCTGTTATTTGGCTATCTCGGCCTCAGTGATGGTATTACGATTCTCGCACTGAGCATCAATATCATTCATAACGTAAGTGGAAAAAAAAAGAAAAAGCGCAAAATACCCGAAAATAGAAATTTGAGAACGTTATTTTTAGGTCTTGAAAAGAAGACTCGATCTGATGCAGGCGAATATCAACTATATCGCTATCATCCTCGTCTTCAAGGAGAAATTCGTCTACTTACTCGTCATTTTCTTGAAGGTAAGTCCTAAAACAACTTTATTACGCATTCTGACTAGATATCGAAAAAGTCAATTCAGAAACCTTTCAGATAATTTTCCAAGCGATGCTCTACCTGAAATTGACGCACGGCGCAGACGGGCCGGGCTTTTTGCTTCTGATGATTCCGCTTTGGGGCATTTTGGCCATCGTACTGTTCGATTTGACGAAACGGATTGTTAGTATCCAAACCGGGTGCCGGGATGCTAGTATTTTGGCGCAATTCGGAGAAGCGCACGCCGAGCCTCCAGGGACGGTGCCGATGGCCACCGTCAATTTGTTGAATCATTGATGCTTTTTGTCTTGATCGATTTTTTTCCATGATCTCTCCAAATTGCGTGTACTTTTCTAACTTGCGGGTATGACTTTAAAATGTGTATTTTTGCGTGCTGGTAAACATTTTTTCAGAAATGAAGTAGTTCAAGCCCTTTATCCACATTATCACAGCAAAATATAAGGGTGTCATACTTGAGGGTAGCGTAATATTGATTGATTCATTAAACCAGCACTACTTTTTGAAGGAAGTGAGGATAAAAAAAGATGAGGCACACGCTGTTATCCGCTAATTTAGAACCCGAGCGAAGAATATCAACTTTTTGAAGGAATTGGGATATAGCAGACAGCTTTTTTAAGCTAATTCAAAGAGAGGGCATTTTTTCAAGTTCAAGGAAATTCAAGAGTTTTTTGAAAGCTTTTCTGGTTTTTTAAACAAGTTTGAACGTCGTTTTTTTGATTTTTTTTAGGAAAAAAGACTTGGCTGACTCGTTTACAAAGCGACAGAGAAAGCTGAAGGTAGTGTACGATACATTTAGGCACATTTTAGATTCCAAAGCAACGGGATGAAGCTCATTTCCGAATCGCCATCGCGTTGAACACCTTGATTTTCTGGCTTTCAAGCCTGAGGTCGGCGTGCTCGTAGACCAGACGCCAAACGTAGGGCACGAAGAACTCGATCGTGTTCTCGTCCTCGACGTATCTGAAAGAGTTTTTATTAAATTAGGTATGTCTGATTTCTAGAATATTTTAGTCAGAGCAGGCTAGCAGAGATCATTTGGGAATGGAAGGGGCAGGCTAGCAGAGATCATTTGGGAATGGAAGGGGCAGGCTAGCCGAGAATCTTGCGGAATTGCCTTTTCTCTACCTACCTAAACTTCAGCTCCGGGAACTTTTGCAGCTTGTCCATGCGCCAGATAAGAGCCTCCTCCTCGATGACGGTGATCAGAGACCCGCCTAAAACGTTGCGTGGTAAAACGTAACGTAATCAGGCGTAGTCAAACGTAGCGTAAAGTAGCGTCGCGTCGCGAGCTTAGTGACATCGACAAACAAGCACCTTTGACGCCATCAATTTTAGTAGAAAAGTGATCGATGACCAGCGAGATGTTCTTCAGAAGATCCTAAAAACATAACATTCCAAAGTTTTTTTAATGCTGTAAAGGTGGCGAGCTAGCAGAGGCGCTTTAGGAAAAAGCGTTTAGGCAAACCTGGAACATTGGATGTTGCCGGAAGCTGTCGAAGAGTTCTTTATGATACAGCAGGGTGTAGATGAGGTTGGCATTGTGTCGTAACCGCACGCTAATGGCGCTGTTTAAGATTTCGAGCAGGGTGCGGATGCCCTCTTCGAGAACTGTGACGTCGTCTTGCTAAAATAAGAATAATTTTAGACTATTTTTTTTCGTTCTCTCTCTCTCTCTGTCTCTCGCGCCTACCAAGTTTTCGTCGCTCTTCTCACTCTCTGGGCTGTCGTTTATCGAATTTTGCTTCACGGTATCGACCAGCTTGACGTAGCGCTTATTTAGGGTCTAAAATCAATCGATAATTAGAAATTTTCTTTTAAACCGACCTCAATTAGCCCAACAACCTTCTGGCACACGATCGGGCTCAGGTTTTTGAAGCAGGACGCCATGTTGGCCAGCGCGGCTAGGCAATTCGTGTGGAGATAGCGGTCCTCAAAAAAGACGGATTTTTTTCTATCGCTCTCTCTCTCCCCTTACCTTTGTCCTCAACACGTTCTTCTTCAAAGTTTGAATGAAAACAATAATCGTCAGGCCGCCGAGCGAGATTTCGCCAATCGGTCGATTCGGGTCGATCCAGTCGCCTCGAACCATCTGAAAAGCCTCTGTTTTATGTGGTTTTTATAATTTCTTATTGTTATCCCGAAAAATCCTCAAATTCAAAGGTAGAGCCCAGCAAAACTAAATATTTTATACCGAAAAGTCGGTAGGCCGGGCGAAGAAATCCTGCAAATTTCGACCAGTTCGAGCTCGAGATTTCCCAAATGATCTCTGCCAGCCTACCCCTTCCATTCCCAAATGATCTCTGCTAGCCTGCCCCTTCCATTCCCAAATGATCTCTGCTAGCCTGCCCCTTCCATTCCCAAATGATCTCTGCTAGCCTGCCCCTTCCATTCCCAAATGATCTCTGCTAGCCTGCCCCTTCCATTCCCAAATGATCTCTGCTAGCCTGCCCCTTCCATTCCCAAATGATCTCTGCTAGCCTGCCCCTTCCATTCCCAAATGATCTCTGCTAGCCTGCCCCTTCCATTCCCAAATGATCTCTGCTAGCCTGCCCCTTCCATTCCCAAATGATCTCTGCACGGCTGCCTACCGTCTCGTGGATGATTTTGCAGAAAAAGTCGTCCTCCGACAGTATCAACACGGCGATCAGTGCCAAATACATGTGATGAGTGTTGGACGCCGCCTGTGCTCGTGATCCATCGTGTAGGATTCGGAGTATGGGGAGCACGAGCTTCTCGAGGTTGATGCGCGACAGTACGTAATTCCGGAAGCCGACGTTGTGGTGGAGGAGAATGTAGAGGAGCAGCATTGGGGGTTCCTGAAGTAAACTAAAGTACGCTCAAAGTAAAAAAAAAGCGTTTGGTCAACTTTTTTTGGTCCCACGGTGACGGGAAAGGCGTATTTGGCAATGTTCCAAAGATCGTCCCGCACGAATTTTCAGCATTTTGTCGGCCTAGTGGCTTTCAAAACCTGCTCACCTGCTCTATCGAGTCGCAAAGTCGCTCGTACAACGCGTTGTAGGCCAGTTTGAAAGTTTGAAGCTCGGCGGCCAGCACGGAGATTTCTGAAAAAAAAATTGGGTTAACATTATGGTTTTTAATAGCCGATACTTTCGACAAAATTTAAATTAGTTTTGAGAAAATTCAAACAGCATAAAATGATGCGATAAAAGGCCACCTTGCGAATTCTGAAAAATGGCCATCGTCTCCTTGAAAGCATTCCTGCCCCTCGAGTTGTGGCACGTCAAAACGAGGGCTAATAACAGGGATAGGCTGCCGAGCGAGACGACCAGGGGCTTCGTTTCCTGAATTTTTGAGTGTACTTGATTTGGTTCTTTCCCTATTTCGGGTGGGCGACAAATTTTTCTCGTTTTAATAGTGTTCTTAGCAAAATTTAACTATATTTGGGGTGCTAAAAAAAACAATAACCCTAAGGAACAATTTTTAGGGGAGATTTTGGTCGGGAACCGGCGACTTTCTCTCGAAATGCGTTATTTTTGAGATTTTGATCATAAATCGTAGAGTTTTTGCGTTTAGGGACATTAAAAACAGTTTAGAAACATATTATATTCGAAAAACTGGATCCTTGAAAAAAGCTTGATCCCAGGCGAAAAACCCTTCTTTTTTATTAAGGTTTTCAGCGTTGAATTGAATGTTAAGTCGATCAATAACTTAAATGACGTAAAAGTTCTCGATAAGTTGTTATCCAAAAAGCTCCCACCTCGGCTGCATCATTTAATCCAGTTGCCACCGTCACCATATTCCAGAGAGATCCTAGAAACGAGCTATTTCTTGGCTATTTTGCTTTGATTTTATAGTTTGGAGCTATGGCTTTGCCGTCGCGTTTAGAATTTTACTTTTAAATCGACTTGGAAGCTCCAAAATCAACATCCTTATCCACTAGGTCTAGACAGTTACGCGAAAGTCCAAAACACGCGTGAATCTGACTTTGCGAGCACCTAAGAACGTGGCGTTGTCTCAAATAACGATTCCGCAGTAAGCGTCATGCGTCATTAGGTGCGTGTCGCAACTGTCTAGACCTAGTCGACTTAAGGGGTTGATTCTTGCGCTTTCTAGCTCCTTGCAAAAGTAAAAAAATCTCCTTACCTGCCAATCCAAGCACGATGCTCTCCGGAACCTTCTCCTGATGCGGTGCCCTATACTCGGCGTTGTGGCTGAGGTAGTTGTCCAGCAAAACTTTTGTCAGAATCGTGGCTCGATCTTTGCTAAAAAAATCATGAATTCAGCGCCTTTTAACGATTTTTTTGGTTCTCCGCTCTTAGCGGAGGTTTTTAGCAGGGTTAAGTGAGAAAAATTTGGTCAAAAATCTATCAAAAAAAAAAGCCCAAAAAAGGCGAATTTTTCAATTTTGCAAAAAAATTTAGAAGTTCAAATTCCTAAATCCAAAATTTTCTAACTTCCGATCAATCAAATTACCAAAAACAATATAAAAATGTAGGTTAACAGCCTTTCTTAAAGAATCCCGGCTAGCCTGCCCTTTTTCATTATCTAAGACCCACCACTCCTCCACCAGGAAAAGCCCAAAAATGCTGGAATCCTGGACGACGTCCTCGCGATACAACTGCGAGCTCAGCAGGGCTAGACAGCACTTTAGCGCCTCGATATGGACGGGCATTGTGGTATCACTAAAATAGGTATCGAGTACGTTACTATACTATGGACATACTTGACCGGTAGTTTTATGATGATGTCGGTGAGCTGGAGAACGAGTTGGTGGAGGCGATCTGGGAGTATTACTTCATTTCTTTTTCTGTCTGGTTCAAATTTTTGCCCATTCGTTTTATAGGTTAAATCTTTTTTTAAACAATAAAAAACTGGCTACCAACTTTGTTTTATAAGTTAGCTTTTTAAAAACGCCGAAAAGCTAAAGGTATTACTTTTTTATACTCTATTTCATAAAACACTAAAAATTCTGACTCTTACTTTTTCTAAGTTAAAAACTCTAGCAGCGCTGTTTTGTTTATATTTTCTCATCCACTATTTAGCTTTTCTTTACTCATGTTGCAATAGTTTTGATCGTTATAATTAAATTCGAATACTACGTCAAAATTCGAAAGTACAAGCTACATAAAAGGCCCAAATTCAATAAAACCCACCAATCCGCTTCTCCTCCTCGCCTTTTTGCAAAAATTCGTGCAAGCCCTCCTCAGTGAAGCGCGAGCACAAGAATTTGATGACATTTTTCACGATGATCAGCCCGTTTTGGACGTGGAAATTGAGGAGTTTTCTGAAAGCAACGTTTAAATGTACAGGAAGACAGAAAACAGCTAGAATTTCTCTTAACCATCCAAAAAAACACACGTTTTAACCTGCGAAAACCCGTTTAAAAATGAGCCTAAACGCTCAAAAATATTAAATTTAAAGTGAGAAATATCCAAAAGTACTGAGTTTCAAACGACCCACTCCTCCTGGGCGTTCGAATTGATCAGCACCGTCGATTTCTCGAAGAACACGTGCAACAACAGGTCCAAATTCTCGGATTCGCGCGTGTTTTCCATCAACTGCTCATTGTAGCCTTCGATGAGCGTCTCGACGGCCTTCCCGGTCGCTGCCTCATCGAGGTCGAGCGTCAGGTAGAAGTTGAACAGCCCCTTCCAAAACTCGTCATTCTGCCCGATCGGCGCCTTGCCGCACAGCTCGCCCAGGTACTTGTTCTCGGCGAGCTTCTGGGTGCAGCTGATGTTGCCGCCCATAAAGGCTGAAATAACAATAATTTCTTTAATTAGTCGATAAAATGCCGTTTTTACTACCGGTTT
Organism: Mesorhabditis spiculigera; assembly: GCA_958295435.1. Classification (NCBI taxonomy): domain Eukaryota; kingdom Metazoa; phylum Nematoda; class Chromadorea; order Rhabditida; family Rhabditidae; genus Mesorhabditis; species Mesorhabditis spiculigera. Next base: position 1,872,182 of record CATQJA010002663.1, read on the forward strand.
GATCAGACAATTTGTAAAAAACCCCCAGAAAATTCTGGAAAATATAGAAAACACGTTTCGAACACAAAAAATTGTTATTTTTTACGTGGATTTTATCAGGAAGTGATTAAAAACTACAGGAAAATCGGGAAAACATAGCAAACACTGCGTTTAGAACGCTTTTCAATGTAGGCTAGAAAACATTGCAAACGACCTTTGGAACCCAAAAAATGCTATCTTTTTATGTAGGTTTTGTCACAAGTTCTTAAAATTCAGGCAAAAATATTGATTCATAGTTTTATATGTTCGAAAACATATAAAACTATGAAATAAATACGCACAAACAGCACTAAAACCATTTATTTTTGCTAAATTAAAATTTTTACACAAATCTGAGACGCTGCCTTGAGTGGGAAAAGGTGAAATCTATACAAAAATCCGCTCATAATTTCAAGCATACTTTTTAGAGGTATAAAAATAAACTTAGCTATGTTTCTAGCCCAAAACAAGCTTTAGAAGCCAAGCTATCCGTTTACGCTAGCAAATTCTGCAGTCATTTGCGCATTAAGAAGACCGCGAAAACCATTGAGGAGCAGGGCTAGGCGATAGTTTAGTGAGGTAAAAGGCTACTGCCTAATTTAGACGTACAATTCAGGCTTTTCCCCGAATTCAGAAGCCCGGATCGGATCTCGTGCTGGCCTTACGACCCCTTTATTGTTGACCACCCGAAAACACGTCAACTGCTCTACTTCACGACGGGGCGAGGAGCCGCCCGTAGCCCACCGGGGAACCTAAAAAAAGTAGAAAACTTGGCCTTCACAAGCAGATTTAGATCTTGCTTTGAGTTGGATCTGGGCTTAGGACTTTTTCCTGGGAAATCAAGGGCTAATCCGAAAAGGAGGTAATTTTTTCGCGACTTTATAGAAAATATTCTCCAAAATCGTTTATTTTATATAGCAAAAACTACAGTAGCTTTGGGCTTCATCTCCGAAGCTTTTACGAAGCCATTTTCGACATATCTTTCCGAACGAATTTCCGAACAACGTTGTCCGGAAATTCGTAGTTGCAACTATGATTTTCTGAAACGCTTTTCCCTGCTCAGGTCCAAAAACGTTCATTCCAGCCCCTGCTTCATCAAAAATCCCCGGAAGTACGAGATTCCAGCAGACAATCAGTTTTTCGACACTGCCCTTAAACAGACAAGAGCTTCGGAAAACTAGGCTTTTTTAGACAACTTAACAGCGCCTTCATGACTAAAAACGTTGATTTTCGGCGACTGTTTTTTGAACGTATCGAAAAGGCTGCTTCACAGGTCCGTGCATCCACCCGAAATTCACTCGGAATCCCGGAGGGGATGCGAGGGGAATTCCACTCGCGGACGCGAGTGGATTCCACACGGAAATCGAGTGGATTCGGGGTGGATTTCGGGTGGATGCACGGACCTGTGTTTGGCTACATTCTAGCCCCCCCCCCTTTTTTCAAACGGTTGACCTCTGACACTCTACCAGACCATCAAAGCAGCATCGTAGCCACATCGAGCGGCGACAGTTCACTGATCACACCCCCTCGCCACCGACCGCCCCTCGAGGAGAATCGAGGGCAACCTCTGCGCCCCTGTTGTTTTGATGGCTTATCGCTCTCAGCTCCTCTTCACTCTGGATCTCTCGCCTGGCCGCCCTTTGACCCTCACTATGTCTGGGCGGCGTTCATTTTGTTGTCGATGAGCTCAAGAAATTGCTATAACTAAAAAGTACTAAATTAGAAACGCTAAAATCTGTAAAAACTTACTCAATTTCCACTATTTTTAACGTCGAGCGTTTTTCTTGAGAAAATGAAAATTCCGATAAATGCTACGAGACTTTTCAAACAACGGTTATCTGTAAAGTGTATTGCTACGGACTACGAATTTATGAAGGAAATTTTGAAATTTTCGGCTTCTTCATATTTCTTTGTAATAAAATTTCTATTTTTCATCTCAAACTCGCGTTTCTTTCAGATGCTCACCCGATTCATCGCACGCGCGCCCTCAAAACTTGCGGCCAGAACCGTCACCTCGCAGCCAAGGATTGATCATGAAGGTTTTCAACGTTTTTCTCTATAAAACCATATTTTCAGGCCAGCACCCGCCCCCGGTCACACAGTTCAACGAGCACGAGCTGATGTTCCAGGAGAACGGTTGGTTTTTGAGTAGAACAAAGAAAAACCTTGAATTTAGTGCGCCGATTCTCGAACAACGTCATCAAGCCGCTGGTGCGCGAGATGGACGCAAAGGCCGAGCTGCACAAAAGCATCATTACAGGTTGGCGATGGCCTAAAGTCTATGAAAAAGTACCCTAGGTTCATTCGAAAACGGGTTCATGGGCATCGAGGTGCCGGAAAAGTACGGCGGGCCCGAGTCGTCGTTCTTCGACACGGTGATTGTTGTCGAAGAATTGGCCAGGGTGCGTTTTAAAACTTTTGATGAATTTTGGAACTTTTTGAACACCCTCACGAGAAGAAATTTAGATCGACCCGTCCGTTTCCGTCTTTGTCGATGTCCAAAACACGCTGGTCGGCCCGCTGATCATGCAGCTCGGCACGGAGGAACAGAAAAAGAAGTATTTACCGAAGCTCGTCAGCGAATGGGTGAGTTTTCAAGATCTATCGGTTATCTATTTTTTTCCAGATCGGCTCCTTCTGCCTCTCCGAAGCCGGCAGCGGTTCTGATGCGTTCGCGTTGAAGACGGTGGCCAAAAAGTAACGCTTGAAAACTCCATTAAAGACATTTTTTAGGGACGGCGACGACTTTGTGATCACCGGCAACAAGTTGTGGATCACGAACGCGGGCCACGCCCAGTTTTTCCTCGTTCTGGCCAACGCCGACCCCTCCAAAGGATATAAGGTGAGGAAATGGTCTTGGTATCTTTTTACGCGCTTTCTTTTAGGGTATCACCTGCTTCCTCGTTGATCGTGACGCGCCTGGCGTGAGCGTTGGAAAGAAGGTACATTTTTCGGTACTAGGCTGCTAGCGGAGGGGGGATAACATTTTTCCCAGTAATTCCGTACGCACTAAATTTTGACGTTATTTTACATAGTGATTATTTTTTTGGATATTAAACTTATAGAGATTATAATAATTTGCGAAAATTTGAACTTCTTGGCCAAAAATGTTTGAAAAATTGCCCAGAAAGGGTCTACATTTTTTCGAATTTTCGACATTTTTAAGAATATTTTTCTGACTTTCTAGCAATAAAAAACTAGTAAAAATACTATCAAGATGTTGTTGCATCAATAGGTAAAAAAACATAAAAGTCTCCCCCCCCTGCTAACAGTCCAGAACCGCTTTTCCCAAGGTAAAGTAAAATTGATGTTTTTAGGAAGACAAACTGGGTATCCGGGCCTCCTCGACGTGCCCGGTCAACTTTGACGGCGTCCGCGTGCACAAGAGCGCCATTCTGGGAGAGTACGGAAAAGGTTAACCTTGCCTTTTTCTATTTTGATCGCGATTTTCAGGTTATAAATACGCCATCGAGTGCCTCAACGCGGGCCGTATCGGAATTGGCGCCCAAATGCTCGGGCTCGCCCAGGTCGGCAATTTCTATTTTTTTTTCTATAAAGCATTTTAGGGCTGCTACGATGTGACGATCCCCTACCTGCAAGAGCGGAAGCAGTTCAACAGCCGCTTGATTGATTTTCAGGTATTTTTGATAGTTATCTTCATTGCGCTTTAGGGAATGCAACACCAAATCGCGCAAGTCGGCACCGAGATCGAGGCCGCTCGCCTGCTCGTCTACAACGCGGCCCGCATGAAGGAGAACGGAATCAACTTTGTCAAGCAGGTATTGTGGATGGATTTTTCGGTTCTTTCGCATTATCGGGGGGGGGGGGGAACAACTTTTTTCATAGGATCGAATTTTCAACTATAAATAGTGGAAGTATTTCGAAATGCTTTTTGACTGTTCCTAAACGTGAAAACTTTACAAGTTTTTATTAAACAATATTAAAAAAAATCGATTTTTCCACCAAAAAGTCCGATTTTGACTTTTTTTTAGAATTTTTAGATAGTTTTTATATTTGGACATAGTTGCATATTACTAAAGACACTATTAAAGCACTTTCTGTTAAGTTACTAGACATTACTAGACTTATACAAAATGTTCGGTTTAGGCGGCCATGGCCAAGCTGTTCGCCTCGCAAATCGCCACCACGACCACCTCGAAATGCGTGGAATGGCTGGGCGGCGTCGGGTTCACCAAGGAGTTCCCGGCGGAGAAATTCTACAGGTAACGAAGGTTGCAATTTCTTAGCACCCTCTTTTTCAGAGATGCCAAGATTGGCACCATCTACGAGGGCACGTCGAACATTCAGCTGAACACAATCGCCAAGCACATTGACGGCGAGTACGCGGCGCGGGCGAAATAAACGGCGATTTCACCAACGAGCTCTTAATCGTGTTTTTATTTCCCGGATTTTTTTGAAGTGCCCTTGCAGTTGCGCCCATTATAGACTACTTGTGATTATGTACATTCTTTGTCCTTGCGAACTATTGCTGTCTGTGTAATTGTTTTACTAGAGATCGATTTATGCCGCGAATAAAGTTTAATTTGAAAGGCAAAGAAAGTTTCTTTTAAAAATTACAGGCAAATTCTTGCCAAAAATATATCTTATTCGCAGCCAACAAGACATAATTTATGCATTTTCTAGAACGGGAATCTTGTCGTGAAATTTGTCTCGGGCTGTTTGTATAGATGGTTTTCTACCTGATCGGCCTCGGCCTCGGAAACGTTGAGGATATTACAGTAAAAGGTAGCATTTTATTAAATTCGCGCTACGAAATTCCAGGACTGAACGCCGTCAGAAAATGCAAGCGTGTCCACCTCGAAGCGTACACCTCGATTCTGTGCTACGGGCTCGAGAAGAAGCAGCTGGAGGAGTTCTATGGCCGCGAGGTGATAGAAGCCGATCGAACGATGGTGGAGCAGAATTCCGGTGCGTTTTGATCGCTTATCTGCCGGGTGTCCCAAAGGTTTGAACCGGCGCTAACGGGCCGCAGAAGCGTCCGATTTTGACGAATTAGATAACTATCAAAAGCTCTCGGCAAGGCGAGAAAACAAAAAATTTTCGTTTTTGAATTTAGGCATTTTAATTCACGAATTTCAGGACTAAAATCCATGAAAAATGCAGTTTTTTTGCAAAACCCGCATGTAAATTGCCGATCTCAAGACTTTCCATTCAGTTGTTTTCAGTATTTCGAGCTAATGACGACGCCGATTTCACGTCTAGCGCTGAAAAATTGCAAAATGCGAAGTGCTTGGTTTCTCGCCGTTTCGAGAGCTTTCTAATGTTGTAAAAATCATCCGGGCTCGAGCTTTCTTGGGACCGCTAGAGCGGGGTCGATTTTTTTGGGCAGCCTGTATATTAACCAAGGTTTTAGACGAAATCCTGAACGGCGCCGACGTGGACGACGTGGCGATGCTGGTCGTTGGTGACCCATTCGGGGCAACGACACACGCTGATTTGGTGCTGCGAGCAAAAGTAAAAATTGTTGCTTCTTATTCTATTTTTTGTTTTAGCAAAGAAACATCCCCGTCCAGGTCATCCACAACGCTTCGATCATGAACGCCGTTGGGTGTTGCGGATTGCAGGTATCTATTTTTTAGGCTTATTAGGCATTTCCGCTTTAGCTCTACAATTTCGGGGAGACGGTGTCGATTGTGATGTGGCTGGACGGCTGGGAACCCGACAGTTATTATGACAAGTAATTCTAAAACAATTTTCTAGTTTTGTATCCAATTTAGAATTGCGAATAACGTCTCGAAAGGCTATCACACGCTCTGCCTTCTGGATATTAAGACCAAGGAGCAGTCAGTGGAAAATATGATGCGGTAATGGTAGATTGCGAATCTGAAATGTTTGTTATTTCAGAGGCCGGAAAATCTACGAGCCGGCGCGGTACCAGAGTTGTGCGGAAGCTTGTCGACAATTGATTACGGTAAGCCCCTTGCTGCTACGAAATCATTCATTTTTAAGGTTCTTTCGCATTAGCGCGGGGTAGCAACTTTTCTTGAAATAATTTTTCAAATATGAATAGTGGAAGCTGAAAAGCGAAAACTTTGCATGTTTTTATTAAAAAAGCAAAAAGACGATTTTTCGACCAAAAATGGCCGTTATTTGGCCAAAATGTCGACTTTTTGAAAATTTTTGAAAGTTTTAACCACTTTTTCTGGTTAAAATGTAGTTCTATATTGCGAAAAACACTATTGAAACATTTCCTATTAAGCTACTATACATTGAAGACTTATACGAAAAAGTTCGCAGCCGCCTCCCCCGATAATGCCAAAGACCCAATTTTTTTCAGATAGCCGAACGACGGAAAGCCGCCGGAGAGAAGCCGATCTATACGGAAGAAACGAAGGTTGTCGGTCTGGCCAGAGTCGGATGGGAGGATCAGAAGGTTTGTGACTCGTGTAAAACTGACGAAACAGCTTTTTCCAGATTGTCGCCTGTTCGATGAAGGAGATGACCGAAATATATATGGGCCCGCCGCTTCACTGCCTCATCATTCCGGGCCATACGCATCCACTAGAGGACGATATGCTGGCCACCTTTGCCCCCAGTTGATTGTTGATTTTGTTTTTTTCGATTTGAACTTTTCACATTTCACGTTGTTACGTTTGATATTGTTATCGCTGTTGTGATCATTTCCGGTTTTTTTTTAGTTTTTGTCTAGAATAAAGCTTGAGTTTTGGAGATTGCTGGTCAGAAAAGACAAGGGCTAGCCGCCTTCAGATATTTGAAATTTCAATCGCTCTACCAGTTGTAACGAATCGCAGTGTTTGGTGGCTCAAATTGAATGTTGAGCATGCCTCATGGCTTTACTCGGAACGGCCACTTTCAAGCCCCTTGAGCTTCCAAAGCCCAAATCGGTTCTTTGGCATTATCGGGGGGAGGCCAAAAAAATTTGTTAGGGGCCAATTTTTTAAATAAAAATAGCTCAATTGTTTTAATATTGCTAAACGTATCAACTTACAAATTTTCATTGAACGTTACAAAAAATACCGCATTTTCGACCAAAAATGGCCGTGTTTTGATCAAAATTTTTACTTTTTCTCAATTTTTGTAGGTTTTTAGATGGATTTTCTAGTTGAAACATAGATTTATTTTACTAAAACAATTTGATAATACGTCATATTTATTAAGTTAACGTTCACCCCTAGATAATGCGAAACAACCCGCTGTCAAGCTCCCTGAACTTCCCAAGCCCAAACTTTGGACTCAAAGATCTTGTTCTTCTGCTCTCGCAGACTCCCATCCCGCAATAGACACAAAGAACTTATCTCGGGCTTGTAGTCTCTCTGCGAATCGTTACGCGCTGAAAGAGGCCGCGGCTGATGCAACCATTTCAAGCGCTCTACCGGCTATTTATCGGCCCAGCTCGGCGCTCATTCAGCACCGGATCAGGCGAGCCGTTTTTTGCAATTAATATTTTATGCGCCAGATAGCTGTTGCCTTGGAAACCATGCTCCATTTTCCTCGAGTTTTTTTTTTTTGCTTATCATGATCCAAAAATTATTTTACTTGGCTCCTCACTAATTCTGCCTTTGCAGATAAAATGACGCTCGAGAAGGCCTACATCGGCATGCAGTGCTTCTGGGGAGTCGAGTCGTCTTTCGCGAAAATCAAGGTAAACTCGGCGGCTTTTCCTGGAGACCAATTTTAGGGAGTCCGCAAGACGCGCGTTGGCTATGCCGGCGGGACAACCGTGAATCCGACCTACAGAAACATTGGCGACCACACAGGTATCGCTAGAGTTATCGTAACGTTAAAATCATTTTATTTTAGAAATCACTGAAGTCCAGTTCGACCCGGCCGTCGTCAGCTACCGCGAGATTCTGGCTCACTTCTGGACCAAGCACGACCCCACCAAGAAGTGCGTACTTTCGAGCGAGATGCGTAGCAATAAGCGATCTTTAGAGAGCCGAAGCAGTACAAGAGCGCCATCCTCTACGTCAACGATGATCAGAAGGCCATCGCCGAGGAGACCAGCAAGGAGGTTGAGGTAAACTTTTCAAATTTTTGAATCGTGGTTGTCGTTACTCGCTCAAAACGTTGTTTTTCACTCAAATCGTTAGATGAAGGCAGAAATACATTTTCCGCAGCTTATTCTACTAAAAAGTGCATTTTCGGCGAGCGCCGCAAACTGGAATTTCCCCAAATTTTCAATTCATGCTTTTCAGGAGCTGAAGCGAAAGCCCCTCGACACGTATATCCAGAAGTTCGACAAGTTCTACCAGGCCGAGAACTACCATCAAAAGTACTGGCTGCGTGGTCGAGGCGGCGTGATTCACGAGGTAATTTTATCTTTATTTTTTATTTCTATTTTGTTTTTAGCTCGGGCTGACGGACGAGGAGCTGGTCGACTCCTACCTGGCCACGAAGCTCAATGCGTATTTGGCGGGTTACAAGGATTTCTCGTAAGTTTACATATTAACGACATTGTATCTGTTTTTTTAGCGAGCTCGACGCCTTGGCCAAGGAGCACAACATCCCCACCGAGCTGGTCGAGAGCATCCGACGAATCGCCAACGAGGGCGGCGACCCCCGGAACTGCCATGCGTAATTTTGACGTTTATGTAGCTTTGTACATTGTAAAAATCCATTTTCATTTTTGACGGCTGTGTTGTGAGTATTTTGTGAAGCGCAATAAATTAGATTTGTCGTCGAACATTTGCATTTTTAAGCAAAAATTACCACGGATTTTTTGGCCCAAAAATGGCCGATTGTCGACCTAAATTTCGACTTTTGAGCTTTTTAAAGTTTTTAAGATGGTTTTCGCAGGTAAGGTATGGTTACTTTTGCTAATAAAAAAAATTTATTGCCGGAAAGGATGATGGTAGGAAAATGCGGTACTCGTAATTGGTTCCTTGGAACGGAAAGCGCGAGAAGATGATAGGGAAATGAGGAGGGATAGACCTGGAAAGTAGGGAAATGACGATGACAGTTCCGAAAATTTAAAAATGATATTTAAAGTGGATAGATAATTTTTTAGTGGTAGAAATGGTGCGGCCGGTTGAGGTATTTCAGGTATTGGCGAACGGCGTTGCATCTAAAGTATGACCGTTTTGATCGAGGATTTTAGGAAAGAAAACTATAAGCAAAAAAAAAGCTTCACTGACTTGGCTTTGATCGTCGGCTTGGGGAAGTGCTTCCAGCATTCAACAACAGCCTTGTCGCAGGCGCACAGCGCGACCTTGCACGGCGAGCTTGTGTCTGGAAGATTTTGTGTTAAAATATGTAACTTACGACACAATTAACTATTCTTTTAGTTATTTTTATTGCGAATATTACCGGTACAAATGGCCGTCCCATTTTCGCATTTCCAGCTGTAGTCATCGACGTACTCCCACGCGGTGTCGTAGCAAATCTTCGCGTCGACGGCCGCGTCGTAGCACTTGTCGTGCACTTTGCAGCAACTGAAAGGGCTGCGTTAGCGTGGATTTAGTATCTTTTGCTTCAGAATCTGGGGTTTCTTAGGTCCAAATCTTACGCATCAATGCCGTCCACCGGCTCGTGCGCACCGCCGATCCCACACCAGCAGCCGTAGTTGTTGTAGACAAGCGCGTTGTAGTGGAGCTCGCATTCGGTGACCTAAAATGATGCTATTGTCCTTTTGGAGTTTTCGAAATTGCGGAACGTGATGGCTAGCTAGCAGAGGTGATTTGGGAACCGGCGCATCATATTTGAGATCCCTCACCTCTTCCAAATTCCACAGCGCGCCGACCATCGGTGGTGGTGAAGAGCCGGTGAAGTATACCAGCGTCAGGAGCGTCATTAGTAAAATTCGGAACATCTAGAAAGAAAGAATCTAATTTGGGAAAACAAATGGCGCGATAAAAAAAAAGAAAAAATAACGGCACTGGAGTGTTCGCAAGGGGGACTTTTTAGCATGGGGAAAGCCAATTTTTCCCAGTAATCATGTACGGCGCTATAACGAAATATAAATAATTTTTATAAAAATGTTTTTATATCGGCCACTATGTCATAAAAGGCTGAGAAAAAAATTGCGAAAATATTTTATTTTTAGGCGGAAATGTATGAAAAATGACAAAAAATTTTCGACTTGAAAATTGTCCAAAATATTTTGTAGCTTTCTGGCAATCAAAAACTAGTAAAAAACAGGATAAATAACAAAAATTAGTTCCCCGCTGCTAACAGAACAGTACAAAAAATAATTTGAATGCACGGCATCGGAAAATCCAGCATATGCCAAGCGCCATGCGGCAAAATGGCTATCATTTTTGCACCATTAGTGCATCGCCAAGTGGTATTTGTACAATCCGTTGATAAGGAAGGTCAGACCGAGGGAGGAAATTGACATTGAGAAGCCGGGGGAGTGTGTCCAGATGTGCCATGTGACTAATATAAACAATCGCCCCGGGCAGCTGACCGATAAACTTTCGCGCCGTCGAGTTTTTCGGGGAGACAAGGCTGAAAGATCATGAGATCAAAGATGATTTCGGGATGATTGATAGAAAAGTATCTTTTAAAACGTTTTTGATAGACTAAAAAATCCGACCTCAGGTTCTTTCGCATTATCGGGGGGGGGGCTGCCAATTTCTTGTCTTAGGACCAATTTTTCTAACCATGAATAGCGGAAGTGCATCTAGATTGTTCTTACTATTACTAAAAATAAAAATCTACAAAATTTAACAAAAAAATATAAAAATATTGGTTTTTGGCCAAAACGTCGGCTTTGCAACGTGTTAAAAACTTTTTTTGGTAGCTTTTCTAGTTGATATATGCTTATATTTTTTTGAAAACGTTATTAAAATGCTTCATATGAAGTTGCTAGGCATTTCTAGACTTTAAAAAAACATTTGGCAAGGAAAAGTGGATCCATGGAAAGGTTTCCGGGGTTAGGTAGCGCGCTTCTGCAATATACGTTTTTCGGTAGCGGCAAGATTAATAAAGCAACTTCCGTCGCTATCTCTCTGATTTTGCGGATGCGTCATGCCGGAAGTGCCGGAAGTTCAAGAATTGCTTGACTAGCCAATGGCTGATTCATGGGGGTTCAAAAACGCAGGGAAAGAAGGCTGCCACGTTTTCAAAAAAATCAGTCAAAGTATATTTCAAAACGTTTTTGATATATCCGAGAGCCCAGCATCAAAACGATAGAACGTGGAGTAATTCGAGATCGAGGTAAATAAGTTTATTAAGGGAACACCCGCACCGAAGAAGCGACAAATCTTGTTTTCGGCCAGACAGCTGGTCAGCGGCTTTTTTTCGCGGCTAGAGCCCGGGGCGTGGCAATACGAGTCGGCTGGCAGGACTGGATGATTGTGAGACGCCTTTCGATCCGATGGAATCATCGCTACGCAGAAGGAGCTTCCCCCTAGCTTTTGTTCAAGCAAAAAACCTTTTTTACATAAAGGTACAGGTGTCTGTACCGTGATTTTAAAATTCCTGTCTAAAACACTTTACAAATCTCAATGAAACATTTATTGTGGCTCCAAAGCCTAAATTTTGGAAAATTTTGGATCTTTTCGAGTTTTTCGGCCTAGGTCTCAATGGGTCCGGCTGCAGCTCGACGGGACGACGCTATGAGTGGTGCTCTAAAATGGAACGTTTTCAACACAATATTAGGCCGAACGGTTATTGGTTCTTTGGCATTATCGGGGGGACAAACCTTTTTCTATAATTCCAGGAGTTTCAACGAGTAAGTGTTTTAGAAGCGTTTTAGTGCAATTTAGCTAGATTTTCAGTGAAAAAACCATAAAAAACTTAGAAAATGAAAAACTTAGATGGTCGAAAATCGCAATTTTTGACATTCTCAATCAAAATTTGTAAACTTTTTACGTTTAGGAGTATTAAAAACAGCTTAGAAACCCTGATTCTATGTATATTAGAAAAATTCGATCCTTAGAAAGGTTGGTGCCCCCAATAATGCGAAAGAACCAAATTATCTAACCACAGTACGCTCAAAAACTTAAACCGACCTGCTGGGCTGTTATGGCTGAATGTGCTAGCTGAAAAACAAACACTAATTTGCTATATTCAGGTTGGTCAGGCCGTTAGAAACTATATTTTCCAATTTCCAAATCAGCCTTTATTCTAGTTTTTATTTAACAATTTGATTACCTACTCGAACCATCGTTTGCCGCGAGACGGAGGGCTGAGGCTGACGTCGCCAGTGGAAAATCAGCAAGACGCAGCTGAAATTGAGAAAAATTTGATTCAAAAACTAGCATTTTTTCCCGGGTTAAAAGAGCAAAAATTATTCGGGACGGCTTTGTCAAGGGCTTGACAGCCGTTATCATAAATTTTGATACCCTAAACCTAGCAAAACGGCAAAAGATGAGCTCAGCGAAAATTGATCAACATGTGTCTTCAGTTGAACTATACAAGTGAATCATCGCTCGGGGGTCGAACCCGCGTCCTGCGCCTGGCGCCCATTCCTCTGCGCCACTAGGCCACGCCCAACAGCTGGAGAGGAGGGAAGAGAGGGCTCAAGAAGGGTCGGCCCCGCTCTCGCGGCCTCCACTGGGCGCAGTAAATTATTGTTTTGTATATTTTTAGTGGTAGAGAGAGAGAGAGAGAGAGAGAGAGTGAGAGAGAGAGAGAGCGAGTGAGAAACCAATATAATTTTTTGTATAATTTTTCTTTTTAACTCACCCATCCAGCGAGTGGCAGGCTTGCCAAGAGAATGTAACCGTAAAAAAGAGTTGCCATTTCGTCGTCATAAACGTCGAAACATAGTAGAAACTCGCAAAAATGTACGCAAAGATGAGCAGCTGGGTGCAGCTCTGAACATTGTCAAGAGCTTTTATAATTAGTGTAAGTTCTTACTTGAGCAAAAAACCGAATTTCCATCGCCCGTCTTTTGAGTAGGACCTCGCGCCCGCCCGCACCAGAAATATTCTGAATTTTTGGCAATTTCAGCCAGCATTCGGAGAAATTTAGGGGATGCTTTTAACGCACCTTTCGCGTTACCCGTAGTTGAAATATCGTATACACGTCAAAAATAGCGATAATGCCGAAGACGGCCATGCCGAGGTAGAAGTCGAGGTAGGTGCCTGGAAGAATTCCAGATCGTAATTGTCTTTTTAATTTCCTGGCTTAAACCGAATTTCTTAAAAATGGCCCTGCATGAATTTGGGCGCGTAATCGTTTAGCAGTTCGGCTTACTGGGGCCTTTAAAATTTTTAATTTCCATTTATTTTTTTCCTCGCTCTAACTGTAATTTAAAAGTTTTTTTCAAAGATTTCGATGATTTCGAGGCTCTGATGCCCGGAATAAAATGGCGTAATTGGTTAAAGGGGGCTTTGGGCCTGAAACATATTTTTCCATTTTCTTTTCCAGGATTGGGTTCTGTTCTGTTAGCGGGGGGCTAAACCTACTTAGAAATTTTTTAGCATCTTTATTCTGGTATTACCATCACGTTTTGGCAGTTTCTGATTGCTAGACATCAACAAAAAAATTCTAAACATTTTTGTAAATCCGAAAATTTTGGCGTTTTACTCATTCGGATTTTTCTGTTTTCGCACAAAAGGACAACCACCTTCAAAGATCCAAAACCTTCAAAAATCAAATTATATCCAAGCCCCCGAAAATCCCATACCAATAATCGTTCCGCAGGTGCTCTGCGAGTAATTCCACGTAAAGGTCGACGGCGTGTACACGATATAACATTCGTCTCCTGAAAAGGTAAAATTTTTATGATGAAATCGCTTTTTCCAGACGCCCATATGGGCGAGAATCGACTCCTTCCACGCTCTAGGCCTAGACAGATACACAACACGCAAAAACGCGACTTACGGTAGAAATATGGCAAGTTCAGGATGGCGGCAATCGTCCATGAGCAGCTGACGAGAAAATAGGTCCCTTTTGAGCCGGCGAATTTCAGGCGTCTTGTAGGGAAAGCTGAAAAGTGAGGAGTTACAGCCTTATCTCTCTCGCTCTCTCTCTCTCTCTCCCTCTCTTTCCCTCTATCTCTCTCATCTGCCTTTCCCTCCCTCTCTCATGCTCGCTCTTGCTCACTCTCTCTCTCTGTCTCTCTCTCGCTCTCTCTCTCAACTTACTGATCGAAAATAGTCGATTGAGCGATACAACTAAATGAGAATAAACGGAATTGGCCCAAAACAGCGTGTTCAATTGACCCACAATCTTGCCCCAGAGTCCCGTGGACATCTCGTCGTCGCTCCTGGCAAAAGGTATGATAGATCCTAAAGGGGCTACGAAGCCCCCCGAACCCTCCCCCTTGACGTACATCCACTGCATTGGCGCGCACCAACCGGCGAATATTATCAATAACCCCGAGTTGGCGACGCTCTGCGAAACGCAGAGCGCCCCAAAACTGTTCCTGAGGTGCGGGTAGGTGAGGACGAGGTGGATGGAGAGGAAATTGGCCAAAAGCCCGAAGATTGAGACCTGAAAAGTGGGAAATTAATGGGTAAAATGCTTCTAGTAGTTGACAATATATTTTCGAAAACCAATGGTTCTAAGATTAATCTCCGTAACGTAATTTTTCGAATATGAGAATTTTGGAAAAGTAACGTCGAGAGCAAAAGCAAAGGCAGTTGACAAAGCCAAAAAAATAGGGTGGTAAAAAGAGTAATTTTTTGAAGAATTACCATGACTATAATAATGGCTGCCAACTCGCTGCTGGCAATCGTCACCAGATCCTCGTTGAAAGCTTCGGTCGTGGTTTCTTCGGACATTCCTGTAAAGAACTGTACACATTACATCATACAACACCATTTTTATAGAATTTTACACCGTTTCTAAATATAAATAGTTCCCAATAAAGATAAAACTTTTTGGGTAAGAGTCTAGAAACCCCCCAGCCGGCACCAACTTTTGTATCTCGGCCCGCCTTTGTGCTAGCGAGCTCTAAAGTATACCAAAATGTTTGCCGTAGGCTGATTAGTAAGACTACATTGCAGGTCAGTCGAAAAAATAGCGAAAAATAAAAATAAGGAAGGTAGAAAAGTTGAAAAGTCGGCTGGGGGGGTTTTCTAGACTTGAGCCACTTTTTGAAACATTGCAATATGTTAGCAATCAAAAACAACGAAACACATTTCGTAAATACATTATTTATTATTAACACGTAGATGTAGACGGAAAAAGGAGAATGATTTGACTAGTTAAATTATTCGGTCTTGAGGGCAAAAAAGATAAAAGCTTGAAAACGGAATCTTAGAATCTGATGAAAGCCTAGCTTTCTAACCTTACGGATCATTCCACCCCGATACTGCTACCTGTGGCAGTGTGTTTTGGTCTCATCCTGTACTTTGGACGGCTTGTATAACCATTAAATCAAAATTAGAAGAGGATAATCCACAAGCCTAGTCGAAACACAACAAGTACAAAGCCTTGATTCTATCTGAAGCTAAATTGATGACTTCTAACATCGTTCAAATTTGTTGTTTGATCTTTAAAGTTCTTAAAAGTAGCTATCAAGCCAAAATTCAGCGTGCCGTTGGTCTGCCCAATTAGCAAAAGTGGTGATATAAATCCCCCGGGGGGTCCACGACGTTTGTTGGCCACCTATTGGACGGAGCTGTCGAGTCCGCGCCGATCCAATTTACGCCCCGTAACACCACGGCGTTCCGCTAATTTTTGATGGCAATGGAATCTCGAAAAGTAGGCGGCTTTTAGAGATTTCGGTGGAATTGTGGTGATTCTTAGAAATTAGGACTAGACGAGTTCGAGAAAACAGTTTGTTCTGAATAAAATGGTCGGGGTTTTTATCGTTTATACCGTAGGTATCAGCGTTTTAGCGCTTAATAACGCTCTCTCTCTCTCTCTCTCTCTCTCTCTCCTCTCTCTCACTTTCTCTCTCTTTCTCCCTCTCTCCCTCCCTCTCTTTATCCCCTCTCTCTCTCTCGGTCGCTCGGTCCCTCTTTCTATCTCTCTACCTTGCTCTGTCTTTCTCTAGCTCACTGGGCCTCGGTGTCAAATAGGGAGAGCTAAAAGCTTGGAAGGAACAAAGAGGGCAATCTCCTTCTCTCTCTCACTCTCTCTCTATCGCTCACTCAGTCTCTCTGTCTCTCTCGCTCTCTCTCTCGTTCACTTACTCTCTCTCTCTCTCTCTCTCTTTCTCTTCTCTCTCTTTCTCTCTCTCTCCCTGTCTCTCTCGCATTCTGCTTGCGATTTGTACGTTGGTTTTCGTAGTTCATAATTTATCCGACGTCGTCGTACTTGTACGTATCCCATTCAACGGTATTGGACCCGCCTGCGCCCTGACGGTTGTTATCCGAGGCTTCGTCTTCCAGTGAAATACCAAAAGGACACATCTGGAGATAATAAAGGATCTGTTGGCAATTTGTTCAATGGCACCGGGTAGTAGTGGTCACTTTAAAGGTGCAGGCAAGACAAGTTCACGGATATTGTGACTATGGACCTTGCCCGTCCCTTTAAATTGCAAAACCTACCCGTCTAACGCGTGCACGGCCTGCCAACAGAATGTGATCGTGAAAAATATCGCAAGTTTTGATTCGAGAAAAGCCGCGATAAAGTACGAGCTGACGAAGAAATAGGTAAGTATTATAACCTGGACGCAGCTCTGAAATACGTAATAAGTACGATCTAGAATCGATAACAAAAATTACCTACAGCTACAATCCCACCTGCATGAAAAACCGTATCTCCAGTCCGCGCCTCCTTCTCAATTCCGCGCTCGAGGTGCTCTTGATGACACCCTAAATTTGCGTACGAGGTATATAGTAGAGATGTCACGCATACCGATGCGACGTCGACATGACGTAACATGGAAATTAGGATTCAAAGCGCAAAATTTTTTATCGAGCTTGTTTTGTACTTTGCAGCCTAATTTACATGCTATCCCAACGTCGCGTAATATCTCCATTTTAAAGGGACCGGCGTGTGCAAAAATCGACCCCTCGCATTGACTAGGTCTTGACGGCCAACAGACGTTCAAGAGCAAAGATTTGCGTAACTGTAGAGAGCCGACCCCTTTCATCGACTAGACCTAGACTCTAGAGGGTCGGTTTTTGACGTTCTGGTTCCTTGGATGAAGTCATGATATAGAAAATGACCTTATGCATGCGCTTCAAATGCAATATCGTGTAGATATCTAACAGAATTAACACAACAACCACCAACATTGCGGCATAACAGTCGAGGTAGACACCTAAAAGCCATTTTATCTCCTTGAGAATCTTTGCTTTACGATGTACTACTGATTAACGGGTTCTTTCGCGTTATCGGGGGGGGGGGGCTTGTTCTTAAGGTCTAATTTTTTCAATAGAAATAGGGGAAGTGTTCCTAGATAATTTTTTATATTCCTAAGCGTAAAAACTTTGCAAAGTTTTATAAAAAAATACAAAAATAGAGATTTTTCGGCCAAAAATGGCAATTTTCGACCAAAATTCCACATTTTTAAGAGCTTAGATAGTTTTTTCTAGTTGAAATATAGTTTTATTTTATCCAAAACTTCTTCAAAAATACTTTCGATTAAGTTAATAGACATTTCTAGACTCATATTAAAAATTTGCCCCCCCCCCCCGTTAATGCGAAAGAACCAATTAGCGCATTACTTTTCGTTATCTTTAAAACTTTCCTTACAAATTTGTAAAAGTTTACTATTTTTTTACTACACTATATCTTAATGTTCCACTGTGCTTTACAACGGAAAACATAGATTTTCTCCCGCAAAAGTTTGGTACATGTTCCTTTGCCGGATCAGTGATGGAGTTTTCCCCCCCAGAAACTCACCAATGACATGCCCACACAAATTATCCGAGAATTGCCACGCGTATTTTTGCGGGACGTAGATCATGTAGCAGGTGTCTCCTGGAATTTGCGAGGGATCAAAGGGACCAGGAAGCGCGTGAATCGACCCGTTTCGGCGCCTAGGTCTCGCCAGCTGCGCGACGCTCTTAAAGGGATACCCAATGTTTTAGCGGCTAATATATAGTTATGTATTCCGGAGAGTACAAATGACGCGTGAATTTTGTGCGGTAATGGACGCCCAGTGCCGCACAGAATTCGGCTCTTTTCCCTCTTGTGGCGTCCCCATCTCAACGAATGGCTTGCCACTATGGCCTAATGGATAGCGTCCAGGTCTTCAAAGCGAGGGTGCCGGGTTCGACCCCCGCCCGCGGCATGGTTTTTGCTTTTTGAGCCTCGCAAATGTTGGGTATCCCTTTAAACAGGGAATTCCAGCCATAATCTCGACAGCCAAAAGCCCGACATTCCAAATACCGACAGCCAGAATGCCGACAGCCGAAATACCGAAATGTGATATTTCCGGACGTTTAACTCATAAATGCTTTTAAACTCAGGGGTTTCTGGCTGGCTGTCGGGCTCTCGTGGTGAATGTCGCTATTTTGCCATTGTTTCGTTTCAGCACCTCGCGCAGCCGTCTAGACCTAGTCGATGGCAGGGGTCGATTCGCGCGTTTCGAGTCCCTTGAAAGGGACGGCATTGCAGTGCTATACTTTACTTTGCGCCCCAGCCAGAATTCCCCAAAAATTTTTCGAAATTTCCGCTATCTTGTCGGGATAGCATCAAAAACATACAAAGATTTTTTTGAAAAATAATGCAATATAAAAAGTTAGAGGGAAAAACTTTTCTAGGCCGTTTAAAGTGAATTTTTAACTTACTGAAAAAATAGGGTATATTCAAAATAGCAGCCGTTGCCCATGAGCTGCCGACGAGCAAATAAGTGCTGCTTGGGCCGTGTGATCGATTGCTCCAGCCGGGAAACACTAAACTTCCAATGTTGCCGCTTAATTTAACACAATTCTTAGATTTTCTCGACATCATGCAATTGATATCGTTAATCCCGGTTTAAATTAACACAATTGAAACATATAAAGTAGATTAAACTACTAAAAACGGTCAAATATCCATACCGATAGAGGTAAATCGATTGAGCGAGATGACGACATGAGAATATAATAGACTATGCCAGAATATTTGATTTAATTGGCCCATCAATTTCCCGAGAAACCCGGCGGCCAAAGTGCTGGAGAAACTGAAAATTAGTCCTTTACGGCCGAGTACATATTAATTTAATGGGATACACCAAGGCAACGTGGAAAATCGGCCCACTACCGTAGACTGGCTCTAGACAGCTCTAGACGCTTCAAAGCACCCTGCTGATCGAGGGAGAAGCTCGGATCGAATTGATAGTTATACCATTCGTAAGCTCTTGGTACGGCCCTTTTATTTATATGCGCTATTTTACAAGTGATTTTATAAGATTTTCCATTTTGGAGGGCTGTACACGAACTTATTTACCCCAGTTTCTACAAGCAAAATGGCCGAAAATGGCTGTTAATTAGATGCAAAGACCGTTTTTTGAGGTTATTGAAGTACTTTTAAATGGCGAGTTTAAGTAAAAAATGGTTTTGAAGTTTGAAGCAAACTGGCCGTTTCAAGGGCTTTCGGATGGTAGAATTATCAATCCAGTCGGATACTTCTGCGTCGAGTTAGAGCCGGTGTTACTTTTTGGGACGAACTATAGGGTTTTGCAGTGAAATAACGTGTTCTGGCGTGTAGCATAGCCGACCTCTGCTAGCGAGTTAACTCACAAAAATTGAACCGGCGCACACCAGCTGGCGAATAAAATTAAGACGAATATATTGGCGACGTTTTGTGACAAGCATAAGGCCCCAAAATTGTTGCGGAATTGTGGGAGCGTGAGCACCATGTGGGACGCCTTCACATTGGCCCAGAGCCCGAAAATCGAGACCTGAAAGCTTCTTACATCTTTAGTTACTTCTTACAAAGCTTTAGAAAGATTAGCAAATCTTTCTAAATCTTTGTAAATATTTTTCTCACTTTGTATCTTTGTAAAAACTTGCGACTAAAAAGTCAAGAATTACCGCCGGCTCACACCTTCGTGGAATTTCTCCATGCCCGTCCTAGCGTGCCCGATCATAAAACCTCTAAAGAATCTCTGCTAGCCTGCCTCTTCAGAAGATTCCTCATGTGTTTCTGCTAGCCAACCTCTTTGTCTAATCCCAATTTGATAGCATATAACACAGTTTTTAGCCAAAAAACTTAGAAAACAAATGCCAAATAACGAAAAAAAAGAAAACACTCAAAAAGTATGAAAAATATCCAAAAAGTTGAGCTTGGCTTTCCAAAGTTTTATAATAGTTTGTTGTATTTTTCTAGCAATTGAAAACTACTAAAAACACCGTAAAAATACACTAATTATTATTAAGAGGTATGTGTAGGTGGAAAAACAATATGTTATTCCCGTTGCAGCGCTAACAGCCTGGAACCAGGATCCCTGGTAGCTTGCTTATCCCCTTAAAATCCGCAAGAACCTCTGCTAGCCTGCCTGTTCGTCAAATTCGCTAAATCCCTTCCAGCTCCCATAGGTGTTTTTTTCAAAACATCGAAATTCATATTGTCGAAATTCCATAGTGTCGAAATTCCGACTGCCGAAATTTCGCAAACCCCCGAATCCCGTTTTCATCAAGAAGAAGATGCAGGCAAAAATTTTCGGCATTCTGAATTTTCGACATTATGAAACTTCGACGTTTTGAATGAAAACTCTGCCAGGCTGCCTTTTTGCCAAACCCGCGAATCCCCTGCCAGCTCGTCGGAGTGCTGCGAAGCCAGGTACGCAAAATGTCTGTAACCCACCAACACCAAAACCGCGCTCACAAGATGATGAGTAGAGAAAATGGCGTCCGAGTGTTCAACTTCCACCGTAACCATGGGCTGGCGACGTGACTGGGTAGAGTTCTGGCTGGCCCCCGGACACTATCCGATCCCCATGCGCCCGGGTACTTTTCGTTCACGCATGTTCCCAGGAAATTTATGAGGCAGATCCGGAAAGTCTGAAAAGTTGGGGCCGTCTTTTGAAAACATTCGACGTCGCCGTAGTTTGAAAAACGCCACACAAAAAGCGAATCAAAAAACCAAAACACGAGCTCGGCCCTAGACGGCGATTTAAAGGGGTCGGGAAGCGCGAGAATCGACCTCTTCCATTGACTAGTTCTAGACAGATACGCTATGCGCCAAACGACGCATGAGGTTTCTGGTAGCCAAGGCAGGCTAGTTTTATAGCCCAAAATTTTAAAGAGGCTGAAAAAGACGAGAATCGACCCCTTGGCTTGCCTAGGTCTAGACAGGCACCCGATGCGCTAAATCGCGCATTTGAATCGCAGTTACGTATTTTCCGAATGTTAAGAAAGAGCGTAAGATTGTAGATCTGCCCTGCCCTTCCATCGATTCGGTCTGACAGTCTGGACCACGGGGCGACTGTCCAAGACCTAGTCGATGGAAGGGGGCGATATTCACGTTTTCGGGTCCCTTTAAAACGGGTTTTTTGCGAGTTGAGTAGGTAGGTAAATCTACGCATTTATTATCATGAAACAATCACAGAAGGCACTGAGGAATGGACTTGGTGGTGGACGGCCATCGGGCCCGTATCTTTCGTCGTCAGCCGTGAACTTGCTGACGTCGTCTTTCTTGAGCATCTCCAGTGGAAGACGAGCAGAACGCAGCTGAAAAATCTTTCTCTGTATCTCACTCTACCTAGCTTTCTCTCTCTCTCTCTCTCTCGTTCTCTCTCCGTCTTTCTCTCTCTATATCTCTCTCTCTCTCTCTCTCTCTCTCTCTCTCTCGCATTATTTCCCTTACCCATCCAACGCATGAACGGCTTGCCAGCTGAAGGTGACCGTAAAAAATTGAGCAAGTTTTGCCCGAAAAAACGTCGATATAAAGTAGAAACTTCCAAACAGATAAGCGAGCATCGCCACTTGAATACAGCTCTAAAAACGGCATTTTAAAGAGGCTAGGACACTCAAGAATTGATCCCTGCCATCGACTAGGTCTAGACATCTACGCGACACTGCAAAACCTGGAAGCTTACCTGTATGAAAAACCTAATTTCCATATTCTTTCGTTTCGACATGTCTTCCCGCGTGGCGACGCCGGCCACGTTCTGCAATTGCCGGTACGAAAAGGTAAAAAAATTTTTTTCGCGTTAAAAACATCCATTAATTAAGGAACATTATCGTACCTTATGTAACCTTCGTAACTTGAAAATCGTGAAGACGTCGAGGACTCCGATAATTAGCATACCGGTAATCCCCGCCCAGCAGTCCATGTATGTTCCTGAATATTTTTGTTTGATTTCTCTTTCTCACTGCCTCTCTCCTCTCTCTCTCTCTCTCTCTCTCTCTCTCTCTCTCTTTCGCTCCCCATCTCTAGTCTTACCTATAATGTGGCCGCAAAAATTGTCAGAAAACGTCCATGCATAACTCGTCGGATCGTAGAAGAAATAGCAGGTATCGCCTAAATTTCCTTTATATCAAAACGATGGTTTTTACGTTTCCCTCTCACTATCTGTCTCGCTCTCCGTCTCAATCTCTCTCGCTCTCCTCCTCGCTCTTTTCCTCGCTCTCTTCCTCGCTTTCTCTCTCACTCACTCACTCACTCACTCACTCACTCACTCACTCACTCACTCCACTCACTCACTCACTCACTCACTCACTCACCACTCACTCACTCACTCACTCACTCACTCACTCACCCACTCACTCACTCACTCACTCTCTCGCTCTCGCTCCCTCGCTCCCTCCCTCTCGCTCTCTCTCTCTCTCTCTCTCTCGCTCTCTCTCTCTCTCTCGCTTTTTCTCACTCTCTCTCGCTCTCTGTCTCTATCTCTCTCTCTCTCTCTCTCTCTCTCTCTCTCTCTCGTGTTTCATTAGCTATCAAAACCTACGAAAAAAGTAAGGTATATTGAGAAAAGCAGCTATGCACCAAGTCGAGGCTACCAGAATTCGAGTGCCATTCCCGTTTGCAAATTTCACGCGTCGCGTGGGGAAGACTGAATTGACTTGATTTCAATACGAAACTTTCTAAAAATGTACCTATCGTAAACAGTCGATTAAGCGAAACGGCCAGATGTGTCATGAGTGTGTTGTTCCAGAACAGGATATTCACCTGGCCGGCGAGGCGGCCCCAAAATTCGCTCGCAAAGGTCATGTCCTCCCTGTAACTGCAATTAATACATTCAAAAAGTGTTCCTTTAGCTTAAACTTAAAATTTAACAAAACCAGGCGAAATTAGCAAAAAATAAGATAAACAACAAAGGGATTAGTACATCGAAAAAATATAGATTTAGCAAGTTACAATACGAACAACTTAAACACCAAACTTCGGTTGTTAATTTAGGGAAAAACAAAAATGAGCATAAATTTGTTAGAAAATCGTTATTTAACTTAAAAAACATAACTACCAATCGATTACGATAGGCAAGCACTTACAACCACTGTATCGGGGCGCACCAGCAGGCGAAAATAATTAAGACGGCTGCGTTGGCGATACATTGAGAAATACAGAGAGCCCCGAAGGTATTTCGCAGATGAGGAAGGGTTAGGGCTAGTCGGATTGATAATAAATTAAAGCAGACGCCGAGAGAAGAAATCTGGAAAATACAAATTCCTGAATGATCGTTGCTAGCCTGCCCCTTCCATTCCCAAATGATCTCTGCTAGCCTGCCCCTTCCATTCCCAAATGATCTCTGCTAGCCTGCCCCTTCCATTCCCAAATGACCTGTAGCCTGCCCTTCCATTCCAATATTCTCTAGCCTGCCCTTCCATTCCAAATGATTTGTAGCCTGCCCCTTCCATTCCCAAATGATCTCCTAGTCTGCCCCTTCCATTCCCAAATGATTCTGCTAGCCTGCCCTTCCATTCCCAAATGATCTCTGCTAGCCTGCCCCTTCCATTCCCAAATGATCTCTGCTAGCCTGCCCCTTCTATTCCCAAATGAACTCTGCTCGCTGGCCCCGAAACTTACGACAGACAATGCTCCCAGGGGCCAGACAAAAGTGGATCACAATTTCGAGAAGAAGCAGAAGACCGCAGGTCATTTAGAAAGTTACAGCATTTAGAGAGAAACACAAGAACAGTAAACACAGAAAGATTTTGACAGGGGGGGCACGAGAAATGACAATTGAAAAATAAGAACGCTCTTTAGGCTTGGTATGACGGCCCAGACGTCCGATGAGATTCCTGACCAGCGTACCCTCGCGACCATCAACTCCATCAGACCAGTACGACCAGACCGGCAGCACTACCGTTTCCACCCATCCACCGAGCGGACCCACGATGAAGGCGCCCAGGAACGCGTAGCCGTCCGCGGAACTTTGAAGATGTCGGCGACGCGGAGCTCCGTCACGTGCAGATCGAAGACGCCAGGTCGTAGTCTCGAACGACATCACATCCACGATCGCCACGCTTCTTGACATGGTCGAGAGGGCGAGATCGGGACGTAGTGACCATCGGTGCCGGGGATCTTGACGTTGACGTATTTTGGTGGTGTCGGGCAACGAGGCGTTAGAGGCGGTCGACGATGGCATTGTGACGGAGGGTGATCGCAGGTTGGGACGACAATGATTGAGCACATGGGCGACGCTCGATCGTGGCGCCACATCACGGCAGGTCTTGTCATGGTGATCACGCACGCTCATCCATCAGCGCACCACGTCGAGTCTTCGCTGAACGAACGCCAACCGCAAAAGAGGAAGCGTCCGTCACGCATGAAGTAGTTGGAGCAGGGCTGCGAGCGGTGATGAGACCTTCCCCTGACTCTTTTGGCGGTGAGGAACGAGTTGAGCGATGGACGCGCCCTTGAGCACTCACACGCCTCTGGGACGCCACATCCGACACGAGCAGTTGGATCTGTCGTTGGCCCAGGTCCACTCACGTCGAGCTGTCCGTCTTGACCAGCCGTCCCGTTGCTTTCGCACTCTTGTCCCAGTCGCGTGTCGGCGTAGTACGCCCCGAAGGCACCGTCGAGCTTCTGGTTCAGGTAGTCGGCCACTTCGGAGTCGGTTGGCGCACGAAGGAGTTTCTTCTGCACCGTGCGGAGCAGCTGAGCAGTCATTGGGCCGAGATCAGTCGACACAACAACTGACAGCATCACAGCACACCGAGGTCCTCTGAAGCCAGCCCCCCATCTCATCGGAGGAGCACTCCAGGGCTGCTTGACGGCAGGTTACCACATTTTGCCGTATTCTTGAGCTTGTCGAAGGATGAGTGCCTTCTCCACGTAGCCGTTCTTCATGGAACCGATGCACGGAGGATGAAGTTGACGGCACAGCCCCCAACCAGCAACGAGTGACCTCGAGGCACGCAGACGTCCCAGCGAGAGCCAAACCGACCCGAACATGTCTCGGACAGCGCACCACAACCTGAACGAGACATCGAGCAGTCTAGACACACCACCCTACACACCCCAGCCACAAGACGAACGTCAACACACAAACTCGGACCGCACGAGCATCGCACAAGCACACAACACCTCCCAATCACACCAGCACCAATACGCACAACCTCGAGCGCAAGGTTGAACACGATCGCAAGCGACAGCCCCAACCCCAAATGGCCGATCGACCAAAACCACACATGGCACCCTAGAGACGACGACCAACCCCACCAAAGGCCACGTACACACGGAAAGCGACACACGACCACCGAGAGCAGCCAGGCAACACCTCGACCTGCCGCGGGTCCACACACACGAGGAAGCTGCACCCACGACCGGCAAAGCCCCCTCATTGGAGCGGTTTGAGGCCCACCCGAGACGCGAGCCACACGGACGCGTACAACTTGCGACGAGAGATGGCCCCATAACTCATCCTTCGGGCCTTTTTGCACCAAGAGTTTAGCCTTCAGGAGCTGATGTACGAGGCGCGGACACCATTAGGCGCGAGGACCTGCACCCGGTCGAAGAGCTCAGCACAAGTAGGACACCACGGGACCAGACGCATGTCTACAGAAGAGACCCAGAGCTGGCGGTACTCAGCAAATAACGCCACGGATTCATTCTTTGAACCGACAGGACGCTTTCGGGCACACAGCTCAACACTGAGAAGTGGGAGGCTCACGGGATACGCAAACGCAAGATCCTCCGTGATCTTATAGGTCCCCGAGACCGACGTAAGCCGGATCCGAGAGGCGGCTTTAGGCAGACGGGCGGCACTCCCTCCGAGTCTGGCGGCGGAGCTCGGCAGGGCGCGGCGGCTGTCCCGTATCAGTAGGCCGATCACGATCAGTCACGGCCAGCTCCAGTCCTCGGCCACACCGTAAACCGGACCCACCATCTGGGAGATGTCCACGAGGGGTCAGTGATGAGGAGCATCGGAGATGTACGCTGGCGGCGGGCTGCGCGAGCACGGCGGGCGACGCACAGTGTTACGGACAACTCCAGACCCATCACTGAGCGCACCCTACTCACAGCTGGGGCCCAGGTCATCCCCTGGCTACCCGAGCGACAACGGCGACGGGTGGCGTCTCGTGGCGCGTGCAGGCGACTGTTGGTTGTACTTCACCCTTGACTACAAAACGGTCCAGACGGCACACGGAACTGAGGCGAGGGGTGAGCAGATCCCGTGAGTCCCCTGCAACTACACGGTCCCCTGCACAAATCCGACCTGCTAGGTATCGATTCGTTGGTAGGATAGAAGCCGGGGTCCTCTGGCAGGAGTCGTCCCCCGTCCTGTCTTCCGGGCCCGTTACGCCCCGTCCGAACCCCCCGAGGAGGGCGAGTCGACGGGCCACGTACACGTTCCATCCGGAATCCGCAGGTTGTCGTCGTCCCGTCGTCGTCTCCGGGCCACTGGTGGCGCGGTGGTTGAAAGACGATAATCGAGGTCCGATTTGGCCGGTAGTCGTCTCAATCGATATCAAGGGCGATAAACCGATAGTAACCGAAATGAGGTCTTCCCGTAAAGATCAAGTGTATGTATCAGTCCGATAAAACTTTTACTAACATTGATCTTAGCCAAAGGCCAGAAGCGATCCCTTATAAACTATCATCCTTCCCCTATAAGCAATTTTAATTTTTCTGGGAATTTGGGCGTGATTTCTCTCAAAATCGTCGTCGAATTTTATTTTATGCCCTCAAAGATCGGAACTTTGGAAAAAATTTCCCAGGCATAGCTGATGGGGTGGCACGTTGTTTCGGTTGTTCCGAAAATCACTACCAACATTCTGAGGAGCGCTGCGGAAAATAAGGAAAATTCTCAGAACTGGGAAAACTTGGATTATAGTCGGCGGTACCAATAGAACTATGAAACAGCAATAATCTAGTGCAACTTCCTGGAAATGTTGAGTTTTTTTGGGTTCCGGAAATCTGCTAGTATGGTAAGAAGCGAGTAGGTACAAATTAGCTACGGTATTTTTGGGAGCATGCGTCAAAATTGGCGTGTGAAAAAGTGGATCTGGTTAGCAAGTTTTTCGCAAGCCATGGCAGGGTAGAAACAGCAGAAAATCCAAGCAGAATTGTTAGGGAAGCTAAAAAATCATGCGGAATTGCGGAAATCGGTGGCGGAAAAATATAGTTCTTCGCGTTAAATGACCTTTAATAACTTAATACGGCGCCAAGAAGCAAAAAAAGCAATTTGCATAATATCTTGAACGGGGGGCACAATTATATCCAGCTTTTCATGAGCTAGTGGCTATCAAAATTACGCTATAAATTTAGTAAAATACTTTGACGAAATGGATAAAAATTCAGGCAATTACAAGCATTGCTGCGGGGCCAGAAAAACATAAATTTTCTCAAAAAAATTCCGTTGCCACCGAACCGCAAATTAAAAAATTCCGGGTGTAAACAGAAAAAGGCACAACAAAGCTGGGGGTAAAACGCGAATTTTGAAGGATTTTGAGGCGTATTCAAATTTTAGTACCTCCAGGGTAAGGCATGATTATCAACATTTTTGGCTATGGATTTGCAACAGATCCTTAGAAAAACGCGCCCGCAACACGCAACGCACGCTCGGAATAGGAAGGCCTGCGTGTCGCGGTGCGTGTCGCGGTGCGTGCCGCGGCGCCGAAAATCCACAGAGGATCCGACCAATCGGTGGCCAAGACTGCCGCATCCCTTTAAAAAGATAAAAGATCTAGCCAGCAATACATTATTGTATTTCATTGCGTAATTGACTAACACGATCGAGTGGTGCGCGTTGCGCGTCGCGGGAGTGGAAATACCTTAGAAAACTCAGAGCTAAAGTTCCATCGCTATGCCTTTAGAAAAATTAGGCGTAAGCCATTTTTTACGGCACGTGGCCGATTACGAAGCGTAATTTTTCAGAAAACGGCCTTTTTTGGAAATTCGATAGCCAGAACACGCCAGCTTCGCAAAAGGCTTGTTCTTGGTGTTGATTATGCATAAACTAGCGCGTGTATGCGGAATTCGTTCAACGCCCCGCTTTTTATGAACCTGGGAGAATTTCTCGTAGTCAATTTTTCCACATCTGCACCCCGGGCACCCGGGAACTCAGGCATTTTTTTTGCAAAATCATCGAGTCCAAGATGCCGACAAACTAGAAGACAGGTGCGAAGAGCAGTAAAAAAATCATAGAACAAGTCTTAAACTCTCCAAAAACGACAATAAAAAGGGCTTGTTGGGATGGGCGTATTTTGTGATTAGTAAAGTTGGAAATGTAACGCAAGGCACGACCAAAATTTGTCGACCCTGGATTCCGTATGGATTACACACGATCGCGACACGCGACGCAACGCACCCCGTGCATGCGCCGTGCCCGTCGCGCGTCGCGTCTTGTTCGAAATAACCAAAGAATCCTTTGCCAAAAACCCTCGAAAACCCTTGCTTTTTGGTTTTCTTTTTTATTCAGAAAAGCGCTTTTAGAAGCTAGCAGATTTTTCCGAATTCGAAAACCCCGATTACCGGGATTACCGTATTCGTAGTCAATTTTTATACTATTTTCAACTTGTTTTTTTTCTGAATTAATGAGTCTTACGACTTCATGGTCTAAATGCCCTGTTATTCCAGCTATCCCGGAGCTGTTCCTCGGCTATCAGAAAAAGCAGTATGGGGAACCGGCTCTCTAGATCTGCCCCCCCCCGCGGACATGCCAATATTTTGCCACCTCCCGCCCTTGAGCTAGCTAAATATACGATCCGATTTTCGTCGATAGATCGGTATAGCCGCCTATCACAAATGTCGCAAGGAAAAAGCAGCAAAAAAAAACAGAAAAATACTAGTGGTCAGTCCGGCGCAGGGAAGCAACTTTTCACGTGAATTTGAACGCGCTGGAAGTAGCCTAAAAATCAGCACATTTTTTCAGGGCCTTTTTTGTGTTCAACCTTGAGCTTTAGGGCAATGAATTTGCAAACCCCTGTTGGAAATGAAGCGAAAAAAGCTTGTGGCGAGCAGCCTACTGGTCGGCGAATTATTTTTGGTTAGACCCATGTAGGCCATCCATTCCCTTGGGGTTTCATATTAGACCTGTCTAGAGAAGATTTTTAGGCGTTCAAAGATCGGTCTAAAAATAATAGACTCAAAGCTTTCACGAGTAAACCGCAAGGTACCCAAAAATCTTACTAGGGAAGTGCAATTAAAAAACCGCATAACAAAAATATGGGTCTGATAGAGTCGGCGACGGGGATTCCGAAACTGCAATCAGAATTTGCAAAACGCTTAATACAAAAAAGTTATGAGCGTTTTAAGTTTTGCAGCCCTTGCTCCGCTCTCCCTTATGAGTCCCTCCCAAAGCGGGGAGTCCACCTGTCTAGTGGTGTAGTGGCTAACTAGCCTGCCTGTGGGGCGGAGGGTCACTGGTTCGACTCCCCGGTCATGCAAAACTTTTTGCTTTTTGCTCAAAGTCAACAACTTTAAACTTTTTCAAAGTTTCAAAGTTTCAAAGTCGAATAAGTCGTTCTCTTAATTTTTAAATTCATGAAACCGATTACACTGTGGTGGCGGGAGCGCAAGTACTTTGCGGGTGGGGCACTAAAAAATTCACCTCTGTGTTTTCGTAAGGTATGCCTTCGAACTTTGAAAAAGTGTGAAGTTGTTGACTTTGACCCCTCTTTGGGAGGGGCTCATAAGGGAGGGCGGAGAAAGTGGTGCCAAACTTAAAATGCTCATAACTTTTTTGTATTAAGCGTTTTGCAAATTCTGATTGCAGTTTCGGAATCCCCGTCGCCGACTCTATCAGACCCATTTTTTTGCTATGCGGTTTGCTGGGGTTTTTTATTTGCACTTCCCTAGTTAGCAATAGGACAAGAGACAACCGAGATCCCTAAGGAATGGAAGAATCAGGCTAGCAGGGATTTTTGAGGACGCCTTATCGTTCTCCAAAAATTTTTCTAGGGCATGCTAGCAGCAATTTTTGAGGAATTGGAACCCCCATTATCGTGCCAATTATCTATTTTCTCATCCGTATCAAATTTGGTAGCCAGGGGGGGGGGGGGGCAGAGATCCAGATCTCTTCCCCCTTGCCCACCGTCCAAAACCGATTTCGATTCTGCCATGGGGGGGTGAGGGCTGAAAGCCCTGACCGCCACGGCAGAAGCTTCTGCTCTCCCGGCTATACCCACTCTGGCAACCCCGCGCGGAACTTTTTAACCTGATCTGAAGCTGCCGACGCTTTCTGTATTTTCTAAGTGGCGTTCTACTAATTTATTGTATTTTAAAACCCGCAGTATGCTTTGGTTGCTAACGATATTCGTAGCCGGGATTGCGGCCTGGCCAGTGTCGAATCGAGTGCGTTTTAACGGGAATTGGAAGGGGAAGGTTTATACGAGCGGGAGCCAATAATTTAGGCACAGGCTAGCACAGATCATTTGGGAGTTGTTCACATTTTTTGATTTGTAACACCTTTAAAATACTCCTTCAGACCTCATGCTTCAAATACATCGACTGCCTGGAGCAGACGCAGATCACTTTCAAGAAATGTTCCAGGGGAACCGTGTCGGCGTTGACGTCGGAGACGAGGGATAGGGTAGGAAATCATTTCGCTGTCTCTCTCCCACTCGCTCGCTGTCTTTCTCTCTCTCTCTCTCTCTCTCTCTCTCTCTCTTTCTCTCACTCTCACTCTCATCTCAAATTGATCTTTTGGCTCGTACCTCTCGTAGCTGTTGTTCGTTTTCAGATTTTTCCTATATTCTTTATTTATTTACGATTTTCAGCTATTCCTAGCTGCCTCGGCCACACATTGGAACATCGTTGAGCAGTGCCAGCGTAAGTTCTGTTTCTGTTCTGAAGGGGTGCCTCTCTCTCGCTCATTATCTCTCTCTCTCTGTCTCTCTCTTTATGGACACTAGAGTCTTATCCACTTCTATTTCAGAGGATCTCGAGCTCGAGGGTCTCGATTTCGATTCCCTCCAAGCCCTCGTCAATGAAGATTCGCGTCAATGCTTCCGACGCATGCACAAGAGGAAGATGCCGCTCGATGTAGGTTTAATCAATTTTAGGACAGCGTAGCAGGACTGCTCATGCTCACAATTGAGATTTTTGGTGGCATTATCCCTTTAAAGTTGCATCGAAAATTTTTGCCAAATTTTTCAGGCCGTGTGCGAGGTGCCCGAATTCCCAGTGGCCCCAGAAGGCGTCCAAACCGCTAGATTCTGCCTGACGAGCTTCCGGGACAACCGCAAGATGTGCGAGAAGCTGCTGGACTGCTGTCCGGAGCATGTTAAGTATGTATTCAGCTTATTTTCTACTGTAAAGGGATAGAAAAACCTGAAAATCGACCCCTGCCCTCGACTAGGCATCGACAACTACGCGACACACCAAAACGCGCGTGTGGCGCTTCTAACTTTTCCGCATCACGCCAAATAGGATTTCTTACATCTCTAGTGTCGTATAAAATAAATGTTTAAATATTTTGGTGCGTTGCGTAGTTGTCTAGACCTAGTCAAGCAGGTAGGTCGATTTGGAGCTTCCCAGTCCCTTTAAAAAGAAGATTTATCGCTTTTTCAGATGCGCGGAGCGGCTCACCAAGCTGTCAATTGCTTATCAGGAGGCGAAGAAAAAGTGTAAGTCAAAAGTTGTTCGTTCTTGCTCCCCCCTCCTGCTTTCATGGCTTTCTTTACGGTAGGCAAGAGCAATTTTTAGCCATCAACATTGCTGACAGGATGTTGGGCTGCGTCTATGAGAGCCTGGGCTTGGCTCCGCCGCCAACGACAGCCGTGGAGGGCGATTTTGCTAGGGTACGGTCATTCGCGCAATTTGTAGAATTTATTTTCGGTGCTTTGGCAGCGGGGCGGCGTATGTTTCCTAGGAGTTCAGAAATGCCTAGTACTCGAATATTAGGCATTTTAATAACGTTTTTAGAAAAAATAAAAGGAGAAAACAATAAAAAAACGCCGCATATTTTTAGCTAAAATTTTGATAATCGGGTATTTTTGGTCGAAGTATTTTTGTATTTTTCGAAAAACTTTGTAAATTTGTTACATTTACTAATAGTAAATACATTTAAGAAACGTTCACTTTAGTTAAACTTTATTCAAAAGAAATGAAAAAAGGGGAATCGTAGCATATTGCCCTTCCCCCCCGCCGATAACGCGAAAGAACCATATTTCGAGATGTTGAGTACTGGACTGTAGAATCTTCAGCATTTAAAAGTCAAAAAAATTTTAGACAATTCACTTTTCAGAAGCACCGAAATGCTGAAGCCAAGGGAAAACAGCAAAATGTCCTCACCGGCCATCAATCGTCTGTTCGGTTTATTAAAAAAGAAAGGAAACAGAAGAAGCTGAAGGTATTACTATTTAAGGCATTTCTACGTAGCTTTGTCAGTTAGCTGTAACTTGTTCTTGATAATCTCTTTAAAGACACTCTTAAAGCGAATTTTCAGAAGCTTCCGGTAGCCACCACCGAGAGCCCCCACGCCTACGCCACGATCAAGGGCTCCGATTTTCCGGTGCTCCATGAGCAAGTGGAAGAGCGGCAGAGGGAGAAATATGCCGATAAACTGATCGCAGGAAGGGGGCAGCAGGTAAATACAAAGCAGCATGGAAATCAGCACTAAAGGGACTAAAGAGCGCTAAAATGAACCCTTCGCTCGACTAGGTCTAGACCGCTACGTAACAAAACAAAACACGACGGATTATTGGACGTCAATGCTGCCTCTGTGTCTTGGGGTGTCGCGTACTTGTCTAGACCTAGTGGATGCAAGGGGTCAATTCCCACGTTTCCTTGTCGCTAAAAAATGTAAATTTCTAGCAGAGACCCCTGGAAACCGATTCTGGCATGGAACCAGCAGTAGTCGTAACTGAAGCTCCAAAAATCGAAAAGCCCGTGGTAGAGGAGGCTACAAAGAAGGTAATTACTTCTCTCTCTATCTCTTGCGCTCTTTCTTTCTCTCCCTCTCTCTCCCCCTCTCTCTCTCTCGCTTTATCTTCCTCGTTCTCTCTCTTGTTCTCTCTCGTTTTCACTCGCTCCCTCGCTCTCTCTCACTCGCCTCGCTCTAGTAAAAACCATGGCAGCGTAAATTGTAAGCTCTAGGTAATCCTCAACGACTGGAAAAATCTCAGCGTGGAAAGCCGGGTGGAAAAAGAGAAAATTCTGGAGGTAATAATACCAATGGGTGCTAGTTTAGCTTTAGGAAATGCTGGAGACAACACCTGAACCTGTTGAAGACGCTACGACGGTAATACAGAATTGTATCCCTCCACAAATGATCTCAAGGAAACTCCGACAACTACTGAAGCCGTTGCACCTGAGGCTCGGGTCACAGAAGCGACCGTGATTCTGGAGCAACCGGAAGTGAAGGTGGAAGTAGAAGAGGCCAAGAAGATGCTGGAAAGGACTGACCCCTTCGAGACGTACGATGATGGGACGAAGCTGGATGAGGAAATTGGGTAGTAAATCTAGAAAATTCCATGATTACAGTAGTCATAGGGTCGACTTCGTCTCCCCTTCGACTACGGTCGCTCCAGAAGCCACGAGCGAAATTTCAATGACATCGACATCCCCGTCTTCAAGCAGCACCTCGGTCGGTTTTTCAGGGCAGGCTAGCCGAGATCATTTGGGAATGGAAGGGGCAGGCTAGCAGAGATCATTTGGGAATGGAAGGGGCAGGCTAGCAGAGATCATTTGGGAATGGACAGGGCAGGCTAGCAGAGATCATTTGGGAATGGAAGGGGCAGGCTAGCAGAGATCATTTGGGAATGGAAGGGGCAGGCTAGCAGAGATCATTTGGGAATGGAAGGGGCAGGCTAGCAGAGATCATTTGGGAATGGAAGGGGCAGGCTAGCAGAGATCATTTGGGAATGGAAGGGGCAGGCTAGCAGAGATCATTTGGGAATGGAAGGGGCAGGCTAGCAGAGATCATTTGGGAATGGAAGGGGCAGGCTAGCAGAGATCATTTGGGAATGGAAGGGGCAGGCTAGCAGAGATCATTTGGGAATGGAAGGGGCAGGCTAGCAGAGATCATTTGGGAATGGAAGGGGCAGGCTAGCAGAGATCATTTGGGAATGGAAGGGGCAGGCTAGCAGAGATCATTTGGGAATGGAAGGGGCAGGCTAGCAGAGATCATTTGGGAATGGAAGGGGCAGGCTAGCAGAGATCATTTGGGAATGGAAGGGGCAGGCTAGCAGAGATCATTTGGGAATGGAAGGGGCAGGCTAGCAGAGATCATTTGGGAATGGAAGGGGCAGGCTAGCAGAGATCATTTGGGAATGGATAGGGCAGGCTAGCAGAGATCATTTGGGAATGGAAGGGGCAGGCTAGCAGAGATCATTTGGGAATGGAAGGGGCAGGCTAGCAGAGATCATTTGGGAATGGAAGGGGCAGGCTAGCAGAGATCATTTGGGAATGGAAGGGGAAATCTAGCAGAAAATTTTTTTGGCTTTCCAGGCCGATCCCCAGAACGTCTCCTTCGAAATCGTACCCGACAGCCATGAAAAGGAGAAAACAGGAGCTTTGCCGCTTCCGGAAACCTTGGAAGCGATTCAGAAGAAATCCGCAGAAGAGGTTGCCACCACCACTCATAGGTAAAAGTTTGATAAGTTAAGTTAAAGGGGCTTGGAAGCGAGAGAATCGACGCCCTCCATCGACTAGGTCTAGACATCCATGATAATCAATTTTAGGGTAGAACTTGTGAAATTCCTGCTCTCCACTGCTGATCCTACGGAGAGCCAATATTACCTGAAGCTTGTAGCCGAAAATCGCTACGACGAGCTCCAGAAAATCGCGGATCAAAAGAAGATTCAGGAGAAGAATGGGCCTACCGTACGTTCAGTAATTTTTATCGATGTCGATTTTATCTTAAATTCTGGAAACGAAATTGACATATTTTTGTAGGACAAACTGGCGTGGTGGTGACGATCTAAAAAGTGCAGCAGCTTCTCCTTTAAAAATTGTGCAATATTCTTACGATTCTATGAAAGTTTTAATAAATTGTATACAGTTTTCAAACCGGTGTTTGATTTCAAGGCGCCTTTAAAATCTAAAATTCCAAATTTTCCGCTCCGTCCATCTCTTGCGCTCTCTCACTATCTCTCTCGTCTCTCGCTCTCTCTCTCTCTCTCTCTCTCTCGTCTCTTGCTCTCTTTTTTGTCGCTCTCTCCCATCCCCTCTCTCTCTCTATCTCTTTCTCTATCTTTGTCTCTCTACCGAGATTCAGGCTTTTATCCTTTGGCCTCCCATCCCCTGTCATAATTCAAATTATCGGATTTGAGGGCACAATCTAAGGGATCGGGGTGTTGTTTTGGAAGCGAGGGAGAGGTAGAGAGAGAGTGAGTGAGAGAGAAAGGAAGAGCGACAAAAACTTCCCGCGTTTCACAGAGATCAATGCCGATCAGAGCCGGCGGAGGGCCATGTTTTCGTGGCCTCCATTTTCCCACACAGGCCCTCTCCCTCTCTCTCTCACTCTCTCTCTCGCACTCTTGCTGGTTTTGCAGGCAAAAAGAGGGAAAAACGACTGATCGCTGAGTCCCGAAAAGCATCTGGGGCTCCGGAAAACAACAATTCGGGTCACACACACGGTTTCCGCTTGAGAAAAAACAAAACAAGATAACAACGCAATATGTTGGGGTTTGAACTCGATGAACTGGGCATAAAGGGACGGGCAAGGCATGACTATGGATTTTTTGGCTAAAGATTCGCTATGGATTTTCCTGGGGACGCTACACGGGACTCGAGCGTAACCCATTACGCAATGGAACGGCGGCCGCGTGCCTTTTGTGTTTCAGAAATTTCCGCAAGAATCGATAGCCAAAAATCCAGAGCCATCACTTGCTGGTCCTTTTAAAAAAGCTGGAGAGCCCTGGAATCGACCCACCCCGTCAATTAGGTCTAGCCAGCTACGCAGCGCTCCAAGATACGCCTGCTAGCATACCTCCAGTTCCTAAATCCTGATACTGACGCACCTACCGGGTCACAAAGATTCGGTTTTCGCATGTTTTTGCGTGACGCGTAGCTGTCGTGACCTAGTCGATGGAAGGGGTCTATTCTAGCACTTTATGGTCTCCTTAAAGTCCCTATAGCATCACCAGACTTCCACATCACCCCCCGCCCCCCGAAACTTGCCAAATAACTCGTCTGATCCCCCCAAAAAATGGGCCCGCTGTTGGGGGCCTCGCGGGAGCCTAGTCCAAACACTTGTTGGCAGCTGGCCAAACCCGAGTGAGGTCAGCAGGGCAGAGAACGGCCAAATAGTCAAGGGGTGTTGCTCGCTCCCTCTCTCTCTCGCTCTCTCTGTCTCTCTCTCTCTCTCTCTCTGTTTCTAGCCGGATAATTTTTTCGCAGCTTCCGGAGTTGAAAATCTCTTGCAGTTCTGATGAAGTCAGGAAAACGTGTCGTTCTCGCGATCTCTCATTCGCTCTCTCTCCATCTCTCTCCTTCTCTCTCTCTCTCTCTCTCTCTCTCTCTCTCTCTCTCTCTTTCCTTCGAACCAAAATACTCCAAAAATCGAAAGCTCCACCGAAAAACCGTGAAGCGGAACTGTGTGAGTTTTGGCCGTCAGTGTCAACAGAGAAGTGTTGAG
The DNA here is from genome assembly GCA_958295435.1 of Mesorhabditis spiculigera. Lineage (NCBI taxonomy): Eukaryota > Metazoa > Nematoda > Chromadorea > Rhabditida > Rhabditidae > Mesorhabditis > Mesorhabditis spiculigera. Next base: position 1,908,879 of record CATQJA010002663.1, read on the forward strand.
CTTTCTTTGGTTGTTTTCTTTTCTTTTTCTTTATTTTCCAAGGGCAAAAGCCCAAGAGTTCAGAACTGTCAAGCCTTTTGCCCTTTAAAGGGATCGGCCAGTCAAAAGAATGCAAGGAAAAGCGAAGAAGGCCGCCAAGTCCGAACCAGCTGCCGCGTTGAGCACTGCATCTGGGTATTGTAACTAGGATCCGAGAGCAACACGTAACTCCACTGATTTTAAAGGTGCCAGTAAGCGAAGAATCAACAGCTACATGAGGTTCCAAAACATACTTGAGCTTATTTGGCATATTCTAAAATGAAGCACCTTGGATCTAAAATTGAAATTCCCACGTGATTTTGTGCATCGTGTAGGCGTCGATATCTAGTCGCGGAGATCATTCCTAGCTTTTCAGATCGATTCGTTCGAAAGCCTAATCGGCTCATTTGCGTACATACGCACATATGCACGTCCTTAACATAGTGGGGACTAATTTCTGTTTTTCCGCATACTACCTGTTGGTAAACATAGTTTTTTTATATTATTTTTTGTAGTTTTTGATTAGAAAACTATTTTCTGCATTTTTGATTGGCTTTTCTTTCTTCATCAATTTCTTCATCAATTTTTGATCAAAAAGTCAAAAATTTTCATAAGGATTTATAAACTTTTCGTACCTAAAAGGCACGTAAAATTTTTTAAAATGGTTTATGTTTTGTTAGAAGGCCGTACAGGTTTTCCCTTGCTACCCCTCCCCCCCCGCCAACAGACCAGTACCAGTATTCCATCGTCAGGTGGGAAACGTTTTCACGTCATCAAATACGGTATTCTAAGCGGGTTTCAGAAAATAAAAAGAAGCAAAAAAACACGTGGTAGAATGTTAAAAAAAATCAAATCGACCCACATTCAAACATCTGAATCACCCCGTTGCCCTTTCAAAAAGCAAAAACTGTTTTCCAGGTTTATTGGGGGTTTCGTGTTGCCTATTTTGGCATGCCGTGCCCTATATGGAGCCCTAATTTGGGCTGTATTTCGACGGCTCGTCACCGCCTCCACACACCGCCATGAAAAGCACAAATTCGGAAAATACATTTTGGGCCGGCTGGCCCCCGGCCCGGTGGGACACATAAAAGGCAAAAGAAGAGGGGGGGCTTTCCGGGGGAATGCCCCCACGTGGTCTCGTTGTGAAATGCGTTGGCTGCCTTTTTCTCATCGCCTAAAATCCAATTTTTATTTTTATTGCGAAATTCTTGGGGTTGCAGAATTTTTAAAATAAAATCGGAAAGATTTTGAGGAAGTTTATCCGTTTTTAATGGTGCATCGAGGTTTTATCTAGCTCTCTCTCTCACTCTCTCTCTCTCTCTCTCTCTCTCTCGCTATATCTCTCGCTCTTACCCTCTCTCTCACTCACTCTCTCGCCCTCTTTTCTCTCGCCCTCTCTTCACTCTCTTTTCGCGGGAATTCTTTCTTTAATTTGTATTGAATTTTTGGAGATTTTTTGTGGTCAAATTAAATTTTATGGAGGGTGTACCATAGTTTTATGGTTTTCAGGTATTTTTGGATTTTTGAGGTTTTGAAGCGTCTTTTTCTCTTCTTTTTATCCATCTTAAGGAAAAAATGCTAGTTTTGAGTCTGGTTCCTGACTCCTAGAAATGCCATTTTTATCGAACTAAAAAAATCTGTAAACCACCGTGCATTTTTCGACTAGCATTATGTTTTGGCTGCTCCACACCGCGTTATCGTGGAGGAATCTCTTCTTTTTGGGACAGTGGTAATGGCAAAAATGTTTAGTCGTTTATGAGCAGGAAGACGAATTGTGGGAACGGTACTTCTTGTTTTGACGGTATTTGATCCGCTACTGTAGTTTCAAAGGTTGAGGGACTACGCTACGGTTCTATGAACGTAGAAAACACGCCACATATGGTAATTGATCAAAAATGTCTAGCTTCCAAGGCTCGGGACTACGCTTTGATCCTCTCAAGCAACTAAGGAGTCACATTCGGTATTTTTTGCCTCATTCAGCAGCTTTCGTGAGTCAGGACTACACTTTGATCCTTTGACCGTACCGAAACAGTCGCATCTGGGACTTGACCGAAAATTGTCTAGCTTCAAGGCTCGGGACTACGCTTTGATCCTCGGAACGTAACAAAACGAGTCGCAGATAGTATTTGGTAGCATTCAAAGGCTAGAGAGTACATTTCAATCTTCTGCACGCATCTAAAAAGTTCACATATGGTAGTTGAGCGAATACCGTTTAGCTTCCAAGCCTCGGGACTACGTTTTGATCCTCCAAACAGCATAAACAACCCCATCTGACCCATCATTTAATATACCACATGTTCCTTCCCTTCCACGTCCCTTTAAAGGAATGCCGATGCCCCGATTCCTCAGATGCCCCGCGTGACATCTGGCTCCTCGCCTGGCTGGCTGGCTGGGCTGTCTGGTGCCCTGAAACTGGCGGTGTGTGCGCCTCGTGAAGGGGTTCTGGTATCTCGGTTGGCCTTGCCCCGGCAGATTAATCGCTTTTTTTGGGAGGACGGCTAGAACCGGCGTAGTAGTGGAACCCTGGAACGAGTTGGGCTGAGCGCCAGAACACGCCGGAACACGGTGGATGGGTGAAATTTGGAGGGATGCCAAGGTGTGCATTCGTGGCCTTAAAAATTTGGCTAAAGGCCAGCTATGTGTTTTTGAGGTTTTCCGGCGTTGTTGTTTTTTTAAAGGGACTTGAAAGCGTAGGAAGCTACCTCTTAGTCTAGACAGCTACACGGCACTCCAAGACACCACTGAACCTTTTACAGCCCCGTGCGAGGTAGCTATCGAACAATAGCACCCTGCTTGCAACCGTAGTTGTAGCGCCGCGTAGCTGTCTAGACCTAGTCGAACAGAGGGGTGATTCTTACGCTTCCTGGTCCCATTAACGTCGCTTTTTGCGGATTTACCTTTTTTGGCTATCGTTGTTGCTATTGAAAATAAGCTGGGCTTGCTGTAGCTTGTCTAGCTCAGGCTTGGCTTAGGCTTAGGCTCAGGTTTAGCTTAGGCTTAGCTTGGGCTTAGGCTTAGGTTTAGGCTTAGGCTTAGGCTTAGGCTTAGGCTTCGGCTTAGGCTTGGGTCAGACGCAGGCTTAGGCCTAGCTTTGGCTCGACTTAGGCTTAGCTTAGGGTTAGCTTAGGCTTAGCTTAGGCTTAGCTAAGGCTTAGGCGTAGGCTTAGGCATCTGCATTTCTTTTTACTCCGAAACCAAACTACAAAATACCATCCTCATACAGCCAGCCAGCCGACCAGACGCTCCTCCAAACGCCACATGCCCCCAGCCGACCGGGGGGCCACGAGTTCCCCCCAGCCAGCCAAGCGCCCCGATGTGCCCCTCGTGACTGCTATCATGCCACTTTCCAGGGTCTCCCCCCTTTTGGCGTCCTATTTTCTGCCCTCTCTGCTGTGTTGCCAGTATATTTCCGTACTCTCCGCCCTCCCCGGTTGGCCTGAAATCTCTCTTTGCCTTGAACCCTCCTCCCCCTTTGGTCGTCCCAAGGACGCTCGCGTTTTCGAACTTGCTAGTTCCATTTTTTGAGCCTAGATTTTTCTGGGGTTCCTGGTTTATTTGGAGGTATTTTTTGTGCGTTTGTAGTTTTTTGTAGTTTGTTATTAATTCTAAAACTTCCAATAGATTTTTCTACTCATTTTTGGTGCGCATGTGCATTAATGGTATCTTTTGAAGCGGCTTAGAAGGCAAAATCGCTCGGATTTAAGACGCAAACTATCTGTTCGACTGGATTCCCGAACTACTGCTAACTTTTAAAGAGGCTAGGAAGGTACGAAATGTTCGGTTTTTTTTTGCGAAAATTCCGATTGTAGCACTGAATTGGCGCCGTTTTTTCAAAGGATTGCGAAGGAAAAACGGAAAGGAAAAATTTCACAGAAAGTCGGAAATTTTGGTTAGAATTTTTCCGTTATTCGCGCATTAATTACGGCTTTTGAAGGGATTAGCAAGCGTCAGTTTTTTGCCAAAAAACCTAAAAGGCAGCTTCCTGACTTAACAGCCCCTTTAAACCAAAAGATCAAAAAACCGGCTGGCGCTAGCTAGTTCCTCGCTTCCCCCCGGCAAGCACCTGACTTCCTGCCTCCTAATCTGATAAGTAGCGTACGGTAGATTAGGCACTATTTTGGGAGGTGCGTGGGCTGAAGAAGCAGAGCTTGCTCTCTCTCTTTCGCTCTCTTTATCTCTCTTTCTCTCTCTCGCTCTGGCTCTGGCTCTCGCACTCTCACTGTTTCACACCCTCTCTCGCACTCTCTTTCGCTCTCTCTCTCTCTCGCTCTCTAGCTTACTGTCTCTCTCTAACTCTATCGCCTTCTCTCTCTGTTTCTTTTTGGGTAATTTCTGACTGCACGGTCCCTTTAAAACATCCGGGCCACCTTTCACACCAAACCTGAGCAGCGAACGATTTTCCGCGACAAAACGCCATTTCCGTCCCGCCGCATGCAATGTCTGTCACAGTCGATTAGCAGCCCGGGGAAGTGATTGGGGTCTGGGAGCCGACGATATCCCGTCTCGTTTATCTCGGAACACGCGACGATATTTCCATTATCACGCCACGAGGAAACCGGGGGGATTAGGTTGGGATAAAAGCTCGTTTTGAGGCTTTTCGTTTAGTGCTGACCGTACGTTTTTCATTGTTCTTTTTGCGGAGTAGTTTATCCAACGCGCAAAAAAAAGAGAGAGAGAGACAGCGAGAGATGGAACGAGAGAGAGAGAGAGAGAGAGAGAGAGAAAGAGAGATAGCGTGAGAGCGGGAGAAAGCCAGAGTGAGAGAGCGAGAAATAGAGTTGCAGAGAACGATTTTCAGGTTTTTTACTATTTCATAGTTTCACATTAAACTTTACCAAACTCTTTCGTTTCGCAAAGTCCAAACCATCGCCCTTTTTCTCGGACCCTCGGCACAAGACGATCAGGCGCCCAGATCGATGCCGGCACTTGAGCATTTTTCTGCCCCTTGAGACCGTCAAAGGGAAAAATCGGAGTCGTAGGGGCGGGTGCGGGCTGTGGTAATGGAACGGCTAGGTGTGGCGAATGACGAATTCGGCCGAGGGCACCGTTCTCTAGTCAGTATCGGCTTCACTAGCTACTAGTTTTCGATTTTTCCGCACGCGCTTGAGGATGACGCATTTTCGTTAGCAAACATTCTCGCGTTCCGCTTCTGCTGCGCACCCATGAAAATCAAGAACCTGTGAGCGCTAGCTAATTTTTAACGCTCTTTCAAAAAAGTAGCTAGGCGGAAGCTAGGCGGAATCCAGCGTCTCTCTCTCTCTCTCTCTCTCTCGCGCGCGCGCTCTCTCTCTCTCTCTCTCTTTCTTTCGCTCTCTCTCTGCCTTTCTCACTCTCTCTCTCTCTCTCTCTCTCTCTCTCTCTCTTTCCCTCCTTTTAAAATCAATAATCTCTGTTAGTTTCCTTTTTTTGCTGTCTGTCGCACTCCATTAAAAATTTATATTTTGCAAATACCCAGATTTTCTTGAAAAATAACTAGCTATGGCCCTAGCGTTGATGCCAAGCATCTCTGCTAGCTGCCCAGTTGTCGGCTTTTTTGGTCTTTGGTCTGTCAAAAACCTTTAAAACCAAATTTCCCATGCTAGCTTCTCGCCTGAGCTTATCAAAATATCAACCCAGAAAGTTCTCGCACGCGACCTGATTGTTTTCCACTTCACTCCCCCCCTGATTTGCTCTTTTCCTGGCCTGGAGTCTCGTCGCGACAATCATTTGAGTGTGTGCACTGTCTTAAGACTAGCCACCCCCCCTCTCTAGCCACGCGTCATAAACAAGCGTCCCGGCTGATTGCGATTTGGCGGTTGGGCCCGAAATCACTATATGGATTGGTTGCGTTTTAAAGGGACTCGAAAGGCAGAAATTTGTCGATATTTTTCTCGCGATCTTTGTCTATCTCTCTCGCTCTCTCTCACTCTCTCACTCTCTCTTTCTCTCTCTCTCTCTCACTCACTCTCTCAGTCTCTCTCCGATCTCGCTCTCTTTGCCTCTCACTCTCTCTCTCTCTCTCCCTCTCTCTCTCTCTCTCTCTCTCTCTCCTATTTCGCTCTCTTTGCCTCTCACTCTCTCTGTCGCTCTTTGTCTCTCTCACTCTCCCTCTCTCTCTAGTCTTTCTTAGGTTTCTATGATTTCTATAATTTGTGCTAAGCTTTTTTTTTATTAGTTTGAGCTAGCTCACTTGTCATTTCCAGCTGTAGAAAATGATGATAGATCTGTTAAGTTGACTCAACCTCTTAAATGTACACTTTCTCGTGCTCGGTTTTTGAGCATCAACCACGCTTATCCGTTTTTTGGCGAGAAAGATACAGGAGCTCAGACAGGATAGCCAACAACATATCATCATCTGCGCCCTAAACGTCATTTGTTGTGTTTTGGATTTGTGATGATTTGATTTTTAATAGGCTGAAGATTCCTTAACTTTAATGCTCCATTGTATCGTTTTGTAACTCCTAGCGAATATTGCCATTTCGAGTTTTGCATCTTTGTCACGAATTTTTCAATTTATCTGATTTTTTTCTGTATTGCTCGTTCCGTTTTCAGAATTTTCCTACATACGCAATAAAGAGAGACGACTTTTTCAATTTTTTTTGTTGCAGATTCCGATCAGCGAAGGGGAAGGGGTCGTGTGCTGCCGTGTGTGCCATCTGCTGGTTTGAAGACCAATTGGTAAGCTGAATTTTTTTGCTTTTTTGTCGTGTCGTGCTCGTCCACATTAACACAAATTAAAGCTAGATCTCTAAGGCGAAAAAGAGTCTTTTAAAAAAGGGCTTTTGGTTTTCGCAAAAAGAGACGAATTCTCGTGGTAACAAAAGGTGCTCAATTCCTTGCAAACTCTTAAAAATGCCACAAAATCGGGAACAACAAAAAGTGGCTAGCCTTGTTTATCGCCTTATTGGATATCCGCTTGAAAAATACTTATCTCGTGCTGCCCAAACTCAAACTCTCGTGCTCCATGCAACCCATATTTGAGGTTGCATCAGATTTTCGGCCTATTTTTATGGCGCCTCGCAGCTGGGGGCCGGAAATGCAGAAATTCCCGCAAAATATGTAGTTTTTGTTGCATTTGGAGGGCCGGGAAGTGATTGTTTTTGTTGTTTGGCGGGCGGCACGATGTTGCAAAAAAGTTGCATCAGCGTGAGTAAGTGGCTAACAGATGGCCAAATGAGTAATAGTAGGATTTACGTGAAAACTTGCAACAATAAGAAAGGGGAGGGGCTAAAAAGACGGCAAACTTTTTCTAGCCGTCGGCATATTTGCATATTCTGTTTTTCTTATAGTTATTTGAATTTTTTGAATTATAGTAATTTTAAGCTGTTTAATTTTGCAGTTAGTAAGGTTATTCAAAAATTTGGCATAGCTTTAAATCAAGAAAAACAAACCCATTTTCAGCCAAAATTGAATGCCAATGTAGCAAAATGCCGAAAAATCTCAGTTTTCCGATTTATATAAATAGCCAGTCTAGGCTTGGCAAGCTAGCCAAGACCTTTTGAGGAAAGAAGTGAAATAGAGGGAGAGAAAGAGAGAGAGAGAGAGAGAGAGAGAGAGAGAGAGAGAGAGCGAGAGGGAGAGAGTTAGACAGAGATTCAGGCCTTCAAAAAATTCTTAAAAAACCGCTGCTAGGCTGCGTAAAGGAAAATCCGCCAGAATCACGGCTGGTACGCATTTAGCCGAGATTTTTCGACTTTAAGGCATATTTCGTAGGGTCGCGTAGCCGTCTAGACCTAGTCGCTAGAAGGCGTCGATTCTCCCACTTGGCAACCCCGTTAGCGCGACCGGACCGGTTGATCCTCTAGATCGTTCCCGAAGCTTCCATCCACCCGTCTGCGCCTGGGGGATAAATCTCGTTCTCTGAGCGTTCTTTGGTATAGCCCGGGGGGCACAAACATGACATCATCCACCACCCTGGTACCCTTGTCTCTCTCCCTCTCTCTCCCTCTCTCCCTCTCTCCCTCTCTCTCTCTCTCTCTATCTCTCTCTCCCTCGTTATGTACCCTTTCCAGGTCCCTCCCACCATCAGAGCACCCCAGGCGGACACCCCAGAAGGAAGGCGAGAGACTACCGAGAAGACAGAGGGAACAGGGATAACGAGAAACCATCAACAACTACGCCTACAACTAGGCCAGGAGGGTAGTCAGAACATCTACCATCAATCACATCGTCATCATCATCAGCCGAGATCAGAATGTTCTTCTTCGACAAGGACCAAGAGGAGGAGCTGGGAAGCTGTAAGTTTTCCATTCAAAATTCTGAAATTGTCATCAGAATTTGTGCGAAATTTGATGGAGTACTGTAGTGCCAGATTTTTGGGTGGAACCGAGTGCTATTAGCTACCGTAATCCATCAACTTTTGAGCCTTTTTTGCGTAATTTCCGGCGCTCTCGTAACCCGAAACTTGAGATTCAAATTTGCTACAAGAACCTGATCTATCTCACTTTGAAAAATGTCTTATTTTAGATTGTTTAACTTCGCTATTACTGTATTTTTCACTTACAGTCTTTTTCTCGCATAATTTTATCGCAGTTAATGAATTCACTTTTTTGCAAATTTGAATTGAAAATGGGTACTGTGCGTTTTACCCTAGACTTTGCTTTTTTGCTTATTTCAGATTCTTTTTGACGATTTTTTTAAGCCCTAAGGATTCAAAAAAACCGTATTCTTGGCTTTCAGATTTTTGAGGAGGTTCAGCTACCTACTGTAGTTCTTAAAATTTCAAAAACAAGCTTTATAACTAAATTTTAGATCTTTTTTTACGCCATTTCTTTTTTTTAACATTTTATGGCCCTCCGTCCGGCCGATCGTATCGTACTGTAAGCCTACTAAATTGTAATCCTATTTTCCTGGCCCCTTCTCCTAAATCTAGAAAATCATAAAGCTCAGCCGAACCCCAAAAAATTTCAAAAGTGCCAGAAGTGCATTCGATATTTTTCAGACGCCCTAGTTTACCCTAGCTTCGGCCCCCCTAGTTTCGCGAACCCAAAACGCACTAACAAAACATCTTCTACCTCGCGCTCACTAGCCCAGCTGCTGCTCCCCCTTTATTCCTTCTTTTCGACTGCCACTTTCGACTGACAAACGTACACAACCCGAGCCCTTCTCTCTCACTCTCTCTCTCTCTCTCTTTCTCTCTCCCCTCTCTCTCTGCCCTGCATCGACTCAACCAGCTGGTGTGGCCGGGCGACTCCGGCGAGTTGTGAAATTGTGAAGAAATAATGGCTATGTGTGGGCCGGGCTAGCGTAGCCTACCTACCCAGCCCCCCAAATATTGTGACGCCGCGCCCCCGATTTGCTCCAGAGAACGGGCCCGGTGATCGATTACTGCACTGTACTACAATGGGACAGTACACTCGGGAAGTGTAAATAGTACTATGACGGAAAAATTAACGCGGGGATCACGGTAGTACTGCATAGAAGGGGTGGAATTCGTACTTAAAATTATATGGGGCTTGGGCTTAGGTTTAGGCTTTGGCTTGGCTTATGCTTCGGCTTAGGCTTGGGCTGCGCTTGGGTTTAGGCTTAGGATAGGACTTAGCTTAGGCTAGGAATAGGCTTAGGCTTAGCTTAGGGTTCGGATTAAGTTAGGCTTAGGCTTAGGGCTTGGGCTCAGGGCTTCGGCTCAGGTTTAGGCTTGGACTTAGGCTTCGGCTTGGAGCTAAGTTTGGGGTCAGGCTTAAACTTTGGCGTAGCTTAGCTTCGGCTTACGCGGGGGGCCCTAGGTATAGGCTTAGGCTTCCTAGGCTTATGGATAAGCTTAGGCTTTGGCTTTGGTTTTGGCTTAGGCTTAGGCTTAGGCTTAGTCTCAGGCTAAGCCTAAGATTAGGCTTAGGCTAAAGCCGAAGCCAAGCCGTGCTTCAGCCAAATTCCGCTTTTCAGGCCACTTCCCATACCAAAACATTCTCACGCCAAATATGCAAATTAGGTGCACTATACGCTACCGTATCCCACAAAGTCGGGCCGCATTTTCGCAACGCCTAGTGTTTCCCATGCGGCGTGTGTGTACGTGCCTGTATGTCTATATGATTCAAAATGGACATTCACGGGCTCGGCCGCCGGGGCTGGAAGGGGCATTTGGGCGCACACAATGCTTCATTATGCATCCCGATCGGCCGATGGTTGTGAAAGGTAGTCTTTCTCTCTCTCTCTCTCTCTCTCTCTCTCTCTCTCTCTCCTGCCGCTCTAACAATAAACAACGCTGCGGCTCTCCCTATCCCTGGCTCTCTCGGATTTTTTTATGGTCCTCTTTCTTGTCTTATTCTCTCGTATCGCCTAGTCTCTCGCCTTATAGCCCGCTGACCACCCGTTTGTCCGTATCCTACCCACCAGTTGTTTGTCTGTCTGTCTGTCTGGGTCTCTAGGGGGAAGGCGGTCTCTCGCTAGGTGGTTGGCCGTCTAGTTTCTCACGCCGTAAGCGCTCTCTCGCCGGCTTGGGCATGTGATCGGCTCTCTCTCTCTCTCTCTCTCTCTCTCTCTCTCCCTCTCTCTGTCCCTCGCTTTCAACACCACTAGGGGGCTCTCTGCGTCTCCCTCGCTTCCCCGCTCTCTCTAGTACCCCTGTCTCACCCAAAGGGAGCGTCCGGGTCTCTCAACTCTCCCGATCTCGCTCTTTCTCTCTCTCTCCCTTTCTCTCTGGCCTCTCTCACTCCCTCACTCTCTCTAATACCTCTCTCTCGGGCAAGGGGGCGTATCGCCTGCGTCTCTCTCCTCTGCCCACTCTCTTACCTATGTCACCCTCGTTTCTCTACCCTCTCTCCTCCTCTGCCACTCTCTCCCCCTCTCTCCCCTCTCTACCCCCTCCCCACCTAGAGATCCCAGCTGGGGCGGACCTCGAGGGGCGAACGCCACCGCGACCAGAGCTCCCGTCGCGCGCGCGTCGTTGGTGCGCTTCGGCCCCCACTTGCTTACCACCACCCAAGTCTCAGGATCGAAGCCAAGCCAAGCAGCTTTGCTTGTTGCTCTCAATCTGTCTATTCTATGCTGAGAGTGTGCTCGGCCCCCATTCACCACCACCAGCCCCATCACCAGTCCCACCACCGCGACATGGTCCACCTGTACCACCCGGAGATCGCTGGTCCGTTCGTTTGTCGGTTGATTTTTTTGGGGCTTGCCGGGGCCTTTAAAATTAAAGAATTTCGTTTTGATGCCAATTTGAAAAATCCTGACTTGTTTGGACCTCTAAAAGCTATGTTTTCAGGCGGATTTTGAAGTTTTAAAGCGTTTTTCGTGTCGATTTTTGTTAAATTTTGTTTAAAAAGCCCGTAATTCCGTGACGATGCTAGTTCCGCTGGTTAGGACACGGTTTAGGTTTTAAAGCTATTTTTTCGAGCGGATTTTGAATTTTTTTAACGCCTTTTTGTCATGATTTGTGCAAACCCGACCCAAATCCATAGGTTTTCTAAGGTTGCCGCCCTCCTTTAAAATGGTAAAATTCCGTTTTGATGCTAATTCCGAGTATCCAGACTTATTTTTAGTATGTAAAATTAAATTTTTAGGTGAATTATGATTTTTTAACGGGTCTTTTGTCTTGATTTTTGGAAACCTGAGCAAAAAAATAGGTCTTCCAAGGTTTCCGACGCTCCGTTTCCGTTTTGTACTAATTCCGGTTCCGGAATATGAGGGTATTTTGAAAGTTATGTCGTTTTTGAGCAAATTTAAGATTTTAAATAGCCGTCAAACCTTGATCAGCTTAAAAAATTTTTTTATTGATTTTTTACGTTGTGTGGCCTATTTTCACTAGCAATTTCCGCTACGCTACTCGTACCACGCGCATTTCCGTTTGCATCTCCCCATTTTCCGTAGCGCTCCTGTCAACAGCGGATTTGAGTTTTGGAGTGGCTAGTATCGCCCAAACGGCCAGCAGAACAGCAGGAAAAAAAGACTTGAATCCCTATGGAAAGCGCCTTTTTCTAAATCCTAAAATGCACGCAAATTTTGCAAGTTTTTGAGCGTAATTCGGAAGGTTCGGGACTCTGAAATCCCACAGTAATCTCGGCCCAAAGCGGCCTTTAATTTCTGTGATTAAGGTTTCCCCCCGAGGGCTGGGATTTCGGCTATTTTTGGCCCCCGCATTTAATCCGAATTTTCTAATGGTAGGGCTATTTTTTCCTCATTTTCTATTCAGCGGGGCGGATTATATAGTGGCTCTATTACAGTATGCCGGGGATTAGACGGCCGGAAATTGTTTTTAGAAAGGTTTTCACTGGTTCTAAAGGTGTTAAAGCATGGGGAAAGAGTTTAAAACTCGATATTTTGTAAAATACGCAATTTTAAACGTTTTCCAAGTTGCGAAAAGGCTTAAAAATCCTATATTTGGTAAAATACGCTATTTTTCATACATTTACCGCTTTAAAAACACTAAAATTTGTCAGGAATTTTTTAAACGCTGGTATTAAACATTTAGCAATTTTCGATCCAAAATTCAGCTCAAAAATCTTTGGTCGCATCAAAAAAAGATGAAGAGCACTCAGAATTCCAAAAAAACCTCTAATTGAGCCGAATATTCCCAAAATTAATAATTTACCGCTCACTCCACTATGCACCATTTTGCAGATGCGCCGTACAAGAGCGACGGCCTCGCTGGGATGGGGATGGGAGGAGAGCTCGACAACCACCATCATCATCAAGCTACCAACACCACTGGGCTCAGGAACATCCTTGGAACAACGTGAGGGTTATACAGGATTTCTCGCTCTCTCTCCGGCTTTCTCTCTCTCTCTCTCTCTCTCTCTCTCTCTCTCTCTTGTTTTTCATCTGCAACCCCTAATTCCCCCACCCACAATCTGCGTCACAAAAACTTCGAAGGAGCTAGTCAACATTCCTAGTGATCAGCTCCTGAATCAGATCACAAAAATTTACCCTAAAAAACGGTACCTCCCCGTTTTGAGCCACCAAAAACACAACGCCCTTATCACCCCGGCCACCAGGTCATTTGGCTGTTTTTGGGGGTGCAGATTCTAAACCCAGAAAAAATCCTCCATCCCTATCTGGTTGGCCTGATAAACCGTGCCCTCGGGATGCCCGGGATTCCCGTGTTTACGGTGCGGGGGTTGTTGGGTCAAATGATCCGGAAGGCAGGAGAGAGAGAATCGATACTTTAGAGTAAAGGCATGCTAGCAGAAATCATTTAGGAATGAAAGGGGCTGGCTAGCAGAGATCATTTGGGAATAGAAGGGCAGGCTAGCAAAGTTTCTTTAGGAAGAGAGAGAGAGACAGTTAGAGATAGAGAAAACCACCCAAATCCGACTCATCCCCCACCCCCGTCATATCCATCCGATTTCCGGCAAATCCAGGCCCAATTTCGGGCTGTTTTTCTGTTTTGCGCCCCGGCGCCGCTCCTCTAAAAGCCCCGAGGCGGAAAATCAGGAGCACCTGAAGTCTGGGTTACGGTAGCTGGGGCGTGTTTTGGAGTGGTGGGCATCAAAAAGGGCACCGACTTTCCGGGGGATATTGAGCCTGTTTTTCAAGAAAAATGACACGTACTCGGCTTTACGGCATTGAAGAGTGTGACAGTAATGAATTCTTGGATGCTAGCTGTCCCTGCCCCTTTGAAATTGGATTTAAAGGGACTGGGAAGGCAAATTTTACCTCCAAATTTTCAGAGATGCGGGCCGACCTCGGGTAATGCACGGGCGCGACTCATTCGCCACCGACTTCTTCTTGGGAGACGATGGGGACGAGTCGCCTGATTGGGCGAGCAGCAGGTACGGTAGCTGGGGTGTTTTTAAAGGGAGTGGGACAGGAATTCTAGAATTTTAAAGGCGTCAGACGCACGGTTTTTGGCGCCGCTTTTACAGTAACTTCCCTACTATACTTGTTTTTTTTTTGCGATGATTCTTAAATTTCCACCCGTTCCTCGATCCGTCAAAGTCATCAACGACCCCGGGGCCGGTCAGCTGGGGCATCCTTAAAAAAAGGACAACAACACAACGGGATGACTAGTAGATCATTGGGGTCAAACCCGCCGATCGGGTCACGCGGCGCGCCCGAGCCTGGAGAATTGTTTATGGTTTTCGCCGGAAGAGACCAACCGTGTTACGTAGCACTACATGCCGGGAGAAAATATAGGATGCCGAGCGCTTTTTTGCGGGAAAAGGAAACGGGAGGAATTATTTTTATTTCCAGAAAAGGAGAATAAAAAGTGAACCGCCTGACAAGGAGAAAATGAGCAAAAAAAATGGCAGAATTGCACTAGATTATTTTGATAACATTTTCCTTCTGATGCAAATTTTTGCTCTACAATTCCATCATTTCCCTAGTTACCGTAACCCAGAAATTAAAAAAATCTAGCATGTAACGTTAGGAAAACTGGCTTAATTTAGTGCCGTTTAGTCAAGGTCAAGTCAAGCTCACAAACTTTAAAAATGATTTAAAAATGGATTTTGCACTTAGTAAATTTTTTCTAGAATTTAAGGATACAGTTAGACTACAAAAACACGCAAATCTGCCCTCATCGCAAAAAAGTTTTCCACTCCAATACCCCCCTCATAGTAAGACCATAGATCCCACCACTCACCCCTGGGATTCCGCCTATTTACGCCTAGCGCCCTCGGCCCACACCCTAAATATAGCTAAACCCGGGGAATCAGAGCGTAGAAAATACGATCCCAATGAGTCAGGGAAATAGTGGGAAACTAGGATATGAGGCTTCGGTCCTAAAAAACAACTAAATCATCGAGTAAATGGCTAATTTAAGCTACAGGCCCTTGTAAAATCCAGAAAAAGACAGTTAAAACAATTGATTGAAAACAGCTAGATTTTCGATTTTTAAAGTTTTAAATTTTTCAGCGAGGAGAACGAGGAGCTGACGGAGCTGGTGTCGATGTCGTTGCGCAGCCAGGGAGGAAGGAATCGGCAGCGCAGCTCCACCAAGACCGGCTTCCAAGGTGAGCACCAGCTTTCTGAGCTTCCGGCTTTTAAAGGGATAAGGACACTTCGAGAATCGGGGTTTTTCGGGTTAAAAGACTGCCAAAAATTTGTTTTGGCCAGTTTCCGTCTCAATTAGCTAGTTTCTAGCTCATGCTCTGGCTCTAGTTCTGTTTTTGGAATCCGACTTTACAAGAAATCTCTGCTAGCCTGCCTCTGCCATTCCTAAAGCATCTCTGCTAGCCTGCCCCCTTCTAATGAATTCGCGATTCCCAATTTCCGCCTCGTTCCAAATTCCACCCTCTGCCCCCATACATAATTAACCCCTTAGGCGATCCCCTACGTGCAAAAGTGGTCTCTACATTTTTTTGCCGGTGGTCTCCTAAAAGGGGGAACCTTCCAGAAGTCGCGCGTCGGGCGCGAGGCGCCGCCGGGCGGCGCCGCGCGCGGCAATCAATCGCGACGCCCCCGCCGAGGGGGGACTCCTTCTTTTGGATCGGGGGAAAGAAACTCACAAACAGACACACAAACTGCCACACAAACAGAACTAGGCCTTGGCCTGCGGGGGCCCCCGAATGTGGAAAGGGGTGAATATTGGCATGGATGGGGGCTGGAAGATTGTAGAACTTTCTGGAAATTTTGGGAATAGTTTTTGGTCCAAACGGAGCTAGCTAGCAGGATCATTTGGAAATCATTTTTAAGCGTAAAACGGTAGAATTGCGATTGTCATATTTTTTCAGGGAATTAAGGACCATTAATGCCTTTTAAATCCAATAAAAAGCGTCACCGCCTGAGGCAGGCTAGCAGAGATCATTTACGAAGCCTTCCCAGATTTTGAATCATCTTTTTAGCGCTTTTAAAGGGACGAGCAAGGCCAAATTCCGTAACTTTCAAACCCGCTTCGAATCGAGATTTTTTAGCTTTTACAGCCTAAATTGAGTTTTCGTAAACCAGCTTGATTTTTCGCCCATATTCACTAACGTTTTTCGGCCCCATAACCTGTCCAAAATGTCGAAAAATCTGCAGCCGCCCCCCTCCAACGGGAACTTGTTTTTGGCAGGTAATCCCCTCCCTCGAGGCTCCGAGGGAGAGCAAAAAAATGGATCCGCTGCTACTGAAAACGGGCCCGCCTGCTGGAAACGTGCAGAGCAGCGGGGTGGAATTTCGGTCATGGGGTGGCGAAAAGCATCAAAAATTTGCATTAAAATCTACATAAAAATTAATATTGATTCTAAAGGCCTGGAAAAGCATGGGCAATCTAGCAGAGATCATTAGCGTCTTGAAAATTCTGTGAAGATCATTTTATCCCGATTTTTCAGACTTCTACAAGCTGCTCGACGAGAGCCTGGGCGCAGGGGCGTACGGCAGCGTGCACACCTGCGTCTACAAGCCGACCGGCAAGGAGTTTGCCGTTAAGGTAAGGGCAGAATTTGGTGTCACACTCCCTTTAAAGGAGCTAGCAAGTGCAATTTCACTTTTCCTGGAGAAATTTAGGTGTCACGCTCCCTTTAAAGGCCTAGGAAGCGCAAATTCTACGCTTTTCGGCTAGATCTTGGTGTTCATGCTCAACTTAAACAGATGCAGAAGGCACTGCCTCTCAAATTTGCTAAAAGATAAAATCTCACTTTTTATTGTACTTTTTCTGTCCAACCCTCTTTAAAACCTCAAAAACCAAACAAATTTGCTAATGGGGGACCACCCCGATTCCACCCGCCGGCCGCTATTTGTTTCTTAAGGGACCCGGGACGGCTTCGAGTGGCCACTAGCCACGCGAAAGAACAAATATGGGCGAGAGAGAGCGAGAGAGAGCGACAGCTTCTCTAGTTCCGCAGCTTCTGATCGGCTGACCGGCCCGGGCCCCGAAAAACAGTCCAAAGGAAGAAACGGGAAAACGTGTTTGCCGGGCCATTGTTTTCGGGGGGCCCAGCTTGGCGAAACGGGGTCCCAGCGCGAACCCGGGTTTTTGGGGCAAAAAACAGGAGGAAAGAGTGTTCTGGGGTGTAGAACGTACTCGAAAAAGAGGGAAATGCCGGAAAAATATCTTAAAGGGCCAGGAAAGGTCAAAAAAATGCTTAATTGGAATTTTCTTGATTTCCTCGCCCCTTTAAAGATGTTTTTTGCTGTTTTTAGGCTTGGGGAAACGGAAATTCTTGACTAAACTCAATTTCGGTTTTATGGGTAAAAAACTCAAAAACTTAAAGTCGATTTTTGCGACTAATCCCACCCTGCTTCAGATCGTCGACAAAGAAACGGCAAGCCACACGCGCAGCCGCCTGCAGCGCGAGGTGGACACGTTCAAGATGTGCCGCCACCACCCCAACATCGTCCAGCTGATCGAGTGGTTCGAGGACTCGGACAACTTCTACATGGTCTTTGAGAAGATGAACGGGGGCCCGCTGCTTGATCATATCCAGAGGAAGGTTGGTGAAAAAGAGCTGTTTTGGAAGGACTTACTTCCCTATAAAGACCCGGAACTTCTTGAAGACGTCGGCCTCTTTTTGGTTACTTTTAGCGCAGCGAGACGATTATAAAACTGTCAAAAAATTAATTATTTTACGTTTTTCGACGGTTTTGAGCCTCTTTCAAGTTACCCACTGCTCGGCTTGAAAACGTCCCCCTGCCTCGTTCTACTTAACGAGTCATGGTTCCAGAAATTCTTCACCGAGCACGAGGCGGCCCAGGTGACGCGCGACATCGCGTCGGCCCTCAAATTCCTGCACGACCACGGCATCGCGCATCGCGACGTGAAGCCGGAGAACATCTTGTGCACCGACAAGGACCGTGTGTCGCCTGTGAAGTTGTGTGATCTCGACCTCGCCAGCAAGTCGCATCTGAACCCGGAGGATCGGGTAGGTATCTGGATTTTGAGTCAGCAAGTTGCTTGGGTTAGGCCTGGGCTTAGGCTTAGGCTTAGGCTTAAGCTTAGGCTTAGGCTTCGGCTTAGGCTTAGGCTTAGGCTTAGGCTTCGGCTTAGGCGTAGGCTTAGGCTTAGGCTTCGGCTTAGGCTTAGGCTTAGGCTTCGGCTTAGGCTTAGGCTTAGGCTTAGGCTTAGGCTTAATTGCTTAGGCTTCGGCTTAGGCTTCGGCTTAGGCTTCGGCTTAGGCTTAGGCTTAGGCTTAGGCTTCGGCTTAGGCTTAGGCTTAGGCTTAGGCTTCGGCTTAGGCTTAGGCTTAGGCTTAGGCTTAGGCTTAGGCTTCGGCTTAGGCTTAGGCTTAGGCTTCGGCCTAGGCTTAGGCTTAGGCTTAGGCTTAGGCTTAGGTTTCGGCTTAGGCTTAGGCTTAGGCTTCGGCTTAGGCTTAGGCTTAGGCTTAGGCTTAGGCTTCGGCTTAGGCTTAGGCTTAGGCTTAGGATTAGGCTTGGCTATAACTATATTTTCTTGATTTCCAGATGGCCGCCAGTGAGCCAGACCTCGCCAGCCCTGTGGGCAGCGCCGAGTTCATGGCCCCGGAAGTGGTCGACGCGTTCGTCGGTGAAGCACTAAAATACGACAAAAAGTGCGACATGTGGAGTCTGGGCGTCATTCTCTATATTATGCTCTGCGGGTATCCACCATTC
This sequence comes from Mesorhabditis spiculigera, assembly GCA_958295435.1. Taxonomy (NCBI): domain Eukaryota; kingdom Metazoa; phylum Nematoda; class Chromadorea; order Rhabditida; family Rhabditidae; genus Mesorhabditis; species Mesorhabditis spiculigera. The sequence continues at coordinate 1,927,299 of CATQJA010002663.1, forward strand.
TACGGCGATTGCTCGGCTCAGGATTGCGGATGGGACATGGTGAGTGATTGGGCAAGCCAGCGGAGATCATTTGGGAGGTATAGGCTGATAATGCCGATTCACAGAATGCCGATTTACAGAATGCCGATTTACAGAATGCCGATTTTACAAAATGCCGATTTACAGAATGCCGATTTTACAAAATGCCGATTTACAGAATGCCGATTTACAAAATGCCGATTTACAAAATGCCGATTTACAGAATGCCGATTTACAGAATACCGATTTTACATAATTTGGGTTCTACATCAAAAAATACAAACCGGATCCCCAGAAAAAACATTATCCGACTTGGTCATGGCGAAACCGCCAGACCTGAGGCCTAGCTTTACTATGTTCTTTTTTCAGAGAAACCCTAGTTCCACGTTACCAAGGGACCGCCCATTGGTTACTAAATTAAATTCTTCTATCAAACTGTTTCCCTTCCTCTCGACGCATTCTCAACCAAGAAATAATAATGAATCGTCGGGTTTGTCGCTGCGGCCGAGCACGTTGGAAGTGTCGGCGACCAGCGAAAAAGGCATGCGTTGAAACTTGCGATTTCCTCGTAAACCCCGATCCCTACGCGGAAAAAAAATTCGTAAAAATTCGCCATGGCCAAGTCGGATCATGTTTTTATGGGCCGGTTTGTATTTTTGGATGTAGAGGCCAAATTGTGTAAAATCGGCATTCTGTAAATCGGCATTCTGTGAATCGGCATTCTGTAAATCGGCATTTTGTAAATCCGCATTTTGTAAATCGGCATTCTGTAAATCGGCATTTTGTAAATCGGCATTCTGTAAATCGGCATTTTGTAAAATCGGCATTCTGTAAATCGGCATTCTGTAAATCGGCATTCTGTGAATCGGCATTATGTAGGTAAATCCATTTGGGAATGGCAGGGAGCAGAGACCCTTTGGAAATTTTGTCATCACCACTTTCCAGGGCGCTCAATGCGAAGAGTGCCAGAACAACCTCTTCCAACGCATCCAAGACGGGTACTTCGAGTTCCCGGATGAGGAGTGGAGCAACATCTCCGAGGATGCCATGGATCTCATCGGGCACCTCCTCGTCCGCGACACCAAGTTGCGGTAAGTCTTGCTCTCTCTCGCTCTCTCTCTCTCTCTCTCTCTCTCTCTCTCTCTTTCTCTCTCTCTCGCTCGCTCTCAGACTCTATCTCTCATTTCAGGTACACGGCCGACGACGTCCTGTCGCATCCGTGGATGACGGGTGGTGCTCCGACCACCGAGTTGCTCACCCCGGGCAACCTGATCCGGAACGACTCGACCAGGGATGTGCACCAGATCCGCGAGACATTCCAGGCGATGAACCGCATCTACTCGGGCCGGATGAGCCTCAACCGAGAGGTGAGAGAGGGAGAGAGAAAGGGAGAGAGCGAGAGAGAGAGAGGGAGCGAGAAGGAGAGAGAGAGAGAGAGAGAGAGAAGAGAGAGAGAGAGAGCGCGAGCGAAAGAGTCTGAGGGCGAGAGAGCGAGAGAGAGAGAGGGAGAGTGAAAGAGAGCACGCGCGAGAAAGGGTGAGAGAGCGAGACGTGCATGCTTTTTTGCCTTGAAGGCCCCTTTAAACCGTCATTTTCAGGCATCGCAATCAGCCCTCCCGACCCCGGGCCCGGGCGATCTGCCTCCAATGCCATTGCTGAAGATCGAGGAGATTTGGGACGAGAAGACGTCGCAGGGATCCCCCACCAAACCACCGCCAACCTGGGCTGAAGAGGTGGAGAACGACGAGATGATGTTCCCGGTCTTTGGCATTGGCCTCGAGAATGATGCCGCCGTCCAGCAGTACTCCTCCAACTACTATAATGTGGGTTTTAAGGGAAATATGATGACTTCCTAAAAGATCTTTGCTAGCATGCCTGGTACTTAGCTGTTAGCGAGGGGGATTTTTAGAAAAGGAAAACGAATTGGGCTTATAATAAAATCAAAGCCATTTATATATGTTTTTAATTCTTTAATTTTAAAATTTTTTGTTTATAATATTTTGCCATTTTAGAGGTGAAAACTTATAAAAAACTTCTAAGTTTTTTTGAGGTTTTGGTGATAAATGTATGGAAAATCGTCAAAAAGTTCAAGTTTTCGAATTTTCCAAAATTTTAAAACTATTTTTAGCGAGCAAAACCTATTAAAAATTATAAAATACACTATTTGTGTTTAACGGAAAAAAGACAAAAATTAGTCCCCCCGCTAACAGTCCAGAATCGCTCATTTTGCTGCCATATTCCCTCAAAACTGCTGCTAGCTTGCCCCGAGGTTTTCAACAATTTTCCCAAACGATCTTTGCTAGCCTGCCCGCGCCAAAATTTTCTAAATCGTTTTTGAAGTCTTTCTAACCCCTTTAAACCCCTCATTTTTTCAGTACGACACCACGGAGGAGCCGTCCAGCTTCAAGCCGAGCTCGGCCAAAAGCCTCACCGCCATCGAGACGTGCCAGTCGGCCCTCGCCCGCCAGGACTCCGCCACGGACACGCGCCGCGAGCAGAAAGTCGACGCCTAAAACGCGACCCGGATCCGGCTACAGTACTCCCAAAAATGCAGAAATAGCCATGTAGATAGCTTACTTGAACCTACCAGTACCCCCCGGCCCCTGACAACTACTTTTTGCGTGTAGCCCGGGTCCCCGAATGCCCCCCGAAACAACTGATTACGCTATGAAAATACGGCGATTCCGTTATGATGCCTAATTACGATTCAAAAACGCAGCGAAAATAGATAATTGTCTAAAATCCTATTTTTTATTACCTAAGCTACCGTAACCTCTAAACGCGCGTAATTTGTACTGTAACGGAATCCCCCAAATTTTCAACCCTTCCACCCGGGACCCGGGCACTTTACTCCCCGAGACGTGTAGGGCGAGACCGGGCCATTTTTTTGGGGTACTGTACGCTACACTACGCCACTGTACGCCCGTACTTTGGCGTAATTCGTAGCCTTCGGTGACCCTTTAAATGGCCCAGTCTTGACCCCAAACTCTGTGTACATAATTGACCCCTATGCCCTGATCTGTCTGTACCCTGTATTCTGTATTCTCCTGTACTCTGTACTCTGTAGTTTCCGCCCACTTTTTCACTCTCCATCTCTCGCTCTCTCTCAAACCCTCTCACTCTCTCGCTCTCTCTCCATCTATGATCTGTCATTTCCAGGGGTTTTGGCGATTTTTCAGCGGATTTTTGAAGTTTTAAAGGGATGGTGACAGCTAGGATTATCTCGGAAAGTTGGCTTTAGCTTAAGCCGAAGCCTACGCCGAAACCTAAGCCTTTAAAGGCCTATTCAAGCCTCAAATCCACCCAAAAATCGCCAAAAGCCTCCTCATTTTCCCGTGATCACTCCATCACACACCCTGTGAACGCTATGGTCTCACACCCTCGGAAACACCCGTTTTTCCGACCCACACCAACTTCCGGCGAGCGTTTTGGGCCTGAATTTGGCTTTTTAAGCCAGATCGGGTCCCGAAGCGCCCGGCAAAAATCTCTGGGCTCCCTAGGATTTCCCTAGTTCCATCGTCTAGAACCACAAACACCACCACCACCAACTCGCGAAATTCGATTTTGCGCCCCGTTTTTTGGGCTACCGTAGTCTGAAAATTGACTTTTTGCGGCTTGGCAAGCTGCCAAAAGTGAAACTTAGCGTTTTAAGAGCTTAACCAGGTCAAAAACGCTTAAAACATTTTTGACAGCTTGCCAAACCCTTGAATTTTTAAATTTTGATGCCAAAAACCCAATTTTTAAAACCTGAAGGTTACGGTAGCTCATTCATACTAAAAACAACATCCACCAGATCCAATTCTGGCCCAATTCCACTCCCACTACACAACGCTACAAGCTACAAACTACAAATTCCCATGCGGCGTATACCATACCACACCACCATCAACTTTTTCGGAATTGTTCTACATTTTCGACATTTTTCTACCCGGTCCGCCGCAAATGAAAACGACAAAAGCGGGCCCCACCACAAATTCACTCAGTCTCCACGCTGGGAAACCCCGAAAATTCGGTATTTTTATCGATTTTCGGTGTTTTTCGGCATTGTTACACCCCCTACGAGTCCCCCTGGATACTGTAGAATTTGGGGGGTTACGGTAGAAATTATAAAACTCGACGCAATTCGGCATTTTCTACCGTACCCCCGAATTTTACGGCTCAACCCCCCGCCCCAGCCCCTAACTTATCTTGTTGAGAGTTGTTGTTACCCCGCACTCAAAAAATTGTTACACCCTTTCGGCCTTTTAAAGGGACGGTGACAGGCAAATGGATTCTTTTTGGAACGCTTACGGTAGTTTAAAAACTGAAAATTCAAATGTTTCAAATTTTTGGATTGATTTAGACGTAAATTACGAATTTTTTGAATTTTTCTGGTGCTAAATTGACTTAAAAATACTGTGCTTCATACTGTGAGAATTTAGCTTCCAAAACAATTTTTTTGCTAATTTTTAAGCTACCGTAAACCCCCGAAAACCCATTTTCCCGTCACCGCAATTCCCCCAAAATTCCACTACTTTTCTATCCACACCCCGCTCCCTTGAAACCCCCTTAAAATTACGTGTCGGCTGCCCCTTTTTCACCATTTTAAAGGAGCGCTGAAGCCGCAACCCCCAGCAACGTGTCCCCCAAAAGATCCGATGCAGGACAACCCCCCACCGTACCGCGTGTATTTCCCTACCTACCGTAGTCAGTGCCCTTGAACATTCAGCGAATCGTGTACCAACATCGTGTCAAGCCTTCCCCCCACACCACACCACCTACTCGATCTAAATCTCGTCAAACCGACTGAACATGTGCACTGGATTATTCAGAATTACCGTATGCCTGGGGTGACTTGGAAACGGCGAAAAAGGCGATATTTTAAGGGGCTTAGGCTTAGGCTTGGCTTAGGCTTGGGCTTAGCTTAGGCTTAGGCTTAGGCTTAGGCTTAGGCTAAGGCTTGGGCTTAGCTTGAGCTTAACCGGGGCTTCGGCTTAGGCTTAGGCTCAGGCTTAGGCTTAAGCCTAGGCTCAGGTTAGGCTTAGGCTTAGGCTTCGGCTTAGGCTTAGGCTTAGGCTTAAGCCTAGGCTTAGGTTAGGCTTAGGCTTAGGCTTAGGCTTAGGCTTCGGCTTAGGCTTAGGCTTGGCCGCTCTCGATCTATCGCCTATTTTTTTGCGACCTCCCGTTTTCAGTTCTACCCCGGTCCTTGATACCACCCTCAAAAATTCCCCTCGCTCGAATGCCAACATGTATACAGCAAAAACACGAGTTGAGAAAATAAACGGTTCTGAAAGCAAAAGGTTGTACGAAAAATGCAGGAGATAAAAATACAGAGAGCGGGACAGGGAGAGAGAGGGAAAGAGAGAGAGAGAGAGGGAGAGAGAGAGAGAGAGAGAGAGAGAGAGAGAGAGAGAGAGATAAAGAGAACGTGAGGGGGCGAGAGCGAGAGCAAGAGAGAGTGAGTGAGAGAGTGCTAGAGCGAGAGAGAGAAAAACAGATGCGAGGTAGCCGTGTCTTTTTTGCACCTCTGACGCCTTGTCAAATAATCTCTAAAAACAAAGCCCGAAGAAAAATATACAAACCCATTACGCTATGAAACTCTTGGTTGCCAAGCGACTAGTGGCTGAGGATTAGCGGCAAATGTCTGAAAATCGCCAGAATGCTCGTTTGAAATTGCTATTTTAGTATTGACGATTTTCGGCTTTTTAGACTCTTAATTAATTTTAAGACTGTGGGGTTTTATTTTTTAGTGTAATTTTCCAGGATCTGAGGTCAATCTGTGCCTTGCAAGTCCCTTTAAAACGAGGAAAACAACTTTTTTAACCCTGTAGATCTCATTCATCTTCAAGGTAAAAACTATTGGTCAGGCCGACACGGCAGCTACTTGTGATCCCTCGCGAAAATATCGTCCGACTACGCGCCGATCCCCGCTTCCGATAAGGGGCAGTTGGCGCCGATATGGGGCCCAGATAGGCTGCCCACACGAACAGCACACAACCCCCGGGACAACGCGACGATTTTTCGCAGATCTTTGCGGGATTTTTCAGTTTTCTAAGTTTTACAGAGACCGTGAGTTGTTGCATCACTATATTTTTGTCAAGATTAATCAAATTTATGATACGTACAGGAATTAAATGGGATTAAACATACGGAGCAATTGAAAACAGAAATTCTGCGAATTCTCTTCGTTGCAAGCCTTCTCTGTCCCTATTTTTCGGACTCCCACTCTCTATCTCGCTATCTCGCTCTCTCGCTCTCTCTCTCGCTCTCTCTCTCTCCCTCTCTTTATCTGGATATCTCTCGCTAGCTCCCTCATCTCTCTCTCTCTTCATTTGGATATCTCTCGCTAGCTCGCTCCTCTCTCTCCCTCTATCTCTCTCGCTCTCGCTCTCTCTCTCTCTCTCTCTCTCTCTCTCTCTCTCTCTCTCTCTCTCTCTCTCTCTCTCTCTCTCTATATATATCCTATCCTATAAGCGAGAAAAGTATGTGTGTTTTCTGTAATGACGATTTCTCGGCCGTCAGGCCGAATTTCGCTCTGATTTTTGGCATGGAGGCGGAGAAACACACCCTCTTTATACGCATTTTTTTGTTTTTCGAAATTCCTTCATTTAACGATTTTACAAGGAAAATAGTATAAAACCCTTAACATTCTGGCCAAAAAAAGGGTTTGTTCAGAGGCTATCTCGATTGCCTGAAGGAGAGAGACCCTGATTTTTGGTGGGTTGATGCATAATGAAAATATCTCGATACTATTTTTTGGATTTTCGTTAATTCTTTAAAATAAGGTTTTTATAGGCATTTTTCTAAAAAATCCTTAACAAAATGGCCAAAGTGTCGTGGTGTCCAGGCCATGACTCGAAGCCCAGATGGAATTTCGGGCTGGAATTTGGACAACTTATGTATTCGATAGTGGGGATCACGCGCATCTTATTATTTTGACAAATTTTTGGCAGTTTCAGACTAAACGAACGAATTTTGCAAAGTGACCAGAAGGCATCCCTCCCAGCTCTCATTTCTTTACCGCTGCGCTAGGCGGACCCGCCCCCAGGACAGAACAGGCCTTTGCCGCCCCCGTTCCCATCCGTCCTGCGGTGTAGTGGATTGGGGCGGGGTCTACCACGCGCATGCTCATGGGTTCGGATCCTCGGCGAAATTAACTTTTTGCTTTTTGGTAGATCAGCAACAAACTTATTTTTAGGCTCACGGTGTGCGCGGTTTAGGCCTGGCTCTCGCTCTAGCGCCGCAGGCCAAAGAAAAGGTCCTTGACCCAGGCTCTCGCGCCGCAGGCCACGGATGGGTCCTGGACCCAGGCTCTCGCGCCGCAGGCTAATGATGGGTCCTAGACGCAGGCTCTCGCGCCGCAGGCCAATGATGGGTCCTAGACGCAGGCTCTCGCGCCGCAGGCCAAGGATGGGTCCTGGACGCAGGCTCCCGCGCCGCAGGCCAAGGATGGGTCCTGGACCGAGGCTCTCGCGCCGCAGGCCAGATTCCGGGAGAGAAAAACCAGTAACTAGCGCCGCAGGCTCAAGGATTCTAGCGCAACGCTGGCCCTTGCGCCGCAGGCCAAAGAATGGCTCCTTGACTCCGGTTCATGCGCAGGCCGAAAAAGAAAGTATTTAAATTCATGGTTCCTTGACGGGGTCCAGTGGAAAAGGGCCGCGAAGCGGTCTTTTTCCACTGGTATATATATACATCTATATATATTTCCATTCACCGGATCCTATTGGCGAATCCGTTTGTCCTTTCCCCCGAAAAAAAAACGGCTGAACAACAGAGTTCCAGGTCATCGCCCAGCAGCAGCCACGCCAACATGCCGCGTGTTTGCATAACCGGTGGCGGCGGATATTTTGGCCAGCGGGTCGCCTACGAATTTTTGGAGCAAGTGGGTGGGCGGAACGGGGGTTTCCGGAAATTTTTCCGGCGATTAATGGGAATATAAAGGCAATTGTAGTAAAATGCTTGATTTTCGAGCATTTAGCTAATTTTAAAGGGACTGGGATCGAAAAAATCGACCATGACTGTCGACTAGGTCTCGTCAGCTACGCCAAAATACGCTTGAAAACGGATTTAGATATGTGTTTCCTCTGTTTTGGGGATATTTTGGCGTGTCACGTAGCTTTCTAGAACTAGTAGACGTCAAGGGTCGATTCAGGCACTTCTTAGGACCTTTAAAATCGGATTTCCGAAACACCGGGCAGGCTAGCAGCATTCCTTTGAGAATTCAGGCTTCATAACAATTTAGGGTTATGAAGCAAACCTCCTCGATATCAATTTCGAAGCTCCACCCCCTGGGATAACGTTGGATCAGAAGAAAATAAAGATTTTCAAGGTAATTTCCAGATTTTGGAGTTAATTACCACTGTCTCAACCTCAGGGTTCTATCCTTGATCGTCAGCTCCTCGAAAACGCGCTTGAAAATTCCGAGACCTGCGTCCACATTGCAGCATATGGCATGGGCGGAAAAGGATCAGTAGGTTGACTTCAATGATCCTTTAGACCTGGTCTTTAATCTTGTTTAGTGTAATAAGAAGCTCGTTTTTGCCACAAATGTCGATGGGACGAATTTGGTGATGGATGTTTGCAGGGAGAAAGGAGTAAATAGGTGCAGTATTTTGGAGGGAGGCTAGCAGAGATCATTTGGGAATGGAAGGGGGCAGGCTAGCAGAGATCATTTGGGAATGGAAGGGGCAGGCTAGCAGAGATCATTTGGGAATGGAAGGGGCAGGCTAGCAGAGATCATTTGGGAATGGAAGGGGGCAGGCTAGCAGAGATCATTTGGGAATGGAAGGGGCAGGCTAGCAGAGATCATTTGGGAATGGAAGGGGGCAGGCTAGCAGAGATCATTTGGGAATGGAAGGGGCAGGCTAGCAGAGATCATTTGGGAATGGAAGGGGCAGGCTAGCAGAGATCGTTTGGGAATGGAAGGGGCAGGCTAGCAGAGATCATTTGGGAATGGAAGGGGCAGGCTAGCAGAGATCATTTGGGAATGGAAGGGGCAGGCTAGCAGAGATCATTTGGGAATGGACAGGGCAGGCTGGCAGAGATCATTTGGGAATGGAAGGGGCAGGCTAGCAGAGATCATTTGGGAATGGACAGGGCAGGCTAGCAGAGATCATTTGGGAATGGAAGGGGCAGGCTAGCAGAGATCATTTGGGAATGGAAGGGGCAGGCTAGCAGAGATCATTTGGGAATGGACAGGGCAGGCTAGCAGAGATCATTTGGGGATGGACAGGGCAGGCTAGCAGAGATCATTTGGGAATGGAAGGGGCAGGCTAGCAGAGATCATTTGGGAATGGAAGGGGCAGGCTAGCAGAGATCATTTGGGAATGGACAGGGCAGGCTAGCAGAGATCATTTGGGGATGGACAGGGCAGGCTAGCAGAGATCATTTGGGAATGGAAGGGGCAGGCTAGCAGAGATCATTTGGGAATGGAAGGGGCAGGCTAGCAGAGATCATTTGGGAATGGACAGGGCAGGCTAGCAGAGATCATTTGGGGATGGACAGGGCAGGCTAGCAGAGATCATTTGGGAATGGAAGGGGCAGGCTAGCAGAGATCATTTGGGAATGGAAGGGGGCAGGCTAGCAGAGATCATTTGGGAATGAAAGGGGCAGGCTAGCAGAGATCATTTGGGAATGGAAGGGGCAGGCTAGCAGAGATCATTTGGGAATGGACAGGGCAGGCTAGCAGAGATCATTTGGGAATGGAAGGGGTAGGTTAGCAGAGATCATTTGGGAATCGAAGGGGCAGGTTAGCAGAGATCATTTGGGAATCGAAGGGGCAGGTTAGCAGAGATCATTTGGGAATGGAAGGGGCAGGTTAGCAGAGATCATTTGGGAATGGAAGGGGCAGGCTAGCAGAGATCATTTGGGAATGGAAGGGGCAGGCTAGCAGAGATCATTTGGGAATGGACAGGGCAGGCTAGCAGAGATCATTTGGGAATGGAAGGGGCAGGCTAGCAGAGATCATTTGGGAATGAAAGGGGCAGGCTAGCAGAGATCATTTGGGAATGAAAGGGGCGTCGGGGAAAACACTTTTTTACAGGTTTATCAACTCCAGTTCGGTAGGCGTCATCTTCACAGACCACGAGCTAAACATGGTCGATGAGAGCTATCCCTACCCAGAGACTGTACGTTATACTACTCCTAGCGTTTATAGGTGTATTTAGTTCTACTCTTACTACAGTGAATCGAAGGCTATTGCCGAGAAGGCTGTCAAAAAAGCTAATTCCGAGAATTTTTCTACAGTATCGCTTCGGTATAGAGGGATATTTGGGCCTGGCGAGCCGAGGACAACTGCTAGAGCGGCGGTAGGTTGCTCTCTCTCCCTCTCTCTCTCTCGCTCTCTCTCTCTCTCTCTCTGTCTATCGCTCGCTAAGTACCCTAATGCCATCATCCAGCCCATTCCAGGAAACGATTCACCGCGGCCTGTATTTTGCCCGTTTCGAGCACAACACCCCGGCGATGACCCAGTTCAGCGGGCTCGACAACACCGCCACGGTGTGTGCGCTGTTTTGGAAGGGCAAACGTCATTCAGCCGCTTTTTAGGCATGCTGGCTAGCTGAGGTTGCCCTGAGGGACAGGAAGGAAATTGTTGGTAGGGTTTGAAAGGTAACATAGCGCCCGAGAATCAACCCTTTCAAGCTACTAGGTCTCGATAGCTGCATAAAGTGCCAAAAACTCCCAATCGTAGTGCCGTTTGGGCAGTGTGACTCGTGATTTGACGCGTTTCGTGGCTGTCTAGACCTAGTCGATGGAAAGAGTCGATTCTCACGCTTGCCAGTCCCTTTAATAACTCAGAAATTATGTAGACTTTTATAGGCGGAAAAGTGTATAACATTGTCGATGGAGGCTCACCAGTGCCAAGCTGGGATTTTTGGATTCCGCTATGCCAGGTATTGGATAGCGCTGTATCTCTCTCTCCCTCTCTCTCTCTCTCTATCTCTCGCTCTCTTTAGCTTTCCCTCTCAGTCTCTCTTATTTTACAGGGATGAACATGGCAAAACGAACTTTTTCCAGGCCCTCAATCGCAGTCGCCCCTGGCTGGTGCTCCCGTTTTGGATGGTGTTATACCTGGCATGGGCATCGGAATTTTTGTGTGAAAATTTCGGCGTCACTCCGTTATTCCTACGACTAGAGGTGGCCCTCGTTGGCTTCACCAATACCTATTCGATCGAAGCAGCCAGGAGGGATTTGGGTTACGACCCTCAGCACAACCACGATCTTAAAGGTAACGCCCGATTCTGTTTTTGAAGGGAAACAAGTACGACTCAGTGGCAAGCTAGCAAAGAAAAGGAACTGAAAGGTTGAGGCAGCTAGCTAGCAGAGATCCTTGAGGAGATGTAACGGATCTGATACAGAGAAACATAAAGCGAGAGAATCTGTAGGAGAGAGGGAGAGAGATAATGAAAGAGGGCGATCAATGGATTTTATCGTAGGTTTCTGGTTACAAGGCCCCTTAATTTCCACTATAAATTTTTCGCTTTCGCTTAGATTTTTTTTAGAAACGGCGGCATACTATAAGCAATATTACGCGGCAAATCCGAGCTGGAGAATCGATTGGTCTTTTTTATTTGCGGTCACTTTCTTGTTCTTGGTGTCATTTTTATTCACATTTGTTTGGTGAGATCCGTTCACAACACGAATAAAGGCATTGAAAACTACAAAGTATTACGGAGAAGCTTTCACACACACGCGACTCGATATAGCACAGAGATCTGTTGGAAAATCAATTTGGGGAAGAGCGATTGAACTTTGAAAAATAGCAGAGATCGATTTTAAAGGGACGGCGACACGTGACATTTGGATTTTTTCCCTTAATCGGTTAAAAATATCGAAAAAAATTATTTTCTGGTCATCCCAAGCGTTTATGGTACCTTGTGGGCTGGAAAATCGGCTTAAAAACACGATAAAACATACACAAATCTGTAGAATTAGTAGTTGTAAAAAGCATAGTTAAAAATACATGGCATAATCGATCAAACCCCGGCAACAAAACTTTACTGTCCCTTTAAAAACCGCGTCACCACTTTGGGTTCAACTTGTGCCAGTGAGCGACTGGGGTCTCGGGGTGGTCGAGCATCTGAAAAACGGGGTTACGGTGGACAGGTCAACTTTTAGGGAACTCCCTCACTTTTTACTCCCTCATTTTAAGCGTTTCTCATTGAAACCTTAGCGTTGAATAAATTATTATATTAACTTTCAAAGCCATGAAAATCATCAAAAATTTCAAAAAAGGATACTGTGGCGATGGCAATTATTAGAAAATGAAGAAGTCAGAAGCTCGCCCTCTACCTGTTTCCAGTGTTGCGCTCCGAGCTCCGATCCCAGAGGCCCCAAGATGGCGTGCCCGATCTCGTCGTTTGCTCCGATTAGGTCGTAGTCCATTACCTGAAATTATTGGGTTTGGAGCACGAATTGGACGGTTCTCTCTTTTTCCCTCTTTCTCTCTCTTTTTCTCTCTCTCCCTCCCTCTCTCTCCCTCTTACCGTAGCCACCAAGTTCACATCAGCCGTCAGCATATCTTTATTCGGCACCGGAAACGCGAACGATTCATTGAAGATAGGCATAAGGGTCTGAAAATGATCATGATAACGATTTTTGCATTTCTTTGGTCGGTGTAAATAGTGAAGCTTCGGAATTTGAATCCCTACCTGCGATTTAACAGCCGTTCTCCTCTTCTCCATCTTGTTGCCCTGCTGGACGAGCCAAAGCTTCACGTAGGGGTCTGAAAAGGAGAGGTTCGTCGCTCGTACTCACTCTCTTGCTATGGCTCTCACACACTCTCTCGCTCTCTTTCTCTCTCTCTCTAAAACTCACCAGAACTCCCAGCCAGCTTGTCCTTCGCCGGAAGCTCCTTGGCCCGGATGACGGAGACGGTAATTTTGTTGTGCTCGGGGAGGTAGCAGAGTGAGAGCATGACCTCACCGCATTGTTCCTGAAAGAAATTTTTTAGAAACTTGCCTTTTTCTCGTCTCGTTCTCACTTTTTCTCTCTATCTTTCTCGCTCTCTCTCGCTCCCTCTCTCGCTCAAACTACAGTATACCAGACTCCCTAAACTGTGCTCTGATCAATTCCCCTGCAACCATCAAAACATAATTCCAATTTTCCGGCTAATTGCTTGCCCCTTCGCCTCCATTTTTCAGGCGCTCCAGGTGAAGCCTATTGCCGAGAATGGACCCGTCGACTCGAGAATTCCGCCCAATAAATAATTCCGACACGGTCGGGGTGGTGTTCTCTTTTTTTGCTCGCCGCACAGAATTTTTGGCTAGAAGCTTCTGAATACAAAAATGGCCGTGATCGTTAAGGCAAACACTTTTTGTTCCGCGTTTTGCAAAAATCTGGTGAAAAAGTGAGAGAGTTCGAGAGTGAGAGAGAGAAAGGGAGAGTGATAAAGTGAGCAAGAGAGCGTGCAGGACAGAGAGCGAGAAAGAGTAAGGTAGAAAGGGTTCGAAAGGGAGCGAGACAGCGAGAGAGAGAGAGAGAGAGAGAGAGGGAAAGAGAGAGGGAGATCGAGAGTGGGAGAGAGAGAAAGTTTTTTTTTGTTCCTCACCTTGCTGACGGTAGGTCGTTGCAAATGTTTCCAGTACACGGGGCTGTGCTCGAACTTGACCGATTTCATCGGGAGCAGGATCTCGCCTGAAAAAAGTAAAAGTTAAGGGTTGTTAAAAGGAACTAGGTTTTAAATATTGTAAAGTGAGCATGACCCCTAGGTTGAAGCCTTTTATAGAAAGAGCGACAGCGAAATTCGCTGTATTTTCTAATCAATTGGCTAACTTAAAATTTTTTTCTTTGGAAAGGGGATTTTTGTCCATTTTTTGAGTTTTTTTTTTGAGCACGACCCGATCTACCGTAACCCACCAATAGGATCATCAGCCGAGAACCGGTCAAAGTCCATCACTTGCATCACGAGCGTCATGTCGTGCAGCTTCTTCATCGAATGGCCTGAAAAAGTCGCATAAATTCGTATATCTTTTTTTGTGTTTTTTACCGTACCCTTCAGACGGTTTTTTAAAATCGCTTTATCATGATTAAAGCTAATTTTTACTTTGAATTCTGCAAGTTTCACACTGACAGACGTTAAAAGCACAGTTTTTATAAAATCAAGCTAAAAATAAGGAAAGACTGAACCAAAAGTCACTCAAAATCACGCTTGAATACGTCACACTACTGCTGACAGTACGAATACGGTAGGAGTACGGTAGAAGGGCGTACGGTTCAACTGTGGGTGCGTGGAGATGGTGCGTCGTTGAAGGGAGGAGACGGGTGCGAGCAGACCGCCGGGGACCGAGCCTTGAGACCCGGGGCTGAGGCCACGAAGTCGAGGGGCTGGTCTTGAGAAAGAAATCTTACAGTACGCTACGTAAGAACGGTGCTTCATGGTAGTTTAAAGGGACCGGGACTAGTTTAACATACTTAAAAAATGCCTTAATTTCGCGACAAATGTGCTAATTTCGTCTTTTCTATCCCCCGGGAATTTACCGTAGCCCCCGCGTTGAGTGTCGCGCGCTCGACGAAATTTACAGGGACTTCAACGTCAACAAAACTGGATCAGATCGATGACCTCCTTTTTAAAGGGACTGGCAAGCGATGGAATCGACCCCCTGAAAACGGCTAGGTCTCGAGCACCACGGGATACAAAAGCAGCGAAAGATCGCTGTTTTCACTGCGGCTTACGCATGTTTGCGCGTACCTGTCGAGACCTAGTTGTGGGAGGGGTCGATTCGCGGGAGTGCTGGCCCCATTAAGAGTATGATAAAGCCCGACTATCTAGAAAATAAATATCTAGAAATTTTTATTACAGCCTAATCAAGGTCCCCGGTCCCTTTAAACGCCAAATTTCGCAATTTTTGCAGTTCCACACCTCCTTGGGGAATTGCGACGGCGCGACGGCACCGACAGGAATCCGTGCATGGCGTGGCAAGCGGCCAGCCTGTCCATCCAATGGCGGGTGGGGTACTGTGGCAGGGGCAGGTTTTATAACGCTTTGAGGGCAAAAATCAGCTTTACAAGTACCATAGTAAACTTGAGAAAAATAGAAAAATTACCCAAAATATACGCCAAGATTGCCACAAAAAAAAAGAATGAAAACCGCTGGCAAAAAAAAACACCAAAAACGAGCGCTTCAAAACAACATAAGCAACCCGTTGTTTTGCAAAAAAGGCTCGTAGGTGCGCGTGTGTGTGCCGGAATTACTAGCAAATTCCGGGGTGATGGCGTGTGAGGTGGGGGGGGGGGCTGTTGAGAGGAGAAAACGGAAAATCTCCGCGCGAAAACAGCCAATTAAGGTGGGGGAGGGGGAAAGCTTTTGCTCCGCGAAATCTTTTCTTGAGCTTTTTCTTACACTGGATTTTCGTCTTCTCTCTCTCTCTCGCTCTCTTTCTCTCACCGCAAAATTCAGGCTAAATTTTCGAAAAATCCTTACAGCTTGCCCTAGAATACCGACGACGCAACTTCCGTAGCAACAGTTTAATGGATTTTTAGGCAAAAATTTAGTTGCCGAATATATGCAAAATCAGTTGAAAATCCCGACCGTTAAAGGCCCCACCCGCACTGAAACACGGGAAAGACGAATAGGTTCCCCCGGAAAAACAGAACCAAATTTTCACCAAATAAAAATGACACCGGAAGTGGCTCGTAGAGGGACTACGATCCGGCCTATCGACAACAAAACTTTGGAACAGCCATGCAAAACAGAAAACAAAAAAGAATTCGCATGCAATCCGTAAAATCTTTTCAGACGCGATCTCTGCTAGCCTGCCCCTTCCATTCCCAAATGATCTCTGCTAGCCTGCCCCCTTCCATTCCCAAATGATCTCTGCTAGCCTGCCTCTTCCATTCCCAAATGATCTCTGCTAGCCTGCCCCTTCCATTCCCAAATGATCTCTGCTAGCCTACCCCTTCCATTCCCAAATGATCTCTGCTAGCCTACCCCTTCCATTCCCAAATGATCTCTGCTAGCCTGCCCCTTCCATTCCCAAATGATCTCTGCTAGCCTGCCCCTTCCATTCCCAAATGATCTCTGCTAGCCTTCCCCTTCCATTCCCAAATGATCTCTGCTAGCCTGCCCCTTCCATTCCCAAATGATCTCTGCTAGCCTGCCCCTTCCATTCCCAAATGATCTCTGCTAGCCTGCCCCTTCAATTCCCAAATGATCTCTGCTAGCCTGCCCCTGCCATTCCCAAATGATCTCTGCTAGCCTGCCCCTTCCATTCCCAAATGATCTCTGCTAGCCTGCCCCTTCCATTCCCAAATGATCTCTGCTAGCCTGCCCCTTCCATTCCCAAATGATCTCTGCTAGCCTGCCCCTTCCATTCCCAAATGATCTCTGCTAGCCTGCCCCTTCCATTCCCAAATGATCTCTGCTAGCCTGCCCCTTCCATTCCCAACTGATCTCTGCTAGCCTGCCCCTTCCATTCCCAAATGATCTCTGCTAGCCTGCCCCTTCCATTCCCAAATGATCTCTGCTAGCCTGCCCCTTCCATTCCCAAATGATCTCTGCTAGCCTGCCCCTTCCATTCCCAAATGATCTCTGCTAGCCTGCCCCTTCCATTCCCAACTGATCTCTGCTAGCCTGCCCCTTCCATTCCCAAATGATCTCTGCTAGCCTGCCCCTTCCATTCCCAAATGATCTCTGCTAGCCTGCCCCTTCCATTCCCAAATGATCTCTGCTAGCCTGCCCCTTCCATTCCCAAATGATCTCTGCTAGCCTGCCCCTTCCATTCCCAAATGATCTCTGCTAGCCTGCCCCTTCCATTCCCAAATGATCTCTGCTAGCCTGCCCCTTCCATTTCCAAATGATCTCTGCTAGCATGCCTTGGCGCCAAAACTTTTTCAAGCGCTAAGTACGTTACACACCTAAAGCCATACTTACAGTAATCGCATTTCGTGCATATGCAGTCCACCAGCAATCCGGGTACAGACAGCATCCGCAGCTGTGACTTTCGCGAGGTGGGCATGCGGTGGTTCATTGGTCCAAGCGGGTTAGTTCGATACGCTCCAGGCAACGATAGTGCAGTACTGTAGCAAGTTGTGGTTGGTACTGTAGCGTAGTACTGTAGCGTAGCAGTGACCCACTGTAGATGGCTGTAATACGACAAAAGTGGAGGAAAAGGAACCTGGAATGCGAGGCGGAGGCGCAAATTGGTCCCCGGGGGGGGTGGCTTCACCTGGGGAAAGCCCAGGTGAACCCTGAAATTATTTTTGGAGTTAAAAATGACATTAATTACAGGGGAATTATTGGGAAAATGACAAAAAAATGACATTAATTACAGGGGAATTATTGGGAAAAGGGCGGATCCAGGTAAGCAACGTAATTGTTAGTTGAAGGGCTGGAAAAAGTGAGTAAACTTCTAGAGGATCAGAAACTATGGGTAAATGGATTTTAAAAGGACTAGGAAGTGCCAAATTCGACCCCTTCCATCGACTGGGTCTCGACAACTACGCGAAACGCCATATTTTCATTAAAGCTGGGACAGCTTTTTGAATAAATCACTTTTTTGAACAAATTATTCGCACTTTCAAGTGTGCTTTGGCGCGTCGCGCAGCCGTCTAGACCCAGCGGATCGAAAGGGTCGATTCGGGAGCTCGTTTTTCTTTCTCTCGAAGTTTTTTAGTAGTTTTTGATTGCTAGAAAGTTACAAAAATATTTAAGGGTTCCCGAAAATTCGACAACTGTGACTTTTTTTGCTCATTTTCGAAATTTTAACTGAAAGTACGAATTTCGAAAATTTATAAGGTTTTCATATCTAAAAACTGTGCAAAATGTCATAAAAATGGCTTATATTGTTTAAGGGGCTCGTACAGGATTTCTCGGGGGATTTTTGGCATGAGGAAACCAACCAACCAAATTTCTGGGCAAATTGGTTTCCTCATACCAAAAACCCTCCTCTACCTTGCTAACAGGCCAGTACCGGGAAATTTCGAAAAAGTAAACTTCCGACAAAATGAGTTTCGACATTCAGATAGCAAGTAAAGTTAACGATTTCCGAAATTCGGAAAAAATTAATCGAAATAATTAAAGGTTGTAACTAGGGTCAAAATGTTAACTGGAAGCCGGCCGTCTCCCTGCCTGTCTTCCTGCAAAAACTATTGGCCTCACCTAACGAACTTTTTCGCGGGCCACGATTGTCCCAGGTGGCGTGGGAAAAATCGAGTTCGTGCGCAACCCGACATTTACGAGGTGTTTACCTGGCGTAACGGAATTATCTCGCCAGCGCCTCTCTGGGGGTACAGGTAAAAGCCACGCAAACAGGAGCGCGGCGGAAAATTCGATTTTGGTCTGGTCCCCCGTGGAAAAGTTGCGGAACGTTATATTATGGCGGAACTTAGGCTACAGATTTTGGGTATTTTGGAAATTTTAAAGGGATTGGCGAGGCAAACCCTCTGAAAAACCAGAGCTGGAAGAACTCCGGTTTTAGCGCCCTTTTTAAAGGGATTGGCAAGCGCGAAAATCGATTCTTTCTGATCACTACGCAGAAAAATACGCTCAACCCTATTTCCTAAGGCCTATCAAAACTATTCTCGCGTATTTTTGCGCGTTGCGTAGCGGTCTTGACCTAGTCGATCCAGAAAGTCGATTCTCGCGCTTCCTAACCCTCTTAAACTAGTTTTTAGTAAAATCAAAGCATCCATCCAAACAAGCTCCAATCCGTTTAACACGAATCTCCGCCCGGCTTCGGCCAGGCTTTTCAACGCCGGATTGCCCCCTAAATAATTCCCGGAGGCGGGTGGCCGCCGCTAGGTGCTTCCGGACCGGACCCGCCACAGGGCGAGCAAAATTGCTCTCCCCAAAATGGGCTCTGGACACTGGAACAAAAGAGAAATTTTTGGTTTAAAGCGGCTTGGAAAGGCGAGAATCTACCTTTCGATTTTACTAGGTCTAGACAGCTGCGCGAAACGCGTCCGGAGCGTTGAATGCTAGCCAGCAGCTATCAGCTGGAAATGCAAGTGGCAGGCTAGCAGAGATCATTTGGGAATGGAAAAGAGTAGTCTGAGGGTTTTTCAGGATTTTTCGCTCCAATTTTCGACAGCTTTTTCAACAGTCATTCACGGCTCATCGCGCGAAGCACCTGGGCGTGAAACTGAAGCGGAAGTGTGGGAGGGTTTTTCTGGCGCCGTTTTTGGCGAATTTCCGCGGGGTGTTTGGTCGCGTGGCGAAGCGGAAAATTCAAATAGGATAGAGGGGAGGATTAGAATTTTTATGCATCGGCAGGTGCGAAGAAGCGGGAGAGAGAGAGATAGAGAGAGAGTGAGAGAGAGAGAGAGAGAGAGAGAGAGCAGGGGTTTTAAAGGGATGGCGCCAGGAAAGAAGGTTAAGTCAGTCAAAAAGAGAAAGCTGTCACCGTCCCTTTAAGGTAGTTTTCCTAACTTTTTTCCACAAAATTTTGCTCTTCAACTTCTTATATACGTGCCTATGCCCAAAGACTAATGCGTCAACGCGAATTGGCCTATTTCGGGGGGTCCCACAGCGGCCCTTTCTAGCCCTCTTCAGCTTCTTGGCCCCCAGGCAAACATGAGTCACCGACGTGCGTAGATAGCTCGAGGAGAGGTAGCAATTTTGAAATATCAAAATGGCAAACGAATACGCAGTTGGCCACTTGCCCGTTACGAAAATTACAGTATATGAAGGGCCCAATTTTGCACTAGAGCCGCGGAGGGGCCGCCAAAAATAGAAAACTATTTTGGAAATCTGGGGAAGAGTCGAACTATTTTTCCGTTTGCCATTTAGACGTCAAAAGACGCTCAGTGGATTTATTTAGGGGTACCGGAAGTGAGTAGGGAGAGAAAGAGAGAGAGAGAAAGAGAGAGAGAGAGAGAGAGAGAGAGAGAGAGAGAGAGAGCGCAAATCCGAAAAAGGTAGAATGAGATGTCATTCAGACGTGTATTTTTGAGTATTTTTCGTTGAAAGAGATTTCAACCCCAGAAAAATTAGAAAAACTTGCATACTAATCAAAAAATAGTAAATTTTGGTCTTCTATGCCACTCGCTTGGAATTGGCATCTCGAAATCCGGTGGGGAAAATCCGAGAAACCTGTAATTATGGGACTAGAGAGGCCTGAGCGTGAAGACCTAGAATTCTGAGACGCGGGACCAAAACTACAAACGACAAAATATTGCATTCAAGGTAAATTTGAAATTAACGCATTGAAAAAAGAAAAGTTTTACAATGGTTTTTCTGACAAAATTGAAATCGACAAAACATTTTCCACTCACTGATAGCAAATCACTAAAAACCCTAGCTTTCCCAGAAAACTTGGAGCTTTCCTTACAACAATGCCGGAAAAAAAGTCAAAGCCTTTTTGCCAGAGAAAGAGCGATGATTGGGCATTTGTAACGGGCACTAGCTGGGGGCCATTTTTGGGCCCCGGGCCGTTAGCGGAAAGTCGACTGGATGTCTTTGACTAATGTCCTGGTGGCAACAGACGGATTCCCAGCAATCGTTGGTACTTCTGGAGCTCTAGCTCTCGCGATATCTACGCATTAAAACTCTCAAACTTTAAAAAGACCTGGAACAAAAACAAAAACCCGGCTAATTTTTTACGGTAAGTTCCGGAAAAATTAAGCGACAGAGAGAGAGAGAGAGCGGAGAGAGAGAGAGAGAGAGAGAGAGAGAGAGAGAAAGAGAGGAAGAGATCGCGCAAGAGAGAGAACAAAAAACTAAAATTGCCCAAGTGTTCCATTCTCTCTAGTCTCTAGAACACTGGATGTTTTGGCAAATGGTCATCCAGACGACCCGTGATGGCGGCGGCGGCCCCGGGACGACGTCGGAAATTCGCGGGCCGGTGATTTACTCCCTAGCGTGCCACCCCCCACAACACAACACAGCATAACGACACTACATAACACAACAAAGCACCGAATTTGGAAGGGGATTTGCGGATTTTGGGATTTTGCGTTTTAGAAATTTGAATTCTACATTTTCTACGGCTTAAAAATTCTTTTAAGGCTTTTTTTTTGGGTTTTAAACCTCAAGATGTATTTTCCTTTTTCATTTTTTCATTTTTTTGGCACATAGATTTTACTTTAAAGCTCGAGAATTTTTCGGTTTTTACACTGAAAGCCCGAAATCTAAACCTAGAAGCACGAAAAAAACTTAAATTTTACGAAAAATTGGATTTTCTGTTTAAAATTTTCTTATAAATAACGATTTGCCATTTTGGTATTTTCACACTTAAATAACTTTTGGAACAGACAGACAGACAAACAAAACAAACAAAAAATCATTAAAAACGAACCCGGGAAAGACAATGTCTCGTTGAACTTCGGGCTGAGGTTTCGGCGATGAACCTGAAAAAGTTGAACTTCTATTTTGTACCTCACTACCGTAACCAGCAGGTTTGAAACGACAAAATCCGGAAAGTTACCAACCTTTGTCCGCTCCCACTGTCTAGGGTATTGCATCAGGAAGACGCGGACGTAGGGATCGGAACTTCCTAAAAGCGAAAAATACAAATTAGAGAAGAGAGAGAAAGAGAGAGAGTGAGAGAGAGATAGAGAGAGAAAGAGGGAGAGAGAGAGCGAGGGAGAGCGAGAGAGACCGAAATCGTACCTGTAAAATCCCGAATCGGAAGCTGAAGCGCCTCGAGGACATGAACATGAAGCGTCGAAGATTCCTTGTCATACGACAAAGAAAAGTTTAGTTTTCCTCGATTCTCAGCGACGACATCCGGTTTTAGAGAGTCGATGACTTGCTGGGACTGAATTAAATTGTTCTCTATCTCGCTTTCCTTCTCTCTCACCCTCTCTCTCTCTCTCTCTCTCTCTCTCTCTCTCTCTCTCTCCCTCTCTTACCGCGCTCTTCCAGTGTATCGCGTTCGTCAGCTTGTTCTTCACCGTCGGCTGCACCGGTTTCGGGGCTCCGGTGGTGAGCACGAGCTCGGGGGCGAGGAGTTCGGGCCTGAAAATGTTGAAAATTCTCTCTCGCTCGCACTCTTTCTCTTTCTCTCTCTGTCTCTCTCTCACTCGCTCTCTCCCTCTCTCTTGCGCTCTGTCTCGCTTTTTTTCGCCTAAAAATCTCCCCAAACCCCAAAAAACGTTTCCTAGCGATTCGGGAGGACCACCAAAGCTTCTGATTCTTTAAAAGGTCGCCCGGATAATCCTGTGCCAATATGCTCCCAAAATTTTCCAATATTAGAGATTAGGGGGGCGAGTTTTTCTCGAAAACGTAGACCTCTCCCTAGCACAACAGTTTTTATTAATAAAGGCGTCATTGTTTTTGGGGGCTTCGCCCCCCCTGAAAATTGCAAAGAACGGGTCGAGTACATCATCGGAAAACTCTTACGTACGTGGCTACTTTGGGGTAAGTGGTTAAAGGGACCTAGCTGCCTGGATGACTTTAAAATGTCGAAATTTTTGCAAAAATCATGATTAGTGAAACGGACAAGGCATGACTAGGAATTTTGCTGGCTGTGGATACGGCCGCGCTCGCGACACGCAACACAAATGGGTAAGAGTTTACTTAACCCCCCCCCCCCCCACAGCCGAAGGGTCTCAAATTTTTCGGTATTTTCGCTTATTTTGTCGGGATTTTTGCAACGCCATTCGATAGAGCGTCGAAAAATATGCTAAGAGTTTGAATTTAAGCCTACAATAATGTAAAATAAAA
This sequence comes from Mesorhabditis spiculigera, assembly GCA_958295435.1. Classification (NCBI taxonomy): domain Eukaryota; kingdom Metazoa; phylum Nematoda; class Chromadorea; order Rhabditida; family Rhabditidae; genus Mesorhabditis; species Mesorhabditis spiculigera. The sequence goes on from CATQJA010002663.1 coordinate 1,949,899, forward strand.
AAAGTTAAGCCAAAAACGTCCGGCTGGGGGGTAAAGTAAAACGTAGCCCACAAATGCAGCGGAATGTTGAATTAAAATATTTTGTTGTTTTTTTGGCTGGGTTTTGAAGGGTGCCCGCAAACATTTTTCATGGGGATTTCGACATACTGAAATTTCGGCATTTTGAAGCTACGGTATCATAGAATTTCAAAATTTTGAATTTCCACAAAGACGAAAACCACGACAAAAATTTCGAGATCTTCTTTCACACTCAATGATTTTCGACATCTTGAAGGGGAGCCATGCGAAAGCCATCTGTATTGAAGCTTTGTATTCATTTCAAAATACAGAGGCGACGGCGCGTTGCGTTCAGCAAAAGTCATCAGCGAAAAAATGCATAAGCTGCCCTGCAGCTTCCTTTAGGAATGCGCGTCACCTGGGCCTATCCGCTTCTTTAAAGGGGCTCAGAAGTCAAAATTCGTGCGTGCGGGGATTGAACTTACTGGTCAAAAAAACGCAAGGGTCACTGCCGAGAAGTGCCAGAAAAGTGATTTCATTGCGAAAAAACGTAAAATATTTGAGAAAATCCGAATTCTTTTTGGGGCGAAAATGACATTTTAGTGCGCGGCGATTACCTGTCGTAATGCGATGTAAGGCACCCAATCTCTCGATCTCGGCGATTCTCTGGTCAATTTTCATAATTTAAAAGTCTAGAATGATCAAAATTTGGTGAAGATTCCAAAAATAGCATCAGAATTTTTAAATTCAGGCGTTTTCGCGTCCAAACAGGGGCAAAAGACCATGCGGCGCGGTCGCGTTGCGGTCGCATCTGGCTATTTGCCAGGAATCACAGCAGGGGGCCGTGGACCAGATTTCGGAGCCTCTTTAAACGCCGCTGGAAAGATGCAATTGGCGAAAAGGCAAAGAATTTTGCAGCGGGCAGGAGTTGAACCAGCGATGGTTCAGCCCACAGCCCAGCGTGCTAACCAGTACACCATGGCCTCAGACGGGCGGAGGCGGGGGAAAGGCCTCAAATACCCTAGAGGTCTACAACAATCCGTTCCCGGGTTTTTCTGTCCTGCGCGGAAATTACGCTTTACATAGAAGTTACGAATTCGTAATCTGAGTTACGTCGATAGTAGTCCCCCCGTCGGTCCCTCACACCCCTGGGGACGCTCGGTCATCTTTCCAAGGGTCTTTAAAAAATATTTAGATCGGTCCTACGGAAGAGGGAAATCCCAGTTAGCGGGCGCACAAAGAGCTGGATTTTGACTTGCCAATCCCTTTAAATCGCAAAAGCCAAATCAACTCACGCAAACAACCTCGCCGACTGCGCGCACTCGCACTGTGAGGCCTCATAACTCCGGCGGCGCTTCTGCACGAACAGCGCCAACACCAACACCACCGCGACGCACCCCAGCGCGGCGTACATCTGAAAAATTGTGAATCTTCGAGGTGTATGTAATTTTAAGGCTTAGATTAGGGCAATTTCTAGTTGGGCTTTACCTCAACTGCCGCCCGAGTTTCGTGGCCGCTGCAAGAAATTGTCGGGGAATTTCTTTGCCTTGCCCACGCGCGAGACTTGGCATTTTTTACCGCTTGGCTTTTTGTGGTGCAATTTTTAGTCGAGGGCTAATTTCCGGGGGACCTTGGAAATCTCACCAAAACGCCGATCATGACGGCGGAGAGACTGTGGACCGACTCCGAGCCGTCCATAGTTCATCGACGGACTATTTATTGGAAGATTTTGAGTAAGCGAGCGCCGGCGAGAGGAGAGAGAGAGAGAGAGAGAGGGAGAGAGCGCGAGAGAGAGCGCGAGAGAGAGCGCGAGACGGAGAGAGAGATACAGAGAGAGGGAGCGAGAGAGAGAGAGCGAGAGCGAGAAATAAATTACAATTACAACAATTAAAAAGCCGAACAATTTGGCACCAATGAAAATAAAAAGAAAGATAAGTTTTTGAAAGTTCAAAAAGTTCAAAGCACCTTCAAAATTGGCCCGGCCCTTTTGCAGCGTCGTTGCTGTTTCTAGTTAGGGTCCGCAACAGGGAGAGAGTAAAACTGGAAAGAGGACAAATTCGTATCTGGCGAGAGAGGGCCCTGTGTTTTTTGAATGGCCCGGCGCAAGAACTGAAGTGAAAGTGGTGGGTCTCGTAATGAGAGAGGGCTAGTCTATATCTTTCCACGCTCTCTCTCTCTATCTCTCTCTCTCTCGCCTCATCATTTCCATTTTCCCACCGTTCCTTATTCCCCGGGCCGGCGTATCATCCGCCATTCCACGCTAGATTCGAGGCGCTTCAGGCTTTTAGCTGGGAAATTATCGAGGCTATAGCTGGAAAAGTGCCAGGAGGCGCTTAATTTATTTTTAGAATGGCCTAGAAAGCGCTTTATTTCCTTTAGAAGTCGAGGGAAACTAGCAGTGGTTATTTAAGAATTATGGCGCGAGCTAGCAGAGATCATTTGGGAATGGAAGGGGTAGGCTAGCAGAGATCAATTGGGAATGGAAGGGGTAGGCTAGCAGAGATCAATTGGGAATGGAAGGGGTAGGCTAGCAGAGATCAATTGGGAATGGAAGGGGCAGGCTAGCAGAGATCATTTGGGAATGGAAGGGGTAGGCTAGCAGAGATCAATTGGGAATGGAAGGGGTAGGCTAGCAGAGATCAATTGGGAATGGAAGGGGTAGGCTAGCAGAGATCAATTGGGAATGGAAGGGGCAGGCTAGCAGAGATCATTTGGGAATGGAAGGGGCAGGCTAGCTGAGATCTCTTGGAAACTCGTTTGACGATCAAAATGACCATAATCTGTTGCCAACCTCATATTTTGATTACCCCTAATCTCGATGTCTTGAACGTACACTGTGCTCCAATTTACGCAACCCAATTGTCGCCATTGTCCCCGGTTTTTCTATCGATTATATGCCTTTTTGCGAAGCCTCAAAAGCCATTGAACTCGGGATCACTGTAAAAATGATGTATCGCGTTTTGAAGGAACGTTGAAGCTTGAGAAAATCCGCTTTGCCTGATTTTTTTGTCATGATAAAACCTGAAGATTCCTACCGTATTGACCGGAATGGTGACGGTCCCTCCGCCGGCCAGGATCCCCATGTTTCGATTTTCCGGGGGATTTGGATTACCCTAGAAATTAGTTTTTAGTGAGGAAGAGAGAGAGAGAGAGAGAGAGAGAGAGAGAGAGAGAAAGAGGGAGAGAGAGAGAGAGAGAGAGAGAGAGAGAGAGAGAGAGAGAGCCAGCAATAAAGTAACCTGAAAAAAAAAGCCGAAATGCACAGGGAAATCTTGAAAATTGTTGTCCAGACGAGCCGAACCCGAAGCGTCCCTACGCATAGCCGTTAATGCATTTTTAGTTTGTGCACCCACGAGGCGGAAAAAGGAGCTTTGTGTAAAATTTGGCAGCTAGCCAAAACCCGAAATTCTGGCCAAGGGCAGGCTAGCAGAGATCATTTGGGAATGGAAGGGGCAGGCTAGCCGAGATCATTTGGGAATGGAAGGGGCAGGCTAGCAGAGATCATTTGGGAATGGAAGGGGCAGGCTAGCAGAGAACATTTGGGAATGGAAGGGGCAGGCTAGCAGAGAACATTTGGGAATGGAAGGGGCAGGCTAGCAGAGATCATTTGGGAATGGAAGGGGCAGGCTAGCAGAGATCATTTGGAAATGGAAGGGGCAGGCTAGCAGAGATCATTTGGGAATGGATGGGGGCAGGCTAGCAGAGATTCTATGAGAATCCTATGCCAATCATCCCGGTTTTTATACACCCGGAAGCGCATCGCACTTGCAAATCCCCTCCAAATCCTCTAAACTAACCCAGTTTCCGAGTTATGCAGGAAAATTGTGAATACGTGTAGAGTACAGGTGTGGAAAATGGTCCCGAACGGAATCACCCCGCTTGGCCAATCCACAGAAAGTGGGACGGGCAAAAAAATAAGGCCAAATCCGGGCTGGGCATCCGGTCGGGTCGGCTGGGAAAGATTATGACGGGACTGAGAAGGAATAAATCTGGTGAAGAGGATCTCCCCGACCGCTCAAAAAGTGATGTTATTTGCTGTCGAGTTGGGAAAAATTTGTGCCCGCTTTTGCTGAATTCATGGAGGGAATCGGATTTGGGTCGAGTGCATTTTAAAGGGCCGTGGAAGGATAAGAGGGGCTGGATTCAAGGGGGAAATAAATGTCAAGGGAAATCTGCGCTTTAGGGCTTTGTATTCTGTTTTTTTTTCGACTTTGTCATAGTCTGAATCCATAATCTGGGCCATCCCTTTTTTGAAGGAATTTGGGGGCGGGCTGACGAATCCGACAGCTAGGGCGAAGGGGTAGGCTGGGAGAGATGATTTGGGGAAAATCTCTGGGCTGAAAACAAGGCAGGCGCGCAGAAACCGTTTGCGTAGCCTCAGCTTCGTAGCGTAGCGTAGCGTACCCAAGCCAAGCAATCTAGCAAAGATTCTCATGGAATCCTACTATCCTACTATATATAAAAAAATAGTGTTTGTGTGTGTGTGTGTGTATATTTGCATGCACTTCCGTTAGGATGTTCCGCTCCTACAGCCTCGGGGAAGGGTTTTTTTGGATAGGGAAGAAGCGACAATGGGTTTAGAATGGTCCGGAATCGACTGCACACACATAAAAATTTTGAAAAATTGTGGTTTTCGCTATTAAAAATAGGTTTTTGTAAAACCCGCTTTGTTAGGGGCAATTAGCATACGCCGGAAGTGGAAATAGCCTATATATCGGCGAAGAGAGGGCGTTTTCATTTTTTCCGTACCGGAGTTGGGGAGAAGCATGCAAATCAAAAACTTTCACAGGACCCAGTTGCAGAGCGTTCAAAAGACGCGGAGGATTTTCAAAAATTGCCATTTTCGCTGTTAAAATCAGGTTTTCTTGTGAAATTTCTAACCCCCCCCCCCCGCCACTTTGTGGGCTATTTGCATATTGCGCAAGGGTATTGGCCGGTTTTTCTCCATGCCGTTACTGCGATGGGTGCGTTTGAAAATCTTCGCGAGAGTTAATCCGGTCCGGGGTGGTCTGCCAGGTGGCTAAGAAACTTTTTGGTGCTTGCCTGTTAAAGGGGATGGGAGGATAAATTTTTCTCCAGCACGATACGGACCATAGGAACATGCCTACGGATATTGTCACACTTTACGTGATTTCTTTCCGAACATAGCACAACGAACATTTGCATTCGGAAGTCGACCGTGATAAACATCTGTATGACGGTATAAAATGAACGAGGGCGATACATCCTACTAGACCTCCCGAACCCCCCCCTAAACCCCCCTAACTAGGGGGGGGTTGGGAGGGGGGTTGCAGGGGGGTTCGGAGGGGGTTGGGAGGGGGTCCTTAGAGGGGTTCGCCCGGTGAAATGATATACATATATGAAGATCTTTTCAATTTTTTGGCCTTTTAATCAATTAAAATAAGTAAAAACTATCAGACAATAGTTTACAACCCCCAGGTGAATATATTTTCAGCTATTTTGGCCCTCAATTCGTGTTTCCCGAGTGCTTTTTAGCAATTCTAACCGGTTCCCACCGGGTTTTTTTGTCGGTAATGTGGTTAGCAAGCACCAATGGTTGTCCTACAATCTTTACAGCACAAATTTATAATGTTTCGATAAGTTTTTACAGTTCTTTTCACCAAAATTGTCCTAAAAATTGAGTTTCATGGGCAGTTGACCGCATCTGAATGATTGTTTATATTTTCGAGTCAGGTGAATCATTTATAAACCACATCTGAGCCCAAAAACCGCGTTATTTGACTAATTGCGCCAAAAAACTATGGGTGCGCCAAATTGGGGCTTAGGGGGGTTGGGAGGGGGGTTGTAGGGGGGTTCGGAGGGGGGTTTTTAGGGGGTTGGGAGGGGGGTTGTAGGGGGGTTCGGAGGGGGTTTTAGGGGGTTGGGAGGGGGTTGTAGGAGGGTTCGGAGGGGGTTTTTAGGGGGTTGGGAGGGGGGTTTAGGGGGTTGGGAGGGGGGTTGTAGGGGGGTTCGGAGGGGGGTTTTTAGGGGGGTTGGGAGGGGGGTTGTAGGGGGGTTCGGAGGGGGGTTTTAGGGGGGTTGGGAGGGGGGTTGTAGGAGGGTTCGGAGGGGGTTTTTAGGGGGTTGGGAGGGGGGTTTAGGGGGTTGGGAGGGGGGTTTAGGGGGGTTCGGAGGGGGGTTTAGGGGGGTTCGGAGGGGGGTTGGAAGGGGGGTTCGGAGGGGGGTTTAGGGGGGGGGGGGGAGGGAGGGGTTCGGGAGGTCTTCATCCTACTATATATAAAAAAATAGTGTTTGTGTGTTTGTGTGTGGACACTTTGCATAAATGGCTCGAAAAAACCGGGTTACCAAGATATCGGGCAGGGGGAAGAATTTTGGGACCGGACGAGACGAGAGGTATTTAGGGGTGGTCGAGGGCATAGATTACTGCAAGCTTATCAGATTTTTAATAAAATGACGATTTATACCTTATTTTAGCCAATGAAAAACATATGGAAATAAGCTCATTTGCATAAGAGCGTTAGGAAGCTCATTTCGGATTTTGTCACGCTCTCAGACGGTCGGTTTTGTGATTATTAGGGTTGAGAGGTTGGCGCTAATTCGCTAGAATTATGCAAAGTGCCCAGCTTCGAAAGATCTCCGCGCAAAGGCCAGGGGTGAAAAGCCGCGTAGCGGCTTTTCAACCCTGGTTCTCATGGAAATAAAAGGAATTTGGGGCGAACCGGGGTCGGCAGGCTAGTATAGATTTTTTATGAAATCGAGCGAAGGTGATTCAGAAGTGAAAAATCGATAGGAAACCAGCAGCGATCATTTGAGAATTGAGGGCACGCTAGCAGAGATTATTGAGGAATGGTGAGGGCAGATCGGGGACATTTCTTATGATAAATCACTACCCGACGACCTTGTGATAAAATGGGGCAAAGGGGCAGGCTAGCGCAGTTTCTTGGAAAAACCTCAGAGTCGCTTAAACCTGCGATCGATAATAGGGCAGGCTAGCAGAGAACTTTACGACAAAATGGCGAAACAAGTGAAACTGCGAAAGGCAAGCATAGGAAAAACCTTTAAAATGCTAATCCAGCGCTTTTCAATGAGATACCGTATCCCGAAAGCTCTAAAATCCAAAAAAATAGGCTTTTATTCAAAGCTCACCGAGCTCGAAATGCCATCCCGATTATGCGGGACGCTTATCAACATGTTCCACGCACCACAGCGTTTCCATGCCCCGCGCGAAGGGGCACGCTTTAGAATTCAGGCGCGGAGCCGTCGCGCATCACGAAAATTTGACTGAAATATTGAAAAACAGGGGCTCAAGGATATTAAAAAGGGGGAATATCCAAATCGAAATTGGTCGGAATTTTGGGTCGATTACGCCTCGGAAATTTGGGTGGCGAGACACGCAATGGCATTTTTGTCGCCCGGGGGAAATGGGGGGATTTTCGGGGGCCCAGAAAAATTGGCCACGATTTTTTGGCGGCTCTGGGAAATTTCGGGCTTCCGCCTCTCATTGCGTTTCACATTGTCAGTGTTTTGATGGGTCATAAAATTTGGGATTTTTCACGAGAATTTTAAGGGTATTAAAGGATATTTGAACATTTTTGAACCATTTTAAATGGCTGGTAAAGTCCGAAAAAACTTGATCCTACTCATATTTTTCCGCTTAGACCATTTAGTGCTCAGGCGGTTTGCCAGCTTTTTCGCAAAACAGGAGAAAATTTGGTCTTTGGCTAATTTAAATGGCTAGCAAAGTAAAATTCAGACAATTTTAAATATTTAAAATGCACTAAAAAAGCAGCCAAAATTATATCGGGATTTTTTCACGGGAAAGTGAAAGCCAAATCTTAAATGGTTTTGTTTCACACAAAAAAAGCCCCAGCAGCTAAATTGTTCAAAGCCAAAATCCCCAAAAAAAAAACCCTGGGAAAGTTCAGCTTTCCGAAAATAGTAAAATTTGATAATGATGCCGACGCGGTGGCCGAGATTAGCGGAAGCCATTTGGAGCGCGGTTCTAATATTTCGGTGTGACGCATAAAAACGCGTAGAAAAATAACACTGCCCCTCTTTTTTTCCTCAAAAATAAGGGCTTCCCGGTGGCTGCGATTCTCATAGATTGGCGCAAAGAACGCGTAAATTATAGGGAGCGGTCTTGCATGGGGATTCCTAGAATGTATCGAGCGTTTTTATTGGCGCAGACTACAAAATACAAACGATTACGATAGGATATTGCCAGACATTCTCTGCTAGTCTGCCCCTTATTCCCAAATGATATCTGCATGACGCTGAATATTGATACTAGCTTGCGAGCAGAGATCATTTGGGAATGGAAGGGGTAGGCTAGCAGAAATCATTTGGGAATGGAAGGGGTAGGCTAGCAGAAATCATTTGGGAATGGAAGGGGCAGGCTAGCAGACATCATTTGGGAATGGAAGGAGTAGGCTAGCAGAGATCATTTGGGAATGGAAGGGGCAGGCTAGCAGAGATCATTTGGGAATGGAAGGGGCAGGCTAGCAGAGATCATTTGGGAATGGAAGGGGTAGGCTAGCAGAGATCATTTGGGAATGGAAGGGGCAGGCTAGCAGAGAGCATTTGGGAATGGAAGGGGCAGGCTAGCAGAGATCATTTGGGAATGGAAGGGGTAGGCTAGCAGAGATCATTTGGGAATGGAAGGGGCAGGCTAGCAGAGATCATTTGGGAATGGAAGGGGCAGGCTAGCAGAAATCATTTGGGCATTAAAAGCGCTAGCAGAGAGCATTTGAGAAGCGTCATTTGGACCCCAGCGTATTTATGCAACTAGGTGGGTGGAGAAGGCATAATCTACCCCCAAGAACGCTTCCAGAAAAAGCGAGACTCTAGGAATTGGAGTCAAGGGTTTGATGGGCTCAACTTCCTAGTTTTTTGGGTCCTCCTCTTCCTGCCTCTTATTCCCTTATTCAATAAGTCTTCATTTCTTTTTCAGTCCAGAAGTACTTCCGCTGTTCCGAGCAGCGCAGCGCGGGGCTTGATGCATAATTCAGGCGAATAATTCATCCGGCGGCCCGGCCCTTCCTCAGCTCTTTAAATACTCATCCAAAGTTACCTATTCTGTCATAGAAAAACTCTTCTTACGAGAATTTGAGTGGGAAAAAGTGATCTATGAGTTTGGGGGAAGCTGAACTCCTGATCGCCTTGCTACGTTCCTCAAGGGTCTGTGCTAGCTTGTGAAGCCTGACGGTGGAAAAGTTGGAATTCGCAAATGACCCCTGCTAGAATGCCATTTTCGCTCGTAAAGCCGCAGATAGATGCGGAGTAGAAGAGAGAGAGAGAGGGCGAGAGAGAGCGAGAGAGAGAGAGAAAGAGAGATCGAGAGAGACGAGAGAGAGCGAGAGAGAGCGGGAGAGCAAGAGCGGGAGAGAGAGAGAGAGGGAGAGAGAGAGAGAGAGAGAGAGAGAGAGAGAGAGAGAGAGAGAGCGAAAGTGACAGTGAAAGGGATCGAGAGAGAGAAATCTTAAAAAGAGGGAAGGAAAATTCCAGGAACAAAAACAAAGGGCGAAACCCAGAAATGACGAATCCAAATGCCTTCAACTCCTCAAAACAGCCTCAAAGTGCTCATTGGAACCTTTACACCGGATACGGTACCGGAAATGGCATCCAGAGGTGTTAACGGAGAATGGAATACACTTCCGCCCTTCTAAGTGTTTTCTGCTGAGCAGGTAATAATCGCCAAAAAGTGGGGGCCGGCCCCCTGGCGATCCGGATGACCCCTCCCCCTAATCCTAATCGCCCCTCGGATTTTCCGCTACCTGCCCGGATTTCATTGGCTTTTTTGAGATACCGGGAAACCTTTATAATCCAGACAATGTAGTCAACCTCGAGACCTGCTCGGGTTTTTGAATAAATTGAAAAGAAAGGCCCAAATTTGAAAAGAACGATGAGAAAAAACGACGAACATTGTGTATGGATGTGTACATTGATGCTGCAAGGCTTTGAGCGCGAGATTTTGCAGACAACGAAATCTACATCGAATTAAAGGCACCAGGAAGCGAGCCAAACGACGCTGTTCGCTTCGATGGTCTTGAACAGCTACACGGGAGGCCAAATGACGTTTTTTATGGCAATACAAGCCACTTGTTAACTTGCAGCAACAATCTAAATGAGGCGAACAAGTGTATTTGGAGTCTGGGTTAGCTGTCGAGGCCTAGTCCTTAGGGGGTAGGTTCTTGTGCTTACGGCTACTTTCAGGCTTTGAGATACGTTGCTGCCTTTTCAAAATAGCATGTTTTATCGTTAAAAGCAGGCGTAGTGGATCTGTCGAGACCTAGTCGCTAGGAGGGTAGGCTTTCGCGCTTGCTAGTCCCTTTAAAACGTTCGAATTCTTTTTATGGCTTTTAAGAAACAAGGTAAAAACGATTAAAATTCAGTTTATAAAAAATCAATCTGAGACAACAAGGGTCTTTGGTGACCTGGCGTTGTTGTCGAGACCTAGTCAATTGGGAGGTTGATTCTCGCGCTTACCGGTGCCTTTAAGGCTTTCAGAATCAATCATGGTTTCTAAAAATAAATTAAGTAAAAAAACTTTAGCCTCTAACAAAGAAGAATATTAAATAGAGTAAAAATCAAGCGTCGCGCAACTGTCGAGACCTAGGCCATAGATGGCGTCGAACCTGCGCTTCCGAGCCCATTTAAAATGTTCAAATGGCTTCTAAAGATAGCCATCTTCGGCTCCCTGCCTTCACCGTTCCTTAAAACCCAAAAATGTCTCGAAGAAGCTCGAACTCAAAGGACTTTGACCCAGCATCGAGCTCGACTTCCATTCCCTTTAAGCCCAAAAAAACACCTTGTTGTAAAGAGTTCAAGGCCCCGAACTTATCATCGTATCCGGCGGAGCGGCGCGTACAAGTTCAACGGAAATTTCTTGCGGTCAGCACGCCGGCCATGCCCTTGGGGCAAAATTGGATGGCTGGGAAGATGCAGGACAAAGGAATCGGCTGACTCACAAGTTCCCGTTGTTGACAATGCCATTTTGTGTACAAGCAAATGAAGGAGGAGCATCGGAGTTTGGCGCCATTTTTAAGGAGATTTTTAACGAGTTTTTGTGGTTTTCCCATTCAATGGGGTTTTTACAAAATACGGCTATTTTCTGGAGCTATATATTTTGGCTGGATTGCTGGATATCGTCATCTGTAGGCTTAAAAAGGCCGAAACTCGGAGCTACTTCTACTCTCTCGCCTTCTTTCTCTTGCTCTCCCTCTCTCTCTCTCTCGCTCTCTCTCTCACTCTCTCTCTCTCTCTCTCTGTCTGTCTTTTTCTCTCTTTCTCTCTCTCTCTGTCTCTCTCTCTTTCTCTTGCTCCTAACATCAGGGACCATCTCTTTAGAATCGCTGATTGTAAGATCGACCCCCACGACACTAGGTCTCGACAATAGGCAGTATTCAATTTTGGGCGATTTTGCTTTTAGTTCACAAGCGCATTTTTTGCGTATTTTGGTGTATTGCGCAGCTGTCTAGACCTAGTCCAAAGATTAGGTCGATTTTCGCGTTTTCCCGCTGTTTTTAAAGAACCCTGAAAGTCGAAACCTTGGTGAGAAAACATCAAATCCCACCGTACTTTTAGTATCACATCAAAGAAACATCGGCCGACCCCTGAACGGCCTTCGACCCCCGGGTTTCAGTGTACAAAAACACGAAAGAACCACCTACCACGCACGGCATAATCGCTCAAAAATTGTGGCGAGAAACCGGAAGGCTAAGTTCTTCCTCGGTGGCTGGGGGGAAAGTGAGACGTGCTGCCCCGGGGGGCTCAACCCTGCTGATCGGAGGGGCATCGCGGGTTGTATATGGCACTAAGTGGCGCGGGATTTTGACGTGAATCTGAATTGAACGTTTTCCATGTTTCGGCTCGTCGCGAAGAGCCTGATCAAAGTCATGCCCTTGCTTAACCTTTCCGTTCAATCGTTAAAAATGCCATTTTAAGTTACCCACATTACGTTACGATTTCTGGCTTTTGCGTACTGTAGTGGAGTAGTCGCACGGTAGAAAAAGTGGGATTTCCCGCCCGATTCTTGTTTTTTTGCAATCCTTTAACGGCTGAACACCTATAAAGGGAGTTTCTAACGTGATAATAAAGCTACCGTTCCCCACCGGCCGCTTGCGAAAAAAATTAAATTCCCTCCCACTGTCCCTATTTTTTGGATGCCACCACGCAGCGAGTGTGATAATGCGATCCAGACGATAGAGAGCCTTTTCTGCTGTGATCCGGGTTGTTGAGCCATGAAAAGCCTGGATGGGATCCGGTCCCTTTTAGCCCATCCAACCCTTCCATGCCATCCATACCCATTGCTATCTATTGAATGGCGCTTTCCCCCGGGGCGTTGGTATGCACTTTCCAGATTTTAAGACTATTTGTATCCTTCTTTTTTCGCCGCAAGCTAGCAGAGATCATTTGGGAACGGAAGGGGCAGGCTAGCAGAGATCATTTAGGAATGGAAGGGGCAGGCTAGCAGAGATCATTTGGGAATGGAAGGGGCAGGCTAGCAGAGATCATTTGGGAATGGAAGGGGCAGGCTAGCAGAGATCATTTGGGAATGGAAGGGGCAGGCTAGCAGAGATCATTTGGGAATGGAAGGGGCAGGCTAGCAGAGATCATTTGGGAATGGAAGGGGCAGGCTAGCAGAGATCATTTGGGAATGGAAGGGGCAGGCTAGCAGAGATCATTTGGGAATGGAAGGGGCAGGCTAGCAGAGATCATTTGGGAATGGAAGGGGCAGGCTAGCAGAGATCATTTGGGAATGGAAGGGGCAGGCTAGCAGAGATCATTTGGGAATGGAAGGGGCAGGCTAGCAGAGATCATTTGGGAATGGAAGGGGCAGGCTAGCAGAGATCATTTGGGAATGGAAGGGGCAGGCTAGCAGAGATCATTTGGGAATGGAAGGGGCAGGCTAGCAGAGATCATTTGGGAATGGAAGGGGCAGGCTAGCAGAGATCATTTGGGAATGGAAGGGGCAGGCTAGCAGAGATCATTTGGGAATGGAAGGGGCAGGCTAGCAGAGATCATTTGGGAATGGAAGGGGCAGGCTAGCAGAGATCATTTGGGAATGGAAGGGGCAGGCTAGCAGAGATCATTTGGGAATGGAAGGGGCAGGCTAGCAGAGATTATTTGAGGAATTTTAGGGAAACAAAATTATTGTTAGTTTTTTGTCCACTTGTAGCATACTTTAAAGTCTCCGGCTTTTCTGGATACCAAACTTAGCCCATTTTCGGTGCCAGGCACCGTATTGATCTGGAATCAGCCGAAATTCGAGTAGAATTTCGGCTGGGGTTGACTGGGGTGGACTGGTTCCCCTCTTCCTCCTCATCCTCTACTCTACTACTCGACCGGAACCACCTCACCCTCCCTTCCCTCCCTATCCCGGTCATACTTCATGCTCGCCCGGGCTCGACCTGCTCACTTTTTTCACCTCCCAGGGACTCGCTTTCCATATTTGGGACTTTCACCTGGCCAGGCGTCGAACCTGATTTGCATACCAACCCAGTGGGCCTGTTATATGGGTTTCATCGGGGGGTGTTGGTATGCAAATTAGGTTCAGCCGGGCGTCGGAAATTTGCTGTTTTTGGTCACTGTTTCTTTAAAGCTGCTATTCGATCGTGAAATGCCAAAATCGACCCAATATATAAGCTAGGTCTAGACACTTCCCCAAAAAAAGAGATAGACAGAAATTAAAACTTAAAATGGAAATAAAAATAAAAATGATTAATTCAGATTACAAAAATAAAAATCCCCCTTGTGGTAAAAATGAGAGCAACCCGTCATTTGGCGTGCTTGTAGGCTTTCAGACTCAACTTATGAAAGCTACAGATTCTCGCACTCTCCAGCTCCTTTAAAATTTCAAATTTGTTTTTTTTTTTGGTACGTAATCACGCTTTACTCGAATTTTCTCCGATTTTCACTGTTTCAATCATGCTTTTGCTTATTTTCAGGATGGGCTATCTGTGGATACCCTTACTGGCTGTTATTTTTGCCGTCGGAATGGCCCAATGGCCACAGTGGGGCCAATTCGGAGGTTTTGGGAATAATTGGAATCCTTTCCAACAACAGCAAGCAGGGCAGCAGCAACAACTTCAACAGGTATATAGGGCGAGAGAGACAGAAAGAGAGACACACAGAAAGCTAGAGAGAGAGCAAAGGCGATAGAGCGAGAGAGAGTGAGAGAGAGCAAGGGCGAGAGAGAGGCATGCGAATATTTGCATGCAAATTAGCCTCTCCTTTCCACTAATGCATGTTATCCGGCCTTCTAGAGGCGGCGCCAAGCCCAGAATAGGCGGAATAGAATGATGCGGAGAGTAAGTTGCGGCCTAGCTTGCTTAGTTTTTCAGGCTTAGCTTCAGTTTCTCTCAAAGTTTGCCTATATTTTAAGTTTCTAGCTTAAAAAATGCTTGCATTCATTACCGTACATATTTTCGTTCGATTTGCACTACGTTGAAGCTGCTATATTTACTGCTTTTTGTTTTATTTTTTTGTTTATTCTCAGTTGTTTTGAAGTGACGAAACGATATAGGAAAATCTATCTATACATAGTTCGATCCTCAAAACGTAGATTTTTCGACAAAATGCTACGAAGAGAAAAAGACAAGCTGATTTTTAAAGTTTTTGCGAATTTTAGCAAAAATACGATCTTTTAAGGCAGGCAAAAGACTTCTAAAGGGCCCCTGAAGCGTCAGAATCGACCCTTTCTCACGACAAGGTCTAGACAGCTACGCGACACACCAAATTCCGTTACGTAACCCGCGATTCAGAAGATTTTTGCTGCGACCTGATTTTTAAAGTGGATTTCCATGAGATTGAACTGTCTTTTGGTCCGCCGCGTAGTTGGTAGACCTAGTCGACGCAAAGGGTCGATTGCCTTGCTCCTTAATATCTTTAAGCTATTTTGTAGCTTTTTTGTGGTGACATTGCCGTGATTCCAGTCGGCAGCTTCAACGTCGGCCTGGGGCCAATCTGCAGCGGCTTCATCGGCTTCTTCGGCTTCGGCTGCCTCCTCTCAACCTCAACAATGGCAGCAACCGCAGCAGGGTGGCTTCACGCGACCTCAGCCCGGCTTTGCCCATCAACAACAGCTTCCCCAGAGTGGCTTCGACTCACAACAACAATTCCAACAGCAGCAATTCTCCCAATTCCCCCAACAGTCATTCCTTCAGAATCAGCAGTTTGGAGGTGTCGCTGAGGCGAGAGGAAGGGAGCAGCAGATGTGAGTTGCAACTTAGGATTGGTTTGGGCTTGGCTTAGGCCTAGCTTAGGCTTAGGCTTAGACTTAGGCTTAAGCTTATGGCAACTTTCAAGGAAGATAGCAGTATCGTTTAGCTATGGAATCCCCGGACGAAGAAATGCTAATCAAAAGCTTCGTACTTGCTGCCGTAAGCTGAAACAGGCCGATCGGGAATGCAGACGGAAGTACTGCGACTTCAATGCCTTGGCGCCGCAGTCGGTCAGTCAGAATTTGACCTTTTAGGTACTTTTGGATCTTGCCTCCCAAATGGCCCTTCCATTCCCAAATGATCTCTGCGAGCCTGCCCCTTCCATTCCCAAATGATCTCTGATAGCCTGCCCCTTCCATTCCCAAATGATCTCTGCTAGCCTGCCCCTTCCATTCCCAAATGATCTCTGCCAGCCTGCCCCTTCCATTCCCAAATGATCTCTGATAGCCTGCCCCTTCCATTCCCAAATGATCTCCGCTAGCCTGCCCCTTCCATTCCCAAATGATCTCTGCCAGCCTGCCCCTTCCATTCCCAAATGATCTCTGATAGCCTGCCCCTTCCATTCCCAAATGATCTCTGCTAGCCTTTACTTTTCGACCAATTTTAGGTCCTCGGCTACCTGGCCGAATGCGTGCCGAAGGGCCCAACCGTCGGGATGATGTGGGATTGCGCATCCAGTCGAGCTGATCACTCGGAATGTTGCAGGGCATCTGGGGTGGGTTACGGTAGATAGAGCAACGTATATACATCTCGTTTCCCTTTATTTCTTATCGCGTTCGTTCAAAATCGATTTAGGTGTCGCCTCACTGTATGGTATATTGCGAGACGACGCACGGAGTGCCTTCAGATCCTGTAAAATATATGGTATGCTAATTCCGAGAGCACAGGAAAGAGAGAGAGAGAGAGAGAGAAAGAGATAAAGAAAAAGTCAATCTCAGGTCTGCCTCGCCGACTTCAACAAGATCCGCACGTGCTTCTACAACTACCTGGAGAACCCGAGAAATCCGAACATCAAGGGAGATCTGTAAAAAACCAGCAAATCCGCTTTGTGATCTCCGCGCTCTCACTGCCCACCCAGTATTTCTTCTCTATTTACTATTTATGCTCATTTGTACGCCCCCGAAAAAGTCATGCATTTATCGATGCGATAGAATTGATAAAGAAAGGGTTTAAATCTAAATTTTCGGATTTTTGTAACTGAACTTACATCAATTTATCTTGAAAACGCTTAAAAATTCATCACAAAATATTCTACTGGACAAATAGCGATTTTGGATGTTGCTGTCCATTTACAACCACAAAAAGCGCTTTTCATTTGTTAAGCCTAGCTGATCGAAAAGCATTTTTTCGCCGGTTTTCACGCTTTTTTTGAGGAATCTTTCGTACCTTTAAGCTACCGTAACCAGCTAACCAAAATCACTATAGCCGAAGTGCCCCGTTCGCAAATTACGGGTCGCACCAAACTACGGGTTCTCGTTGCTCGAATTTATGGTTGAACTGACGCCAAGTGCAAGGCAGAAGTCGTTCTTCTGGGAAAAGTGCTCAGCCACCAGCCAGACCCCCAAATTTCACGGATCGAGTGACGCCGAGGGGTTCGCCGTGCTGGAAATAGCGTAGTGGAAAATATTTTCGACTTTTTGATTCACAGATCCTAGAACGGATTTCTCAGTCTCCCAGGTTATTTTCGGGTGTTTTTGGTCTGATGTAGCAGCTAGGCTAGCAGAGATCATTTGGGAATGGAAGGGGCAGGCTAGCAGAGATCATTTGGGAATGGAAGGGGCAGGCTAGCAGAGATCATTTGGGAATGGAAGGGGCAGGCTAGCAGAGATCATTTGGGAATGGAAGGGGCAGGCTAGCAGAGATCATTTGGGAATGGAAGGGGCAGGCTAGCAGAGATCATTTGGGAATGGAAGGGGCAGGCTAGCAGAGATCATTTGGGAATGGAAGGGGCAGGCTAGCAGAGATCATTTGGGAATGGAAGGGGCAGGCTAGCAGAGATCATTTGGGAATGGAAGGGGCAGGCTAGCAGAGATCATTTGGGAATGGAAGGGGCAGGCTAGCAGAGATCATTTGGGAATGGAAGGGGCAGGCTAGCAGAGATCATTTGGGAATGGAAGGGGCAGGCTAGCAGAGATCATTTGGGAATGGAAGGGGCAGGCTAGCAGAGATCATTTGGGAATGGAAGGGGCAGTCTAGCAGAGATCATTTGGGAATGGAAGGGGCAGGCTAGCAGAGATCATTTGGGAATGGAAGGGGCAGGCTAGCAGAGATCATTTGGGAATGGAAGGGGCAGGCTAGCAGAGATCATTTGGGAATGGAAGGGGCAGGCTAGCAGAGATCATTTGGGAATGGAAGGGGCAGGATAGCAGAGATCATTTGGGAATGGAAGGGGCAGGCTAGCAGAGATCATTTGGGAATGGAAGGGGCAGGCTAGCAGAGATCATTTGGGAATGGAAGGGGCAGGCTAGCAGAGATCATTTGGGAATGGAAGGGGCAGGCTAGCAGAGATCATTTGGGAATGGAAGGGGCAGGCTAGCAGAGATCATTTGGGAATGGAAGGGGCAGGCTAGCAGAGATCATTTGGGAATGGAAGGGGCAGGCTAGTAAAGATCATTCGATATTCCCAGTCCGGATTTATAACCTTCTTTTTGCCGAAGCCCGTCCCGAATGCACAAAACTTTTGCATAGGCCGCGGCGCAACCTTTTTTCGTATTCCCCGACGACCCTGACCCGCCAAATCCCAGAATGTGCACGATCACGTCAGTGGCTCGAAGATCAACATCTGAAAGGTTTCGCTCTCCGTCTCTCTCGCTCTCTCTCTGCCCTCTGGAAGTTTCTGCATTTGACGGCTTCCACATCCAGATGGGAATTATCCTATTTTTTTTTTAGAAAAAGTCAGATATTTGCAGATGGGCGAAGAAGACTTGCGCTGCAAGAACTGAAAACAGAATTAAAGGAATTACTAGGCTACGTCAAGCTGCCTTTTACTGGTCGTTCCTCTACTCCAGGCACAACCCCCAATCTGATGGTCAATTCCCGAATTGCGTCTGGCCCCTAAATTTCGGGTGCTTTGAAATTGGATCCGGTTTTAGGTGGATTTCGTACTAGTTAGGGAGAGAGAGTGAGGGAGAGATAGAAAGCGTGATAGGGAACGAGAGAGCGAGAGAGACAAGGAGAGAGAGAGCAGAGAGAGAGAGAGGGAGAAAGAGAGAGGGAGAGAGAGATAGAGAGAAAGAGAGAGAGAGAGAGAGAGAGAGAGAGAGAGAGAGAGATTATTTGATTCCTCTTTACTGAAGACCAATATTCCGTGGGCTACCCATTCCAATCGTCTCGAATTACGCCCGAATTACGCAAGCTCAGGTGGCACACCAGGTAAATAATGCCACTGAAAAGGGCTTGGCCTTCTTGGCAGTGAAATCGTAATAATCCCTCGATGTTGAAATCCGAACTAGAAAAATACCAAGGGAAAGAACATAGCGAGGGTGGTGTCTTGAAAGTTGTTATCGCCTGTCCTTCTTTCAGACACTTGGAAGCCAGTTGCAAAAACTTTGCTTAATAGGCTATAAATGGTTTAACCATGCAGCGCAAAATACGGTAGACCGAATAGAGCCAAATCCTGGTTGGTGTCGCCCGATTTAAACCAGAAAAAAGCTAGTATTCAGATGATAAGTAAATCGTTCGAAGACATCAAGGCTAATTTCTTGAGTCTCCGGCTTTTTCTAGACGCCTTCCGTTCCTGGTAACGTTGATTCGGATCGTCGCCGAGCCAGAAGGCCATCGACGTCACCTGGAGTCCCAGCGAGGTCCGCTTAACGCAGTAAAAATTTCGTAAACGATCTCTGCTAGCACGCCTTACATCAGGAATCGGGAATCAGGCATCGTTTATTAGTGCCGCCGAGCTTCAAGTTGGAACCAAGCCCACCTTGTGCAGTATTTTACGCTGGTTCCTAAGATACTTAGCAAATTTGTAAATTCGCGCTTTTTTTTTTTGGAAAGTCAGGAATGAGCTAAGCCCGAGAAACGCCCAAAATGAGCCGCTTTCGGTTGTTCTGATTCAAGTGATTTATGACTCTAGCAAAATAGCTATTTCGCAACTTCATGAACACATTCGAAATCAGCATAAAATACTGCACAAGATAGCGTTGGTGCTGACCCCGACAAAAGCAGAAAAATCCCTCTTGGTGGTGCGTCACTCCTTACCCGGCCCTTTACCGCCCCTCATAAACCACAACCCACTTTTGGCACTGCCAGAACTTCTGATCCAGACGAACATCACCATCAACATCATCACCCACCCAGCCCAACCCAACCCCCGCCAACCCAACCCATCCACACTCCATCCACAAATAATGCATTGCAATGGGGGGTTGTGGGGTGGGGTGAAGGGGTAGAAGAGTGCCCCACGGCGTCCCGTCACTTCTTCCCCACCCACCGTACTCCCTCTTTCGAAATGGACCCCCGTTTTCTAGCCTTTCTGGCCCGGGGAACGCCCCCTGGCCCCCTCTCGGGGCCCTCTAGGGCCCACCTCGGGGTCATTTTTGAAGCATATAGAGCTTGGGTTGACTTTTGGCGTCCAAGCTTCGTCTAGATTTTACTGTATACCAGGTCATTCACTTCACAAGGCTTTCTGGCCCTTAAAAATGTCTAAAACAGCTTTTTGGCAGGTCAGGCGTACCCTGAAGACCTCATTTTCCTGCCCCATCCCTCTAACAAGACGGAAAAGACATGAATACAACTTTCTTGGCTATGGATTCGCCGCAAGCCTAGCCTGGCCAAGCCGGCTTATCTTCATTTCGTCGAAAAAAATCTTGGCGTCATTTTTTCCGCAATTTCGCTTTTTTGCCCCGTTTATCATCTCAAACATTTCGCAAATTGAAATTTCAGCGCATTTAAACCTAGCAAAATACAATTTTGGCAAACTGAAACCGCAACGCAGGCCCCAACCTTTAAAGTGCGTAATCGATTATGATGTCACAACGGTAGCCGGGCAGGACTTTTTCGCTTGCGTTTACTGCGCTAAACCGACGAGCGCGTTGCGTGTTGCGACCCAGAAGCCGTAAGCTATCCATAGCCAGCAAAATCCATAGCCGTGCCTTCCAGGTCCCTTGAAAATTACGACTTCTAGCTAGTCCCTGATTGCTTCAGGGTTTTTTTGTGACTCACCAATCTCCTAGACGCAATTTCCGCCCACGGGAGGTTGTCGGGAGCAAAACAGAAAACAAGTAGTTCCTGGATTTCGTAATCGGTCTGAATTCGTTACCCTCTTTCTCTTTTTCTCTCTCTCTCTCTCGCCAGGATATACTCTCTAGCCTGCTGACTCAGCCATACTAGAATTTCGGAACGTTTAAAGGATAGTGCCATTTACGTTTGGCAAACTTTTGGATTCTCACACTCTCGCTCTCTCTCTCTCACTCCTTGTCTCACTCTCGCTCTGTCTCTCTCAGTCTCTCTGTTGCTCACTCTCTTTCTCTCTCCCCCCCCCTCTCTCTCTCTCTCTCTCTCTCTTTCTCTCATTCTCATGCAACCATTTGGCCCGCATCCAAATGTGTTAGAATATCAAGGCCTAGACGCAGAAAACCCTTTTACGGCGGCGGCAATTTGCGCATTTCCAATTAATGTCCGCCTACGAGGTGCGCCTATGCGCAGGACAGCTTTTCCCGTCAAGCTCGAAGCAAGTATTTTTGCCGCTTTGCGTCGACAGCACCCGCGCGACTAATAAAACGTAACGCAACTTGCCGGCTATCCGGGAACTCGTTTCGGGTAATTGAAAGTTGTCGGGAGGCAAAGGAAAGTTAGAGGCAAGGCCAGAAAAGCTCTAATTCTATTCAAGAACTTCAGGAACGATTCCTAAAAGGTGTTTGTTGCGTGCCCTTCTTGCCAATTTTCCGCACCGATCTCTGCTAGATTGCCTACCTTCCTTTAATCCAGAGCTATGGCTGACTGGTTCCGTCCTCAAGAATCTTTATTCGTGCTCCGCGCTCTCGCTCTCTCTCGTTCTCTTGCTCTCTCTCTCTTTCTCTTTCGCGCTCTCTCGTTCTCTCTAGTTTCGTTTCCTATCGGTCTTTGCTAGCTTTTCGGTAGTCTCTCAAATGATTAGCTAGTCCCTGAGTTTGAGCTTCACAGGGGTATTTGCTAGCTCGCCCAGCCTTCGGATAATCTGGACTTCTTCCACAATTTTCTCTGCCTGATGCCCCAGATTCTCATAACCCGGTTTCAGGTCCAAAGTATCTGCTCAGAAACCCCAGAATTCCGAGAATATCTTGTGCCCAATCGCCCAAATCCAGCGTCGGCACGTTGTGCTCGCCGGACAATCCGGATTAATCCTGTCGGCTCGGAAACAGTTTCTGGGTACCCCGGTTTGGGGGTTAAGCCGAGCGGTTGAGGGGCTTCTCAGAATCGAGAAGAGCGATTATAAATTTGTCATTTTCCACACTAATATAGCTCTTTTTGTGTTGTAAAGTGGTATTAATTACCAAGACATATTTTTCAAAGATTTTACGTCAACGCAGAATGAGAAAGAGAGAGAGACCGAGGGAGAGAGTGAGAGAGAGAGAGAGCGAGGGAGAGAGAGCGCGAGAGTGAGAGTGACTCGGAGAGAGAGAGAGCGGGAGAGAGAGAGTGAGAGAGAGAGAGAGAGAGAGAGAGAGAGGTAATCACGTCATTTGGATTCTAACTCTGTGATTTCAGGTTCCAGGCCTTGCATTTTCGGTTCCCTCTAAATCCGATCCGATTTAAATTCTTTAATCGTTTACTTTTTCAGATTTCGTCTCCTTTAGTTTTATAATCATTGTGTTCCGCTCGGCTGTTTTTTCCATTTTTCTCGGCTATATCCAAACCACAAATGTTTGTGGCAGCCTCATCCCGCGCGTCGGGCCAAATCCCACCCTTGCCAATTCCGTTGATGGCCCCCGCGTTTTTTTCTGGGTTTTCGGCGTACCTGACCAACACTCGCCAGGAGAAACAAAAATATTCCGTGGAGTGGAGGAGCCGGAAAAGGGCTATAGGGAAGTGGTAAAATATGTGGAAAGCCATAAAACCAAGGTAGCTGGAAAAGTTAATGGGATGTTGATAAGGTTTGTTGTATTTTGTACTTCACAGATTTTTGCAAAGGTTCACAAAACGCGGGGAAATTGTGGTTTCTAACACGTTTTCATTTCTTAAAATGACATTTTTAAGCCGTCTAGACATCGGTTTTGCGCGGATAATTCGAAAGTGAAAAAGGATCACCGGAAAATCGGAAATTAGGACCATTTCGATGACTAGAAGTTTTATCTCGCTTTCTCTGCCTTTCTATCTCTCTCGCTTTCTCCCTCTCTCTCTCTTTACTCGCTCTATCTAGCCGATCTAGATCTTGTTATATCTCATTCCCTGCTTCTGGTTAATTCCAGCACTCTTTCTCTTTCTCTCTTTCTTTCTCTCTCGCTCGCCCTAGCTCTCTCTCTCCCCCTCCCTCTCTCTCTCTCTCTCTCTCTCTCTCTCTCTCTCTCTCTCTCTCTCTTTCTCTCACCTTCACTCCCATAACTTTCCAACCCCTTTAAATTGACCTCCCTCCCAACTTTCCTTGATTTTGCAAACCCCGAGAACCGATTTCTGAACTCTTCCCCGATTTTCCCAACTTTTGGCCCCCCGCCGCTTCACCGAGCTGTAGGGCCGGAATTAATCGGAAAAAGGGTATGCACGGGCCCCGCAAAAAAGTGCAAACTCCGGAAGCGTGGGGCGCGAGAGTTCGAATGGATTCAAGCACAAAATGTCTGAGAAGGAGGGGGCTAGGAGGCGAGAAACAAGCATGCACCCACACCGGATGTCTAGAAGCAAAAACGCGGAAGTTCGTGGGAGGGGAAGAGGATAGGCCGGGGCGTATGTTCTTTGGTCAAATAGGCTTCGTGGGTTTAAAGGGGCTAGAAAGTGCGACAATCGACCCCAAGAATTGACTAGATCTCGACAGCCACCTTACATGTCAAATACCGTTTTTATCGACAACCGAATGCCAATGAAGCGGGCTAGCAGCGTGATGTAACTGCCGAGACCTAGCCGCAAGAACGGGTCGATTCACAAGAATTAAAATTTCTGGGAATTTTTGAAAATTTTAACAAGTTAAAGGGCAAAATTAGAAATGTCGAGACCTATTCGACGTTACGGATGAATTCTAGCCCTTTTTAGTTTCTTTAAAGGAGTTGTAAAGGCAAAATTTTAGCGTACGAGCGCCGCTCCTCAAATAAAACCATTCTGCCGTCTCCCTATTTCCATCTCTGGATCTCCGTCATTCTCTCTCTCAATCACTCCCTCACCTTCGCTCTCTTTTTCGCTCTCTCACGCGCTCTCTCTCGCTCTCTCGCTCTCTCTCTCCCATCACTGACTCTCTCGCTGATTCCCTGAGACTTAGAAAAATTTAAAAACTTTTAGCACCACCTTGACTTGCGATTTCATACATCCGAACCTACGAGAGAGACGTGTCGGTTTGTTAGAGGATGTGCCCCGGCCAATCACTTATTCATGAAATCCATTCCGTCTTGGCGTCGTCCGCCCGAGAGGCGACGCCGCCAAACAGAATCCACGACATCCCCCATAATGCGAATTATTCAAATCCAAAAGGCTGACATCGAGCGAATAATTCAAGGCTTGGTGCTTCGTGGGTTCGGGTGTCTGGGTTGAAAAACTATGAAAAATGAACGTAAAAACCAGCAGAAAAATCATGTGTCGTCTGGACAAACTTTTAAAGCAGAAAGAAAGAGAGCGAGGGAGAGAGCGAGACAGAGAGAGAGAGAGAGAGAGAGAGAGAGAGAGAGACAGAGAGAGACTGAGTGAGGGAAATTACAAGAGAGTGAAGTTCAACTTTGGTATTTTGAAACTAACTCGTTAGCAGGACTTGTATATCGTAACTCCCATCAAAGTTTTTCCCAAAACTCACGTTCTGAGTTTTGGCGCGTAGCAAGAATAGGGATCTAAAACCAAAAACCTACATTTTCTATGGTTCAAATATCAAAAACCAGAAAAATCTTTGATTTTTGAAGCTAGTTTACGTGGCTTCACCAAGTTTTTTCTGTTTATTTCTGGCGCTGGGTGGCTTCCAGTCGGCTCATTTTCGTCATTTACTCGAAATTTTGGCTATTTTTCGCGGGGGGCGACTGGGTCCGATATTTTCAGCGCTTCATCTCTTTACACCGCAAAAATTTATCCGCTCTAGATGCCCATTTTGACTGGTTGGAGAACGTTTTCATTAAGTCGAGCCAAGCACTCGGCGCCGCAGCTCCTCGCGCCAATCAAATTATCCTCCCCCTTCCCCTCGGCGTTAAGTTCACCATTGTGAATCGAAAATTCTGCCCGTTGCTGTTGCATAGAGTCTTCTTTATCTTCTGAAGGTATTTTCATAATTTTCTGCTTTGCGCCGAGAATATAATGGAGTACGGATTCTGAGACTCGCCTTGGAAATCGAGATCTCTGCCTGCCCCTTCCATTCCCAAATGATCTCTGCTAGCCTGCCCCTTCCATTCCCAAATGATCTCTGCTAGCCTGCCCCTTCCATTCCCGAATGATCTCTGCTAGCCTGCCCCCTTACTGTACTCCCGGGATTCGTCTATATTATGCTTTTCCTTTCCATTTCCGGGTCTGCAAAGATTAGAATCTAAAAATCTTGGAGAAAGTCTTCCTCTATTCTCCTCCGCCCACGTCTAGGGGGAACACACATTTCATGAATTCCAAACTATCCTGTTTCCCGACGTCCAATTTTTTCCTCATCGCTCCAGAATTCTGTTTCTTACGAGCTTCCCTTGCTCGTTTTATGTTCCGCGCTGTGTTGTGCTCAAAAAAAGTGGTGCGGTCGCAAAGTCGCTCTGCAAGCGGAAGTTGAGCATAGGATCCTAGGAAAGTTATGTCTCGCTCTCTATCTCTCTCTCTCTCTCTCTCGCTCTCTCTCTCTCGCCCTCTCTCTCTTTCTCTCGCTCTCTCTCTCTCTCTCTCTCTTTCACTGGATCGCCGCCGGTAATTATGGAATTTATTACCGAAAGGCCATAACCCAGGGGTTTGCTGGAATGTTTCGGAATGTTTCGTCGGGATCAGAGAATTTTTTGCGAAGTTATGCGGTCCTCCGCCATTTATGGAAACAATCAATACACTTTGGCCGCGCATTAACGGCTGCGAAGTTTTAGGGCTGGCTAGCAGAGATTCTTGAGGAATTCGAGCTCTTTCTGTTAGATTTGGGCAGGAGCTTAGGCTTATGCTTAGGTTTCGGCTTAAGCTTAGCGTTGGCTTACGCTTAGACTTGGCCTAGGCTTAGGCTTAGGCTTGAGCTTGGGCTTCGGCGTGGGCTTAGGCTTCACTAGCACCCTGAATCGACAGATACCTAACAAAACCCCTTTCCGAATTCCGTGACGTTTTTATTGTTTTTTTCGATCTAATCCCTTTAAAGACCACATCAATCGGACTTTGGCGCCGGGCCGACCTTCATGAAATTGAATCTTCCGGCCCGGGTCCTATGGAGAGGGAGGGGCAACATTTAGAAAACGACGTGGGCCTGACTGGCCGCTGGAAATAGCCGGAAACCTCCGCCTCCACTTTCAAAACAAAGCTTCCCATCAGCGCGAAGCGAGCCGCGTCGACGTGTTTCCGGTGGAGCAATTTGAATTGAAACTGCTGGATGTGACAGGGTGTGGGAGAGAGAGAGAGAGAGAGAGAGAGAGAGAGAGAGAGAGAGAGAGAGAGAGTAAGAAGATCCACATGTTTTTCCAATCTTGACTTAATCGAGTTGAGCCAAAAAATGGTTCAAAAAACAGCCCTTAGCAATCCTGCAGAATCCGGCCACGCCCCAATTCTTCAAACATCTCTGCTAGCCTGTCCCTTCCATTCCCAAATGATCTCTGCTAGCCTGCCCCTTCCATTCCCAAATGATCTCTGCTAGCCTGCCCCTTCCATTCCCAAATGATCTCTGCTAGCCTGTCCCTTCCATTCCCAAATGATCTCTGCTAGCCTGTCCCTTCCATTCCCAAATGATCTCTGCTAGCCTGCCCCTTCCATTCCCAAATGATCTCTGCTAGCCTGCCCCTTCCATTCCCAAATGATCTCTGCTAGCCTGCCCCTTCCATTCCCAAATGATCTCTGCTAGCCTGTCCCTTCCATTCCCAAATGATCTCTGCTAGCCTGCCCCTTCCATTCCCAAATGATCTCTGCTAGCCTGCCCCTTCCATTCCCAAATGATCTCTGCTAGCCTGCCCCTTCCATTCCCAAATGATCTCTGCTAGCCTGCCCCTTCCATTCCCAAATGATCTCTGCTAGCCTGCCCCTTCCATTCCCAAATGATCTCTGCTAGTTTGCCCCGATTCCCAAGCAAAATTTTTGCTTTTCCTTTGACTTTTACTTCTCACCTATACTTCAGTTAAACGTTGCATTTAATTGGGGCCACCCGGAACGCGTCACCCCGCCCTAAATTCCGACAGAAAACAAAAGCCATGTGGCCTCCCTCGCTCGAAATGTCTTCAGAAAAAACCAGTTGAACGAGGAACGAATGAATTCGAGAACGGCGGGGGCCATTTTGGCCGTCTGGCCCTTCTCGTCGTCGTCTTTTTCGACATGTGAGTGTGAGGCGTTTCCGCTGGAGGGCAATAGTTGGCGGGCGATTCCGTCACACTGGCGGGGGTGAACACCCACACCTACACCTACACAAGACGTCGTGGGGGAGGGAAGGGTATTTAGAGGTTCGAAAGGCATCGACTCGAAGATTTTCTGAACCTATTGAATCTTGGAAGAGTTTATCTGCTACCCTAGCTACCTATACTGCCAGGATATCATTCGGTCAGGCTACCGTAATCCATCCTTAGTTTACGGTTACTGGTTTACTGGGGATTCTTACGTCGCTGCGTATGTTGGGCTACCGTATTCTATCGCTAGACTACCATTATCTTATTTTGGAGCTCGCTTGAAATGCGATGCGCGGCTTGGGTGTCCTGCTTGAACTCTACGTTCATATAATTTGCCGTTTTTTCTGAATTCTCCTAGCAACCGTAATCCATAGTTAGCATAGGAATACGGTATTTCCGCGCTGCTACGCATCCAGAAATTTATATCTCGGTGGTTGAAGAGCTTTATTGGATCAGGAGTTACAGTACCCCGGATCTTCACAGCTACTATACCTTTCGTAAATCTGCAAGCCGCTACGCCGTGTTACACGAAACATGCTAAAATCGAGGTACCGTACAAGACTAAATCGACTTTTTGCCTTAGAAAATCTTTTTTTTTGGGAAACAAATTGTGCGGGTTACGGTAGCTCCATTTTAGGCCTTCCACGGGCCTTAAAATCATTTTTTTGGACTTTTTCTTTACTATTTTTCTCTTGATCCGCTCCAGCGTCCAAAAATACTCCAGGGAAATCCCTACCCGTAGGCGTCGGGAATATCTATGGCAACATGCAAATCCGGAACCCTCGACCCCCGGAACCATCCACATCATCATTTGCCACTAATTCTGATTCTTACAACCTAGCTGGAATAGTTTTTTTGCTCTTTCTTTCTCTCGCTTTCTCTCTCTCTCTCCCTCTCGCCCATCAGCCATTCGCCTCATTTCCGCTTTCCATTTGATTGGGCTGGAGGGGGGTAGGTGGTGCAGAATGACGAGGGGTGGATTCTGGATGTGTGGGGCACGGCGGGGCAGCCCATTTGCGAGTCTAATTCCGGAACACTCGGATCACCCAACACCTCCGGAGGGGCTTTAACACATCGCCCCCACACCCCCGGACAGCCCCGGAGACCCGAAACGAATTTTGTTGCGGTTTGGAAATTGGTTTTGAATGTTTTTGTGTGCTTGGGCTTAGGTTTGGGCTTAGGCTAGCTAGCTTGCTTATCGTCAAAAATACGAAGCAAGTCAGCAAGTCTAAACCAATCGATAACCCTCGTGCCTTCACTGTTCCTTTAATGGTGACTAAACCATTTTAAAAAGCTCAAAAGATCTCTGCTAGCTTGCCTCTAAAATTTTTTGTCTCACGATTCTAATTATAATTTTTTCGTCTCTTTTGCTGCCGGCTGCCTTCAATGGTCCTTCAAAATCGGCCGAACCAAAGGCGGTCCTTCTTAATCAAGGCTCCGGTTCCCAATCCCGGAAATAATTTGCATAAGTGAACTAGGAAAATGGATTCCGGCTTGCCTCACTGTCAAAACAAACCAAGAATGATTTTCAACAGCTTTTGGGGAATTTTACACCCGTTTTTCTGGTCATCTAGGGTGGTGTAAAATTGGCAGACTAGCAGAAATCATTGGAGAATGAGGTCAGATTACGGTAGAGTTATATTAGCATCAGAATATTTCGTAAGTCGCCATCTGCCTGGATCACTTTAATCCCAGTCTCTCTCTCTCTCTCTCTCTCTCTCTCTCTCTCTCTCTCTCTCTCTCTCTCTCTCTTTATCTGTTTCTCTCGCTCTCGCTATGTCTCTCGCGCCCTCTCTCTCTGTCTCTCTCCGCTAGCTCTCAAAAATTCCGCGCCCAGTTCAGGAACAGCCGCTTCATCCCGAATTCACAATTCATCGCCGACCGACCATAACCGGCGGCTAATTAGCATCGGATGGACTCTCGCAAAAAGTACATGAAAAGCCGGCGCGTTCCAAATGCTGCAAAGCGATGCTCCCTCTCCTCTTTTGAGGGATCCCTAAAAAGGGTATTCAGGCGGAATTCTGACGCTGTGCCATGCTGGCGGAATTAGACTTTGGGAAGCCGCATTTTTCATTTTCCAAGGGTGATCTAGTCTATTTCCTTGTTTCGAGAAAGGCTTGGCTTAAGGGATTTGGCTTCACCGTCCCTTTACTACGTTAGAATAGCTTGAATCTTTCGATTTTTCCGCCTTCACCGTTCCTATAGAATGTCAGCAAGATCACAAGTTGCCATTTTTCTAGGTTTCCAGCTCTCTTAAAAGCGTCTAAAAAAAGTTGTCAATTTTTTTTCGTCTTGGAAACAAGCGGAATCCATAAATTCTTGCCTTCTCAGTACTCTTAAAATGCAGGACAAGCTTGAAAGCTATGGATTCTTGGCTTCTGAGCCCCTTTAGAGCGTAGAACAGGCCAGGAAGTTATGGACTCTTGGTTTTCGGGGGCCAATAAAGCCCTGAAGCAACGCGAAGCTTGTAAATTTTTGTCTTGCTAGGCCCTTTCAAGTGCTGTATACGCTCAAATGTTATGGATTTTTTGCCTTCTTGCTCCTTTTAAAGCCTTATGTCCCTTTTATCCTGTTGACAAAAGCTACCCCAAATTTTTGAAGTCTTTTTTAGCTTTTTTTACCTCTGGCATTTTTTAGCTTTCTGACGCCCAGAAAACAGCATCCCTCCCCCCTGTCACTCGATCATCTTCACCGGGCTATCTTCGTGCCAGATCTTGCTGGGCCCAAAAATGTCCGCAAAATGCGTGTGTGGCACATCGCCGAGATGATTGGCTGCACCAGGCAAAATCGGCCTCCCGGGAATTCCCGATGCTCCCGAATTTCCGCACCACTTTTTGGGCCGTTTATAGGCGCTCGGTGGAAACTTTCAATTTGGTTGTCGAACAGCCGGGCGTGCGAATTTTTCGGCGTCTTTTTTGGCTTCCCTGAGCGAGCTAGCAGAGATCATTTGGGAATGGAAGGGGCAGGCTAGCAGAGATCATTTGGGAATGGAAGGGGCAGGCTAGCAGAGATCATTTGGGAATGGAAGGGGCAGGCTAGCAGAGATCATTTGGGAATGGAAGGGGCAGGCTAGCAGAGATCATTTGGGAATGGAAGGGGCAGGCTAGCAGAGATCATTTGGGAATCGAAGGGGCAGGCTAGCAGAGATCATTTGGGAATGGAAGGGGCAGATTCTTCAGGAATTTTCGCAACGCCCTATAAATACAGCCACAAAACGGCCCAAGCCACCTAAAAAATGAACCCGGCTCGAATTCGAATTCCACCCGCGCAAAGCCCGTAATTCAGCGTAATTTCGTTAAACGCGTTCTTGTGCTCTTCGTGTGCTCTTCCCACTTTTCCGGTCTAGCCGAACGTTTCCAGTTTCAAGTTTACAGCGCCCAGTTTTTTGAGTTTAGAATTCGACCTTTGCGCTCTGCCAACGGTCAACCACTCTCTCATTTTTCGCTTGACTATTCGTCACCTGGATCCATTTCCCAGTCCACCCTCGATTTTATGGGTACTTTTTGGCCTTGAATATTTTGGGTGTAGATTTATCGTCACGCCATGGCAACTCGCCTAAATACCCAGGATCATTGGGGTCGTTGAAGCCACTTCAAGGGGGCTGGAAGCGCTGAAATCGACCCCCAACAGCGACTAGACCTACACAGCTACGCGGCGGTACAAATAACACCAAAATCTCCTTTTTGGTTGCCTTAGAAACTCAAAGTTGCGCAAACGTCGAATGTGGTTTCTGCCGTCATTTGGCGTTTCGTGTAGCTGTCTAGGCCTGGTCGGTGGAAGGGGGTCGATTTTCGCGCTTCCCAGTTTCTTCACCTTTTTTCTCGTGTTTCCCCGGGTTACTTTCGACAAGCCATTTTCGTTATTTGTCGTCTTCCGCCTCGTTCTTCTCTCCGATTTCCATAAAATCTAATTTTTTAGGAGATGGAGGAAGAGCAGGAACTCGATTCTGAAGCACCAAATCCGAAAAAATTTGCTGCAAAGAGTTTGAAAAGGAGAAAAAAGAAGAACGGACGAAGCAACGGAGTCAAAAATGACGATGCTTATTCGGCGGCTTCTGCTTCTCCCTCTCTCTCTCTCCCTCTCCCGCTCTGTCCCTCTCCCTCTTTTTTTGCAGCCCAGGACAATGGCGAACAAATTGGAAATTTTCCCCAAACTTGGCAATGTCCCGGATTCTGGAGGTTCCTGAAAAAATTCAGACAAAAAGATAGAATTGGCGGCGCCGACGACGCGTCGACGCCATATTTAGAAGGTTTCCGAATCCGGAGAAAAAAGAATAGGAAGGATTCGCTTCCGCGTTCAAGTTTTGGTTCTCTGAGTTTTCGGTTCTGGAATCCCCATCCAGCAAAAATTCCAAATTCTGTCCCTTTAATTCAAATTCTGGTGTAAATTTTCTCAAGACTTTTTGCTAACATGCCCGAAAACAATTTTTAGGGGAGTCACGAAGGATCTCTGCTAGCTCGTTTTAAGTGCGTTGCTGACGCTTCTAACCGTTGTGGAAGCAGGAAAGCCTTTCCGGTTCCGCAATAATCCCTGCTAGCCTGTCGTCACGAAGTAGATTGTAGCTTGACCTCGAGAATTTTCCTGAAGAATCTTTGCTAGCCTGCCCTTCCTCCCGCATAATTCCTGCAAAATCTTTGCTAGCCTTTAGATATTCTAGATTTCAAATTCGATCAAAATTTAATACGTAATTTAAATTTAGATTTCAAAAGATCATAAGAATTTTTGGAAAATGGATTGCCTTCGGGCGTAAAATGTATGAAAAATTACCAAAAACTTCAAATCTTTCGAAGCTACAAAAATTTCAAAAATATTTTTTGTAACTTTTTAGCAATCAAAAACCATGAAGAGCCTTATAAAAATGCACTATTTATCATTAACAGATAGATATGGGCAAAACAGCAAAAGCTAGTTTTCCCCCACCAGCACCCCCGTACACCCGTGTTTTGCAGACAGCTACACGCGAGTACACCTCCCAGGTGAAAAGCCCCACGTCTCCAAAATCACAAATCCCCAAAAAAGCTAATCAGATTCCGTTCCAAGTGGCGTGTAGATAAACAACCGTATTTGCGACGCGCGCAATATCAATTGGAGGGGGCGCAAATAATCTGGTCAACGACCCACGAGGGGCACCTACAACCCAATAGAAAATGACGCACAAAACGGGCGGGTAGGCGGGTCCCGCAGCGAAGAAAAGGCCCTGAAGAGGGCCCAAAATGGCGGGCGGATAATTGGTTTTGTTTTGCGGGGATTGGGGTGGGTAGTGAGGGGGGTGAAGCCCGGGTTTTCTGGGTCGAATTCCCCCCTCGACTACCGCCACTTCATTTCGTGGTTGAGCCCCACCAGGGGTCTGTGGTTCCGATTACCGCCAAATGACGGGGCGGGCTTCCCCCCCCCACCTCAGTTTTAGAGTATTACGAATTGAGGCAGTCGGATTGGTCGTTTTAAAGGGATTCGGAAGTCGGAAATTTCTCTCGCTCTCTCTCTCTCTCTCTTTCGATGTCTCTGTGCCTCTCGATCGCTCACTTTTTAAACTATAATTTTCGCACTATGGGATCCTCAGAATCTCTGCTAGCCTGCCCACTTAGAGGTACTTTGAGGGTAGAGTAATCTATCGATTTTGACGATCCGGAATTCAGAAATGACTGCTAACCGTATACGACCTTGAATTGAGTTTAGGTTTTGTGATCGCCTTTTGCCTTGCAGTTTCCTTTAAACCGCCCTTCCGACATTGCTAAAGGCTGAGCCAAAAAACCGCTCAAACACCCCATCGTCTTTCACTTTTCTAGTAGGTCCTAAACCTTATTTACGGAAGGTGGCTTTGGCAAATTAAAAATCCATCTCCTAACCCTCCTTCTACTAGTACTCCAGCTTGTCGGCTTGACAAACAGGAACCGAAGAAGTTCAGGCTCACTTTATTGCCTTTTTTTTCTCTTGGAAAACCCACGAAAAAGCAAAAGAAAATGCTGTATTGGCTTCACTGAAGGCTTCTTTCAACAAAAGCAAGTATTCTGGATCCCTCGCTCTCTCTCTCTCTCTCTCTCTCTCTCTCTCTCTCTCTGTCTTTCTGAGTTTTTGAATTCCCCAACAACTTTTGCCCAACAACTCAAAGCCCACCGTAACCCATCAAACTATTTCACTTTTGTCATTTTTGGGGCTTTCGCTTTTCAGAATGTGATTTTTTGATGGATTCAAAAATTCTACGCGACGCCTCTGGACGTCATTGTTATTTACGCCATTTTTTACCTATTGTTCATTTCCAAGGGATTCCATAGATGGGCCATATCAAAAGACTCGAAATCTGAATCCGATTGAGTCGTTTTTCGCAAGCTCTCCGTCTCTCTCTCTCTCTCTCTCTCTCTCTCTCTCTCTCTCTCTTTCTCAATCTCTCGCCTCACAAAAACTGTGTGGTAGCGCCTTGGAACCGAGTTTTTCAGCCGTTCTAATCCGTTTCAATCCACAATTACGCTCATCGTCTGGACGCCGGGAAGCCCGATTTTCCATGGGTGGGAAACCGGAGCAGTGTGACTACCTTTATTGTTTTTTTAATAGTTCCGCATCAATAAGCAAAATTAATAGCTTTTAAAGGGACTAGGAACCCGACGCTCTTTTGGCTAGGTCTAGACTGAAACTCTTTTTCATGGCCTTAATAAGCTGCTGTCAAGACCTAGTCGAACACATTGGTCAATTTGAGCACTTCCCGGTCCATTTAATTGACGTTTCTCGCGGGGTAGGCTAGCAGAGGGCATTTGGGACCCAAAATTTCCGATTAGCTAAACGTTAAAGGGCCTAGTAACCCCTAGAATCAACCCTTCCCTTCGCCTAAGCCTAGACAACTACACGCTACGCCAAATGGCGCGTTTTTCAAGCGTACGATCGAAGTCATTTTCCCAACCGAAAAGCCGAACTAGAAAGCTCCTATCAAATAGATATTGCCGCGAGAATCGGTGTATTTTGGTGCCTCGCGTAGTTGTCTAGACCCTGTCAACCGAAAGGGTCGATTCTAGTGCTTCCTAGCGCTTTAAAAGAGTTCAAGGCGTCTTGGCTAAATCGAAAACCGTAACCGGTAACTCTCAAAAAAATGCCCTGTTCCATTTTGTCTAGGCTCATTCTCACCCGCGGTTTTCATAGCGTAACCGGTTGGCTTCTGGCGAATTTCTTCTTTTGGTGTCCCTTTGCGTGATAGACACGAGCCGGGTTTGTCCCTTTAAAGGGAACGTGACATGTCGAGATCCAATTTTTTCCAGTTCTGCTTCTGCCTAGAAGCGTCTGGCGAACACTTCCTCCTCCCAGCCGCATCCCGCCTATAATTGCCACCCACCCAAAAGGCTCGAATTGTCGCGCCCCCGAGTCCCGCAGCGCCCCCAGAAACCAAAATTTCTTTTGTTTATGGGCCAGACGAGCGGTCGACCGGGCCTGACTTTGAGGGCACATACACAGAATTCAAAAATGCATTCAAACAGCCCCCGAAGGCGAGGAAAACTGCTTCTGGGAAGGAGTGGGAGGAAGGGTATAACGAGAAAACGGAAGGAGTCCGGCCAAATCCGAGGTCGAACTTTCGTCACTGCCGGTCCGGACGGCCGGACTTTCGATTCTGATGGGAGTGAACCTTTCCGAAAAATCACGGCTCATATTTTTTTAGTTTGTTGCCACTATAGTGAGTTAAAGAGAAGTGAGAGAGAGAGAGAGAGAAAGAAGAGTGAGAGATAAAGAGAGAGAGAACGAGAGAGAGAGAGAGAGAGAGAGAGAGAGAGAGAGAGCGAGCGAGAGAGAGACTTTACGTGGCTGACTGTATTTTGAAGGATGGGCCAACGATTCCGATCGAATTTTATTGTTTAGTTTTTCTCCTTCTTGCTTTTCCTGCTCCTCTTTTTGACGGCTTCGATTTAGCAACGAACTCACGATTTTATTTTGCTGTCCCATTTTGAGCATCATCTTTCGATTCTGATGTCATGGTATAATTTTTTTGCCGGATTTGGTTCCGGTTTCGAGAGGTTTGCTACAGCCCATTCCAGAGGGCAGGGCTTCACTCAATTCTTTCCGGGTCTGAAACGTGATTTTTCTGTCTTTTTAGGACCCGGAAAGAAGCATTCCGTGCGGAAATCTTGCTTCAAAACTCGCTTAGCTGAAGCTTTACCAGCTTTCCCCAGGTTGCTCAAAGATCGCTGACCCTTCGCTTTTGTCGCCACAATTCCCCTGGTCCATTGCAACGTTAATTGAAGTTGTGCGGAATTTTTTCGTGATTGATAATTGCGTTCGACAGGGCCGTAAAAGTAAATGGTTTGCCCCCGGAAAGTTAATCAGAAAAAGGTTTTTTGACATTGGGTTTTTGGGGTTTGTTGCAGGGATTTTTCGGATCTCTCTCGTTTTCGCTGATCTCTCTCTCCCTCGCTCTCTCCCTCTCGCTCTTTCTTGCTCTCTCTCTCGCTCTCTCTCGTTCTCGCTCACACATTCCTAATAAAATCTCTTCCCAAGCTGGCACTCTAAAATCTCGTTCAAAAAGTTCGGTGGTGGCAGGAAATTTGGGCACTCTGCCGCAGTGACCCAGCCCCTTCTTATCGCCCCTCGCCATCCCCCTTTCCCGTCTTTCCCTTGGCTTACTAGTGGTCCAAGGCGCTGCCCCGAGCTGGCAGTCAGGGTTCGGTTTTGCTCCGCGGCGAACGCCGCCCGTAACCCTGTTTGCTATTCCGCGGACGGTTACCGGCCGGTAACCAAACCAACGAGACTTTAGTGTAACTATAAATACGAGCTGAGGCAAGCTCGCAGAGATTATTTAGGACAAACTGCTTTGTGGAGAGGGATATTTGGATATGTTCAGATCCTCTTTCTTCTCTCTCTCGCTCTCTCTCTCTCTCTCTCTCTCTCTCTCTCGTTTTTGTAGTAAACTTCTCCCATTGCAAAACCTATTTGTGCAAAAAAACTCAGGCTATCAGATTCTCCTAACTCGAGGCGACCTTTTAAAGCTATAATAGCCTCCGGATTGCCCTCCTAACACAAAACCGTGGCGAAAGCAACAAAACACGGACTCCAGCTTTTGCACTAGAATTTCCGGCGGCCCGAACGACGGACGACAGCTTGACGTCTTCATCACCGAGTCCATAGAAATCGCACAGCATTTTCAAGTGCCCACCACCGCCACCCGGGTAGCGGTTTTTTTATGTCGAAACTGACTTCTGATTTCTGTTCCTTTCGGCGTGAGAGCGAATTTCTAGTCTTTTTAGTGAATAGAGAATTTTGAACCGGAAATAAGATGATGTCTTCCGGAACCCATTTCCTGCTTTGAATTTCTTTGAGGCACCTAGAGCAAGAGCCTTAATCCTAAGTCTGAGCTTGACTTCAGTCGTCAGCTGAACTTAAGCCTCAGCCTAAGCCAAAGCCAAGCCTGAACCTAAGCCTAAGTCTTGTAAGTAAAGCCTAGCTTAAGCGAAGCCGAAGCTCAGCCGAAGACTAGACCTAAGCTTAAACCGAAGCCGAAGCCTAACCCTAAGGCTAAGCCATGCCTAAGTAAAGACTAAGCTTTGTCTCGCTTGAAAAGACCAAAAATCGCCGATCACCAAAATTCAAAGAACACGCTAAATTTTTTGCACGAGCAAAACGTCCGTGAATTTTCTACCTTGACCTCAATGGCACATAAAAAAACACGGAACGTGGCAATTCGAGGCAGCCGCCTGGAACTAAGCGCCTGGAAATCTGATACCCATTTTTTCGACGAATTTAAAAGACGCAAAAATCGCACATTTTGGGCAAATCACGGGACGGAATGTCATACTGAAATTTGAGCTCTACTTGCCCTCGTGGCTGGAGTGAGCGTGTTCCTTTTCTGTGCCTAATCTGTAATTTTTTGTATTTTCAGATTTCGCGTTTTCAAGCAGTTAAATGTTTCTCTCTCTTTCTCTCTCTCTCTGGCTCTCTTTCTCTCTCGCTCGCTCCCTTTCTCTCTCGTTCTCTCACTTAAATCTACCTTCCTACTCTATTTCTATCAGATTACCGTAACCCCTACTTCAGGTTGCCTACGCAAAAATTTTGGCGCCGTTTCCGGAGATCATGGCCAATACCGGTGGACCGTGCAAAATTTCCGCGACAATCCAATGCCCGTTTTTGCGCCGCCCAAATCCGCAATTTTTATAGTTACAGGGATCAAAATTGGGCAACGGATTACCCCTGCCAAGGGGTTCAACCGAAAAATTGCTGGCTTGCCAAATTGTAGCCCGATCCTCGGGAAATCCAGCCCCAAACGGGCTCTGCTTTTTGGCAGGTGCTTTTGGCAGGCACCCGCGATCCTTGCAAAATTCGAGAATCTAGTTAGGGTATTCCTGGACGTCGTTTTAGGGTTTGTTTCTTGAACCTAGAGTGCAGTTTTTGCATATAAAAATCAAACTAGGCCGCCCCTTCCAACCCCTAATGATCTCTGCTAGCCTGCCCCTTCAATTCCCAAATGATCTCTGCTAGCCTGCCCCTTCAATTCCCAAATGATCTCTGCTAGCCCACCCCTTCCATTCCCAAATGATCTCTGCTAGCCTGCCCCTTCCATTCCCAAATGATCTCTGCTAGCCTGCCCCTTCCATTCCCAAATGATCTCTGCTAGCCTGCCCCTTCCATTCCCAAATGATCTCTGCTAGCCTGCCCCTTCCATTCCCAAATGATCTCTGCTAGCCTGCCCCTTCCATTCCCAAATGATCTCTGCTAGCCTGCCCCTTCCATTCCCAAATGATCTCTGCTAGCCTGCCCCTTCCATTCCCAAATGATCTCTGCTAGCCTGCCCCTTCCATTCCCAAATGATCTCTGCTAGCCTGCCCCTTCCATTCCCAAATGATCTCTGCTAGCCTGCCCTGTCCATTCCCAAATGATCTCTGTTAGCCTGCCCCTTCCATTCCCAAATGATCTCTGCTAGCCTGCCCCTTCCATTCCCAAATGATCTCTGCTAGCCTGCCCCTTCAATTCCCAAATGATCTCTGCTAGCCCACCCCTTCCATTCCCAAATGATCTCTGCTAGCCTGCCCCTTCAATTCCCAAATGATCTCTGCTAGCCCACCCCTTCCATTCCCAAATGATCTCTGCTAGCCTGCCCCTTCCATTCCCAAATGATCTCTGCTAGCCTGCCCCTTCCATTCCCAAATGATCTCTGCTAGCCTGCCCCTTCAATTCCCAAATGATCTCTGCTAGCCCACCCCTTCCATTCCCAAATGATCTCTGCTAGCCTGCCCCTTCCATTCCCAAATGATCTCTGCTAGCCTGCCCCTTCCATTCCCAAATGATCTCTGCTAGCCTGCCCCTTCCATTCCCAAATGATCTCTGCTAGCCCACCCCTTCCATTCCCAAATGATCTCTGCTAGCCTGCCCCTTCCATTCCCAAATGATCTCTGCTAGCCTGCCCCTTCAATTCCCAAATGATCTCTGCTAGCCCACCCCTTCCATTCCCAAATGATCTCTGCTAGCCTGCCCCTTCCATTCCCAAATGATCTCTGCTAGCCTGCCCCTTCCATTCCCAAATGATCTCTGCTAGCCTGCCCCTTCCATTCCCAAATGATCTCTGCTAGCCTGCCCCTTCCATTCCCAAATGATCTCTGCTAGCCTGCCCCTTCCATTCCCAAATGATCTCTGCTAGCCTGCCCCTTCCATTCCCAAATGATCTCTGCTAGCCTGCCCTTCCATTCCCAAATGATCTCTGTTAGCCTGCCCCTTCCATTCCCAAATGATCTCTGCTAGCCTGCCCCTTCCATTCCCAAATGATCCCTGCTAGCCTGCCCCTTCCATTCCCAAATGATCTCTGCTAGCCTGCCCTTCCATTCCCAAATGATCTCTACTAGTCTGCCCTTCTATTCCCAAATGATCTCTGCTACCCTGAGAGAGAAAGAGAGATAGCTAGCAAAGCCCTCTCGCCGCCCAATTTCTGATCTCCCAGAAAAATGAAGCTACAAAAAAGCTCCAACCACCATCTTTTCACCTGGGGATGGAAAGGTTATGACCGCAGGGAGACAGCTGCTTTTTTGCGTCTGAACTTGCATTTTCTGCTCATTTTTCTGTAGGTGGAGGGGGTGGGGCTGCGGATAGTTGCGTTTAGAATGGGGTGTGTTCTTCGTTTTACGTACACCCAGATTTCCGCATTTCAGGCGGCGTCATTTGTAGCCGCGTGGAAATAGCCAATTAGCGTTTAGACTCTAAAACTGCTTACTCAGCTGTTTAGAGGCTTTATTGCTACTGATTTTGTGATATTGCGTTCATTTTTCTCCTTCTACAACTCTCACACTCTCTATCGCTCTCTCTCTCTCTCTCTCTCTCTCTCTCTCTCTTTTTCTCTCTTTAACTTCAGTTGTTTCCTTTTCTTCCTTGTTATGCGAAATGCGACCCAGTTACCGTACCCCTTCCAGGTACCCCGCGACACTTCCCCCAGTGTCCATCCCCGAGAGAACTAGAGACAACAATGAACGCCACGATGCAAATGTTCGTGTTGGCCCTGATCGCCCTGTTGGCGCTGCACACCGTCGCAGCCGGCCCGTTGGCCAACGACCAAGGTGAGAGATTGTGGCTTGGGCTTAGGTTTAGGTTTAGGCTTCGGCTTAGGCTTGGGCTTAGGCTTAGGCTTGGGCTACGCTTGGGCTTGGTTTAGACTGGGCGTGGGCTTGAGCTTGAGTCGAGACATTGCTTTTCGAATACCTTTCGGCCTAGACCTTGAAACTACACTGTTTTACAAGCCAGTGCGCAACCAACTACGAACTTTTCAAAGCTCGAAATTTTCGAAGAAAGAGGGATTAACGCCGCTTTTCAAAATGGCAAACAAACGACGGTTGCCTGTCCATTGTATCGGGTGTACTGGCCGTATCCCTGCGGATTACCCCTTTTTCAACATTTCTAATCCCAATTTTTCCAGGCCAAGGCATCGTCGAGGAGTACGGCGAGCCGGTGTACGAGTTGGCAGGTGAGACTCTGATAAAGAAAGAGAGAGAGAGAGAGAGAGAGAGAGAGAGAGAGAGAAAGAGAGAGAGAGAGAGAGATAACTCTAGCCACAATTCTTGAACTTTCCACGTAGTATCCGTTAATCCGGTGGACCAGGAAGTCAGGCCCCGCATTCCCAGCCCGAAAAATAGCAACCGGAACCGGCGGAACCCCCGGTTTCCGGCGGAACCCTATAAACAGACATGGCCACCCTGACTTGCTATGGTTCTGAGAGATTGGAGTTTGATTTCTGGAAATGGGGGGGGGGGTTTGAATTTTCGGCGTTTCAAGGGAGTGGAAGTGCGCGAAAACCTAGACCCCTTCATGCGCCTAGGTCTCGACAGCTACAAGGCACGCCAAAACACGCGCGTCGACTAGACGACTCAAGTTTTAAAATTTTAACAGGGTTTTTGGTAAAATAAAACCGTATTTAAGTCAGAAAAACTGTCTAAAAATTGCAAAATCATTTCAAAAAGTCGAAATTTTGGCCAAAACGGCCATTTTTCGTATAAATCTATTTTTGGTATTTTTGTATTAAGGTTTATTATATTATTATTTTTTTGTATTAGCAATTTGTAAGTTTTTACATTTAGAAAAGTAAGAAAGTTTAAAAACATCCGCTATTATATATAAAAAAATTGCATCCAAAAATGCGTTTTTCCTCCCCCCGATAAGGCGAAAGAACCACTAGCAGATATCTTTGAGGAATTTTTTCAGATGGCAAGCTAGCAAAGATCTTTGAGGAAAATAACGATATTTATCTTACTTTTTCAGACGCGGCCCCAATCGACAAGCGAGCCCAAACCTTCGTGCGATTCGGCAAGCGAGCACAGACCTTTGTCCGATTCGGCAAACGCGCCCAGACCTTCGTGCGGTTCGGCAGAAAATAAATACCATCTCCCCCGTCACTTCACTGCCCCTTTAAACATCTACCGTACACCCCGTAAAAACTCCTGTAAACGCAGCGCGTAGCCCGGACTCAAATGTGATCTCTCTTATTTTTATACGCCCCGAAAAACATGCGTTCCACTTGGGGAATTTTTTAAAGGCATCTTGGCGTCAGTTTTGACTTCGAGGTCCCTTTAAAATCTTGGAAAACCGAGGAGATATTGTAAAAATACTGTAGGAAGTTATTTTACCAATTTCGCGATTTTCCAGGGCAAATTCCCGGCTCGAAATAGGCCCTAAATAATGAATTAAGATCCCCCACACGGCTCTCTCACTCTCTCGCTCTCTCTCGCTCTCTCTGACTCTCTCCATCTCTCTTTCTCGCGCATACCATCAAAAATTGCAACCCTTTTTGATGGCACCATCGGCTTGGCCCCCACAAAATCGATATTTTTGCTGTGCTGTGTACCCCACGCAACTATCCACACCCC
The DNA here is from genome assembly GCA_958295435.1 of Mesorhabditis spiculigera. Lineage (NCBI taxonomy): Eukaryota > Metazoa > Nematoda > Chromadorea > Rhabditida > Rhabditidae > Mesorhabditis > Mesorhabditis spiculigera. Next base: position 1,991,017 of record CATQJA010002663.1, read on the forward strand.
GCTTCCCCCAATCTCCATCGGTTACTGTCATCACCCAGTCATGAAAAATCCCCCCGTTTTTTGGATTGGTTGAGGAACGAATAAAAGGTTTTTCTGTTTTGGCGGAGGGTAAGGGTTGGGGGAGACGATATGCAACGTGAGCGCGCCGCTTTTCAAATGTCGAACTTCAAAATTTCATTCTGTCAAACTTGTTTTAGCTTTCCGTGTCGTAGCCTGTTAAACATAATAGCGATAACATAAATAGCGTTTTGTTCATAGGGTTTTGGTAGTTTTTGCTTGCCAGAAAGTTACAAAAATATTTACGAATTTTCGAAGAATTGCAATTTTTACTTTTTTGTCTTTTTTTCTTGTACTTCTAACCGAAAAGTCCATTAGATACGAATAACGTGCAATTCATGTAAAAGTGCAAAATTACATAAATTGCTAGAGCGAGAGGGTGAGAGAGAGAGGGTGAGAGAGAGGGAGAGAGAGAGAGAGAGAGAGAGAGAGAGAGAGAGAGCATCGTTTATTTGCATGCAACGACAACGCCATCTTCAAGGCGGTAACGAGTAAGAATCCTTTCGATCAGCTCTGTCGTCGAGATCCCCTCCGTTCTCTTCGTTGGCAAGAAGCGGTCGACCTCCTGAAAAGGCTAGCGAACGAGAGAGAGAGAGAGAGAGAGAGAGAGAGAGAGAGAGATAAATGACGTTTTCAGGTCTATACCTTAAATCTATCGTAAAAATTTAGCACTTCCACCGGGGCATCCGGGCTTGGAATGTAGGGCAGATCGTCGTGGGCAACCAGGTCGATCTGAATTCGAAAAATATAATAGATATCCCGAAATCGCGAAAAACGAAAGCATCGGGGAGGACAGTTGCTTCGCCACGAACCTGGTTTCGATTCAGATATTCAAGGTCGTAGACGTATGGAAGGTCGTAGAGGACTTCATCGACGTATCTAAATTTAAATGATGCGAAAAATCGATTGTTAGATGCAGCGAGTGAGAGAGAGAGAGAGAGAGAGAGAGAGAGAGAGAGAGGGAAGATGAGAGAGAAAGAAAGAAAGAAAGAAAGAAAGAAAGAAAGATACGCACCGACAATTCTCCAAACTGGTCAGCCGTTCGCTGTAGCTCATCACCGTCCCATGGCCCTTGTAGGTGATGACGTCAGCGTCTGTATTTACTAAAAAACTATAATTGACGTTTATATGCTTTTTACTACGCATGAAAAGGCAAATTCAAACCTCCAGACACCAAAATGATATCCGGAAACGCGGTTTTGGCTTGTCGCAAAACTCCAATGTGGCCAATGTGGAACAAATCGAAGACGCCTTCACAGAGCACACGGATCGGACGATTTTCGGGGCCTAAAAGCTTGGTTTAACGGGGCCCAGAAGCGCAAAACCGACCCCTCGTTCGACTGGATCTAGACAGCTACGCGGCACGCCCAAACACGTTAAAACGCGATCCCGATTTTTCCTATCTAGTCTAAGGGGCTGTCAAAAGGAAATTGCCAGTTGTTTTGGCTCGGGTAGCTGTCGAGACCTAACCGATTGAAGGGTCGATTCCCGCGCTTCCTAGCTCCTTGAAAACCATGCAACTCACGTTTCCCGTCCATAATTTCAGTGAGCGTGAGGGGTACAAAGTCGCTTCCCATTTCCAGGCCTAAATGAGGTCCTAGAAAGTCGCAACATAACGGCTTCGAAAAAGGTGCCAAATCGACACCCGCTCTAGCTTTATCAGGTCTCCAGGACAAACACATAAAAACTGGACAGCATGGGCCAAAGAAACTAGAACTCGGCAAGACCATGTCTCATTTCAGGCACGACACTGCGAGCAAAAGCTGATCAAAGCGTTTCCGATGGTTCTTTCGGTTCTTACCCTTTATCGGGGGGAGGGGGGTTAACGTGGGGTCAATCTAATTTTTTGATTTTTCCGCCTATAATTACCGGTAATTTATATGTAGTTTTTATCGTTTTCAGAGGGTTTGTTTACGCCAGAAAATTTTTCCATTTTTCAAAAATTGACAAAATGCAAAAAAAAAATTATTTTTTTATCGTTATCATTTTTCATTTTTTTCATTTCGTTTTCATTATCTACCGCGGCAATTTGGAGCAAGAAAAAGATCGTAAAAAACGGCGCGAAACTCCCAATAATTGTATCTATATCAAGAGGAGACAAACATAAAGAATAAACAAAAATGACAAATCGATAAAGCGAGCAAAAACGCGTGCCGCGAAAATATAATGACTCAGGAATACAGGGAGTCCCAATAAAAAAACACCCCCCTCTGGCCCGACCTAGAAGTATCACATCGGAATGATAGTTACGCCATTCGAAAGCCCTTGAAACGGCCAGTTTGCAACAATCTTCAAAACTATGTTTTAATCTAAACCCGCTATTTTACAACGCATTCAAAAACCTTTAGGAACGGCTTTTGCATCTAATTAACGGCTCTTCCGGTCATTTTGCATGGATAAATTTAGGGAAATTAGCTCGTATGCAACCCAAAAACCCGAAAATTTTACAAAAGATCTTGTAAAATGTCGGGCTCAAATAATAACATGGTTTTGGAGATTGTTTCAAACTGGTCATTTCAAGGGCTTTCGAATTGTGTAACTAACATTCCGAGGGGTGGATGCACAAGGTTTGAGAAAACCGGAATCTTTTCGGGCCAAAACGATTTTTTTGAGTGGGCGGCGAGGTTAGAGTGCAGTTTACCCCCCACCAGCTGGCACCCAACTTTTGTATCTCGGCTCCCTGTTCATCTACAGGGGTGTGAAGAATACCAAAATACTCGCCAAAGCAATACGAACATTTTGGTATACTTTACACACCTGTAGATGAACAGGGAGCCGAGATACGGTAGGTAGGTGCCAGCTGGGGGGCCGGGGGTAAACTGCACTTAAGCCGGCGGCGATTACATGTCGTAATGCCTTGTAGGACACCCAATCTCTCGATCTCGGTCATTCTCAGGTCAATTTGCATAATTAAAGCGTCTTGCATGATCAAAATTCAATGCGGATTACCGAAGCAGCTCCTGAACCTTAAAATCCCAGGTTTTCACGTCCAAACAGGGCAAATGATCATGCGGTGCGATCGCGGCTACGGTTGAATCTGGCGATTTGCCAGGAATCAACGCAGGAGGCCGTAGAGCATATTTCAGCGCTCCTTTCAGTACCTTGAACACAATCCCTTTATTCATCAAATGAATACAAGAAGGCAATGGTAGAATAAATCAGAAAAATTGAGATCTTGGTGTCGGCATTAGGTGCGGCTCCTCGGCATCCTCAGCTTTCTACTTCGAGTTCTTCGACTGCTCCTTGCTTTTCGTCGTCTTGTCGCAATCCTAAAAATTTGCGTTCGACGCGTCTTTAAAACGCTCGCCTTGCCAGAATTTGAGCTAGTCGGCTCCCGAGTGCGCTTCTTGACGGCGTTGCGATACCTGAAAGGGAGAGAGCGAGAGAGAGAGAGAGAGAGAGAGAGAGAGAGAAAGAAAGAGAGAGAGCGAGAGAGAGCAAGGGAGAGAGATACAGAGTATTAATTCCCCTACTTCCACTCCGTCACAACGGCACCGACGACCTGGATGCTGATGAGGAGGAGGAGGACGAAGTTGCAGAGGAATACTGCAAAAAGCTGTGTAGCGAGAGAGAGAGAGAGAGAGAGAGAGAGAGAGAGAGAGCAAGCGAGAGAACGGGAGAGAGAGGGAGAGGGCCGGCTTACCTCGGAACAATATCGGATCCGTCTTCACTTGGTTCGGGTTGCAGAACTGAAAAATTGGCGTTATTAGCTCTCTCTCTCTCGCTCTCTCTTTCTCTCTCTCTCTCTTTCTCTCTCTCGCCTCACCTACCGTATGCTGATATCCAATACCGACGCATTGCGGCACATCAACCATCGGAATCGATTTGTTCTGTTGGTAGAGCGGATTGAAATCTGGGTCCAAGTCGAGACGCCCCTTCACGAAACCCATCCGCTGGCAGGATACGGTAGACATTTTCACGGGCCTGGGGGTTTTGGCGGGTCGGGTCGAGTTGTCGTAGTTGTCTGGAAGAGATAGTAACGCGTCTCTCTCTCTCTCTCTCTCTCTCTCTCTCTCTCTCTCTCTCTCCCTCTCTGGCCTGAAACCCACATATAAACATCGAATTGAGCATCTCGTCCGGCGTCATCCATTCGCGCGACGGCAAGGAGGTCGGAGCTTTCGGACCAGCAGCCGCCAGCGCCGCGAACGTGACGAAGCCGAGGAGGTGCAGCCACAGGAGCCACAGTTTGAGAAGCTGAAGATAGTAGTTAAAAAATACTGTGGTTGATAGCATTTTCTAGGGCTTCTTAGCTACAAATTTTACCTTACCTTAAAAACTTCAAACTCCAAACTACCAACCATAAGAAATCGGCTCCGGAAGTGAAAAATAGGCCGGAAATTTCAGGTTTTTGAAGCTGGTAATGCCAAAAAAGACTTTCTGAAGTCATAAATAACCGATGTACGGTAATTGTTTGTATGTAAATTTAAAAACCGCGTACAGATTTGCATAATTAGATTACAAGCTTAATTTGCATCTCATTTTCGGGCTCTGCCCCCAAAATCTCGTTAGTCTAGCCTATTCAACTTTTTTCTACGACCACACTAACTTACTCGCTGCTTTTCCCCCTAGCTACTACTGACCCTGTTTTTACAATGACTTTTTCAAGGTATCCAAATGCTTTTAAGATATTCAAGTTTTTTTAGATATTTTTGGAGACTAGGCGACCGCATCGGCAATATAAAAACGGCAACAAAGCTGTCGGCTGACGCGATAAAGGTGGGGCTTACGCTTGGTTTTTTAGCTTCGTTTGCTTGGCTTGGTTTCTTCGACTTGCCGAGCGAGTTGGTTATCTACTTTCTGAGCGTTAAAAAGTGTTCTTAAAAAGTTAGAAAGCCCAAGAACTCAAATAATCGACCAAAAGTGCGAGATCTGTTCCTCTAAACCCTCAATCTGTTGTCTATTTCGTTGTTTTTGTCTTTAAGTTGTTGATATTCCTCCTTTCCAAGCCGAGAGGAACATTTTGATATGGTTTACAGCTTCCTAAGTCAAAGGGGAGCCGAGATACAGTAATCAGAAGTGGATTGTTTCGTAATCAATTTTCTAGGGATTTTTTTGCTTTAGCTAGTAGCTTCAAAAGCTAAAATACGGCTATACCAAGCTATCGTAATTTTTTCGCGAAATTTTCTGAAACGAAATCGGAGGCGACTCTAAGTCCCCGAAACGTGCGCCACCTGGCCCACCCCAGGGAGTACCCTATATAAACCCCTCCCCTCCATATCCCTTCGTTCATTCCTATGAACATATACTAAAATTGGAACAATACAGAGAAGATTAGCATGGCCCCTGCGCAAGGATGACACGCAAATTCGTGAAGCGTTCCAAATTTTTTGACGTTTTTTATACAAGTTGATACTACCTTTTTATCGTTACGTTTTGATAACGTACCTAGTTAGCGACAACCTTTGCACGATTGGATGAATTCCACGCGTTGCAGAAGACGAACGACGCGATCAAGGCGGTACAGGCGTTCACCGCCGCGGTGCCCGCCGACCCAGCCGGCGAGAAGGAGCCGAAGGTGACCCCCGTCCTCGACGAGCACCAGTGGGAGACGGCCAAGGTCAAGATTGCCGAGTCAGTTTGGTTTCGGATTTTATAAAACGCCTAAACTGCTTGAACTCGTACGTGCTAGCATTCGTGCGTGCCATTATTTTTTATGCCACGGTCCTTTGAAGACTAGCTGAACCGCTCCAAATTGTCGTCAAAAAAGTAGTATATGCCTTACCCATCCTAAACACCTGAACGGCTACAACTTCCCGAAACCTCAGTAACGCTCGAACGTAACTTTCCAGGAAGCGCAAGCTGTTCGTGCAGAGCGTCTTCCCGCAAGGCATCCGCGACGCCAAAGACGCCAAGGACCTCGCCCAACGTCTGCTCCCCGGAGAGCGAAAGCTCATCTACGACGTGCTGCGCAAGATCAGTGCGTAAAGATTGTTTTAACTGGAAATTTCTGACTAACTCTAGCCATCGACCAGTACCTCGACGAGAAGCGCGACGGCAACGCCGAGGTGCACGCCGATGATATCGTCAAGATTTGGTGGGTGGCTAGGCCTGGGCTTAGGACTTGGCCTAGGCTTTGGCTTCGGCTTTGGTTAGGCTTAGGCTTAGGCTTAGGCTTAGGCTTAGGCTTAGGACCAGTCCCCGACTGGTATACTACGTCTTGGGGTCGGCAGCTTAGGCTTAGGCTTAGGCTTAAGGCTTAGGCTTAGGCTTAGGCTTAGGCTGGATAACTCTAAATTCAGGTACATCTACTACATCCCGGTGACCATCTTCGGCTTCCTCGACAACGCGATCCTGATCACCGTCGGCGAGGAGATTGACGAGTACAACAATTCTTTGATTGCCTTTAACTTCAAAATTCAGACACTTTGGCGTCGTGCTCGGCATCTCGATCCTCGCCGCCGCCGGCGTGTCCAACATCCTCGTCAACCTGCTTGGCATCGGGCTGCCCCGCATCATCGAGCGATGGGCCGAGGCTTTTGGATTAGTGTGGGTCGATTTCGGCTGTTTTGAAGCGCTTTCTACTACCGACGACTTCGAGCAGTACAATTCGGGGGAAAAAACTCGAAAAATTGGGCAAAAAACGTAAATTTGAAAGCCTTTAGACGCCCCGTACTCTCGGCCGAGCAGTGGAACAACCGACACGTCCGCGTCGTCGTCACGCTGGCTCGGATTTGCGGTAAAAATTGGTGTTTCTTCTTTAAAAATTCCTTAAACTTTAAAAATGAAAAATATTTTTCTTTATATCGCGGTCAAAAGTTTCGTTTAAAGTTGATAGCAACCTAACTTTGAAAAATTAAAGAAAAAAGACGTAAAATCCGAAATTCCACTATTTTTCAGGCGTACTGACCGGCTGCACGCTTGGCCTGCTGCCGCTCTTTTTCCTGAACACGGCACATCGACAGCCGGTCGTTGAGGGATCGGTGAGCTCAATTTCCTAAGCCTAAGCAAAACCTAAACCAAGCCCAAACCGAAGCCCTTAGCCAAAGCCGAAGGCTAAAAGCCCAAACCCAAGCCTAGGCCGAAGTCTAATCCTAAGCCTAACCCCAAGCCTAAGCCTAAGCCAAAGCCAAGCCCACGCCTAAGCCTAAGCCTATTCTAAGCCTAAGCTTAACCTAAGCCCAAGTCTAGCCTGAAAAAGCCAAGCCGATTTTAGCAATACGCCGACTCGGAAGCCGACGAAGACGAGTTCATCGTCGTCGGCGACTCGGCCCCCGAGCAAGCCGACCCCAACGATGAAGACGCCGTCAAAATTGACGTGCCAGCGGCGCAGGTAGCCCAAAAAAAAAGGCAGAATTACACTAGAGCTAGCTTTAGACACGGCCTACAGTCCCAATGGAATGCTCGCCGTCGCCCTGACGCCCAGAACGTCGACTACTAACGAATTTTATTAATTTTAATGCGAATTACTGTTTTAATGCGAGTTACTGTTTCTTTGTGTATGATTGATGTGATACAACGTTGAATAAATATTGATCTCAATTTTTTCTCAGATTTTTTGTGCAGAATGAACTTCTGGAGTAAGCTGACGGAGTATGATGTTTTACGACCGATTATCCTAGTTTAGCGTGATTTTTACACTTCCGGGAGTTAAGTTTTACTATTGCTAACAAAATTCAACGATTAAACGTTTCAAACAAACTATTTTCCTGGCGAATTTGATAAAATATGATCTGTTCAGGGGTTATTTACGCCCTTTTAACCGACGTTTTGCATTGCTAGCGATTTAGTTTTCAACGCTTAACGAACTGTTTTATTCAACTTATCGACAATCTTAAAAAAAAACAGGAAAGCCGCTTTTTTTTACTTGGATTCTAAAACTTGTGATGTTTTGAGCGCAAAGAACGATCACCCCCTGCCCAGACCACAGAACAATACTCCGCACGCCCACATCACGTGCCATTTCGTCACGCCCAGGCCGGAAAGACGGCAAAAAGAGGATCCCGTGTTTCACCGAGGTCAACCCGCGAAACGAAACCGAGCGGTTCAACAATTTGGCTCAAAAATTTTAACTAGCGAAGCTTCTAGTTTTGTTGGGCGTGACTTTGTGACCTTGGAAAGAAATAAGGAGGCTTGGCTCGAGCTAGGAAACTCCTCAAATTTTTGGTTCTTTGAGTTTTATGTTTTTTTTTACTAACTCGCCTGAAATTTCGGCATAAAAAGCTTCTCACTGGGCTGGGCGAGATTTTCTAACGTTCCAGAGGTATCATGGAGCTTTTCTCGAGCGGAAAAACCCCTCTGTATTTTTAATTATTTGAGCTTATATCTTTGCTCTGAAACGTGGCTTCTTGAAAATATAACATTTCTGCCACCAACTTTGTGGGTTTCTTTAATCTTAGCACTATTCAAGGCTTCTTCTCTCGCATAGAGATGCTAGGCGAACCGATAAAACCGATCAACCGACAAGCACAAAGCGGGGGAAACGGGTTATTCTCATCCAGCTCATGCTCCCCACGTTGTCCTAACGCCTTCATGACGTCGTGCTCCCTTAGCCAACCCTCCAATTCAGAGAATTCACGTGCGCCGATAACGGCATGGATAGATCTCCCCCGTCGCCATTTCGTAAACAACCCACAACGCCTCTCCCCGTTGTGCACTTGCGCTGACGATTTTCTTGGATAGAACACCGGGTTTTTCGTTCTATTTTACCTGCTCTTTCTTCGAATCCTTTGATTTTCTTTGATGCCAACAAACCTTCATTTTTCAGGTATTATGAGACGATGCCCGGTAAACACCAACGTTGGCGCGTTGCGCAAGCGTTTCTTCAGCACCACCAGCACGCCGCCGCAGCAGCCGGCAATCTTCACTGAGTTGGACCACCGAGGTGCGTTTTACATGAAAAACTTGTTTATTTTAGTATTCCCGGGGCTTATTTTTTACTTTTTTACCTATTTTTACGCATTGTAACGTAATAAAAAGGTTTATGCTAGCCGTTTTAGGAAAATTTAGCCGTACCTCAAGCGAAATGTTGTTTACAAAACCTTGGAAAACGTTAAATTTTTTAATTATAAGCAAAAAAATCGATTGCGTTACGATTTTCGGAAATTTTGCTTTATCAGTTTTTACGCCTCAGTTTAGCAAAAAAAATAATCAAGAGCCGAAGAATCTAATAATCTCTCGCTTCAGAATACCAAAACCCGTTGCTGGCCCCGCACAACCAGCGATATCCATTCCCGGGCAATGTCAACGACGCCCAGCTCTACCACAATCAGCCGGTAATTTTTGGGCCAGTTTCGGCAACTATTCGCAGATGCAGACCAAAAAGAAGACGGCCCTCGAGATGAACACGACGTCGTTGGGCGAGCTGCTGAAGCGCGAGAACGCCGCCTACATGGACCGGTCCCAGGCGCAGAAGGCCCCCGAGTCGCTCGACGTGCTCGATGACGCTGAAGTTGAACTGACGGCTCAACAGTGCCCGCGATTGTTGAAGCGAGGTAGTTAGCTGACAAATGTCATTCAAAATTCTTTAGACCTGAAGCAGCTCTTCCCGAACATGGACCTCTCCAAGGCGCACGTTAACGTCGTCAACTTGAGCCAGTACTCGGAGGCGGACCAGTCGGCCTGGACCCCGGAAATGGAGGCTGAGCGAGACAAGCTGACGGCGAATGTAAGGATTTTCGGAACGTATCCTCCTCTTGCCAGAATTTGGTTCTTTCAGAATATCGGCGGGACAACCAAAAAAAAAATTTCTTGGGAACGAATTTTTCGAATATAAAAAGCGGAAATGTTCGTAACGGTTTCTCACGACTCCTGCACGTGAACACTTTACAATTACAAAAAAAGAAACACCGCCTTTCGACCAGAATGTCACCTAAAAATGTCTAGCCTAATTTAATGTTTTTCCATAGTTAAATGTTACAAAAATACTGTTAAAATGCTTCCGATTAAGTTAGTAGGCATTACAAGACTGATAAAAAAATCCCCCCCCCCCCGACCTGATAATGCGAACGAACCAAATCTAATCTAATGTTTTTCAGTTCATCACCGCCGCGACAGCCATCTGCCAATCGTTGGAAGCTTCCGGCTACTGGGCAGACTTTGTCGACCCCGCCTCAGGACGCCCCTACTTTGGTATAGCTTTTGATGATGACGGTAAAATTGCTGTTTGCGGTTTTAAATATATAACCCACTAATTTCAGGCCAATTCACCAACGCCACCCTGTTCGAGACCGACCCCGCCTACCAGCAGATGGGCTTCCAGATTGAGGATTTGGGGTGCTGCAAGGTATATTATAATCCAAAACTAGGGTTTTTCAAAACCTTGAAGCATTTTTGCTATTTTTAAAAGATACAAAAATCTTGATTTTCGATCGAAAAAACGGAGGAATGGGAACAAAATTTTTTTAGGATCCAATTTTGAAATCCAGGGGCGTTTCGAAACTGTGCTTTTGACTCTGCCTGAACGTAAAAACGTTACAAATTTTATTAAAAAATACACAAAATATCGATATTTTTTTGAGCGAAGATTTTTTCGTTTTTAGATAATTTTTTCTATTTGGGATATAGTTGGATTTTACTGAAAACATTTTCTAATTTTTCCCTTTTTTCAGGTGTTGAAGCACATCAAGTGGGGCTCGCACGCGTTCGTCGGCACCATATTCACGGACGCGCCGCTGAACTGCGAGCTGATGGAGGCGCTGCTCGAGGACAAACCTATGGCCAGCACCACCAAGTCGGCCTGAACATGCCGAGCTCCTCCTCGCCCCCTCAATTCTCGGTGTACGCTGTAAATGTGATCCAACTTAGTCCCGCCCCAATTTTGGAATTCAGCTATTGGTCCTACTGAATTGTATTATTAAATCGTGTTAGATGTTATGTACAGCATTGACTTGACTTGGAGTCAGTGATTTCGGGGATTTACGGTCCCGCGCGCCGGGCTGCGCGTCTCTTGCGCGCTCGTTTATATTCGGAATAAATCGTCTCAATGTTCACCCGGGTGTTTGTTTGTCGAGTCGAATCACGGACAAGTTTTCAATAGGTTTTGGCACAATTTTGTGAAGAAACGCGGTTTCCAGATGCTCTCCCGAGGGAGTAGCGCATTTCATCGCTTTGCCCGTCACCATTTTTTAAGCCCGTCCTGTTCGACGGCGTATATAGGGTGAGTTTTGACTTCTTGGGTCCTTTAAGGGGCTGTGGATTTCTTTTTTCGGGACTATAAAAGCGTGGCGTTTTGGCAAACCGGATTTTCAAGCTTGTGGCGCTACAAGGATCGGCTTTTAAGTGTTTCCAAGGCTTTTGATGTGGCATAGTTTATTCGATAGATCTTGAAATTCTGCACAAGTCGTTTTTAGACGCTTTTCGGGTTTTTCGATGTGAGACAGCTGATCCGATAGAGCTTGCAATGCTTGCCAAGTTCCAACCCTCAAAATCTGCCGTACGATAACTTTCAGGAGAAACAGTTGCTCAATGTTTGCATATTGCTAGGCGCGAGGGAAAAAGATAGGTCGAACCGGCCCTTTCAGAGCGAATTTTGTTCAAAACCGTAGCGGTTCGGCAACTTTTGAAAAATTGGATCTTTTTAACGTCACAAAACTCGGAAAACATCTAATGACGACTCTTTGCTAGTAAAATTATGGTTATAAATCACGGGCTAACTTGCAAAATCAGAGGTGTTCGAGTGTGTAGATTACGTGACGTCTTTTCGTCGGCTATCCACCTTTTTTAGAATTGCTTCATATTCTCAAGCCCTACCCAAAGCAGAGCCGCTAGACGATGAGCTCCCCAAGGCGTCGCGAAGAAAGGAAAATCTAAAACTTTCGGTAAACCAAGTTAGAGAGGTTTTGATGTGTTTTTAAGACTGCCGCCAGCACGATAGCACTGGATCGCAGCAGCGCACGGCGAAAGCGGCCGGCCGATACGAATTTGTTCAGTAAGCTCTGATCTCTAATTTGTCAAAAATTGACGTTTAGTCCCCGAATCCGAGGTCAACCTCTCGGCATGGCACAAAATGGAGCCGCGCGGCCTCCTGTCTGCCTACCTTCAGCTGTCCAAGTCCAAGTTGACGCTGCTGATCACCAGCACGGCGGCTGCAGGGTAAGGGGTTGTTAGTTTCTAGAAATTCCGTTTTAGTTACCTCGTCGGCACCTCGCCAATCGAAGCGTCCACGCTGATCGCATGTGCTGCGGGGACGGCTCTTCTATCATCGGCGGCGAATGCGTGCAACCAGTTGCTGGAGGCGCCGTACGATGCTCAGATGAAGCGGACGCAGTCTCGAGTGCTGGTCGTCCATCGATTCTCGCCGCTACATGCCTTGACGTTCGCCGGAGTGGCGAATGCTGCTGGATTTGCGCTGCTTTATAACGGTATGTAGTTTTAACACATTAGGGCTATGTTTTTGCAATAGGTATGTAGCTGGCGTACACTTGGTGTCCGAATAAAAAAAACCCTTCTAACTCGACGCTGAGGTATCGCATCGGGATGATAGCTATGCCATTCGAAAGCCCCTGAAACGACGAATTTGTAACAATTTTCAAAACTAAGTTTTTATTTAAACGCGGGATTTTACAATGTTGTAAAATGATTAAAAAGTGGCGCGTTTAAATAAAAACGTCGTTTTAAAGATTGTTGCAAACTAGCCGTTTCAAGGGCATTCGAATGGTATAACCATGAGCCCGATCCGTCACTTTGCTGTTGAGTTGGAAGTGATTTACTTTTTTGGGTCACCCTCTATTCTCCAAAATTTCATCTGCTAATCGTTTCTTGGTGCCTGTCTAGCGACTCTGAGTCAACTTGGACTCTCAATTGCTCTTTTTTTCCTACATTTTCAAAGCATTTGGGAACTCTAAGGCTTTTCGATTCGCTAAATTTTATGACCTAATCGTTTCTTGTCACTCGGCTAGCAAATATGAGTCACCTTGACTTTCGATTTATCTGTTACACTGACCAATCTGGTTTTTGTGACTCATTAGCTCTTCCTAGCTCTGATTTAAAACTTCCTAATTTTTTATTTTTAGTTTGCAACCCGCTGGCTGCCTGGCTGGGCGCGCTGAACTTTCTACTCTACGTCGGCGCCTACACGCCGCTAAAACGGATACACATCAGCTGCACGTGGGCTGGGGCTTTGGTGAGTTTTAATACTTACCTGAATCGATTTTTTTTATCGGTTTTCATCAATAATAGCTTTTTCCAGGTCGGCGCCCTACCACCGCTGATGGGCTACGCTGCGTCTACGGGTTCACTTGACGCCGCTTCTTTGTCGGTTTTGAAAATCTTGCTTTTCGAAATTTTCCTAGTTTTTTCGGCTGAATATTGATATGTTTTTTTCAGAACGCTAGCTGCAATCCTCTTCTCCTGGCAGTTCCCGCATTTCAACGGGCTCTCGTGGAATTTGCGCCCCGATTACAGCAAGGTGGGTGTTTAATTCTGTTTTCCGGGCTTATTAACCTATTTTTGAGATATTCCTGAAGTATTTCAGTAATTAAAAAGTTTCTATTTATGTATGTATTTTTGCAGGCCGGTTACCGGGTGATGTGTGTCACGGACGAGCGCCTTTGCCGGGTGACCTCCCTGCGGCACTCCCTGGCCCTGATAGGGCTGTGCTCGATTGCAGCCCCGCTCTCCGGGCTGACGACCATCTCGTTCGCCCTTGACACGCTGCCCGTCAATGCGTATTTGGTAAGCCAGATTTGAGTTGTTTTCATTTGTATTTTTGCGCTAAATTTGTCCTACCTAAAATCTCGAGTATACTGTCAATTTTGGAGTTTTAGCTTAAAGCCTGTAGCGTGGTGGTAAATTTCATTTCAAGTCGAAAAATTTAGAAATTTTTTTTTGGCTAAAACATTTTGTAAATTCGGCATTTTTGGTCAAAAAATCGGTATTTTTTTAAAATATTTTTAATCAAAATTTGTATGTTTTTTACGCGTGGGGATAGCAAAAAACGGTTTAGAATAGCTTCCTATATAATTGAAAAATTGGGTACCTAAAAAAAAAAATTGGTCCCCCGGTAATGCGAAAGAACCGAAAACGTCTTTTTTCGAATATTCTGGAACGAATTTTGATAGCGTAGCCAAAAAAAAATACTTGGAATTGCCGAAATCTGAGGAAAAATACGGAAATCCCGTTGCCGTAAACAGACTCGAGGTTTTGTTAAAGAGATGAGGACGGCATCTGTTGAACCCCCCTTGGGGAGGGGGGGTTCAACAGGTCCCGCCACAGCATTCCGCCCTTTACCAGTTGTGTTCGTTTGACAGGGACAGGATGGCAGGCATACAGGGAAAGGGAGAATCTGCGCTCTGGCCCCGCCCCCTGTTCTCTTCCCCCGTGCCCTATAGCCTAGTCTCACTTTTTCGTCGCCTATTCCGCGCCCTACCCCTCCCCTCTGTGTCTGCACCCCGCCGTCTGGCGCACTATCCGCCAGCCTACTCACGAACACCGCGGAATCATGTGCCCGCGGCGATCTCGCGCGAGAGAGGGCTCCCAGAGGAGAGGCGCAGAGACACGGGCGGGTTTTTAGCCCTCGGACGTAACGAGTCACGAACGCGGCACACCACTTTACACCGCGTAATTGATTGCCCAAACCCAGTTTTTTAGTGACAAATAATCTTGTAAAGGTTATTCTAACTCTAGAAACAAAAGAAAGATAGTTGTAAAACAGATATGAAGGTGAAAGGGGCATCTTCTTGCGTGTTTCGATCAGATTGACGATTTTGCTGGTTCACCACACATGACTAACTAGTAAGAATCCTTACACCAATTCTGATTCAATTAGGAGCCGACTGCCATTATAAGTAAGTGTTACGCCATGCACTTTGCTTGTTGACCGTCTACAAAACCAGCCTAGCTTCGTCGAGAGCATTTAAATGAGGATGAAACCTAATGATGTGACGCTCGAGCATGCGCAAAACACTGGTGATGATAGGGACATTGTAAAGCGCTTGTCTGATTTGCTTTTTACCGCTACCATTGCTCCTTCGAGTTCAGCCCATTTAGCCTCTTCTAAGTCTTAGCCTACGGCTATCAGTTATACTGTGATATTTGGGTAATTCACAAAAGATTATTGCATTGCGAACATTGTGTGTACAATGGTTGCTAACGATAATTGCTCGCGAAAATGGAGAACAACGTGTTGGTGACTATAGATGAGCTTCTTCGTCTTAGAACAGGCTTTCGTATTCGTACTGGCGTGCAATGAACCAGAAAAACCGTCAATCTACTCGAAACACGCAAGATTATGCCCCTTACACGTCCAAATCTGTTTTACAACTTGCTTCTTTACAACTTTACAACTATCTTTTTGTTTCTAGCGTCAGAATAACCTTTACAAGATTATTTGTCATTAAAAAACTGGGTTTGGGCAATCAATTACGCGGTGTAAAGTGGTGTGCCGCGTTCGTGACTCGTTACGTCCGAGGGCTAAAAACCCGCCCGTCGCAGAGACATTTTCTTTCCCTCGCGTAATCGATTGACTTATGCCCCCCTATCTCTTTAAGGATCACTGCTAGATTGCCATTAGATTTGTTTCGATTTTTTTCAATCTTTTTCAAATTTTTAAATATTTACCTTCCCTTTTCAGGCATACCTCTCCTACAAATTCTACAAGACGCCCGACTCCAAAAACTCGCGCCGCCTCTTCTTCTACTCGTTGCTCTACCTGCCCGTCACGATGCTGCTGATGGTCATCGGTGCCGTCAGCATCACCGAGGAGGAGCGCCAGCGTGGCGTGGCCGACCGGGCGCGCGACGCCGCCAAGTGGGCCGGTGTCGAGCTGCCCTTCTAGGAAAATTACTTTAAATTGTTGTCTGTAGTTAGACTAGAAAGTTGTGCACTTGTTTTCTGCTTGTTTGCTCGGATTTTTCACCTCGTTAGAGTTGCCTTTTGTGACGAATTTAATGCCTTATAAAATGCACAATTTTCCGCCGGAAAACTGTGCGTCGTTAGGTTTTGTTGCGGAGGTCGCGAAGTTTGTAAAAATCCGATTTTTGACTCAGTTAAAAAGTTAAAAAAATTGAAATCGGAATTTCAGGCTTCCACGTCTCCTTTAAAAAGTTTGAAGGTTATTTAGATAGGAAATTGAGGGTTCTAGGTCACTTTAAACTGTTGAAAGCGTCTGTAGATTTGTTTTGAACGTAAAAAATATGTTTTAAATAGGAACTTCCGGTTTTACACCCCTTTAAAAACGAAAATAGCCTTTAAAAAGGAAATTTTGCCTTCCGTACCGGCCTAAAACGTAAAAATAAATTTTGAATAGGAAATTGTCGGTTCTATAATGCTTTAAAAGTTAAGATATACTTTCGAATCGAATTTACGCTCATTTTCTACGCTCCGACACCCCAAATCTGGTCCCGATTCAACGGCTTTCAACTAGGCCCATTTTTAGCTCTAGCAACCCCGCTAACCGCCGTTACATAGTTTACAGGTCTTCTTCCCCAGCCACTGTTCTGTTTTTGTCTGTTTTCCCCCGATTGTCTATTGCTCGATTAAGATACAGATGTGCCGGTCCTAACCGCCGAATAAAGTTTTCTTAAAAAACCCTGTTTCTTTGATATTTTGGCTTTCAGCCGCCCCCCGGTCGCACCGACGATTCGATATCGATTACGGCCATTGTCGCTATTTTCGTGTTGCGGGGCATCATGGGCCGTTTTGTCATTTTTTTTCCGGGGCGGTTCGGCTGTCTGTGCAGTGTTGCCGGGCTGGCAGGCAGGCCAGAAGCCCGGGCAGTTTCTGGTTTTTGCCCAAACTAGGACCGCTGCTCTGTATATTGGGGGACGATGGGATGGCACCTGGTTCCCCACGGTTTTATTAGGCCCTCCCCCACCGCCGCGGCGATGATCACGAGCCCGCGTTCGTATTTGGAACGTTATTAACCGGGTTGTTAGCTGGAATTATAGCACTAGGTGGATGTTTTTGAGGGATTGGGAAAGCGCGATCATTTTCGCAGGGTTAGGTCGAGTTTTGTTATAAAATTGAAGATTAGAGCGGCGATATCATTAGAGAAATCGTGTCTTGAATCAGTAGTGTAATGATTTTTTGGTGTGTCGTTTTTCGTACTGATTTGACAATGTTTTTTAATCTTTTAGAGCTTGAATTATGAAGTCTTTTACCCGTTAAAAACTTCATAAATCGATATTTCTCGACTTTAATGTCCTACTAGGTGAAAATAGGTGGTTTTCTGATCTGTTTCCGTCCCTTTAAAGTGGGGGAACTCGGATTTTAGCAGGAGGACCAAGCCCTTTTAAAGGGCTGCCGACGGCATGTGTCGATCCCCCCTCATCAACAAATTGGCAAGTAGCCAACAGGGAAGAGAGCGCGCCCTGGGGAGAGGCGCAGAGACATTTTGTTTCAGCGCGTAACCGATTGACTATGCCGTCGGCATCCCTTTAAAGATTGCCCAGGGAATTCTGGCAATTTTATTTACTTTGAGAGCCCGGAAATTGGTGCTTTGAAAGATTTATTGACGACTTTAGCAGCTTGGAAATTCGGGATTTGGGATCCTTTTTCGTTTCTAGCCCACAATATCAGGCCGTTGAAAGTATATAAATTTCAAAATCACCCCCAAAACAAACCTATAGTCCAGCCTGATCGGCGGTTTAGACGCGGCGCGAGCCATGGGGGCGCGTGTAGTGTTTGTGATCGGGCGGGGGGCACACGTTCTTTTGTGTCCGCAGCGCTCGGGCCACGCAACGGGCGCCTGTAGACGGCGCGGAGTAGCCCCCCTATTCCGTCCGCTTCCGCCTCAATCGGGGCCGTTCTCGCGTCTCGCCGCAATGTTGCGAAGATTTTCGAGGCTTTTCTGCGCTTATGGGCTTCTTTTTGATCGTTACT
Source organism: Mesorhabditis spiculigera (assembly GCA_958295435.1). Classification (NCBI taxonomy): domain Eukaryota; kingdom Metazoa; phylum Nematoda; class Chromadorea; order Rhabditida; family Rhabditidae; genus Mesorhabditis; species Mesorhabditis spiculigera. The sequence goes on from CATQJA010002663.1 coordinate 2,008,831, forward strand.
TCTTGACATCATCGTTTTTTCCAGCTACACATTCTGAGCATGACGATCGCTCTCTCTCTCTCTCTCTCTCTCTCTCTCTCTCCTTGGTTCTTTGAAGGCGCCCGGAAGGCAAATTTTTAACCTAAAAGTTCGTTTAAAACTGTCATTTCCGGTACTGGCCTGTTAGCAGGGGGGATAATTTTTTACTTGTTGTTTTCTAAACCTACCTACAAGAAAGCTTATTGTTATAGTATTTTTCGTAGTTTTTGATTTCTAGAACGTTTTTAAAAATATTTTTAATTTTTGAAAATTTTGACGATAAAATTAAAGAAATTAAAAAATAAAAATTTTGGGCCTTCTAGGATTACTGGGAAAAATTAGCTTGCCTCCTGCTAACGATCCAGTACCGGAACACCCGCATCAGCTCCAGAATCTTTGTACTTCGCTCTAGGCTTCACCTCACCTGGTCCCCCGTCCCTGGCGCCTCTCCTTTGTTGTGCCCATCTCCATCCCACCACACTACTCAAAAGCCCTAACCCTTCCCTGGCGATGCCCCTGGGCGCATTTTGCCCCCCCCCAGGGGACGAGCGAGTAGGAATAGCTGCAGGGACACACACGCACACGGCGCCAGGCTCACGCGCTGCCAGGGGGGATCGGCTCGCTCGGGGCGCTGCCGTCCATGCACCGGTTCTCCTCCTCAGTAATTCGCGGCTAGCCTGCCCTTTTTGCTTTTTGCAGCCTGCTGCACCCTACGGCTTTTTTGAAACGCTATCTCCCACCCGCGCTGGCCCTCGCAGCACGGCTTTCCCCGGGCTCTCGAAATTCATTCTGGAGCTAGGGAAATAAAAGATTCGAAAATCCGTTTTTTTCGTCCATATTTCTTGAATGCAAGCGTGATAGCCTGCTAACACGCGTCCTTCAACTGTATTGTTTGACCTAACTAATTTTATAAACTGCGGGAAGCGGGGGATTCTACCTTAGAACTAAAATATGAAGATTTTTGTGCCATAATTTGTTCGTTAGCAATTTTCAGGCAGAGCAATTTTCTGAAGTAATATTCCCGACGCTGACGATACTCTCGGACTCCATAATTAAAGACCCGGGGAAAATTGCAACATCCAGCGCCTTCGCAGTCGCCTTTGATGAGAAACGCATTTTTGATGGCGCGCCTGTGTAAAAGCAGCTGTGGGGGCCTAATGGATTTCGGGGTGGGCCCCGCGCGAGGTTTTCTAGGCTTCTTCGCATTTGTTTTATACCTCATCCATCTTTTTTTAAAGATAAATCGTGTTTCTTGGACTTATAATTTAACGGCCTTGAAAGTAGTGATTTTTTTAAAAGTTGAGATTGGTTTTCTTTTTTGGCTCCTGACTTGACTTTTCGGGAATTTTCTTAGCGATCGTAATTTTCTCTAAAGGGACGTCGACAAGATATTTTAACCTTATCTTTGTTTTAGCGCTGGATTTGGCATGTATTATTTCTTCCTTGTAGCTAAAAGCGCGGGTTTCAAGCTCGACCTCAAATTTTCAAGCTGAGTTCGACTTCAGGAACATGACCAGACCGATTCAGATGCCGCACGCCAGGAATTCCTGGGCCTCTTCTCTTTGGGCTTTCCCCCAGCTTATCCCCATGCTCTTTGTGCCCCATTTTCCCTGCACCTACTCCTCCTGCTCCTCCTGCTCCCCGGCCACGAGGTGTGTGTCTTCCGGCGAAGAGGTGATGCTCCCCCCTGCCCACCCACAAACACACGCAAGCCCACAGCAGCACACTAACCACTCTGCGATTGATTTTGCCCCCGCAACCACCCATCTCCGACGACGACGAGCCGCGCTTTTCCTCCTCCTCTCCCGTTAGTCCGCAACGACCCCAGGGAAACCCTTGCCGCTTTTTTTGGGGGCATTTTTTCGGGCACCCCCGTTTTTCCGGGCACCAGGCTTCGGGGCCGCTGACCGGTAAATAACCCCCGCTCGCCCAAAATTGGCCTAGCGAAAAACTTCCAGATGCGTGGAACTTCCAGACGTTTTTTACTATTTTACTATTTTCAAACTTTGCTTTGAGCGCGATTTCGAGGTTCGACTTCGAGGACCATTTGGGAAAATGTTGCCACATTTTCAGTCTTTTTTTTCTTTCAGGTTACAAGTTAGAAATTTTGTTCTGGCATAAATTTGTTCGACTTGTCGAATTTTGCGTATTTTGAGACTTTTTAGGGATTTTAGGACCCTCTTTTTCGTTTTCTTTGCCTGCCGTTATTAGTGAACAAGAGAGTTCTTTTTAGCTTCCAAGAATTCTCATCATACCCCGTTTAGAAAAGGTGAAATTTCTGGAAGCCGATATTGCTCGTTTCTTTTGTTTTCTTGCTGGACTCCTGCCTTTGCTTTTTTGCGTAGCGGTCTTTGAATTAGCTGTGTCGAATAAGCTAAAAAAAACGAAGGACAGATAAGATAGCGTTGGCTGAAAATAGTGTAATTCTTTCGAGGTTTTTTGTTTGTCTTTTAGGATCACGATTTTACCATTTTTCTTCCTCAATTTTCCGCCCCCGACTAGGGATGACCCGCACTTTCGTTGTTTTCATTGCTTACTTGAAAAGTTTCAACTTTCGGAATCAACTTCTCTTTTTTGCAGATGAGCTCCCCGGGGTGGAGCGCGCAGCCCCGGCTACAACAGAGCTCATTTTCGCCGACGCGGAGTAATGGCAGGTATGCTTGAAGAATTTGACCCTAAAAAGCATCTCCAGCTACCATCCGGAGTACGAGGAGTCGCGATACGGCCCCTCCGGCCACGCGTACAACAATTTCGAGTATGCTTCCCCGCAACCGTGAGTTATTTGCTAGATTTTGGCCTGGTTCTTTAGGATATATTTACATTAAAAATACTGGATTTAAATTAGAAAACTTTCAAAAAAAGGTTAGAAAAATGTTAAAAAACGCGAAAAATTGATAATTTTTGCCGAAAAAAAATAAATTTTCGTTGAAAATTGGATTTTTATTCAGAATTTGTAAAGTTTTTATGCTTAGAAATAGCTAAAAACAATGTAGAAGCGCATGCGATATTCATGAAAAACTAGGCTTGCACCGAAAAAATTTTCTTGAGTTCGTCCTTTGCCGATTGATATGAACTCATTTTCAGCTTCTCCAGCGGCTACACAAATTACGACCGGGACGTGGAGCGGAATCGACGGCCATTTCGCGGCGACTCCGAGGCGTCGGTGGCCCGGCGAAGCCCACCAAGGAGTCCACAAAGAGTACGTTTTTCAGGGTTTCTTTCTGCTTACAGTACTGTCGCGTACACGAATTTTATCGTCTTTTTCCTGAATTTCCGGAATCGGGAATTTCGGGCTAATTCCCCAACGCTCAATGGAGACCTGAAAACCCGAGGATCGTGACCGGAAATCCTTTCCGGAAATTGGGTGCGCGGGGAACTGCCGATTCTCTGAGGGTTACAGGATAAAAAAAATCATAGATAAAGTACGAATCCGGATCAAAAAATGTATTGATTTAAATTGTAAAAGGTGAATGGCTGATACGTTAGAAAAAGTTAGTAAAACGATAAAATCGCTCCAAAAATTGCTAAAAATGCGAAATTGGTACTAAAAAAGCTGAAAGCACCGGCAATTAATATAAATGCATAAAAATGTTTTTAGGCTTGCTTAAATCAAGAAGTTTTAGTTATAATGTGCTTTAAACGGGACGGAAAAGCTGGCGAAAAGAGAATATCACCCGAAAATTGTCTAAATATACTAAATTAACGAGAAAAATGAAGTTTTGAAAATTTTAGTGGATAATATAAATTTATTGCTGGTTTTAAATTATACTAATTCCTTTGAAAATTATCGTACTATATATAAAAAATAGTGTCTGTGTGTCTGTGTGTGCCACTTTGCATCCACTTCCGTCTGTCTGTCCGGAGGATATCTTGATAGGGGATGGATTTTAAGGTATGTATGATACGTCATTAGGTGCGTAATGGCCTGGAGATGACTGCACGCATCTTAGATTCAACAAAATCACCTATTTTCGACATTAAATTTAAGTTTTTGTGAAAAGTTCTTTGTTAGGAATAATTAGCATGGACCGGAAGTTGGGATTCGACTATATAACGGGATAGGAGAGGTTGTTTTTCATTTTTTGTCGTCTGAATGCAGGACAATTATGCAAAGTGAAGGATAAAATGGGGAGAGACAGGGTCCAGGGTTGAAAAGTCGCGAAGCGCTTTTTCAACCCTGGTGACATTTAAAAAAGAAGTTATTGCTGTGTTTCTTTAGTGCAAGGAGTCGTAATAGTTAGCATGTGGTTTGTAAAATTTTCTGAAAATGCCAAATTGAGCTAAAAATTTTATTGAAACTTTAATTATATTGAATTAACGTTAATCATACTATATTTCTAGGAAACGGCCATCCTCGGCGACGACACGGGCGACGAGGAGGACGCCGAGGTTTCCGTGATGCGGCAACGACGGCCCTCCGAGATAAGAAGTATGTTTTCAGCCCTTTTTTTCTTGGGGTAGCTTTCCCTAATCCAAATAATACCCGCGTAGATGGGCTGGTCTGGGGGACACGCCAGAATTGTGGATTAGCTCCTTATTTTCGCTGCGGCGACGCAGACCCGTTTTTTTTCTGGGGCTGGCTATTGGCCATGGTGTAAAAATTGAGACGTTTTTGGTGTCGTTTTATTGGGTATTTTTTGTCCTTTTTCAAAGTTATTAAGTTCTGAAACAAAGAGAGGATCAAGCTGGTAAGCTAGGATCAAGCTATCAAGCTGTAAAAATATAGGCCGTTGCGGTATTTTTGAATCGCGTGAATGTGCGTTTATTTTTGTGGACGTCTTTAATTTTTCAGCGAATCGGATACAGAAAAAGGATGTGAAAACTTCTTGTGGAAATCGGCGTTTTTAGGTTTTTTTATTGAGTAATTTTGTAGTTTATATGGTTTCTAATTTGTGTAATTCTGAAAAGCAAAAACAATCTTGGTACTGGAAATGGATTCTGAATTCTGAATTCGAAGCCAGCGCCGTTCTTCCAGCTGACTGCCAAATGTTGCCCTCCCAGGCAGCCCCGTTGCGAAACCTATTAAAGTTTTATCGCGCCGCGTGCATCTAGGGCCAAAGAACCACGAGGTACCTGTGAGATTTACGTGTCGTTTTGAGGCGACTGGTTTTCTGCACCATTTTCCCTACTTGTAGCGCGTTCCCGCGTCAATTTCATTAATGTGTCAGTGGGAACTTGCTCAGAAATTTCTTGTCTATGCTTCATCTTGATTTTTCCTTTTCTGGGAGTTTTTGCACTTTGTAGCGTCGAGTTTTCATTAATGCGTCGCTTGAAACGTTGAAAGAAGTAGCTATTTCGTGGTTTCAACTATTTAGAATTTTGTCGAATTTTGTCAATTTTTAGATTTAATTAGGAATTTTGTGGTCGGTTCTTTTGCATTTGGGGGGGGGGGGTGGTTTTTTTTATGATCATGGCTATTTTAATAGTAATTTGGTTTTAAAGTTTTGGCTATATTTCAAGTTGAAACAATAACAAAAAAAAATTTAAATTAGAAATTACGGTATCGGCCGTTTTAGTTTTTTAAAATTTGTTGCCGATCCTAGCGTAACTGATTTTCTAGGATTTCAGCCTTTTTCCGAAATCGGTTACAAATTTTTCTTATTCGATTTTCTAATGCCAGCAGACGCGCACTTTCCCATTCCCCAGGAGGCGCTTACGCATCCGATTTGTCCCACGATTTTTTCCTTATCTCCCAGCCAAATTACCCGTGTTCGGCTCGATTATCGTCTTCCTGTTCTCCTGCTCCTCCTCACCCATATTCTAGGATCCTCCACCACATCCATCCCCCTCCAGAATTTCCAGGAGTCGCCATGGCGACTTTTTGTCGGTCAATCTTTTTTTTGGCTAGGGTGAGGACGTCCTTTTTTGGCACCCCCCTTTAGTTAGGGAGCGCCGCCTCGGGGGGCCCCACCCACTTCCGGAAATCATTTTTGCCCTCGTCCCCTAATTCGCGGACACACACTCGATTTCCGTGGTTTGCCTGGCTGTGGCTGGCCCTCCTAAATGGGCCCCCAATTGGCGCACCGATTCCATCCCGGCAACTGCTGCTGCCCACAGATTTTGTACCTGTGTGGGAAAGTCCGGTTTTTTGGGGCATTTTTTGCTGATTTTTGGCCCAGATATTGATCAGCTTCTTGTTTCGATAGTTAGCTTTTTTGGGCAGTTCGGCTTTTAGGTGTCTGGAATTCGCCGAAACGGAATTTGTAGTCCTTTAGGAGTGCCATAGGTTTTTTTGACCCTCTGACACTTCCTTCGAGAGGGTACTGTAGGTTCTCGGAATTTTCTTCTCAATGAATACTCCACTTTCTAAGGATGATATTCGTGAATTTACTGTAGCTCTTTCGCGAAGTCGGGAAGCCGATGAAATCTCGCTTTGTATCACGTTAGGATACTGTAGCTTTTTTTCGCGTTTTTTTTTAGAACGAGGAAATCCATTTTAGCGTGCCAAAATAGGTTTCCCGCCCCTTGACAACCGTTAAAAATCTGATACAGTACCCTGACAAAAAAGCTACCGTAATCGGTATTCCAACAAGATTGGCCTAAAAAGTACAGTATCTACAAACGACGGTTTTAGTTAAGCGGAATTTTCACTTGAAAATTTAACCCTAAAAAGCACCGGTTCAGGATTGTTGTCTTCCTGCGGCCTTTAAGACGTTACCGTATGCCCCAATTCGGCACGGTTCGCTCTTGGAATTCTCAATAATCTCAACCAGTACCGCTTCTAGTCAATGCAATTTTAAACTTTGAGAAGTACAGTATTCCCATTTGAATATTTTTAAAATCCGTTTTCTGGCTTTTACCTGGCCCGGCCTAAACTAAATTATTTCCCCTCAAATATTCACAGCGATCCTGTTTTCCCCCAGCCACCCCTTTGTCCCCCCCTGCCGAACACAACAGTAGCCCCTACGGCCGCCGGCCAATCTGGCCCTCCTCCTCCCCATCGCAAAATTCCCTATTCTGCATATTTCAGCGGGCATCCATTTCGGCTTTGCTTTTTTGGCTCGGTTTTTTGCGTGCGCTGATTCGTCGGCTAGCGGCCCTCTCAATCTCATTGCTCCTTTCACAGCGGCTTCTTCTGGGCTGCCGCCCTCTCCTCTCATTATTGCAATTCGATTCCCATAGGCATAATCTCCCGGTGTGGGCCCCCGATTCCTCGCGCCTTTTATGCCCGCGGGCAGAGCGCGAGGGAGGGCTTTATTTTGGGCTGTTTCTCGATTTTTTTCGCTTTTCTCGATTCTTTTTCCGCGCTGGTTTTGACGGTTGCCAGTCATTACTTCGAAAATCATTACTTCGAAAATCATTACTTCGAAAGTCATTACTTCGAGAAGTCATTACTTCGAAAAGTCATTACTTCGAAAAGTCATTACTTCGAAACGTCATTACTTCGAAACGTCATTACTTCGAAAAACATGCATAGCACGTACGCTAATTGACACCTTTCTGCCTCTATTGGTCCTTTTATTCGATCGAGTTTTTTTACACGTCGCATGAAAAAAATCGGCAAATTTTTACTTTACCCCCAGATTTTTCGATGTTTTAGTTGGTTAGTACGAACATTTTCTGATGTCACTTCAGAGAGCATCACAACATACACGGACATTTTTAGGTAAACATCGTGATGCTTCAGTGATTGACTGCAAGGATCATTATAACAAAATAATAATTCGTAGAGATGGGGTAACTACTAACAATCCTAATACAGACCGAAACTCTACACAGTAATAGCCTTAATAGAATAGGCATATGGTACCTACGCAATGGTTTTAACGTCATTGTCATGAATTTCGTGATATGAACATTCCAAATTAGCATATTTTTCGAAGTAATGACGTTTCGAAGTAATGACGTTTCGAAGTAATGGCTTTTCGAAGAAATGACTTTTTCGAATTAATGACTTTCGAAGAAATGACTTTTCGAAGTAATGACTTTTCGAAGTAATGACTTTCGAAGTAATGACTTTCGAAGTAATGATTTTCGAAGTAATGACGTTCACCCGGTTTTGACGACTGATCGGCTTTCGCTTGCGGATGCGGTTCCAAAATGATCTCTGCTAGCCTGCGCCCTCCATTCCCAAATGATCTCTGCTAGTTCGCCGATCTTAATTTGGATTTCATTTTTTTATAAATTTCATTGCCCGAAAACTTCCGTTTTCTAGCGAATCTCTGCCATCTAGAATTTTTCACAAATTTAAAAACTATATACTCCGATTTTTTTTTTTCGCTGATTTGACATTTTTTTTAAAACTCCCTGTCTCTCACTCTCTCTGTGAATTCTAGGAACCCTGAATCCCCCCTATTTTGCTCACGTCTCCCCCCATCAGAAACGCATGCGTACCGCGCCGGATCCGGTGCATATTTTCTTGAGTAGGTCCCACTAGCCGATAGCCGTCCCCGTCCCCCTCCTTGACTATTCGGCGATCAAATTACTCACCCTCTTCTTCTACTTCTACTTTGGGAGCGCCGTCCGCTCCTCTACCCTGCCCTGTTGCCCTACCTTTGCCGGGCCGATCCCGCGCTCCCTGGCGATGGACGGAAAATTTCTCGCATTCATCTGCGCACCCCACATTAGCCAAATTTCTGCCTCCGCCCGCTGTTTATTTGCCGACCCGGAGGCGTCCAGGAAGAGCCCAAAAATCGTGAAAACAACTAGATGGGAGTTGAATTAGCTTCTTAGGATTACGAATTAGCAAATGAAGCATAGAAAAGCTTACAAAAAGCAACGGTACGGTTTTATACGATTTTTTTAAACAAAAATTCTCCCGAAAATTTTTATGGCTTTTTTCGATCGGCCACTTTTTTTTTGAGCACGACCTCAAGCTTGTCGTTGCGCTCGGGCTTCAAACTTTTTTACTAATTTTCAAAAAGCACGTAGAGAGTACCAGCTACAAACAACAACCCGGAAAACAGCAGAAAAACCAGTGTTGCTTCCTCCCTCGCCCACCTCGGATAAATGACTGCTAATGAGCTATCGCGCCCAGGGCTGCTAGTCATGTGCTATTATTTGTGTCTAGAAAAGAATGGTTTTTTGTAGTTTTAAGGGTCTAGTGGCTTTGATGAGTTTACAAAAACCATTTTTCGACGTTTTTTTGTATGGTTCAGAGTAGTTTTTCCAGCGATAAGAGCTTTTTTCGGTCGCGTTTTATTTCTTTCACTCGTCTCGAACATTTTTCAAGGCTTAAAAATCTCGATAAATTTGTATTTTTCCATTATCTTTTGGTTTCAATAGCTTTCAAAAGCCAAAAAAATTCAGTTTTTTTTTTCAAGGGCGCCGCTTTCTTCTTGTGAATTTTTGGTTTACTGTATTTAAAAAGCTAAAAATCTGGGACTTTTGGTAGCTCCGGTTTTGTCATGTAAATTTGGGCATTTTTGAATGTGTTTTTTTTCAATTTTTGCTCTTTTCTGGTCTATCCCAAGCAGCGATCAGATCTATGACATGCTGTCGGCCGCAAAAAATCGCTGATTGGCCCCCGGGCGCCACCGGGATAAAAGCAGCCGAAAACATGAGCAACTCGAATCGTCCACCACCAGCTGAAGAATCCTCGGACGAGGAGAGCCGAACGCCAATCCGCCGACGCCGTCACATCGACCTGACCCCGACGAACAGCAACCCGGTGACGGGGCTAATAAGGGGCGGCAGTGTCCGAGACCCCGCTCGTCTGAATCATTTATCACCCGGGCCCATAGTGCACGAGAGCAAGTCGGCCACCTTCAAGGTACATCATCTGTCTTTCGATAAAGGTGCTAGGAAGGCAGATTTATTTTGCTACGTTCTTACAGGCTCTTTGTGGGATTCGGTTCTGGTTCGTTAGCGGGGGGAGTATGTCCTAAATTTTTCAATATTTTACTAGTTTTTCGGGACTACGTCAATGCGACCGGATAGAGCAGCAAAAAACTTTGGCAAGAGTTTTAATTCTAGGTCAAACACTAATTTAAGAAAGTCATGACAAAAACAAAAATATCCCTGAAGATGGGGTTGGTATGCTAGCTTTCGCGTTTTTCGATAGTTTTCGGCATTCTGCTAACGCTATTGGATGGAGCAGCAAAAAAATATCCTAATAGTTTTTATACAGCTAAAAATGATGTAGTTTAAGATAACAGAAACTATATAAAGAGGTTCGCCCTGATAATCCCACCCCCGCTAACGAACCACAACCTGGGAATCCTCGGTCTCGATTTCAAAATCTTCTCGAGATTCTGCTTCCTGCCGACTTCCTGTCGCAGAGAGCGTAAAATTTTTGCCTTCCTGGCACCTTTAAAAGGATAACAAAGTTGCCGACAATTTTGCCACTTGACCACCCCTTCAAAACGACGCAACCTCAAGAAACCGCCACTTTTCAAGGAGGGCCTAATCGAGGGCCTCGATGGCACCATCCAAGAAGTGGCCCCCCTCCTGCGGACCGTCAGCCTGCGCGTCCGCCAGCAAGTCCAGTCGACGCTCAGCGATCCGCTAAAACGGAAAACGGACCGCATCGGCTCGGAGATCCGCGAGGGCAAGCGGAAAATGGACGCCCTGTCGGCAAAGCTGACCCTGCCGAAATTTATGAAGGACAGCAAGCGCAGTTTGGGTGAGGCGGTGGTGTTGTGATGGTCTTAAAATTGCGTTTAAAAATTGCCAAAAATGGATCGCATTAAAAACTCAAAAATACACTAAAATTAAGACAAATACCATAATTCTGGCGTGCGTATTTTTGTGTAAAATTGTTGCATAATTATTGAAAAAAATCGATAAAATGACGTTTCTAAAAATGCTCGAAAATTGGGTTAGGAAAAATCCACGATTCTGGCGTGTCTATTTTTACATGAAATTGGCGGAAAACCTATGTAAAATTATGAAATCGAAAAATTAAACAAATTTGTAATCAGCACAAATCCACAATTCTGGCGCGTGTGTCTAATTCTAATTTTATTTGCATTTATCGCCTCCTAAAATGCATAAATTTCTATAAAAATTAAACCAGAAATGCGAAAATCAACTTTAAAAAATCCACAATTCTGGCGTATTTTTAGGGGGACTAGACTACGTAGATCGCCTTAAACGGGCGGGGCTCGAATAACGTACTCGACGCTCTGGGGGCCGAAATTCTAACCCCAAATTCTACCCCAGTGTTTTCCCCAAAAAATTGATCCGTTTAGCGACGAACGACGACGCGCCCAGCTCCAGCGACGACGAGTCGATGGACGGCGAGGCGCTCGACCAGATCGAGCGCGAGAACATTGTCGACATGTACGAGAAGGTGGTTTTTCAGAAGATGATTTATTTGAATTTTCTCCGTTTAGATGGGGGTAACTAGCGGTGATTCTTTGGGAAATTCAAGCAGAATAGTGGATATTTTTAAAAATTTTAAAGACGTCGATCGTTTCGTTTTCGTTGATTAGGTAACAGCTAGCAGAGATTTTTTAGGAATTTGAATTTACTTGATAAGCTAGATTTCAAAACGTTGGGCTAGCTTTTTAGACCAAACTACCGTTTTTATGTTTTTTTTTTAGGGCCCCGACCACGTGAAAGACGAGGACGTGTTCGAGATTGCAAAACAGGGCGCAAAGCTGGATCGTCACGGGTTTATAATGTGGGTTTTTAAATAGAACTTAATCTCTGATTCTCTTCCTCTCTCTCTCTCTCTCTCTCTCTCTCTCTCTCTCTCTCTCTCTCTCTCTCTCTCTCTCTCTATCTCGCTCTCTCTCTCATTCTCCCTCGCCCGGTGATCCTATTTTTTTTTTGCAGAAAACGGATAGAAGACGACACCGGGCCCGACCCTGTCGAACAAGCGCAAATTGTCGCAGAGGTACAGTATTTTTGATGTTTTGTATAGATTTAGCATTTTGAAAAATTTCCCTAGAGATTTTGGGCTCCTTTTCAGGCCGAGCGAAAGCGGGAGGCTGTTATAGCGGTAGCTAATTTTTAAAAAGATTCTAAATGTCCTTCAATGTCCATTACATAGCCACCTTTCTTTCCGAAAAAAATTGCACCATTCTATACTGCGCTGAAAATCGCTTGATCTCTTCCGGCTTTTGTTTCTCTCTGCTATCCGTTTAGGCAACTTGCCATTTTCCAGCTACGCCGCGAGAAGAAGTGGCTGGCGATGCTGAAGCAGATGGACGAGCACAAGCCCGCCAAGAAGCTGCAGGAACGCGTGTGGAAGGGGGTGCCGTTGAAGCTCAAAATTAGGGTGAGCTTTTGTGGATTTTTGGCCTTTGGAATGTTTTTATACACGTTGAAAAATGAGCTTCTCGAGACTCACTTTTTCAAGAAAGTCATTTCTCGAAATTCATGTTTTCGAAAAGCGATATTTTCGGAAACTTGGCTGTTAAAAAGTCATGAATTAGCAATTAGTAACCGCTATAAACGAGGAAATAAAAATATAAATTTTGCAAAACCGTCTTTAAAGCGGTTTTCGAAAATAAAACTTTAGAGATATGGATTTGTCAGAAAAATCTGTTTTTCTTTTTTGCTCCTCTCTTTTTTCTTATTGATTCGTTCTATTGGAAAGTGCCTTCCCGGGGCCTTTAAAAAGCAATTGTAGCTATATCACTTGCGTCTCACTTGCTCTCTCCATCTCTCTCTTTCTCTCTCCCTCTCTCGCTCTCTCACTCTCGCTCTCTCGCCCTCAGAGTCCGATTTTTACTATATTTTCCAATTTTCCTTTTCCAGGTATGGCCCCGCCTCCTCAACATTGATCGGTTACGACGGGATTGCCGAGACATCCCCGATAAAGATGGGAAGGGTGTAGGTTTTATTTTTTTTTGGCTGAGGCTAATTCCTGCTTTAGATTTACGACCAACTGAAAGCGAGGGCAAAGCTCGTCTCGCGCGACGTCAAGCAAATCGACCTGGACATCAATCGGACGTTCCGTAACAACGAGATCTTCCGCGATCGATACTGTGTAAAGTAAGACTGTGGACTTTGTCGTAATTGCTCCATTGTTCTAGGCAAAAATCGCTTCTCAACGTGCTGGTCGCGTACTCGATGTACAACACGGAAGTGGGGTACTGTCAGGTTGGTATTTTAATAGAGCGTTTTATTTTTATACCCTTTTTTACGAATTAAAAAATTGGGGAAGCTAAAATTTAAAAAATAAATTTATTTTGATGGAATCATGATAGGCTATTTTTATATTTATCCAAATCAAGGAAAAATCTTTTTAATTCTGCTCTCTTAATGTCTTTTTACGACGTTGTAAAGTATGGTTTTTATGAAAAACCTATGCAAAAAAGACTTTGTAAGATGCGGGCGCGATTTATTGACATTTTTTGAGCTTCAGCGATCCTTTAAACGCCAAGTAACCCATTTATTTCCCTTTTTCAGGGCATGTCTCAAATCGCCGGCCTGTTCCTGATGTACCTCGACGAGGAGGAGGCGTTCTGGTGCATGCACGCACTGATGGTCTCCCAGAAGCACACGATGCACGGTGGGGGAATTTTTCAGTTGTTTTTACCCATTTTTTTTCTAGGCTTCTTCGTCCCCGGGTTCCCAAAGCTCGCCCGCTTCGAGCAGCACTACATCAAGCTCGTCAAAAAGTACAAGTCGAAGGTGTCGAAACATTTGGTGAGTTGGGCTTCTGTGCTTGCTCTCTCTCTCTCTCTCTCTCTCTCTCTCTCTCGCTCGCTCTCTCTCTCACTCTCACTCTCTTTCTCTCTCTCTATGTCTCTCTCTGTCTCTCCCGCACCTTAACTTCCAATTTTCAGGACAAACTCGACATCCCCTACATTTACATGACAAAATGGTGGTTCGGCTGCTTCTTGGATCGGGTACCGTACGCGCTGGCCCTCCGGATATGGGACGTCTTTCTATGGGAGGGCGACGCCGTGCTCCTCGCGATGGGCCTCAACATTATGAAGATGCACGAGAGTGAGTCTTTCGCTTTCTCTCGCTCACTCTCTCTCTCCCGCTCTCTCTCTCTCTCTAAATTTTGTTCTTTTCAGAACGAATCCTGAAATGCGGCTTCGAGCAGTTCATGGAACTGGTCCAAGACGGCCTCGCCACGAACTTTGGCTACTCGAATGATGTGGTCATGGAGTCGCTGCACGCGATCCTCGACAAATTGCGGGTGCGGAATTTCCGTTAAACTTTTGATTTTCATTTTTCTAGAGCGATAAGCTGGACCGACCTCCCCCGCCGGCAGAGGGCAGCCTACCTGAGGTGAGCAAGAGCGGGAGAGAGAGAGAGAGAGAGAGAGAGAGAGAGAGAGAGAGAGAGAGAGAGAGAGAGAGAGAGAGAGAGAGAGAGAGAGAGAGAGAGAGAGAGAGAGAGAGAGAGAGAGAGAGAGAGAGAGAGAGAGAGAGAGAGAGAGAGAGAGAGAGAGAGAGAGAGAGAGAGAGAGAGAGAGAGAGAGAGAGAGAGAGAGAGAGAGAGAGAGAGAGAGAGAGAGAGAGAGAGAGAGAGAGAGAGAGAGAGAGAGAGAGAGAGAGAGAGAGAGAGAGAGAGAGAGAGAGAGAGAGAGAGAGAGAGAGAGAGAGAGAGAGAGAGAGAGAGAGAGAGAGAGAGAGAGAGAGAGAGAGAGAGAGAGAGAGAGAGAGAGAGAGAGAGAGAGAGAGAGAGAGAAAGAGAGAGAGGAGCCAGAGGGGCAGAGAGGGAGAGGATCGGCCAGACAAAAAGAGAGAGCGAGAGAGAGAGAGCGAGGGCGAGAAAGAGCGAGAGAAATATTTATCTCTCTTTTTCAGGTCCCCACCAAAGCCTACGGTCCGATCCTCGCGAAGACGCTCGACCAGATCAAGTGCGAGGTGGCGGAGGTCAGAAGTCGGTCCAGCCGCGCGAATTGTGGGTTTTTAGGCTTTTCTGTAGTTTTTGTTACTAACAGCACGTTATTCTTGTCGTTTTCGTGTGTGTTTTTCCTGAAAGAGGCTTGGAAATAAAATTTTTCATTTTAAAAAGTTTTTTTTTGCTTTGAAATAGCTTTAAATTTTGGCTTTTGCGCCAAGATGTTCATTTTTCAAAGCTCTCTTAAAAATCGTCGAATTTTTGAGAATTTCCAAGCCGATTTCCCGCACGTAGCTTTTCCTTTTTTAGCGATGGTAGCGTCGCGGACGGCGTCCATGATCTCTCCCGAAGCTGCCGCCGAGCGGCAAAAGCTGAAGAAAATAAGTCTAGATCTCTAATTCTTACTTGTCGACCCGGCTTTATCACCCTAAACTGCACCTAATTTTGTCCTCTCCACGTCTCGGCCCTTTTTGTTGGGATTTTAAATAATTTTAATAAGCTAATCTTCGTTAATATAATTTAATGTATTCCCCGGTGTCTCCTCCCTTTTCATGGTAACGTCTGTCGTAATTTTAATATAATTTAAGGTTCCCCGGATGTGTCGTTTTTGTGTGACCCACGTCCATTTTCGTGCTGATTCCGGGTTTTTTGTGTGCCTCTTGTTTTGTGCGCTTCTCGCTGTGTGTGTGATCCCTCCGCGCTGCTGGCGCCCTCCCCAGCGCGTTGCCAATGTTGATTCTTGTCATAACGTGTGGACTTTTTGTCGTCGTTTTTATAGTTTTTTTTTTTGAATACGGTATCTGGTGTGCAGTGGCTTGATTGCAGGCACATTTGTGAAAATCATGATTTTGAAAGCCACTTTTTCGACCATCATTTTCGAAAAGCCATTTTGTCGACGTTTCAACGCCGTTTTCGCCGCGATTATTCATCTCAAACCTTACGCCGATTGAAATTTCGACAAACTTTTAGCAAATCCTGTTCACTGTTTTTTTTGTTGGGATACGTATCTGGTGTGCGCTGTAGAATTTGCGGTTGGCAGTCGTCTGATCGAAAAACACCTGATCGAAAATCGCCTGATCGAAAATCGTCTGATCGAAAAATCGCCTGATCGAAAATCGCCTGATCGAAAAATCGCCTGATCGAAACTCGTCTGATCGAAAATCTCCTGATCGAAAAATTGCCTGATCGAAAATCGTCTGATAGAAAATAACTCAAAGATTTTAGGGGGTTTCTAGGCTTCTAACATGTGTTAAAACTGCTTTTTGAGTTATTATCGACTAGACAATTTTCGATCAGGTGATTTTCGATCAGGCGATTTTTCGATCAGACGCTTTTCGATCAAGCGATTTTTCGATCAAGCGATTTTCGATCAGACGATTTTTCGATCAGGCGATTTTCGATCAGGCGATTTTCGATCAGGCGATTTTTCGATCAGGTGACTGGGAATCAGAATTTGGTGTTGTTTTACGATAATCACCATTTCGGGCTAAATTAGGAGAATTTCTGGCTCTGTATAATTCTGGGTCCCCGAAGCTCGTCTTCTTGCTATCGTCTTGCTGACATTTCTGTAGTCTGTAGTCGTAGTTTTAAGTTTTTTTTTTGGCGTTTTTGTTCCTTTCGAGGTTGTTCATCTACTAACCCGTCAATACTTACTTACTGCATCTTTAGATTTTTGAAGATTTTGAGATGTAACAAATTTAACTTGTCCTCTTTGCAGCCGTCGCCACCGGACGTACGCCCAGGCCGGCCAGACGGAATAATGGAGCTGCGCGCTTGCAGTCGGAATCGTCATTGCAGCGAGGTGAGCTTCAAAAGATTGAAAATTTTATATACTCGAAGCAATTTTGACATGAAATAAGAAGGAAATTCAAGAGGAACCTAAAACAAACTGGAGAAGAAGTTTTTGTAGATTCGCGACCTCCCGCCCCCGAATCTTTCAATGCCACTTTTTCGAATGGGGCGCCGCCAACCGAAGAAGTGCCTTTTAAGGTGAGTGAGCATCGTTAAAATGGACCGTTGAAAACTGCATTTTCAAGATTTTTTAAACGTTCAGGTTTTTGGAAATAGATTTTTTAGCATTTTTAGAAAAACAACGTTTTTTTACGGTTTTTAGGAAAAGCACGATTTTTACGGTTTTTAGGAAAAGCAACGATTTTTCCACGATTTTTAGATACCATCTCGCGGCTCCATGAAAGGCTCCCCCTACGAGCAGCAACAATTTCCGGAAGCCCCAAAACGAGGCCCCGTCCGACCGATGGGACTATCTGGAAAAGAACAAATGCGGGCGTACTCGTCTGGAAAAATGCCTCCAGCGTAAGTTCCTTGACCGTTTTTGACAACTTTTATTCATTTTTCTCTAGAATTCGTTCTAGAAATCTCAATTATTCTACAAAAACAATCGTCGTTTACGAATATCGCGAAACGACTCGTGAGATTGATTTGGGTCGGGCTCAATTTTGTGTAGAAAGTATTGAAATGCAGCTCTTTCTTTCTTGAGGGTTCTGGGTACTTTCTCTATATTTTCAGCGCAGTTTTCGGGGTGTTTTGTCAAAAAAAGAAAATTGAAATTTTGCAGTCAACCGCCCTCCTCCACGTCGTCATCGCTCCGGATGCGACCTGGGAATAACGACTCGCTCAAGTGAGTTTTGGAAACTTTTAAGTTCGTTTCAATCACAGATAATTCGAGGCAAACTACTACTCTATATGAGTTACTTTCATATATATAGAAAATGTTTTCAGATCCACCGACACGAGCTCGCGCAAGAGTACGTACGACAACGTACACACCGACAGACAGCCCTCCTCGCCGCAGCGGACGATCACCGTCCGCGATGATAGGTCCGGAAAACTGGTACGTCTAGGCGCTTAGCCCTAGTCGATCAAGGGGATCAAGGGGGTTCTAGCACTTCATGGTTCCTTTAAAATACCGAATTCAGGTCTACATCTCGCGAGGGGGTGATGATGATTCACCGCCGGGACAGATGGACGATATGTAGGTTTTATAGGCTCTTAAAAAATATACAGAATTGGAAAATTTGAATATACCAATTTCAGGGGGCTAATAAGCACCGAGTTATAAGGAGGGTAAGGTTATCCATTACATTTTTAGCGCAAGTTAGTAGGCTTGGAAAATTTGCACAAAAAAACTCGGATTTATGCAAATATTCATTTTGTTTTCCTGAAATTTCAAAGCATTTTCAAGGGGGTTTGCTTTGCATGGCGCTTTATAAACTCAAAACACGTTTATTTTGATTTTTCAGATTAAACTACGGCCCTGAACCGCCTTCTGTAACCCACCTGGCCAACCACGTCACCTACGTCAAAATCGGGGAAGACGGCGAGGCGAACGAGTGGACGACAAAAATGTGAATATACCGTGGCCACCGGGTATTACTGTAGTTTCTAGTTTGTCAGGATTTTTGGATGTTAAAGAGTAAAATAGCTTAAAGTTAAAATTATTGCAGCGATTTTTGGAGGTTTCTGAAATGGAAAAATCTGGTTGTTAAACTATCGTAGCATCTCTTCAAAACGCTAAAATGTGAAATTTCGAGATCTTCGAATTTTAAAAGTAACTCCATGCTTTCGAAAATACAAAATTGGTCAGAAATTTAATAAAATCATTTTATAGAAAATTTGAACTTTTCCAGGTCCCTTTAAAATCCAAAAATATTTACTTTTTAAAATACCGTAACCCTCCTCCTGCTCACTGTAATCACCAAGAATTGCAATTTCGCTTTTTTCTCTCGTTGTGCTCGCCCCGATGCTAATTACATTATTTGTGTTGCTGAGAAATTCCCGTGGCTTTCACTGCAAAAATTTCACTCTCCATGTCAGTGCTAAATGTTTTGTTTTTGTTTGTTATTTTTCAATTTTAGAAATTTTTTAATCATTCGACATAAAAACTGCTGGTAAATTTTTTAAAGCTATTTTAAAGGGCCAGTGACGGCAAACTCTATAGGAAATACGTAAAATTGGGAAACCCCGAGAAATATATCAGATTTTTACCTTCAATGGTTCTTTAAAACCAGTCACCTCCATAATTCCGTAATATTTACTGCCCATTTCACTTCCCCAACCTAAAAAATTTCCCTAAGAAACCCTGCTGGTTCACCCCCGCCCATTCCAAAGAAATTTGCATAAGTCGCATCTGAAATTGGCTCACGATTCTGATTGTTTTTTGTTGTTAGTGCAATGATAATACTACCATAACATGTAATTCCGCTACTTGCATAATTTTGTGTATTTTTTATAGTGGATGATGGAGAGTAAAGAATTATTAGATGGACTATATAAAATTGCACGAGGAAAACACATAAAAAAGGCAAAAAACTATCTCAAATCATCTCTGCTAGCCTGCCCCTTCCATTCCCAAATGATCTCTGCTAGCCTGCCCCTTCCATTCCCAAATGATCTCTGCTAGCCTGCCCCTTCCATTCCCAAATGATCTCTGCTAGCCTGCCCCTTCCATTCCCAAATGATCTCTGCTAGCCTGCCCCTTCCATTCCCAAATGATCTCTGTTAGCCTGCCCCTTCCATTCCCAAATGATCTCTGCTAGCCTGCCCCTTCCATTCCCAAATGATCTCTGCTAGCCTACCCCTTCCATTCCCAAATGATCTCTGCTAGCCTGCCCCTTCCATTCCCAAATGATCTCTGCTAGCCTGCCCCTTCCATTCCCAAATGATCTCTGCTAGCCTGCCCCTTCCATTCCCAAATGATCTCTGCTAGCCTGCCCCTTCCATTCCCAAATGATCTCTGCTAGCTCACCCCTTCTATTTCAAGCGC
Source organism: Mesorhabditis spiculigera (assembly GCA_958295435.1). Taxonomy (NCBI): domain Eukaryota; kingdom Metazoa; phylum Nematoda; class Chromadorea; order Rhabditida; family Rhabditidae; genus Mesorhabditis; species Mesorhabditis spiculigera. The sequence goes on from CATQJA010002663.1 coordinate 2,028,326, forward strand.
CAGACACGTTTTTAGTCCTTCTACGTCGCAAATTGGAATTATATTCCCAGTGGGACCCCACAATTTTTCCGCCTGATTGCCCACACCGATTTTTTGCGCGGAATTTTTGGTTTGTGCCTGCTCTGAATTAAGCTTTCGCAACCCCCAATTGTATCGGCGCAGCTGAAATCGTGTTTCGCTTCACTGTATTTCCTCTCTCTCTCTCTCTCTCTCTCTCTCTCTCTCGCTCTCTCTCTCGCTCTCCTCTCTGGCTCAAGAAGCGTGCTGTCTCGCCTGCATCAAAAGCAGAACAGGCATGAAAGGCACAAATTAGAAAACTGACCAACGAAAGAGGGAGAGAGAGGGATTGACAGAGAAAGCGAGAGAGAGAGAGCTGGCTACTTTTGTGACTGGCAGTGTGCAAATAGAACGACTGGTCGGTTACCTGGGTTTCCGCTACGGGAAGGGCCGAACTGTGGTCAAGTGTTTTTGGGGTGAACAACAAGTGGAATGAATGCAACAAACTGCTAGCAAAACCCTATGAAAATCGACAAAAAATTTCCGGAATACTTTTAAAGGAACTAGGGGGAGAATCGACCCCATTTCGGCGACCAGACGACTAGAAAGCTCTGCAGAATGACTCAAAAAATTTTCGCAGGCTGAATTCGAAAACTTTAGTAGATGATCAAACAATTTCGATATGTGTTTTTACGTGTCGCGTAGCTGTCGAGGCCTAGTCGCTGGAAGGGGTCGATTTTAGCGCTTTTTCGGATTTTACATTCGTTGAATTTCGATTTTAGGTGAATTTGGTGATGCTTTTTGAATCAATTTATTCATCCAAGAAACACATTTGCCATCAGAAGTCGTCCACCACCTCCATATGCGTAATTTGGTCTTCCGCGGAAGATTCCGACATGCTCCGGGTAGCCGGGATGGTACTCTGGGCTCCCTGCGGCTCCAATATTTGCCAGAAGAATTCGGCAAGTGATGTGACTAAAAAAGAGCCTTGAAATATACGCCGAAAACGGCGGAAATTATAAGCTCAAACCACGATTTTTGGCATTTATTTTCAAAAATTGTATTTAACGATGCGTCTAGACGTATTAGGAGCCAGTTAACAAATTTCTCACCTCAAAAACAGAGCAGCAAATAGAATTCTGAATACCCAGCCCATTTTCGTATCTTTCCTTTGATGTTTTTTGCTCTCCTCCCACCTCGAGTCGGCAATTTCTGACCCATCCCTGGCCTTGAAACTTGAAATGCGAACGGCTATAGGCACTTTGCGGAACGCAAAAGAAGTGAAGGCTAGGCACCTGCTTTTTTCGATTTGCATCGCTGACCTGGGTGCGGCTACTCCGATTTTCCAAAGTTGTTTACGCCAACTGGAATGGAAGGGGCAGGCTAGCAGAGATCATTTGGGAATGGAAGGGGCAGGCTAGCAGAGATCATTTGGGAATGGAAGGGGCAGGCTAGCAGAGATCATTTGGGAATGGAAGGGGCAGGCTAGCAGAGATCATTTGGGAATGGAAGGGGCAGGCTAGCAGAGATCATTTGGGAATGGAAGGGGCAGGCTAGCAGAGATCATTTAGGAATGGAAGGGGCAGGCTAGCAGAGATCATTTGGGAATGGAAGGGGCAGGCTAGCAGAGATCATTTGGGAATGGAAGGGACAGGCTAGCAGAGATCATTTGGGAATGGAAGGGGCAGGCTAGCAGAGATCATTTGGGAATGGAAGGGGCAGGCTAGCAGAGATCATTTGGGAATGGAAGGGACAGGCTAGCAGAGATCATTTGGGAATGGAAGGGACAGGCTAGCAGAGATCATTTGGGAATGGAAGGGGCAGGCTAGCAGAGATCATTTGGGAATGGAAGGGGCAGGCTAGCAGAGATCATTTGGGAATGGAAGGGACAGGCTAGCAGAGATCATTTGGGAATGGAAGGGGCAGGCTAGCAGAGATCATTTGGGAATGGAAGGGGCAGGCTAGCAGAGATCATTTGGGAATGGAAGGGGCAGGCTAGCAGAGATCATTTGGGAATGGAAGGGGCAGGCTAGCAGAGATCATTTGGGAATGGAAGGGGCAGGCTAGCAGAGATCATTTGGGAATGGAAGGGGCAGGCTAGCAGAGATCATTTGGGAATGGAAGGGGCAGGCTAGCAGAGATCATTTGGGAATGGAAGGGGCAGGCTAGCAGAGATCTTCGAAGAATTTTTGAGTTTGGCGAATTTTCCCGTCAAGTGTGTTTGCTTGAAATTGCCACTCAACATTTATCCATCACATATTTTACGTAACAATTGCTATTATGTCATCAGTAAAGCTTGGTTTTTTGTGTTGATCATTCCGTTTTGAGATCACAATTTGGTGTCGTAATCGATTAGTACTTGCTCTCCGGGCGCTTCTCGATCCAGGCCTTGATCTCGGGAATCTCCTGCACCTTCTTGAAGCTGGCCGTCACCTGAAATGCCGAAAATAATAGTTACAAATTCCAAACAAAAAGCCTTACATTAAAAAAGAACAAAAATCAAAAAATTTCAAAGGAATTGAAGTTGATAATTTATATGAATTTAACTAATTACCTCCGGGTACTTGTCGAGGTAGTCGGGGACGAACTGCAGGAACGTCTCGATGTGGCACGACAAGGTGACGTCCAGCCACGACACCTTCGAGCCGACCTGGAAGCGCGAAATTTATTACGGTCGCTCAATAGCTTTCGCTCTTTCTCTCTCTCTCGCTCTCTCTCTCTCTCTCTCTCTCATTCTCTAACCCACCAAGAATCCAGATCCATTAGCCTTGAGCTGCTTGACGATGAGCGGGAAGATCTTGTCGCGAGCCGGCTCGACGACCTCCTTGTACAGCTTATCCTTGTCCCCCTCCCCGTAGCCGGCCACGACGATGAAGTACGGGCGTAGCTCCGTGTTGAAGTCGTTCAGCTGGTCGACCCAGGCGTCGATCTGGGCGGACTCCCAGTCGTCCTTGCCGGCGAAGCCTGAAAATGAGATAGTTCTAGGTGTCCATGTGCCTTTAAAAACCCATAAACGATGTCTGCCAGTCTGACCCTTCCATTCCCAAATGATCTCTGCTAGCCTGCCCCTTCCATTCCCAAATGATCTCTGCTAGCCTGCCCCTTCCATTCCCAAATGATCTCTGCTAGCCTGCCCCTTCCATTCCCAAATGATCTCTGCTAGCCTGCCCCTTCCATTCCCAAATGATCTCTGCTAGCCTGCCCCTTCCATTCCCAAATGATCTCTGCTAGCCTGCCCCTTCCATTCCCAAATGATCTCTGCTAGCCTGCCCCTTCCATTCCCAAATGATCTCTGCTAGCCTGCCCCTTCCATTCCCAAATGATCTCTGCTAGCCTGCCCCTTCCATTCCCAAATGATCTCTGCTAGCCTGCCCCTTCCATTCCCAAATGATCTCTGCTAGCCTGCCCCTTCCATTCCCAAATGATCTCTGCTAGCCCGCGCCCATACTTACCGAACTTCTTGGCCAGGTAGCGGTTGATGGCCTTGGATTGGGCCAACAGCTTGCCGTCCACCTCCAGATACGGCATCTGGCCGAATGGGGCCTCTGAAATGGCCAGGTTCATCTCTCTCTCGCTCTCTCTCTCTCGCACTCTCTCTCTCTCTCTCTCTCTTTTCACTTACTCGGTTTCAGATCAGCCCACTGCTCCCTGGGCACGCGGTTGTCCTCAAACTCCTGGTTGGCCAGGGCGAACAGCTTGCGGGTGGTCTCGGCCAGCCCGCGGATGTCAAAGTAGGAGAGCTTGTAGACGGGCATTTTGGCGAAGTTTGACGGTTACTGTAATTGGCGAAATGAAGAGAGAGAGCAAGCAAGAGAGAGCGAAAGTTAGAGTGGGAGAGAGTGAGAGAGAGAGCGAGAGCGGTGGCAAGTGAAATAGAAATGGAATGACAGAAACGCAGCTTCTTCTACTTTATATAGAAAGAGATGATGACTCAGAAATCGTAATATAACTCCGCCCCTTTTTGTTGGTTTGGACAATCTCCCCCTTCCCTATCGACCTCATCAGTATTCCGGACCGGAAAACGGACAAAATGGGGGCAAAAAATTGGAAAAAATGGGCGCCCCGGAATGTTTTTATTTGCAGCGACGGTCCCGTGGTTGTGAAAAAAAGAAGAAAAATGGTCGTCGATGACTAATCTGACGGACAGGGACGATACACGATAGACAAAACATAGCCCGTCCACTGGAGTGTAATGGACTCCAGAAATAGCAAAAGCTCAGGAATTGTTAAAGGGGCTGACAATGCGAAAATTGTGCCGAATACCGGGAGGTTAGGTAATCAGAAATTCCGCCAAGAATTGCTGCTAGCTTGCCTAGATTGCTAGCTTTAAAGTGGAAGCCTTTTCAGCGATTTGGATGTATTTTAAGGAAGAGAGACCCGGTTTCTGGATGACAGATTCTTCAAAAATACATTCGCGTGCCTGACGGGTCGTCAGATCCGCAAATAACCTCTGCTAGCCTGCCTTGTATAACTGAGCCAAAAGCTACACTTTTAAATGGGCTGGGAAGCCAAGAATTGTCACCGGATTTGTATATGATAGCAATAAAAAACCCGTAAAGATATCTGCTATTTTGCCTGGTAAAAGCAAGCCGGCTTTGCTAGCCTGCCTGCTTTTCTTCCGATTCAAACAGTTTAAAAGCCCTTACAAAACAAATGCTAATTAATTCTATACACGAAAGTTTAGAAAATTTTTAAGCTCGCGAAAAGCTTTTCTTAACGTATAATCTAAATAGGGTCAGGCACCTATCCGGAATTCTTTTTAGCCATTTTAAAATGTTACAGAACTTTGGAATCTCAAAGAACGTTCCGGTAACCCCGGAAACCCCTGAAAAATCGGAAATCCCGGCCCATTCTTGCCCGAGAAGCAGCCCTTGCAGGATGGACGAAGAGCGCCGGGCGGCCCTTTATGAAAGGGCCCAGAAGCCCTCCCCTCGCCTAGGCCACGCCCCCTTTCTAGTCTGTAGTTTGTGGCCTTTGTAGTGCCTAGTAGACCATCATCCACACACATACCTGCCGAGGGCATAAACCCCAAAATCTGGGCCCACCGAGGATGGAAAAAAATCGGCTGGGAACAGGTATGGAATGAAGCGATTTTTGGCTGTGGTTTCCATGGCAAATCGGCGCTTTTTGGGGAGAGAGAGAGAGAGAGAGCGAGCGAGCGAGAGAGAGAGAGAGTGAGAGAGAGACAGACGATATTACTCTGCCGACAGGTTTCCCCAAAAATAATTGGAGCCCCCCGGGGCTTTGAAGGGGATTTTTGGCGGATGTTTGGATGGCCAGAAAAGCTGCTAAAATCCTGCTAAAAGTAGCCCTATACGAAAGACTCTTCCCTCGTTCCCTCTCACTTTCGCTCTCTCTCACTCTCTCTCTCTCTCTCTCTCTCCCCCTCTCCCTCCCCCCCCCCCTCTCTCTCTCTCTCTCTCTCTCTCTCTCTCTCTCCGTCTCTGTCTCTCTTGATTTTTTTATCAAACTTCTGACGTGAACGATTGATACTTTATTCACAACCAAATACGAATTATTCAAAAAAAATTAAAATAAATTAATAAAGATAATCCATTAACAATGAAAAAATTCATTAATAGTTCAACCCCTGCTTATCGTTACTTTCTTTGATTTCGGGGATTTCATGAATCTTCTTGACGTAGGCGGTGATCTGAAATGCTTTCTGTTAATTTTCGTAAATTTTTTATTTTTCGGCGATTTTGGAAAAAATGTCAGACTCCTACCTCCGGGTACTTCTCCAAAAAGTTTGGCGCCGAGGTGAGCGTCTTCTCGAGGGTGGTCAGAAACGCCAGATCTACCCAAGAGACTTTAGAGCCGACCTGAAAATGGTTCTCTCTCTCTCACTCGCTCGCTCTCTCTCGCTCTCTCTTTCTCTCTTTCTCTTTCTCTTTCTCGCTCTCTCTCTCAAATATTCGAAAATTCTCTCCCTCACCAAAAATCCAGATCCATTCGCTTTGAGCTGCTTGACGATGAGGGGCAGATGCTGATCACGAGCCGGCTCGGCCACCTCCTTGTACAGCTTCTCTTTGTCCCCCTCGGTATATCCGCCAGCTACCGCCGACCACGGCCTCATGGCGGTCCCGTAATCTTGGAGCTGATCGGCCCACTGGTCGATTTGAGCGGACTCCCAGTCGTCGGCTCCGGCGAAGCCTGAAACAGCGAAAATTTTTGGTGTCACAGCCCTTTTAAACGGTCCTAAACGATGTCTGCTAGCTTGCCCCTTCCATTCCCAAATGATCTCTGCTAGCCTGTCCGTTCCATTCCCAAATGATCTCTGCTAGCCTGCCCCTTCCATTCCCAAATGATCTCTGCTAACCTGCCCCTTCCATTCCCAAATGATCTCTGCTAGCCTGCCCCTTCCATTCCCAAATGATCTCTGCTAGCCTGTCCCTTCCATTCCCAAATGATCTCTGCTAGCTTGCGCCTTCCATTCCCAAATGATCTCTGCTAGTTTACGCTTACTTACCGAACTGCTTGCCCAGGTAGCGGTAGATGGCCTTCGATTGGGCGAGCTCCTTCCCGTCGACTTCGAGAATTGGAAGCTTTCCGAATGGAGTGGCTAAAAAGAGTGTTTTTTTAGCAGCAGCGAGAGTGAGAGAGAGGGAGAGAGAGCGAGAGGGGAGAGAGAGAAAGCCCGGAGAGGAACCTACTCGGCTTCAACTCGAGCCAATTTTCCTTCTTGATCCGGTTGTCCTCAAACTCGACGTGGGCGAGGGCGAAGAGCTGCCTGGCCGGCTCGCCGAGGCCTCGGATGTCGAAGTAGGTCAGCTTGTATTGAGGCATTGCAGGAAGTGTTTCTGAAAATTTGCATGTAGCGCATTAACGGAGGAAAAAATCGCCAGTTTAAAAAAGGGAGAATAACATTTTATAACTTAAAATCTTCAAGTGGAGATTTTCAGCCAAAACAAATTCGAAAAATTTGAAATCAATTTTTTGAGTTTTCTGGTTCTCACAAGCATTGTCGAAAAGTCTTTTCGGAGAACGTTTTCCATGAGAACGAGGGAGAAGAGACAGAGAGAAGAGAGAGAGGGAGAGAGAGTGAGAGAGACACAGAAAATGGGAAAACGAGAAGAGAGAGAGAAAGGGATTGAGCGACAGAGAGACAGAGAGAGCGAGAGAAAAAGACGGCTGAATTCTACCCGAAAATGCATCAAAATATCGCCTCTTTCCGGCAATTCCGGCACCAGAGAGCATTTGTTTGTTGAGGCGCCGAGGCAGTCCGGCGTGTATACGTTGGGGCTTCTTTTTATAGGCCGGCAAAGGGACGAGCAGAGAGCACAAAAATGCGAGGCATTGGCCGACTAACCGAATAGAACATTGCGAAATTCGCGGACAATTACGCGCCAAAGTTCGGCGAAACAACGTGTCAAACGTGTAAAAAATTCGGGTTCTCGACTGTAAAAATAGCTTTTGTTGGTAGTGATGTTTTGCGGGGGCATTTTAGGATCGATTGGGAACCTAAAAAGCCATAGATTTTTGTTTCGCGGTTCCTTCAAAACGCAGAGAAAGCGAAATTACCAAGCATCTCCGATTTTCGACGATAACTTAAATTTAATGTCGTAAATCAGTCATTTTGATAGATTTGTTATTAATAACGTTTTTTTTGTGTTTTTTAATGGTTCTGAAATTAAATTAATGGGTTCAAAAACCTCAAAATCGACCCCTTCCATCGGCTAGGCCTCGACAAATACGCGACGCTTCAAAAAACCCGTGCGAGAAGAGGTGAATTTGTGCCTATCGTGAGTTCTCTAGCGATAACCAAGATGCGTTGATGCGTATTTCGACGCGTTGCGTGGCTGTCTAGACCTAGTCGATAAAAAAGATCGATTGCCGCGCTTCCTAGTCCCTTTAAATGTGTTACTTTTTTGTTTTGGTCGACGACCTTTCGTAGCTAGATTGTCCTTCGATACATATTTATTCATAGCAAGGTACATGAATTACATAGGAACGAAAAGACCAGAGGGAACCATAGAGATCATAGCAAAAATTTTGTAAGCTTAGAAGGGGTTCTCGGGGCGGGTCTCGATCCACTTCTTCAGCTCGGGGATCTCGTGCACCTTCTTCACGTAGGCGGCCACTTCCGGGTACTTCTCCAAGTAATTAGGGACGAACGAGAGGAACGTCTCGAAGTGGGAGGCCAGGGAGACGTCCACCCAGGAGACCTTCGAGCCGACCTAGAACGGAATTAGTTGCGAATGATGGGCTTTTTATAGCTCTCTCTTCCTCTTGCTCTCTCTCTCTCTCTCTCTCTCTCTCTCTCTCTCTCACCTACCAAGAATCCAGATCCATTCGCCTTGAGCTGCTTGACGATGAGGGGCAGATGTTGATCACGAGCCGGCTCGGCCACCTCCTTGTACAGCTTGTCCTTGTCCCCCTCGGCGAACCCGGCCAAGACGATGAAGTACGGGCGGAGAGCCGTGGCGTAGTCTTGGAACTGGTCGGCCCACGAGTCGATCTGGGCGGATTCCCAGTCGTTGGCGCCGGCGAATCCTGAAAAATTTGGGTGGTTTAGGTGTCGCTGTCCCTTTAAACGCTTCCCAAACGATCTTTGCTCGCCTGCCCCTTCCTTTCCCAAATGATCTCTGCTATCCAAAAACCTACCAAAAGTCTTGCCCAAGTAGCGGTAGATGGCCTTGGATTGGGCGAGCTGCTTGCCGTCGACCTCCAAGATTGGCATCTGACCGAAGGGGGTCTCTGAAATGGGATTAGATTAATTTGATAGTGGAAGCGAGATAGCGGGAGAGAGGGAGACAGAGAGACAGAGAAAGACAGAGCGAGGGAGAGCAGAGAGAGAGAAGAGCTGAACAACTTACTTGGCTTCAGCTCAGGCCAGTTCTCACGCTGAACGCGGTTGTCCTCGAACTCGACCTTGGCCAGGGCGAAGAGCTGGCGGGCGGTCTCTCCTGAAATGTTTGTTTGGTTTAATGTTAAAACGTTAAAATATTTGATGCTGGATACTGCTGCCAGAAGATCTAGAAAAACTCGAAATCTCGGGAAAACCCCTTACCAAGTCCGCGCAGGTCGAAGTAGGTGAGCTTGTAATGGGGCATGGTTGGGGAAGAGGTTGATACTGAAAAAAAGATCTTAAATAGCTTAGATCGATAGTATGAGAGAGAGAGAGAGAGAGAGAGAGAGAGAGAGAGAGAGATAGACGGAGAGCGTGAGAGAGTGTGAGAGAGAACGAAAACACGGTGTGTAGCGCGGAATGAAAATTCTGAAAGCTATCTGACATGGCATTTTCGCTCCAGATGGTACAAGCTGCACGTCAGTTAATTTCTTAAAATCGAGCATTAACGAGAGGCGATAAACAGGTGGCTATTTTGCGCGGTCAGCTCTGGTCCAGCAAAACTAATTTCCTGCAAAAACGCATGAAAAGCAGTCAGATTTTGTAATTTTTAAGGAGCTATGAAGTATCGGGAGTCGATACCCTAAATTCTAGGTCTAGACTGTTTGGCCACGCGCAATTAGAGACGTTAGGCTGATTTTTTCCGCGTAAGCAAGTCCCAATAAACGTCATTAGGAGTTTCTCGTCTGGGGTCGATTCGAGAGTCGCATAGTTCCTTTAAAAAGCCTAGAATTAAAGTTTTAGATACCAAATCGATTTCAGATAGTTTTTGGCCTCAAAAACAAAGTTTCAATCTAGGAAAACCGCCGTGGCGGGCCGTGTTTACCCGGTCAACATGCCAGTTGGGGCAGCCCAGGGCTTATATTGGCAATGGGGGCAGAAACCACAAGCTCCGCCTCCTCGCGCTAGTCTCTCTCTCACTCTCACTCTCTCTCACTCTCACTCTCTCTTTTCCCTTACTAGCCGATGTGCCTTGTAGTCCTTCTAGTCCCTGTAGTTTCTGTAGTTTGTAGTCCCGTCGCCTGGCTGCTCAACGGAACAGTCCTACTCCGAAAATTGCCCCCCTCAACTGGAAGGGCCAAAAAATTCGCCCCTTGAGTGCGGCGTCGCCCGGGTAACTACTTTTACCGGTTATGGGGGTTTTGACCGAAATTTCGGGAATTTTGAGGAGTGTTTATTGATTAAGGTGGAATTCGAAATATTGTAACAAGTCGAAAAATCTAAAGACCAAGGATGTATATTTCTTTAAATTTATTTATTGGATTTAAATTTATCGAATAAATTTCATTGGTTACCCGTTTTAAACACTCTAACCATTCAAAAAATAAGTTTTCATCAATTAATTTCAAACTTAAAAATATTGTAAAAAAAATTAAAAAATACAGATTGCATTATTATTGAAATCATTGAAGAAACCAAAAAAATTCAAAATTCAAAAATTTGAAATTGATAAATTTTTCGAAAATTAAACAAATCCAAAATTAATGATCGAATTACAGTTAGCAAATTTTTCCAAATTTTTAGTTTTACACTCGAGATTTCAAATAGCCATTTTTAATTTTTTGCCTATTTAATTTGTAAATAGTTTGTAAACCCAATCAGCTCCGATATTTGAACGTGAAAACTGATAAAATACTGTATTTAAAGGCATCACTGGAATGTTTGAATGCTTGGTGTCTTTAAAGGGCTATTTCAATTTTTAGAGTTTGGGCTGGTACCTTGGGAAACTATGGACGTAGGCACAGTGCGCCTGAACAGTCCCCCATTACGACAGCTATTAGAGATCGGGGAAATGAGAGAGGCGCAGACACAAATACGCAGGGAGGGTTCGACTCCTGGCCGCGGGAACTCTTTTATTGGCTGAACTAGCCCTTTAAAGCGCACGTTCAGGGAGGGGCCGTGTACTCGTCCCAACGTGTACACCCTATGGACGTTGGGACCGCGCGCACGGCCTGCCCGTGCTGTGACAGACCATTCCCCCTCCTTTGTGGCGTGGTGCGCCCCTCGGCCCCCTCGCCAGGTTGTAGCTGTGGCTGACTGGTATCCATCCGCGCCACCCGAGCGGGGACCAGGGTTCGACCCCGGCCGCGGCAAAAATCTTGGCTTTTTTTCCAAAACAAACGTCCCTGAACGTGCTCTTTAAAAATTGAAACTGCAAAATAAATTTATTCATGGGTATTAAATGCATCGTTTTGGAATAAGTATCTTTAAACGGTACACACAATAAAGCAAAAGGAAAATGCAAAAAATACAAAAGCAGAAAAAAATTAGAGGTCCGTTTTCGGTCGACGCTCGATCCAGGCCGCGATTTCAGGGATGGCGTGGACACGCTTCAGGAATTCTTGAAGCTGAAAATGAAAACTTTACCTGCAGCTTTCTCTCCCTCTGTTTGTCGCTCTCTCTCTCTCTCTCTCACTCTCTCTTTCTCTCTTACTCTCTCTCTCCCTCTCCTTACCTCTGGATATTTCTCAATATAGTCCGGCTTCAAACTCGTGAAGGTCTCCAGATGCGTAGAGAGCAAGAGGTCCACCCAGGTGATGGTCTTTCCGACCTGAAAAAAAAAATGATATTTCGCGTTTTAAAGGGACGGGAAAGCCTAGATAAATTCCGAAGAGATCTCCGCTAGCTTGCTTTGAGGGAATAAAAAAGGCCTCACGTGGGCTTAGGCTTCGGCTTAGGTTTAGGCTTAGGCTGATGCTTAGGCTTACCAAAAACCCGGAGCCATTCTCCTTGAGCTGACGAACAAAGAGTGGGAAGAGCACGTCACGTTTGGCTTCTACAGTATCCCGGTATACGGCAGCCTCGTCCCCTTCTCCTCCGGCAAATTTAATATAGAACCAGGGGCGCAATTCCACAAGAAAATCGACATATTGATCGGCCCACGAGTCGATTTGGGCAGATTCCCAGTCGTCGGCCCCGGCGAAGCCTGAAAACGATTATCGGTGGTGCTGTGTCTTTAAAAAGCCTAAGATGATCTCTGCCAGCCTGCCCCTTCTATTCCCAAATGATCTCTGTAAGCCTGCCCCTTCCATTCCCAAATGATCTCTGCTAGCCTGCCCCTTCCATTCCCAAATGATCTCTGCTAGCCTGCCCCTTCCATTCCCAAATGATCTCTGCTGGCCTGCCCCTTCCATTCCCAAATGATCTCTGCTAGCCTGCCCCTTCCATTCCCAAATGATCTCTGCTAGCCTGCCCCTTCCATTCCCAAATGATCTCTGCTAGCCTGTCCCTTCCATTCCCAAATGATCTCTGCTAGCCTGCCCCTTCCATTCCCAAATGATCTCTGCTAGCCTGCCCCTTCCATTCCCAAATGATCTCTGCTAGCCTGCCCCTTCCATTCTGAAATGATCTCTGCTAGCTTGTCTGTTGGACCTACCGTATTTCTGGGCCACGTAGCGCATGATGGCCTTCGATTGGGGTAGCTTCTGCCCGTCGACCTCGAGCATTGGCAGTTGGCCGAATGGGGCGGCTGAATCGAGTTTCATATTTTTTTTTGCGGTCACTCTCCCTTGAATGCAGCTTGGACTTACTATGTTTCAGCTCGGGCCACACCTCCCTCTCAATACGACAATCCTCATACTCGACGTGGGCAAGCTCGAAGAGCTGGCGCACGATTTCGCCTAAAACGTAAATTTCCATTCCTCAAGGATCGCTGCAAGTTGCTGTTCAAGTCAGAATGACTGCGGGCTTGTCAGGTAAAGCCAAAATCGTTCGATTCCCCAGGGATAGAGAGAGAGAGAGACAGAGAGAGAGAGAGAGAGAGAGAGAGAGAGAGAGAGAGAGAGAGAGAGAGAGAGAGAGTGAGAGAGAGAGAAAGAATGAGAGAAAGTTCCTCGACTTACCAATGCCTCTCATCGGAAAGTACGTCAGCTTGTAGTGCACCATTTCACAGCCCGATTCAACTGCTATAAAAATTATCATAAGTATTTTTGAAATTCCATTGCCTTGTCTATACATAATTGCGATATTTAAAGTAGCTCTAGGTATATTTCGATATATAGATTGTGTAAAATATCAAGGTATAGCAGTATAAAATTGCAAATTTCCTGACGCTCTAGAAAAACAAATTTTCCGGAAATTGGGAGCTTCGGAAAAAGGTGTGAGAAGCCAGAGGAAGAGAGAGAGAAAGGGGGATAGAGAGAGAGCGAGAGAGAGAGAGAGCGAGCGAGAGACAGCGATAAAAAGAGAAAGGACAAAATAATACCCGAAAAAGCAGCATCGCCCCGGCAACCGGGTAAAATTTTGGGCGGTTGCGCCTGAATCACGAAGCCGCCATTTATATTTGTACCCAGCCCTGAGAATTTCCTGTTTCTATGTGCTCTCTCGCTCTGCTATAGTCTCTGTCTCACTGTCTCTCTGCTCTGTCTAGCTTTCCCGCACTTTCTCCTCGTTCCCACGTTTTTCCGGCGCTTCTTTGTGGGTTTCTGTGATTTGCGCGGGGCTGTGATTTGTAGTCAAGTGGAGTTTTGATGATCTAGGATATATGGAAAACTAAAAAAATCACTAAACTAGAAAAATACACTAAAAGTCGTGAGAATCGAGGGGCAGAGAGATAGCTAGAAGAAGACAGCGAGAGTGAGAGAGCGAGAGAGAGAGAGCGAGTGAGAGGAAGAGATGGAGCAAGGCATCGAGAGGGAAGGAGTGATGAGACAGGTCGAGAGAGAGAGAGAGAGAGAGCGAGAGAGGGAAGATTAGGAGCGAGTGATAGAGGTCGAGCGTAAGAGAGGGGGCGAGAGAATGTGAGAAACATGTTTTAGATCAATTTGTAGATTTGTGACGCGCGCGCAGGCGAAATTGTGCCACTTTGTGATGTGATGTCCAGTTTCGATTTGATCAATATTTTATTCACATAAGAGTTGTCGTTAGAATTCATGCATTAATGGGATGAGGTAATCCGACAAGATTGATGGTTTTCCATGTTCAAAAACAATTGGGCGCTGTGAGTGGATGCGGGACACCATCCCTTCTTTTGTAGCTTCGTGAAGAAGCGGCAAGGACTCGTCGGGTTCGTAGTTGAAACCGATTAGCATGGCAGCGTAATTCTGGAATGGGAGAATGAGAGAAAGACCTCCCTCTCTTTCTATCGCTCTCTCGCTCTCACTCTCTCTCGCTCTCACTCTCTCTCGCTCTCTCTCTTTCTCGCTCTCTCTATCGCTCTCTCCCTCTCTCGCTCTCTCTCTCTCTCTTTCTCTCTCTCTCTCTCTCGCTCTTTCTCTTTCTCTCGCTCTTTCTCTTTCTCTCGCTCATTCTTTCTCTCTCTCCCAACCCACCTCTTCCCGTGACGCATACATCGCAGTGTTTTTAAAATGATCTTTGTTAGCGATCCTGCGCAATGGTTCCATAAATAATTCATGGCTGTTCGTCTAAATCAAACATTAAAAGGCACCTTTTTTATCATGCCTGGCCCGCCTGTGCTTCCGGAATCGATAACCTTTTGAACTCAATGAAGAAAATACGTTTTGTCGATGTGCTATCCTTATCGACCTAAAGCGGAACCCATAGTCGGAATAAATTTTCGATACCTGACCGAGTAAGAACCTCACGACTCGCTCCGCGATCTCGACAACAACGGGCAAGTCCCGAGCGCTCGTTACACGAATTTCCAGCTGAACTAGACGCTGGTGTGGTAGCAACTAAATGTTTAGGCCGGTAACCGGGCATCGACGACTACCCGCCACGTCAATGTGCACCAAAGCGAAACGCCAAAATCCCGACAGCCATAACGTGATATTTCCGGGGGTCTACTAGGTTCCCCAGATTCTAAAACCGTTTATGGGCAAAACTGACGGGAAATATCACATTACCAGCCGCTGGACTTCGGGCACCCCCTGCGCTCCCTCCCCCCGCCGAAACGCGCGCCACCTGGCTCACTATGTCCAAAATCACCCCAACCTCCGTCCCCCTGGCATTTTACTAAGGAAAAACATTCAGAGTTAAATTTAATAATTTAAACTAAAACTTCTTCATAATTTTTTTATCAGTTTGGGGGTTTCTGACCGCGCTCTATCCGATTCGGAAGAGACCTCAGCTCTAGCTCCTTTCCCCTTCGAGTTGAATTTGGCTTCCGACAGGCACCACAGCAAAATTATTATAGTAGATGGCTGTCGGGATTATGATTGGAATTCCACGCCGACGCGTCCGAGAATCCTGCCTTCTTACCTGCGCCAGCAAAATGTCGCTCAAGTCGCGGGGCGTAATTCGGTCGGTGCTTAGCCGACATGTCACCTACAACATGATTCGATTTCGAGCTCGACATGTTTGATTAGAAGAGAGAGAGAGGGGAGATAGAGAGAGAGAGAGGGGGAGAGAGCGTGAGGGTGAGAGAGAGATGACAAGATTTTACCTTGTGCGCCACATACGACATGGCCAGTGTTATTTGATGCGTCCGTACCATTTTCGATACTGGCCCTGGGATACAATCTCATGAAAAGTGCTAACTGACGTACCCAAGAGCGTCAGATGATAGGGCGCCCGCAAAATTTGCAGCCATCTCTCCGGAATAGAATTGTGCTGAAAGACGGCCAAAATAGCGAAAGTTCTGGCGACTTTCGGGGTTGGGGCAAAATAAATTGGGTCTCCTACGGGCCCAGCCATACCATAAATCCAGAATATTCGATACATCGTGTAGTAGTGTGTCGTAACAGTTTCTCAAGCACCGGGTAAAAGCTTGGGGTAAGGATTTCGAATTGGTCCTTATTGTAGTTTTCCCAAGTCCTTCGGTCAGGAACGCTAAATAATTTTTCCAAACACCAATGCACCGTGTGTCTACTTGACATGCCAAAACGTCATCGTAATTTCGGTGTCGCTACCGGGCTGACAGTCAATTTTTATGATGTCATCGCGATCGACGATTTCCAGGCCAGGCTGTAAAGAGACACCGGGATACGGTTTACTTCATCCCAAAAATTTCGGCAATGCCGCTATTTTGGGTTTTTTTGCGGAACACCATTCGATACAGCCTCAAAAAATATGCTAGCGTCTTAAAGGGGCTAGGAAGCCAAAATTCGTGCGTGCGGGGGCTGAGCCGACTGGTCAAAAAAAGTACAGGGTTACCGCCGAAAATTATCAGTAAAGTGATTTCGTCGCGAAAAAATGCACAATATTTGCAAAAAATCGGAATCTTTTCGGGCCAAAACGATTTTTTGAGTGCGCGGCGATTACATGTCGTAATGCCATGTCGATCTCGGCGATTCTCGGGTCAATTTTCATGATTAAAAAACCAATAATAATTAAAATTCGACGAGGATTACAGAAATAGCATGATAATTTTGAAATTCAAACGTTTTCACGTCCAAACAGGGGCAAAAGATCATGCGGCGCGGGCGCGTTGCGGTCGCATCTGGCGCTTTGCCAGCAATCAACGCAAGGGGCCGTCGACCAGATTTCGGAGCCCCTTAAAGGGATCAGGAAGGCTCAGTAGATGACCGCTGATCGATAATTGGCAACAAACCAAGCGGAAATGCGAATGCAAAAAAATCGGCAGAGAATGGGGCGAGGCAGAGGAGATTTATGCTAATTGTAACGCTAAAGTAAGTTCGTGACCGTAATTCCTGCCGGGCCTTCCTGATCCCGTTAATGGCAACCCAAAATAATGTAATATAAATAAGTTACAGCAAAAGCAAGATTTAAACACGGGTTTCCTCATAGGAACACGGGGCGCATTGCGCTAGATTTCGAGAATTTTGCTATGTAACAAAATTTCTTTGCGCCATTCAATAGGGCGTCAAAAATTTACAATTTACTTAAACGTGCTTTTATGTGTCGAAAATGCCCTACAAAGCCAATCCGAGCCTCCTCCACACGGCGCGGCATCCATTTTGCCGCGGAAACGAGACGGGCGAGGTGCTGAAAATGGGAAATTTAATGCAGCAAAATGTCCCTCTACTTTTACTCAACTTGGAGTTTCGCTTTGGGATAATGGAGGGCAAGGCTACTTTCTAGCCCTTCCATCCGTAGTGCACATTTTTAAAAACGCTCACCTTGCCTGTCTTTCTGCAGGAGATCTTCTCGGTTAGCTGGAGACGTTCGACGACCGCTTTTTGGGCGAGTGCAGGGAGGGCGAAGAAACGGAAGCGCCTCATCCGAAACCCTTTCGGCCTGGTTGTCCGAGCAATGAATCGAAGGTTGCCGGAATGCTTGTCGACCTGACTGTGACCCCCACATGAGACGCTCTATCGATCTGCTTTTTTCAAAAAGATGCGCCAATCTAGGTGGCAAATTCAAACACTAATGAAAGAGAGGATCGGAAGTGTTGAGCGAGTGGAAAGCGCGATATAGCATCCATCAGAGCACCGTTTTCGGAGCTCAATGATGTGGTTACAGGGCGTCCCAAAAAACGACCCATCAGGCATTTCGCCGTGTTACATCCAACCGGCCCCAAATTTGGACCAGAGGTGTCGCAGACCTTAAATAACAACAATCCTAAGTCATAGCCCGGTCGCTACAGTAGTGGTCAAGTTATAACCAAAATACTGTTTTTCACGCAATTCTAAACAGTTTTTCGGCTATTTTTTTGGACATTGCATCGATTTGCATCGACTTCCGGCTGCGAATCCCTAATTTCGCTTAAGAACTTGGGTAATTTTGCGTTGTAAAAATCGCTTAAATCAAAGCTTATTCAATTAATTTTACTCTGGAAAAAATTTCTTAAGGTAAAGGAGGCCTACCTGATCATTTCACTTAATGTTTAGGGGTCTAACTTCGAATTAACCCTATGAAAATGGAAATTAAAGTTCATTTTTGTTATAACTTTAAAACTATTGTAGCAATGGAGCTAAGTCAGCATGGCAGTTATTTAGAATATGTAGATACACCTCTGGTCCAAATTTGGGGCCGATTGGATGCAACACTGCGAAATGCCAGATGTATACAGTAGTTTTTTTAGTTTACTACCCACATATGGGCCGTTGTTTTGGCACACCCGGTATACATAGGGCTATGGTGGTATGCAATTAGTGACATGTTAGCAAGCAATGACAATTTATCCGTTTATAAACCGAAAAACGATTTGGCGCATGTACGACAGCGAGTCTGCCATCTCCTCCCTGCGTGCTTCCTTGAGAAGCGCTGAAGCCTCCGCCGGCCCATAGTTGAAGCCGACCAGCAGGGCAACGTACTTCTGAAAGATCGGTCAGCGCTTTAAAACGTTTCTCCAAGAGAAGGTCGCCCCCCCCACCACCCCGCCCCAAAAAAAAAAGCAGCAGCCAATGCGTTAAGCCCTAAAGTATGGCCCCTGTGAATATCAAACCGTTCAGGCGCGTGATATTTTAGTAAAGCTAAGACGACGGGCACGGTCGCCCTTCTATCATGCTTTTGGAAAAGTTCTTTCATTGAAGTTTTTATATCAATCGGGCCGTCCGTTTCCCTCTCTCTCTCTTTCTCTATCTCTTTCTCTCTCTCTCCCTCTCTCTCTCTCTCTCGCTCTCTCTCACTCTCTCTCCCTCTCTTTCTCTCTCTCTCCTGTCTCTCTCGTCCACTCCCTCTCTCTGTCTGTCTCTCTCTCTCTCTCTCTCTCTCTCTCTCTCTCTCTCCCTACACACATCCAAGGCGTATGCAGTAAGCGAAGCGAAACATACTTTTTTCTGAGCCACGAACATCATTGTGTCTTTGACAGAATCCCTCTTCACCATCCTCCGAAACGGGTCCGAGAACAGTTCGTATCTGTAGGTCTAAACCAACTTTTGAAACAAAAACAAAATTTCAAAATGACGCGCCTCAACGCGATCGCCTGACCTGAGCCGCCTGTTCCCGCGTGAGGACTGCCCGTGATCCAGAGAACTCGATGCAGAAAATACGTTTTATCAACGTATCGCCCCTAACTGCCTAAATTCGAGCCGTTACTGCGATGAGCTTACTGTACCTGATCTAGTAACAACCTCACGACACGCTCCGCCGTCTCGACAACCTCCGGCAAATCTTGCGCGCCAGCCAGAGCAATATGCAGTCGAACGACACGCTGATGCGGCAGCATCTGAATAATTGAGTGGGTAGCACGCAGGACTCGGGCGCCTGCGTTGTGAGAAAGCTGAAAAAAGCAAAAGTTTTCCCCGGGGTCCCTTTATGGATCAGGAAGGCTAGTGTCGATCAGTCCTCAGCGACAATTGGAGAATAACGAATCGGTTACGCGATGCCAAAGAAAAGGTTAGAGCACACTTAGCCGAAAGATAGATAGCAGGGCTACCCCGAAAAGTCACTACCCCGAAAAAATTTGCATGTTTTTCATAGAAAATCTGAATCAAAACTGGATTTTCCGGGAAAAACTTTCAACAATTTTTTCGGGGTAAACGATTTCGGCGTAGTGACTTTTCGGGGTAGTGACCGGACGGCCTTCAAGGGATCTGTAACTCCTCCCAAATCGACATCACCCATCTGTTGGGTCGTGTTGATTCAAGGTCGACACCACTACTTGACAGCAAAAAAATAAATGCAGATCGGTGGGTTCATTGAAAAATGTAATGCGCATTCATGTATCCTTTGGAGTGACGCACGACGCTTCACTGGTGAGAGGTGTTATTCTCGCGCTAAGATTTCATTAATGAATCGGCATATCCCTGTTACGCTTATATTTTTTTCTCTCACCGGCTCCAGTAGGACGTCGGTCAAGTCGCTGGGTGTCAGCATATTGGTGCGAAGCCAACATGTCACCTGCAAAAGAGGAAGAGTGAGAGAGAGAGCTCGAGAGATAGAGAAAGAGAGTAAGAGCCAGAGAGCGAGAGACGGATAGAGAGAGAGACGAGAGAGAGAGACGAGAGAGAGAGACGAGAGAGAGAGAGACGGAGAGAGAGAGAGAGTAAGAGGGTGAGTGAGAGAGGGCGGGGGGGAAAGAGATGCTTTGGCTTACCTTATGTGCCGTATAAGAAACGGACAATGATTTTTGATGAATTTTTGCCATTGCGTGGATCGTACCTAGAAAGTTAGATCTGCTAAAGGCAAGATAGTTTTTCTAGTTAAAACATAGTTACATATTACTAAGAACGCTATTAAACACCTTCTGTTCAGTTACTAGACATTTCTAGACTTATACAAAAAGTCCCCCCGATAATGCGAAAGAACCGACTTTTTAGAACGAATGTTTGACATTCAGCTTGGTGGCAAAATGAATTTCGACATGAAATTTTTGAGACAATGATTTGTAAATGGCGTACCATGCAGTTCGAGATTGTAGGGAGCCCTTAGCAGTTGCAACCATCTATCCGGACGCACAAACGCCTAGGTGAATGTGGAGATGTATTGGAAAGTGCAGGCAACTGATGATCTCGATTTTACATAACAGTGAATTTAGCTGTTTTATGGCTCTCCGACTTTTCCACGGCGACCGCAGGCGAATGAAATGGAAACTTAAAACTGGTTTGCAAAGCGGGGCATGTGGAGTGTAAAGGAAGCGCCGGAAGGGCGTAGATTCCGTTTGCGTTCATCTTTCCCCAGCCAACTTACCTCAAACCCGGCGAAGTCGATGTGTCGTGTGCTCGCTCGGAAGAATAATTTCCGTAATAATGGGAAGCGGTGTCGGAGGTTCATTTCAAATTCTGGGATCGGCGAGTGTGCGAAACGGCGGCTATAATTTTGTGACGTACAATACTGATTCAAATTATCTCATTCCGGACCCGCGTGCGACCCGGCCCTGAACCCATGCAAATTTTGGTGGGTTCGAGTCCGGGGTGGAAAATGTTTCTCAGAATGCTTTTTTTTTGCTGAAATTTGCACAGAATTTTGGTCAAAGCGTGTGACACCTACTTTAGTCTTTTAGCAATTTTTCGAGTTAGCATGAGCAGATTCAGTGCTACTCTATAAGCTAGAAAAGAAGGCCCAATACTCAACCCATTGTCAAAAAATTTCTGGCCTCACCAAAGCTGCCCAGCGGTTATGCGTGGACTGAAAACTGATAGGCCACCGGAACTTCCTTAATTAGCCGAATTTCTGCGCAAATCTCCTCGAAATCGGACCACATTTCGCGATAGCTAGGCCAATAAACGAAAATATGCTCTAATTTTCGCCAGTACCGTAAACATTTGACTTTTGGTGCACAGCCGCCTTACTTGCTGTGTCGAAAATTCACGGAGAATGCGGTCCTGGAACTGCGCCGCCAAGCCACCGTTAGCACATCGCCCCGACCGTTCGCTCTCATTGTCAAATCCGTCTATAACACAAAACCTTGTACAAAATATCTACCAAAACACTGCAATTTCTAAGTTGCCGGCCTTTGAACAGAAGCTTAGAAGGCGTTCGTTTTAGTGGTGTCAAAACGCTGACCGACGTGATCCGGGCCCAGGACACCCGACGCGGCATCCATTTCGCGGCGGAAACGAGACGGGCAACACCCTGAAAATAAACTGTTAGCGACGGGCTTTTTAGCCGAGGGGACCAAATTTTCCCAGGGACATGAGCTTTCTCTATGGCATTTTACAGCGTTTTTATATATAACAAAACTAAAGATTGTAAAGGTTTTCAAAAATTATAAATTTTTTAAATGTATGATATGATGATAAAAGATTAAAAAATAACAACATTTTGAAATTTTCATTATATATATAATTTTCTAGCAATCAGAAACGCTATAAAAAGTTTTATCCTGGCAAAAGGTATGCGCGGAAAAAATTAGCCTGGAACCGCAAACTGCCGAGTACCAAATGTGCATTCCAAATCAAGAAATTTTGGTTTTGAAGGATAGGAAACCGGAAAATCCCAGCTTCCTTCAGTTTTCAGTGCCTTGAAACTCCGCTCTCCCAAAAATCTGATTGTACCGTTCCCACAAAACTAACGCTGCTTGCAATTTTTGCGCCGAAAAACTAAACCCGGTTTTGCAAGGCCGACCTTGCATGTCTTTCGTCCGGAGATCTTCTCGTTTAGCTGGAGATGTTCGATGACAGCTATTTGAGCAAATGTGGAGAGGGAAAATAAACGAAAACGCTTCATCTGAAGTCGGCAGACGCAGGGTGTGCTGGTTAAAGTAGTGGCCAACTTTTCAGGGATCCGCGTTGACCTAATATCTGCGTCTGGGGACCTGCCAATCTGCTTTTCAAAAGAAAGACGCGCCATTCTGAGCGTCTGAGGTAAAGCACTAATGGGTATCTGACCAGCAGTACGTCTCGAACGCTTAGAAAGTAAACCAGCTAACCTTTTTCACAATCGAAATAAGCTAGCGAACAAATAAGGAGAATTCGATTAAGACAAGAGGAGTAAAACAGAAAGTGACTCCACATGGCAGAAGGTAAACGAGTCAAAATCCGTCTCCCGTCTTCTTTTCTTGTTCAATGCGACACGCTAAACCCTCCAAGTTCTTGCTGGATGCTAAGTGAAGTAAGCGTAGCTTTGAAAGATTGATCAGAAGGAGGTTTGGAAAAGTAACTGCTGCTGACTAATCCAGATCTCAGGTTGCTATATGGTAGGCTGCCAAAGCTCAGTCGTAGAAGAGTCAGTTTCGAATCATCCTCCCGGCGAGGATCGGCGAGTTTGGAGGGGTGGGTGCGCGGGTAGTGAACAGGGTAACGCCGAAGCGCTATGGATTTTATCATTTTATCAATCTTGATCAAGCGGACGGATGTGGCGTCAAAGGTGATGCAATGGATTGCATTGTGTTGAGAACAATTAACGCTTGTGCACAGGGTTGTAGCGAACCCCCATTTTTGGGTTGGGGGCAGCACCAAAAATAAAATTGAAAACGGCGCCGCAAACAAAATTTTTGGAAAAATATGGTTACTCCGCAGGGGAAGCTAAAAAGCATGAGCATGATGGAGGGCTACTTGCCCCCAGCTTTTCTTGGCTTCATCCTATGGGCCTGCTTGTGGTTCTTCGGTAAAAACTCGTTGACGGCGTTGATAGCTTACACCAGCACAATTCATGCCCAGTGAAATACTACGCAATGAAGCCCGCATCGATTGTAAATATGTGGCGAATAGCCGCCATATACCTTTAATCAATTTATCGTGAGAGTACAAACACTGGAAACTATGTATTGCGATATTTCATTAAAATTTTGCACAAAATCCATATTATCAAGATTAAAATTTTCAGTTTTTGGTGACGCGTTGGAAACAATACGCCATAATACTACGAACAGACACAGCGCGCGCCCACCGACCGTGTAGAGCAGCAAAGCGGAGAAGACTCGCGGCCTCACTGATTTTGGGATTTACGCGTACCGCTCTGCCAAACCCCTGCCCATTCCCTTTTCTAACAATTCGGCCGGTGCGTAATTGACTTCTTCCCCAGTGGCTGGGTTTTTAATTATTCAGCTTCTACTTATTAGCTTATAGCCTTCTTCGATATATCCCGGTTTACCAAAAGATAATTTTTTTTGTTCTGCCGGTGTCATCAGGCGAAATTGTTTCTTGGCAGTGGATATCCTCGACTCAGAATCCTGGCATTTGCTTTATGTCGGCTTTCTTTAAGTTCCATTACTGTAATACATTTTTGTTCACTTTGGATTATCGAAACGATAAGAATTTAAATCCCGATATCCGGCGATTGTAGGGCAAAAAACGGTTGTAACTTTCAAGCTGAGGGGTTCCGCAATTTTTTTTTGAACGGTTTCAAAATCCGCAAAACTTCCAAACCTAATAAAAATTATTTTCAGGAAATTAGAATATAAGCTATGTTTTTTTTGTTTTAGATGTATATTAATATATATTGACTAGATTTACGTCTGTTAAGACCTTTTACTGCAAAATTGTCTTGGACATCCTGGGATCCCTGGGCTCGGGCTTTACTAACTGCCTCCGAAATAGCGCCCAATCTTTCCCAGCGCAGTAGCTTGGTAACCTCAACCATCTTCCTCTAATTTTCAAACTGTTTTCCCTTATGTGTTCTTATCTCTACGTGGTTTTAAATTTTTTTGTTTAGCTCAACATGGCCCAAGCCCAGCAAATTATCCTGACGCTTGAGCAAGGACGTCGCCTTAGAACTGCGTTGCTGAACATTGTAAGCGGTTCCTCCCTTCGTGACCAGTTGTTTTTAGATCCAGGTCCTGGACGAGGCGTTGGAGCAAGAACCGGTGAACGTTGAGCGCGCCGAAGAAGATCCGAGAGACGAGAGCGGAGAGGGTTCTGATGGGGGAGAAGATGGAGCTGCCGGCGCCGATCAGCGAGTATTTGGCCCGTTGCATGTGGAAGTAGATCTACAAGTATGATTTTTACTTTTTTTTCCGATCAGAAAATGTGGCACGGTTAAGAATATTATGAGTGATGTCACTCACGGGCTTTTGGGACTGCCCACCGTGCAACATTTCCTGATTTCTATGTATGGGTTGAAGGATGACTCCATTTGCCGCTTCTTTCTCCCTTTTCCCACACCTTAACCTGACTTTTCTTCAAGTAATTAATTTACGCTTTTGTAGGCCACTGGAGACGTCGATATGCCCACCGTTTGAGTTTGAGTTGTTGTTTTTTTGGTTGTTGATAAACACAGATTTGTGGTTTGAGAGATTGAGATTGTTGATACACACACACACACAAATACAGATTTGGTTGGCATTTGTTTGAGGCAAATTAGCTGCGGGACATTGGTATCAGGGTGGGGGTCCTCTTGTGGTCTTCTCGACGAGTATTGTTGGAATCACTTTTGGCCTTCTGACGTGTTCAACTAGCGTTTTTCTAGGATATGTAGCTGTAGCTGGAGCCTAAAAAGACCGGACGGGTTTTCCCGGAAATCAGCAGTGGTGCACACGTTTTCTGCTCATCTTGGACTGCCACCTTAAATCGAAGGGACAACTTTACCGGAAAATTCGCTTGGCAAAAAAGCTAATAATATAGTGTTGGGGGGCAATGCATCCGGCTCAAAGATAAATAATAAAAATCTAATTTATAGCCGCAATGTTTGAGTAAAGGTAGAAACCGTTGAATTGTTTGGTTTATATGGCATAACTTAGTTTTTCAGAAGCCGGTCCCATCTGCATCATCCTCGCCAAGTTTCCACGTCACCGCGCTGGCCGCTCGCTTCTGCCTGGTGCTGTACTCTGCCGTCCATGACTACATGTTTCAGGCAAGAAACTTTCCAATTTTCATAAAGTTTTTAGCCCCGTTTCACCGACATTGACTATGATGTCTTCACGGACGCTGCTACTTATGTAGATGCCGGCGAGTCTGCCTTCAAACGCGCCACTTACAGGTACTACATTTTCGCATGTTTTTTTAGCATTTTTTAGGGACACCCCGGTCCTCGCGTGGATTTTGGTCCCGGACGTCTATTGGGGGAACTTTGGTAACCTTGTACAAGATTTATAAAGCTTTTGTTTTAGGCAAATACCTGTTCTGTTGTGCGGATATTCTCGTGGCGTGGCTGATTTTGCCGATCGATCACATCCTGTCGCGCGGGCGGTGAGTTTTCTTATAGCAAAAATAAATTTTTTTGAGGAACGAGAGCATCATCTCCTATGTGGTCGTCTTCTGGCTGGCCAACCCGCTCACCGCCTTCATTTCGGCACGTGGCTGTTCGGATTCGTTGGTCTGCGCAGCTGTGCTATTCGTCTTGTATCTAATAGGTAAAGGAAAGGTAAAACATGGTTTTGCGGCACAATTTTCATGTTTTTTAGTGTTTCTATGCATCCTTGGCGCACGGAGCTCTGGCCAGCCACCGCAAGCTGTATCCCGTCATCTACCTCGATTCCGTGCTCATGCTCATCATTTCTGAAGGTATAACTTGCCCAGTCTCATCCAGAATTGTTTCCGTTTTAGGTGAAGACGTTCGCGAGATGTGGACCAATTGTTCAGTCTTCGGTTTCGTCCGCCGTTTCTTGAACCTGCGAGCTGTCGGTTATGCACTGGTAATGTTATTCAGGTTTCTTAACATTATTTTTAGACTGCCATCGGCTCATTTGCCTTGATCGTCTTCGGGCTCTACCAAATCTACGGGCAAGAATTTCTGGAAGAGTGGCTGCTCTACCACATCGGACGCCGAGACATCAAGCACAACTTCTCGCCGTGGTTCTATCTCCTTTACGTGGTGAGGAACAATTCTGATTTCTGAATGCTCTTTTTTAGGCTCAGCAATCCCCTGTCTCAGTCTACATTGGATACCTCCCATTCTTTATCCAAATCGCCTCGATTTTCCACGCCGCCGAAACGTAAATTTGTGGCGTTTTACCAATTTTTATTTTTAGGCTTTACTTTGACCTGCCGATGTGTTGGTTCATGAGTACTATGCTGTTCGTGGCCGTCAACAAGGTCTCTACTAGCCAATACTTTATCGGGTATTTGGTCTTCCTGCCATTCGTCGCGTCGCGGGTCGATGTAAGCATTTTTATGCCATCAGTGATGAAATCCTTTTTTAGACGTCGCTTATCCTGATCGCCTTGTGGTTGTCCGCTCAGGCAGCTTGGCTCGGGCTTGCATATCTCTACGAACTCAAGGTAAATCAATGTTTTTAGCCACATTTTTGATTTCAGTGTTATGCCACGCTGTTCTACGTCTGGATGGCAAGCTTATGGTTCTTCTTCGTCAACAGCTACCGGAGGAATGTGCGAGAGCAATGGACCAATAGGCCGCCAAGAAAAAGAAAGAAAAATGATGTTTTTTGTAACAATGTAACAATGTGAATACCTTTATTGCAAGAATTTTTTGAATAAATTTTTTTCGATTTACATTTAGTTTTTGGGTGCGCCGCGAATTTGCGTATACATCCGTTCATTAGTAGAAAGCTTGCGCTTCAGCGTTTCCGGGAATGCCGCGCCAGGGTCAGTGCACATCGTGAAGAGCTGCTTCGTAAAGCCGTCAGTCGCATGTTTCCGATTGGCAAGAAGGTGCCGATGCAGCCCTAGCCGTCGCGCCGCATTCTGTGTTACTCAAACACCACTTGAATCAACAGGAATACTATGCAAGTGTGCTATACGAGTGGACGACAGCAAACATCCATATCCAGTCAACGGGAATCGTTCTTGTGAAAGATGCGCGCTAACTCTGGCCAAAAATCAATGCATTCTTATGCTTAATGTTTTGTTTTGTTTAGTGGTGTAACCTACAATGTCATGTACATTTTAGAAAGCCAAAAACGCGGTCACTCCGGTCCAGCAGAGGATACCTACGAGTTGACTAGATCGCTTGCGCCGCCAAACCAAAGGCCGTTCTTTTGCCTATGTATGAGAGTTGTCCGGTAGCCACCGCGTTTTTATTCCCTGACTGGCTAACTCATAATTCGTAAGCGCTGCACGGATTGTTTTAGACTTTATTCCATGTTCTGATGAGGTGGCGGAGGGGGCTTCGGCTTCTCCTTGCCGCACATAATTTGCCCAACCAGGAAGAACAAGAATCCGAATTCGATGAACGTGATGCAAGAGATGCCCATCAGCACGCCGAGCAGCCCGCCCAGGTTACCGATGAACTGGTTCAACTAGAGGGAACCACATACGAATTAAAAAGGCAAAACATACTCCCAGTTTTGGGGTCTCCTGGTAAATCTGGGATGCTTGGCCGTTGTCGGTGATCTGGAAAGTATCGAGGTGTCCACGGCTGTATAAAACTCAACTGAGGGTGCTTTCAAAATGTCGGAAGTCATATTGTTCAAATTTCATAATGTCGAAATTTATATAAGCCAGTTTTCCAGGACGAACCCCCGAATCCTAGGCAAAAAAATGCGGATATTTTGAAATTTCGACAGTGTGAAATGTCGACGTTATGAAATTTCGACATTCTGACACTTCGACATTGTGATTTTCGACATTATGCTAGCAAATCAGCTCAACTCACTTCGACCAGCGCGGTATCCTTGGCCCAAAAGCTGCAGTTCGGTTTAAGCAGCGTTTCGGTCAGGCAAGCTGGGGCCTAAATCGTGGAAATTTCGTATGGTTTCTGAAGAACCTCCTCTCTCTCTCTCTCTCTCTCTCTCTCTCTCTCTCTCTCTCTTGCTCGCTTTTTCGCTCTTGCTCTCTATTTCCCTCTGTCTCTCTCCAACTCTGATACGCACGTATTACCGTACCTCGGTCACATAATTCGATCGACTGATCGCCACAGTAAATAGCTGATTCGAGCACGGAAGTGGACAATGGCAATCTGGCCATAGCGATGGATCGCCGAGCGCGGAGATGGCTTCTACGCATGTTCCTGAAATATGTCCCTCTATTTCTATGTCTCTGTCTTTCTCTCCCTCTCTCCCCCCTCTCTCCCTCTCACTCACTCTCGCTCACTTACGTTTCTTCAAATCGCACGATATCGCCTCGCTGGGCATCGGAAATCGTGGATCGAAGCATCCACAACTCTCGAAAACCCGATCCTGATAGCAGGAACGAATGCAACCCTGAAAAGGAGCGGTATTCGCCGTCGCTCTCCCTCTTATAGATACACAGAAGCATGAGAATCGACTCCTATCATCGACTAGGTCTAGGCAACTCTGTGCTCTCGAAGACGCCGGGTTGCATTTTCCTAGCCTGAATTTGCGCAAAAACGGGATTGCCCCAATTTTCGAACGGGCTCTAGAGCTAGTAAAAGAAGAGAGTCGATGCTCGCCCCCTTTAAGTTGAATAAGTCCATTTTAAGAAATAATTACTTACGTCAGTAGTATAGCCGCCGTAGTAGTAGAACGACTTGACTTGCGCCGGATCCGTGACGCACTCACCGTACCGACCACCCAGACGCTTGTATTGGGTCTGGAAATTTGATCTCGGTCTCTCTCTCGCTCGCTCTCTCTCTCCAGCTCCTCTCGTCCGTCTAAAAACTTGCCAATAACGGCACTACGGAGCTTTGAATCGCTGGCGGGGCGTTGTAACGTACAGACTCGGAAGAAATGTATTCTTCTGGAGGGTGAACGAAGACCTAAAATGATGGTATAGAGGGAGAGAGAGAGAGAGAGAGAGAGAGAGAGAGAGAGAGAGCAAAAGACCGTTTAACCTACCGTAATCGCTTCCGTATCGATCCAGGGCAGGTATTCCTGGCTATTCACGCGCAGTTTCACTTTCAGGCCTGAAAATTCGTGGTGAACTGCTTGAAAACGCTTGCAAAATACCGCCCGTTAACCCGGTGATCCGCTTCTTGTACGGCGTCGGGTTTAACCGATGGTTGAAGGTGAAGCAATTCCCCAGCACGACATCGTTCCATGAGAAGAAGTCTCGCCTGAAACGGGTGTATCGGGCTTTTAAAGGGACGCAGAAGCCAGCAAGTTAAGTCACCGAAGATTTTCATTTCGGATTTTCAGGGATTTAAGACAAAAAGGGACTCGAAAACTCACGCTAAATTGAGCTCGAGCTCTTCATAGGCGGCCCAATCGAACATCTCGGCGGCAGTCCAGCTGAGACTTGTTCGATTGTCCATGGATTCTAAAACCAGGGATTTGTCTCTCTCGCTCTCTCTCTTAATCTTACTCTCTCAATCTCCCTCTCTCTCTCTCTCATTCTTCCCACCGAGTCCCAAGATGAACGGCACCATGTCCTTGATCATCGACGGGTTTGACACCAAGGCGTTGAGAAGCTAAAAACTTGGCTTTAACATTGCCTTCTTTTACGAATCCCTCTCTCTCACTCTCTCTCTCTCTCTCTCTCTATCTTTCTCTCTCTCTCTCTCTCTTTCTCCCTCCCTCTTTCTCTCTTTCTCGCTCGCCCTCCCACTTACCTCTAGCATGTCTCCGTCGACAGATCCAAAAATGTCCATCATCACTTGCCAGACGAGCATACCTAACAAAATGTTTAGATAACTTTTTAAGGAACTGGGAAGCGCCAAAATCGACCAGGACGTCTACTAGGTCTCGACAGACATTCCCGCACTTCCCAATCCCTTTAAAACCACGAGACCTATCGAAAAAGCGACTTACTAATATCACAAAACTCTCCGGTGTATTCCGGTGTGCATTGGCAGTGAAAAGAGTTGAAACTGAAGCAATCGATTGTTTACTGACAGCGAGAGTGAGAGAGAGAGCGAGTGAGAGAGAGAAATGGGTAAATCATTTACCCATCTATGCATTGCGCTTTTGTATCGCCCGTTTTATTACACGGGCTATACTTGACGCCGTCCTTCATGGTGATCGTGCAGTCGTCAGGATCTGGAAGGGAAAGAACGTGTCTAGAACAAAGCTATTTTTTTGGCTGTTGTAATTCTTCTCGGGTAACGCCGTAGAAAGGTGCTACCGGATAAATCTACAGATTTTAGTCGCTTTAAGGTCCCATTAAAAAAGCGACTGACTATCTTGGCAGATATCTCCAGAAGTTCCATCAACACAGCTACACGTGAAGAACGGGGCGGCTGGAGGGGTGATCTGGAATATTTCGATGTTGCTCTTCCTCTCTCTTCCTCTCTCTCTCTCTCTCTCTCTCTCTCTCTCTCTCTCTCTCTCTCTCTCTCTCTCTCTCTCTCTCTCTTTCTCTCTTTCCTCCCTCTCCCTCTTTCTTTCTCTAGCTCTGTCCCCTCTCTCTCTGTCTCTATTTCTCGCTCTCCCCTCTATCTGCCTCTCTAGCTCCTTCTCTTTCTCTCTCTCGTCTCTCTCTCTCTCTCTCTCTCTCTCTCTCTCTCTCTCTCGTCTCTCGCTCTCTCTCTCCCACCAACCTGACTACACGTCCCCTGATTCTGACATGGATTACAAGCGCATTCATTGATGTCTAAAAAGTGTCCGGTTACCGTAACCACTTCGGAATTACCGGTCTGGCATGCCGACCCCTTCCACCCATCCTGGCAATGACATTTGTACGTAGAGTTCAAGCCCCGCTTCACAATCTCGCAGGTGCCGTTGTGTTGGCACGGGTTGCTGAGGCAGTAGTTCGGAGCTAAATTCAATTTTCGACGAGTGCACCCAAAGGCGGCCGTTCTTTCGCATGAACGGGGGGAGGACCGAACTTTTTTGTATAAGACTAGAATGCATAGTAATTTGGTTTTTAGTTTTTATGGGTGTTTTAGGTCATGTTTAACTACATTTTAACCCGAAAAAACTATCTAAAAACTTTGAAAAAGCCGAAAATTTGGTGAAAAACCGGCTTTTTTGGCCGAAAAATCGATCGTTTCGATATTTTTTTATGCAGATTTGTGAAGTTTTGACGTTTAGGATTAGTACAAACCATTTAGAAACACTTCCATTCTTTTGATTTTAAAAATTAAGTCCTAAGAAAGAAAGCGCCCCACCCTCGTTAATGCGAAAGAACCTCAACAGCCACGCATCTAATTCCCAGCCGGCCCCTTTAAACTAAAATCTTGACTTACTCTGGCACTGATCATCGGTATAGTATTGTAAGCACTCGCACTTGTACCCATTTCCATTCGTCGGGTCCTCCACGCAGGTACCCCCATTCTGGCATGGATTTGTTGGGGTGCACTTGTGAGTCTCTAAATGGAGTGATTAAGAGGAAGCGAGAGAAAGAAAGAAAGAAAGAGAGAGAGAGAGAGAGAGAGAGAGAGAGAGAGAGATGGAGAAAGTGAGGGAGAGAGTGAGGGAGAGAGTGAAGGAGAGAGTGAGAGCGTGAATGAGGGAGAGAGCGATAGTGAAAGTGAGAGAGAGAGGGAGAGGAGAGAAAGAGAGATAGAGAGAGTGAGTGAGATAAATCCCAAAAACTCACGATTACAGTACTGCCCATACATCGTGTCGTCATTACAGGTACAGGCGAAGGAGAAATCCGCCAGATTGTAGGTGCAATTTCCAAGG
Organism: Mesorhabditis spiculigera; assembly: GCA_958295435.1. Lineage (NCBI taxonomy): Eukaryota > Metazoa > Nematoda > Chromadorea > Rhabditida > Rhabditidae > Mesorhabditis > Mesorhabditis spiculigera. Next base: position 2,059,713 of record CATQJA010002663.1, read on the forward strand.
GTCCCGCACGGATTCCCGTCGCAAGGCGTTTTCACTAAAATTCAGGCGTTTTCAAGGATAGTGAAAGAGAGGAATTGAGGGGCAAGCTAGCAGCGAGCATTTGGGAATGCGGGCACAAAATAACAGAGGTCATTTGGGAATTCGAACTACAAAACCGACCTCCATTACAATCCGCTTTCCCGGTACTCGGCTTTCGATCCCTCGGGCAGACACATTCGCCTTTCCTGAAAACGCTGGGTTCTTTTTGAGGGATAGCGGACCAATGTTTTTTATTGATTGCAAAAAATTTAGATATAAATTAAGTTCAGTTGAAAATTTACCCGACAAAGTCAACGCAAACGCCTGGAGAGCAATCCATGGACGCGCACTGTTGCGGTTCGTCTGAAGAAATTTTGCATAGGTTTGTTCTAGAGAAATTCTTACAGTAGGGGGTGACCTGCCAATAGTGACCGTTGCCGTTTGAGGTGCTCCCGCAAATTTGGTCGGAACTGAACATTTTAAGTTAGTTTGACAGGCTAGCAGAGATCATTTGGGAATGGAAGGGGCAGGCTAGCAGAGATCATTTGGGAATGGAAGGGACAGGCTAGCAGATATCATTTGGGAATGGAAGTGGCAGGCTAGCAGAGATCATTTGGGAATGGAAGGGGCAGGCTAGCAGAGATCATTTGGGAATCGAAGGGGCAGGCTAGCAGAGATCATTTGGGAATGGAAGGGGCAGGCTAGCAGAGATCATTTGGGAATGGAAGGGGCAGGCTAGCAGAGATCATTTGGGAATGGAAGGGGCAGGCTAGCAGAGATCATTTGGGAATGGAAGGGGCAGGCTAGCAGAGATCATTTGGGAATGGAAGGGGCAGGCTAGCAGAGATCATTTGGGAATGGAAGGGGCAGGCTAGCAGAGATCATTTGGGAATGGAAGGGGCAGGCTAGCAGAGATCATTTGGGAATCGAAGGGGCAGGCTAGCAGAGATCATTTGGGAATCGAAGGGGCAGGCTAGCAGAGATCATTTGGGAATGGAAGGGGCAGGCTAGCAGAGATCATTTGGGAATCGAAGGGGCAGGCTAGCAGAGATCATTTTGGACAACTTACTCCTGATATCCATTCAATTGGGACTGGCCAGAGGCCGATTTCTGGCATTTATCATTGCATCCCCAAGAAGCGCCTTGATTCGTCGGCTTCTCCTCACACAGTGAGCACTGCTTCCCGAGAACCGCTGAAAAATGTAGTTTGTAGTCTTAGCTCTCCGATTATTAGTTTGGATTTTGTGTTGATGGCTGGAAAAACTGGCTAATGGTGACAGAAACAGCCGATGACACCTTTAGCAGCACCAAAAACTATTCGAAAATCTGATTCATAAGATTTACGAGCTATATTTAAAGATCTGTTTTGGCGTAATTTTGTTGTACAATTTTTTCTTAATATTATTGTTTGTAATTTCCGTGTTTCTATTGATATTGTTGCTTGTTTGTTCGCCATCTTCCACCGAAGTACCACGGCCGTTCCCAGCGTTTAATTGTTAATTCAAAACCCCCGCGCTCAACAAAAGATCTCGCGGCACTTCTTTCAAAGATCAGCTCGTGAATGTTTCAGGGGTTCTGAAGAAAAGATTGGCCTTTGACGTTCAAGAAAAGCAACTTTAGCGACCTAGAAGTTCTGAAACAATGAAGGAAATTTTTTTAAGGTTTTAATTTCTCTAAAATAATAGAGGAAGTGTTGCTAAACGGTTTTTATTGTTCCTAAAAGTAAAAACCTTGCAAATTTTTATCAAAAAGTACAAAATTTATCGATTTTTCGGCAAAAATGGTCCTTTTCGTCTAAAATTTAAGTAAAACAAAATTTTTCTTAATTTTTTTGGATAGTTTTCTACTTCAGATTTTGTAATAAATTTGAATCGGGTTTAAATTTTGCAAAAAAAAAGTTATAAAAACGCTTTCTATTCGTTGTTACTGATGGCTTCTGGACATCTAGGACATTTTCAGGCGCCTAGTTTGTAGCCTAATATAGTTTATAGCCTAGCGGAAGTTGTATTCCAATGTACACTCAGTGTAGTTTGTACTCTCGTGTAGCTTTCAGCAAAATACCTACCGTAATAGGTATAATTTTGCCCGGAATTGATGCCATCCTTGAATTTTTGCTCGCACTTCGAGACCGTCGGCTGATCGCCCATGTCCGAATTGTCGCAGTCGTTCACATTCTAAAAAGTGCGCTTTTACGGTACCGTACGCCAAAAATCAAAATCAGGTAATGCAGGTAAAACAAAAAAAATGCTCTAACCCACCCCGTTCAGTCGGTAGCAGCCCTTGTCCTGGGACGTGACTGAAAAATTGCATTACACTATGTAAAACCTATCCAAAATATCTGTGGTACTGGGCTATTAGCGGGGGGATTAGTGTTTGCATTTCCGGTCATACTATCTACGTGTCGCGTTTATGTATTTTAACGTACTTAAATAGTGTTTTTCGCGGTTGTTAGGATGGAAAATTCCAAACTTTGATTTTTTGGTGATTTTTCCACATTTTTAAGCGAAAATCAGTCATTTAATTAATTTTAATTTCTATAAACTTTGTATGCGTGTAAATGCTATAAAAATGGTCTTAATTTTGCGCGGAAAAACAGAGCAGGATTACTGCAAAAAATTTGGCTTCCCCGGCGAACATACCGGTACAATTTCCGCTTTGTAATTACGCTATAGTAATCGGAAATTTGCGTAAATTTGAATCGTCATTTTTGACGAAAAAATGACAAAATTTTGCTATGGTCGCTTACAATTCGCCTGCAACTGCATACACGCTCTCCCTTGGTATAACGGCGTGCAGGTACAGTAGTAGTCTTCCCCGCTGAAAGTTATAGTTTGTAGTTTAGAGCCGTAAAATAGGTTATTAAGCCATTAAACCATACTTAAAAATGTTCGAGCAAGTCCCGCCATTTGCGCACGTGTTCGGCTGGCAGATGGTTTTGTCTGAATTTATATATTCTAAATTAACCTCAATCGCCTTATTTTTAAGGTATTTTTAACCTTATTTACACACCAAAATAACCACCAAAAACTTTATTCTATCTTGTACTTTATCGCAGCGTCAAAACCCGATGAAAATAATTTTTGGCTGTTGATTTCGCGAGTGGAACATTATGGCATTAAAGGATTAAATTAACATCAATAAGGTGAATTTTTAACGCTTTTTTATTGTAATTTATCAGCTATAATAAGCATCAAAAACTCTATTAAGTTTCATACGTTTTACCCCGCCAAAACACGATGGAACAGACTATTTGTGACTACGGGTAACCCCATTGCGGGTCTCTCCCCCGCCGGCCCCAGCCCCTCACCCCTCATCAACAGCCCCCGACAGACCACACACGTCGGGGGTGTAGCTCAGTGGTAGAGCGCCCGCTTTGCATGCGGGAAGTCCGGGGTTCAAACCCCCGTACCTCCAAACACTTTTTGCTTTTTGGCACAGGATTTGGGAATTGTATCGTCAAGCTTTTGCAAGTATTCAGGAAGTCGGAAAAGTTGTTTTGAGGTGAATTTGAAGAAGTTGATGGTTGGAATGTGCCCAAAATGGCAGAAAGCGCTCGGAATACAGGAAAACAGCTCTACCTCGATTTTTCAATCCAAATTTACAGAAGGGTGAGCTCCAAAGCATGAAAAATTTATAGAAAGTGATCAAAATGCCATAAAGCAAACGGTTAGGTTAAAAATGCTTTAGAATTTGCAAAAAAATGAGTGGGCGCCTGCTAAAAAACCCAAAAAGGCAGCTGTAACCCAAAATAATGAAAATAAGGCTACGTAATGGATTTTCAGACGAAATTTCTTACGGAAAAATATAAATTCGTATGATAAATAGCACTACGCTTTAAAAACCAACATTGGCAGCGCTCGCCCGCGTATCCATTCGGGCATTGACAGATATAGGTGCCATTATCCGAACTGCAAGCGGCGCCCTGCTGACACGGGTTCGAGGCGCACGGGTCGTTCATATCTAGAAAACTTGTATAAAAAACAATAAACTATTATAAAAGCCTATAAACGCTTCAAAGCTACGAAAAACTGTTCGAAAAAGGCCCGGAGGTATGGCGAAAGTTAGGCAATGCGACTGTTTACAGACCCATATCACAGTTCTCGCCGGTCCATCCGGTCGAGCAGACGCAGCTGTACGAATTTATGCCGCTCTGGCACACGCCGTGGCCATTAGTGCATGGGTTGCAAGCGCAGAGGTCGTCGGCTGAAAAAAATCGCTCTCTCTCACTCTCTCTCACTATCTCTCTCTCTCTTTTTCTCTCTCTCTCTCTCTCTATCTCTCTCTCTCTCTCTCTCTCTCGGTCTCTCGATCATTCTCATTCTAACTCAATCTTGCTCTCGCGCCCTCTCTCACTCTCCCTGATCCTCATGCTCTCTCCTTCTCGCTCTCGCCCTCGCTCGCGCTCTCTTTCTCTCTCTCTCTCTCTCTCTCTCTCTCTCTCTCTACCTTGAGTACAATTCGTTCCGCTCGTCCCCTCATTACATAGGCAATAAATGTCCGATAAACAATAATAGTAATCCACGTCGGCTGTTGCGCCGGTCGTACTGTAATGTCCGTATTCTATTAAATTTCAGCGAAAAATACATGCGTTAAGGTCATAAAAAAGAGGTTTTTTGACCAACCGAATATAAGCCGGCTTACACGCACCGTAGTTCTCACAGCCGTAGGGAGGGTAGTAGGGATTCGGGACCTAGGATAGATTTTTGGTGTGTGAGAGCAGTGATTTTTGTGGAATTGCATTCCGAGAAACCGAGAAAGAGAGCGCGAGCGAGAGAGAGCGAGAGAGTGAGAGAGAGAGTGAGAGACATAGAAATCGTATAATGAATTTACCTGTGCCACAGCGCATCCAATAAAAAACAACGCTAGAATTAACATAGCCAGGCCGGCCGGCTGTTTTGCACATAGGCTACCGTAATCCTAACTTGCTGGGAATTCCACGTGGGACTGGGAATACCTTCTAGCCTGGGAGAACGCCCACACCATGAAAAATTTATAGTTTTAACCACTCCCCCCGGTGAACTATGGTCAGTGAAAAGCGCTCTTTTTCCACGTCTGCCCCCTTTTTGAAGATCTTTGGGTTACGGTAGTGGATTGTATTATTTAGGAAGCTGCCCATTTCCATGACGCCTTTTTGAAAGTGCCTAGAAGATGACAGTGTGCTTTGAAACACCACGATTTTTTCGGGGGAGGCTCGTTTCTCTCTCTCTCTCTCTCTCTCTCTCTCTCTCTCTCTATCTCTCTCTCTCCCTCGCTTTCGCTCTCTATCTATC